>CM024760.1:90460605-91660605 GCA_014218235.1 Colocasia esculenta
TAATTATCATCAGTATTTCCATAAAAATTTCGTAGCATGGGGTTTAGTATACATGGAGATCAAGAATTAAATAGAGGGTTCGGGGTCATGGTGTTTACAGAACTTCAAAAATTAAGAACAAAAAATTTACTTAATGGAAAAATATGAGACAAGAGGGCTTTGAATCTTGAGGTTTAGATCAACCTATAGACGAAATTGATTTAGTTTTGCTCGTGAGAATGCCTACCTTTGATCGTTTTCCTCTTCTAGGACTAGAACTTGAAGAACGGGGTTGAGAGCTTTGAGAAGCCTTCTCCCCACGAGTTCTCCTCCTCCTTGGCTTCCTCTCCATGCCCAGCAAGCCTTAGCAATGAGCTAGGGCCGGCCTTGGGGTGTTAAGAGAGTATTTAAGCCTCTTCTCTTTCTATTTCCTAATATGACTCTAACCCCTTTTAAATTTCAGGATTTCCTAATTCTCTTCTCTTTCTAAGCTTGACAACTTCTAATTGGGTTAGGATGGGAGCTAAATTCATGGCCAATCAGTTAGGGTAGGGTTAGGAGTCCAATTCCAACTCAAACTACTTATGTTAATGATTTAAATACCCATTTCTTTTTAGGTAATATTTAAGATACGAATTTAGGGTATTTTCCTATTATTCCTCTTTTGAAAGTCCCTAATTTGGCCCAATAATTTCTAGAGGGTCCATTTAATAAAGCCCATCATTTAATGGATTTTAACTTATGGGAATTTCCCCTTTTATTTAGGGGTTAATAGAGTTTTAAATTGTAATTTTTCTTACTTGAATTTATTCATAGGCTATGATGGGTCCATTGGTCTAATTCCAATAATGGGTAATCAATATATGATGTTAGAAGTCCTTCCGACAAATTCATTTAATTTAAGAGAACGTTATATTTCCGTGTTAATGGTTTTCCGACCTAGTTTCTTAATTTAGATATTTAGTCGCATTGTGACGTACACTTGGCCAATCGGGTTTTTCGTTGTATGAATTTCTTCGTGGAACTCTTAGGAATAATGTTTGGGGTTGAATTATAATTTTTATGAAATTTTCCGATGTGTTCTTGTACATACGATAGTGGTACCTATTTATAAAAATTACTATTTCGAATTTAGGGGTATATTCTCTTATTCCATATTTTTAAACTCCTATTTGGCCCATTCCTTATCGTTATTTTAATAACGTTAATTTATTAGGATTCTCATTTAGAGATTAATGGGTATTATCAAATTCAATATTATTCAGATTATTCTTCTTACCTACCTCCTATTTTCGATTTAATATTTAAATTATCATTATTATTATTACTATTATTTTTTAATTGTTATCATAAAATTTTATTTGTTTTAAAAATCTGGGGTATTACATCCTCCCCCACTTAAAAAGAATTTGGTCCTCAAATTCATATGATATGATACAACTACCAACTTACTCTGAATATTTCATTCCACCATCTCCCCCACTTAGGGCTTCGCTAGCGTGAAAATAATGTATAATTAACTAAGGGTTTAGTGATGATACCTTGTCCACCTTCATTGGCACGATTGATATCCATCAGAGCTTGTAATCGTCTTTGGTGTGGAGTTTGGTTATTCTCTGTTGGACAATCGATAACTCGATGTTGTTGACTTCCACATCACAAGCATCTGCCCATTCTCTTCCAACAGTTATCAACCTGATGCCCTGGCTTTTCACAAAATTTACAGACTTCCTTCCGCTCCACTTCCCCTTTCATTATCTTGCTATCTACTGTATTTCCCCCTTTATTACTATTGGAATGAGTAGCACGTTCCCTTTTCAACACCTTCTTCTTATTCTTCATTTTTCTCTTACCATTGTTTGGTCTCTTCCTCTTTGTCATAGAATTGAGATCTTCCACACTAGTAGCTGATTCTTCTAAGAGGGGACTGTCTAGCATTTGATGTTCTAAATTGCCACAACGTAGGCATGCACCAGCCTTACGTCAGTACTCCCTGGCCAAATGTCCCGGCTTATGACAATGAAGGCAGATGATCTGGAAGAAGTCCTTGTTACGTTTCTTTTGCTGGTTCGCCTTCTTGCCATAGTTATATCTTCTCTCCCCATTCTTATTGGTCTCTTTTTCAATCTTCTTAGTCGCTTCCAGAGCTCTTTCTAGCAGTTGAGCGGCTTGTTGACATGCCAGAACTAGCCCTTGAGTTGGTCTCATGTCGGCGTCCATTAAGAGTCCCTTCAAGAATGAGGTTGACATTAGGATACGAAATGGCATTAAATTAATAGGCATAGGTATACATATTAGATCTTAACCATGGTTCTACCCATCTCACATAGAATGGTGGTTGACTTAGACACGTGTCATGGCAGTTCACCTAAACATCCTAGGACCTAAAATATCCCAATAAGGACATCCTAGCCTCTGATACCAACTATCACGCCCCACCAATTTAGCAGCGGAATAAATCGGGGAGACGTGAGCAAAGTACATAGTAGAGTAAAATGTACAACAGTTGAATAATTCAGAGCATCTAATGAACATTAATTTGAAATAAACTCTTCATTTCATTGAAATTCACTAAGACTATTACAATCACTAATTCGGAGCCAATACATAGGGCTCATTGACAACATTACATTGAAAAGAAATCTAAAGCAATAACTATTAGACTCTATAGTACTAGGGCAACTTCATCAATTGACTCCAGGTTGCTCATCACTCTGGTCCCGTCCCATTGGTGTGTGTGACGTCATCTAGCTTACCTGAGACACAATAACAAATAACGAAGGGTGAGCGATAACGCCCAGTAGGATTTAAATCTCGTGAATCAAGCAGGCTTAAAATAATTAGTACTTTAAAAGGCAGAGTAACTAATAATAGAGTGAGTCATGTAAAGTCGAGAAAGTAATAGCACAAGTAACATGGTTCAGATAGCAGATGAATCAAGTATAGCACGATGATTAAAGTCAAGTCACGATAGAAACAATAACAACACGATGGCAAATAACGTCAACATCAAGCAATAGCAAGTAACATGTATAGCAAGAAGAGAGAGAGAGAGTAGTTGGCCATATAGAGAGTAAATTGCACTTTGATTGATTTTCTTATCAATCGAAATAGTATAGCACTTTTGATTAACTTTCGTCAATCGAAATAGTAATGGCACTTTGGTTATCCGTAGATAGCCGAGAGAGAATATAGCACTTTGTTTTGTCAAAGACATCGAGAGAATATAGCACCTTGTGTTGATTGTCTTAGATTAATCTTGATAGTATGGCACTTGGATGTAATACCGACATCCTGATCATTTTAACTCCCATGGGCAAATGGCACTTTTCGGGCGCTCCTCCCAGGACCAGATCGGTCCCTATTGCGCTGGCATTAGTTATATTGTTTATATTTAGACAATCAATTAATGGCCAATAGAGAGTTCCAAGAAATAGATAAGAGCACTAGATGAATAAACGAGATAGTAGAGTGAACGTGAATAGATGAGCGAGTAGAGTATAGATGAGAGCTAGTAGACATTGCATGTAACACATCGAGTAAACAGGCGATAGTAACAGTTGCACAACACGCACACTTGGTGTTGGCAGTCAGGTGGAATTCACTACCTTTTCGCTAGTCATGTTACACACAGGTCCAGAGGTCCGACGTGATTCAAGATAAGAGCGAACTTCTAATAGCCGTTTGGATCATGTTGATCCCTAAAGGGTATCATAGGTGTTAGGGTACAACCGGCTCGTCGACCATGTGGGAATCCATGGACAGAGGAGACTTATGGAGGCCTTGAACAAGGATTCACTAGTCCGGCAGAAGGAGTATCCGACGGAGAGTTCGTCCAAGTCAAGAGAGAGTGTGTATATAGAAACAAGTGCCCGACGTTCTAGAGGAATTCTAGAACAGTGGAGCGTCGATAACGGTATTCCCAAAACATCGTGAGAAAACGTAGACAAGTCTATTTAAAATATGGCAATTTAATTACATAAATTACCAGATGTATTATGAGTTAATTACAAGCCAAGTTAAGCCATAATTGGATGGTTCAAAGTGTGTGCATGTATCATGAAATCATAGCTAGAAATAAGTCATGTGCATGTCTTTTAAAATCAAACAAAAATGTTCAGTTATAACAGGTAAATTTACTGTGTATATGACTGTTAAGAGAGGGTACAACACTGTAGAAAGTCAATACTTGCAGAGATAGGGGGTTTCATGCAAAAAGCCCAGATCGCGACGTACCCTAATGAGGGTCGCGACAGGGTCAAGCAGAACGCGATAGGCTCTTGTACAGATCGCGATGGGCTCATCGATTCAGGCAGACAGATCGCGACGACAGATCCCGTCGCGATCAGATCACGACGGAAGGTGCCGTCGTGACGGCCCTGAGAATGCGGCCTATCAGGCCTTCGTGTTCTTAGGTCCTGTACCTGAGTCCGACAGGGGAAAGGACAGAGCCTCAGATTGTGGGCCATCTTTCTATCTTTTGACATAGGGTTGTTCAGAAAATCATAACTAATTGTATAGCTGATAAAAAATCATGAAACTAGTTGCGAATTGATCTAGACATAATGGGTACTTACAGTAATTTGGAATTTGAAAACGGACAGGGTTTAGACATGCTTTAATCATGGGTATTCATGGTGAACATGAAACAGTACATAGTTGAGATCAACGATTTAATTCGCAAGATAGGAGGGATGAAAATTAGGGCTTTCAGAGGCAAAAGAAGCCTAACTATCATCAATATTTTCCATAAACATTTTGTAGCATGGGGTTTAGTATACATAGAGATCAAGAATTAAATAGAGGGTTCGGGGTCATGGTGTTTACAGAACTTCAAAAATTAAGAACAAAAGATTTACTCAATGGAAAAATATGAGACAAGAGGGCTTTAAATCCTGAGGTTTAGATCAACTGACAGACGAAATTGATTTAGTTTTGCTCATGAGAATGCCTACCTTTGATCGTTTTCCTCTTCTATAGGGCTAGAACTTGAAGAACGGGGTTGAGAGCTTTGAGAAGCCTTCTCCCCACGAGTTCTCCTCCTCCTTGGCTTCCTCTCCTGCCTAGCAAGCCTTGGCAACGAGCTAGGGCCGGCCTTGGGGTGTTAAGAAGTATTTAAGCCTCTTCTCTTTCTATTTCCTAATATGACTCTAACCCCTTTTAAATTTCGGGATTTCCTAATTCTCTCCTCTTTCTAAGCTTGACAACTTCTAATTGGGTTAGGATGGGAGCTAAATTCGTGGCCAATCAGTTAGGGTAGGGTTAGGAGTCTAATTCCAACTCAAACTACTTATGTTAATACTTTAAATACCCATTTCTTTTTAGGTAATATTTAAGATACGAATTTAGGATATTTTCCTATTATTCATCTTTTAAAAATCCCTAATTTGGCCCAATAATTTCTAGAGGGTCCATTTAATAAAGCCCATCATTTTAATGGATTTTAACTTATGGGAATTTCCCCTTTTATTTTGGGTTAATAGAGTTTTAAATTGTCATTTTTCTTACTTGAATTTATTCATAGGCTATGATGGGTCCATTGGTCCAATTCCGATAATGGGTAATCAATATATGATGTTAGAAGTCCTTTCGACAAGTTCATTTAATTGAAGAGCACGTTATATTTCCGTGTTAATGGTTTTCCGACCTAGTTTCCTAATTTAGATATTTAGTCGCATTGTGACATACACTTGGCCAATCGGGTTTTTAGTTTTATGAATTTCTTCGTGGAACTCTTAGGAATAATGTTTGGGGTTGAATTATATTTTTACGAAATTTTCCAATGTGTTCTTGTACATACGATAGTAGTACGTATTTAAAAAATTACTATTTCGAATTTAGGGGTATATTCTCTTATTCCATATTTTTAAACTCTTATTTGGCCCATTCCTTATCGTTATTTTAATAAAGTTAATTATGAGGATTCTCATTTAGAGATTAATGGGTATTGTCAAATTCAATATTATTCAGATTATTCTTCTTACCTACCTTCTATTTTCGATTCAATATTTAAATTATCATTATTATTATGACTATTATTTTTTTAATTGTTATCATAAAATTTTATTTGTTTTAAAATTTTGGGGTATTACACCATGTCTTTCAAAGGGACCATGGAAAGCAAACTCGAATTGAAGACTCTTTGCAGAGTAAAGGACTGAGATGGCACTTGGGTAGGGCTGTTGCCAAATTTTAACATCATTCAGGATTAGTTTTTAATGTAGCCAATAGTCCATACTACAAGCTAATGGTGCAAGAGATCCATTACAGCCTCCCACAGCAAAAAGGCTTGTTGGTGTTTATCTAGATGCAGAGGTTGAACAATTGAAAACTTACATTGCTTCATGTGAGAGAAAATGACCAAAGTATGGCATCACTCTTATATGTAATGGATGGTCGGGCACCATAAAAAGTAGTCTCATAAACTTTTTAGTGTACTGAAATTGACAAGTCTTCTATCACAAGTCTATGGATGCTTCTAACCATATTCATAACCATCAGTACATTTTGCAGCTTATGGAGTAGATGGTAGTAGAGATTTATGAGGAATAAATTATGTACGTGGTAACAGATAATGGCTCAAACTATAAGAAGACAGGAGAAGAATTGATGATTGCACATCCTCACATTTTTGGACCCCTTGTGCAGCGCATTGTGTTGACTACATGTTGAAAAAAATTGGTCAACTTCACTAGGTAAATTTCAACTTATATGTAAATTTCTGACAGCTTCAATGATAGTCATAAAAATAATGTTTTATGAATATGTAGGTTAAGTGTAACACCTCAACTTTATTTATAAAAATAAGTGGCCATGTAACTTTTAATATTACATGATAAGGTTGTGATTAAATGAGGTTCACCTCACACTGCCATTTCCAAAATAATCATTGGAGATAAGTACGCATGAGTTACATAAAAGAGCAACCTAAATAAATAAAATTTTATTGATATGAAAAGATTAAAGGGAATTGTGTTATATTAAAAGATTATATGTATATAATATATGTAATATAATGGCACCTACTTGATTACATAATGTAAATTACTGTTCACCTACGTAGCAGGGGTTACGTATAACACCCCTACGTGTCACCACGGGTAAGATCTAAGCAACGTGGAGTGAATCCATGGGGTTAACTCATCCAGTTAATCGCCATCGTCTAGCTGTTGATGTTTTTATGCACGCCTCATTTTATATATATATATATATATATATATATATATATCTATATTATATATATATATATATATATATATATATATATATACTGTTGATCCTTAGCCAGAACCTTGAACTCTGGCCACTTACTGCTGCCATCACCCAAGACTGAGGAGGAAGAGGAAGGCAGATTGTTGAGTATTGAGTGGAAGGAACTCTGGCGGAGCTGGAGCTTCGTTAATTTGTTGTCATCATCCTAGTGTATCTTCTTGTCAGGTAGGATACTGTCTTCTTCCCTCCTTTACTACCTTCACCACGGTTGGCCTGTTTATGTTGCCTAAGTTAGGACTCAAGTGTCTATATTGCCTAAAGAAGACCCTCATGAATGAGTTTGTATTAGCATGATCCAAGACAACCCCAGCCACTACCTCCATTTAGGAACTAAACCAGTTCTATAACATCGCCGGAATCAGTCGACCGATCCCCTTCACTTTTGTCCACCCAAGGGAGAAAAAGAAGAGAGATAAGGAGCTTAAACCCTTATTTTTCCTTGAAAATTATGTACATCTACAGAATAGTCTTTATAGGGTGTTTGGTTGTAGTTTTTTATCAATTTTTTCTCTTAAATTTAAAAAAGAAGAAGAACAGACAAGTAGATGTGTTTGGTAAGTAATTTTTTTATTTTAGGGAATAAATTTTATCCTATGTAAATCTCTCCAAAATAAAAACAAGTAATAACCAATTTTAAAAAAAAAAACACATGGCTCCCTCCTCTCTTCTCCCGACTACTCCACCCCCCCCCCCCCTCACACACACACCAATCGCCCCCCCTCCCCCCCCCCCTCTCCTACGCCGCCCCCTCCTCCTCCCCCCCCCTCCTCTCCTATGCCGCCCCCTCCTCCTCTCCCCCCCCCACCCGCTGGAAGCCCCCCTCTTCCTCCCCCCCCGCTAGACCCCCTACGCCGCCCCCTCCTCCTCTCCCCATGCCCCACCTGACGAAGCCCCCCCTCCCTTGCGGCCCCCTCTCCTCCTCCACCCCTCCCCCCTTGCACGCCCTCCTCCTCCCCCGCCTCCCCCTGGCCCCCCACTGAAACCCCTACGTCGCCCCCTCCTCCTCCTCTATCTCTCTCTCTTCTCTCTCTACTGCCACCACCCTCCCTCCTACGCACCCCATCCTCCTCCTCCCCCCCTGCGTGCGCCCTCCTCCTCCTCCCCCCCCCAATCGCCCCCTGCACCGCCCTCCTCCTCCCTCCTGGCGTCACGCCCTCCTCCTCCTCCATCCTAGCGTCGCGCCATCCTCCTCCTCCCCCCCCCATCCCCCCCCACACCACGCCCTCCTCCTCCTCCACGCCCCCTCCTCCCCCACCCCGCAAGGCCCTCCAAACAAAATTTACATAATTTTTAAAATTTGACACTTCCTGCCAAACAGATAATACTATATTTTTACAATTTTAAAATGTTAGTTAAAAATAAAGATATCATTATTTTTTAGATAGAAATAGTTTTTTTAATTACTTCCAAACACCCTATTACTCTTCTAATCCTGGTTGTTTGTAAATTCCGGTCGACCGACTCTCACCACAGTAGAATCCTCACTTCGACTGACTAGGTCAGTCGACTGATTTGGCCTTTTCGGTCGACCAACTTTTCTCTGAAACGAGGACCAAGTTATTGACTAGGTCGATCGAACGATTTTGTCATTCCGATCGACCGATTCCCTTAGTTTGGTTCCAGAACATCATTTTATCTGAATTATAATCATTCGAACCGTATGCTTACTTTGCTTAAAGAACCATACTAGAAAAATATTCCAGTGGAAATGGTATGACATACTGTTGGTCTTTAGAGTCTCCTGACATAATGCTTGTGCAAATGGGGTCGGTCCAGTCTTGGGAGGAGCACCCGAATTCGATTACTGGTCGTACGGATCGAAGATGGATCATCTGAGTGTTTGGTATGACACCATCTACTGCTGGATTTGATTTACCTTTCCATGGAACTGTATTATGAAATAGATTACACTTGTTTACTGTTTGGTTCAGAACAACTCCTTCTTTTCACTATTACCTTTGTTTTAATACTATTACGACAAGTTTATTTCATTTTCTTGTCATAGAAAGTGCAATCTCATAGTTCCTTTCTAATGCTATCATGTACCTTACTTTCATTATGAAGGCAAATCCTATTGAGCACAACAGCTCACATATCCCTCTTGACCTTTTAGGAATTCCAAATGGGGTAGACTCTTCAGGGGACTGTGTGCCGAGCGATTCTTGACTTTTTTTTTATCAATCCCAGATACCCTAGATGTTGGCAACCTAGAATATTGTAAATATTAACTAGAACCCTTAGTTGTATAAATCATATTGTATTATTTTGCTGCATGAGTTCGTATGAGCATGATGAATTTGTTGTGATGCCATTTGGATTGTTGTTGTGTTTATGCGATTAATGAACGATATTTTCAGACTACACATAGATCAATTTATTATTGTATTCATCGACGATATCTTAGTTTATTCAAAAAGTATGAAAGGTTTTAACTCCTCGATATGAGTACTTTGTTTCTATTTCCCTTTTGCTCACGTTACGACATTTATAAGTATATTGTAGGGATGTGACAGACTTGATATCAGAGCGAAGTTCCGCTAAACCTGAAAATAACCTGTGAGATGGATAGAAATATGGGAAGTTACTTTTGGAAATAGTTGAAAATTATTTCATTTTAAATAAATTAACATGTTGACTGTAGCAGAATGGAACCCAACGCGCGCGAGCGATTACTACTAGCCATGGAATTATTACACCATGACATCGAGATATATGCGCAAGCTCAACGTGAAGCGCATCAGAGGGTGAAAGAAGAGGTTTTAAAATTGACCAATATGGCATTCCTTGCTAGGAATCCTCTTGCATCCCTGGTAACCATGACCACGGTCATGAATAATTTAGATAAGTTGAGGGCTGGCCAAGACTTACTGTTACACCAAGTCGAAGAATATTGGGACGTGATGGCAGAATCAGCCAGAGAACTATACTATAATCTGGAGGATGCCTAGGAGCAATCTTCAGGATCCGCTACCTGCCAATGAAGTAGACTAGAACCCTAGGGAAAGCCCCTTTTGTTTTAACCCCTCCTGAATGACCATGGGTTATTGTGTATGCCTAACTTTTATAACAATGTTTAGATGTTTGTTTGGAGGGAGGTTATGGGGAAACTAATGTAAAGCCTAGCCCTTAGCAAGAAGCATGAATGTAATGAATATTGTGTAATAGAACTTCTAATATATGCAAATTTTATGGTTATAGATTAAAATATTAACATGTGGTATTTTGAATGTCTCAGACTACCTTCTAGAACTAATTATGGATGAGGGAGGTGAAGTATGGAGAAGAATGGAGAACACAGTACATGGTATAACACGAGCACTAAGAATGGTAGCCCAGAATGACTATCACAACGAAACCAATATATTCAAGGATTTTCACAGTTTAAATCCCCTTCACTTCTTAGGAAGCACGGATCCAGATGAAGCCGAGAATTGGGTTAAGAAAATCATAAGGATTCTTCGAGTTATCAAGTGTCAGGAGGAAGACAAAGTTTGCTTAGCAACATTCCAATTGGACAGGGATGCTCGAGCTTGGTGGGAAACCGTGGAGGCTTTCTTAAGGGATGTAGATCAGTTATCCTGGGAAGAGTTTATCGAGTTATTCAACGAACAATATTTCTCTGAAGTAGTCCGAGAGAAGAAGGCAATGGAATTTATCAACTTGAAACAGCGAGGACTAACAGTAGCTGAATATGAGGCACAATTCGCTCACTTATCTAAGTATGCCCCTCACATGATAGCTACCAACAAGTTGAAAGCAAAGAGATTCCTAAATAGCTTACGCCCAATCTTTATCACCCAAATGACACCTCACTTGATTACTACTTATTCTGAGATGGTTAAGAGGGCTCTAGCTTTTGAAGCCACCACAGAAATGATAGAGAAGATTTCCGGAAAATCTAGTGGAGGCTATACCGTTGGAGAGCGTAAAAGGAAGTTTGAAGTTGGAAATGCCTCTAAGCCTCAACAGTCTGCCAAGAAGACAAGGAAGAATGTGACCGAAAGGAAAGACGTTTGCCATCATTGCCATCTCAGTGGGCACAAAGCAGAGAATTACTGGAGGAGGTTGGGAGCCTGTCTGCATTGTGGAAGTAATCAACACCGAATTCTGGATTGCCCATTCTTGCCTAAGGCATCTTCTCCACAGAATCTCAGACCCAGGCAAGGACGACTGCAAGCTGTGCAAGAAGCATAATCAGAATCATAAGAGGAAGGCGGACTCGTGGAAGGTACAATAATTGTGAACTCTAAACCTGCCTATGTTTTATTTGATTTCGGAGCCACGCATTCCTTTGTTAGTCAAATATTTACTAGATCATTTGAAATACACCCAATTCGACTACCAGCAAAATTTCAAGTTATTACGCCTCTTGGTAAGAGAAAGGAACTTAATTGCTATTGTCCCGTTAGTTCAATAGTAATTAAAGGACATAACTTCCCTGGAGACTTAATATGTTTGGATATGTGGGACTACAATGCAATCCTTGGGGCTGATTGACTATCCAAATATCAGGTTGGATTGGATTGCCATTTTAGGCAGATAACCTTTAGGAGCAAGGAAATTCCACCTGAAAGTTTCATGAATCCTCGTACATGGAGTATACCACTCATATCTGCAGTAAAAGCATATAAGCTGGTGAATAATGGATGTCAAGGTTATTTAGCATCAGTAATAACAATAAATCAAAATGTTACGGGCTTGGAACATGTTCCCGTTGTTCGAGACTTTCCTAATGTATTTCCTGAAGAGCTGCCTAGTTTACCTCCTATTGGGGAATTAAACTTCACTATTGAACTAATTCCTGGAGCTACACCAATTTCTCAGACACCATATAGGATGTATGTAGAAGAACTGAAAGAATTAAAAAGACAACTCATGGAATTGACAGATAGGGGGTTCATTAGACCTAGTACCTCTCCCTAGGGTGCACCGGTCCTATTTGTCAAGAAGAAAGACGGAACCTTACTGTTATGCATAGATTATCAACAACTGAATCAGCGCACAATCAAGAATAAATATCCACTTTTTCAGATTGATGATCTATTTGATCAGTTATCAGGAGCTCAACACTTCTCAAAAATTGATCTCAGGTCTGGATATCACCAATTGAGAATTCAAGATGAGGATAACCACAAGACGGCCTTCCAGAGTAGGTATGAGCATGATGAATTTGTTGTGATGCCATTTGGATTGACTAATGCCCCTGTTGTGTTTATGTGATTAATGAACGATATTTTCAGACTACACATAGATCAATTTATTATTGTATTCATCAACGATATCTTAGTTTATTCAAAAAGTATGAAAGAGCATGAGGCACACTTGCAAATTGCCTTACAATTATTAAGGGATCATAAGTTATGTGTCAAGTTTAGTAAGTGTGAATTCTGGATAGAACAAGTGACATTCTTGGGTCATGTTATTTCTTGAGATGGATTGGATGTAGATTCTTCCAAAATTGAAGCCATCTAGCATTAGGAACAATCTCAGACCTTTACTTAAGTCCAAAGTTTTCTGGGTATGGCTAGTTACTACTGCCAATTTGTTGAAAACTTCTCTAGAATTGCTGCACCACTTACTCAGCTGACTTGGAAGGAAGTACCCTTTGTATGAAGCGAGTGTGAGTATACCGTCCAGAGATTAAAGGAATGTCTGACCTCTGCACCAGTCCTAGCTCTACCTATGAAGGGAAGAACCTTTGAGGTCTATACCGATGCATCAACCATTGGGTTGGGATGTGTCTTAATGCAATAAGGAAAAGTCATCGCATACGCATCTAGATAGTTAAATAATCATGAAAAAAATTATCCAGTTCACAACTTGAAACTTGCAGCGGTAATTTTTGCTTCGAAGCTATGGAGACACCATCTTTATGATAATCTGTTAATTGTGTACTCAGATCATAAGAGTCTGAAATACTTGTTTTCACAGAAAGAGTTAAACATGAGACAAAGAAGATGGTTGGAATATATCAAGGATTATGATTTTAGGATTAAGTACCATCCTGGAAAAGGCAATATTGTTGCAGATGCTCTCAATAGAAACCTTGTGGCAATGATGGCCTATTTGATGGTAAATGAATGGAAACTGTTAGAAGAATTCTCGACACTAAATTTAGAAGCCAAGCCATAGTAAGATAAGGCCATGATGGTAAATTTAAGAGTCCAATCTGACCTTCTGAAACAAATCAGAGTACAATAAGATGATGTGTGGCGGAACGCCTCGGCCAAGCCCGTTAAACCGATAACGTACTTGATCCGAGTCCGCCTCCCGCGAACGGGCCGAAGCCTCGCAAGGGATACCAAACCACAGTCCGTGTAAACACAAAGGAACATATCACATTTTATATATATGTCACAAGTTACATAGCCATATTTCCACAAAACTGAAAAGAAGTACAAGAGCCTGGGGCATACCCCGAGGTACAACTGAGGAAAATAAACAACTAACTGTAAGGAATCGTTCGGGGCGCAGCGGAAACGCGATTTCCACAGATAGATATCGTTGTCGGCAGTCGGATCGACCAAAAGCGGTAAACCTCGCACAGGCAGATCTCATCTTTACCTTTGCGGGGTTGCGTAACTCCCGTATCCGGGGAGGAGGTGGCGCAGGAGGCGCCGGTGCTTCAAGCCGTTCAAGTGTCCGACCTCTAGACGTATCCACGCGAGCTCCGGACGCAGACGGAATCTCCTCGTTCTCCACGCGTCTCCCGGATCTCAGCTCCACCATGTGCTGGAGAGAGGAGAGAGAGGGTGGGGGACACCCTGGGAGAGAGAGAGGAGGGGGGCGGCCAGGGTTAAGCCTGGAGCTTGGCCCAGGGTTTAACTCTCAGCGTATATTTATAGACACTGCGGTTTTTCATAAAAACCCAGTCATTGTCTATAAAGAACACCTTGCCCAGTCTGCTCGGAACTCTTATGCGTGTGACCCTCAAGGCCCAACTGCTAGTCCAGTTTTTCAGCCCATTAAGCTCAATAACTCTTTATTGACTTATGGTAATTAATTAACATCTCATATTAATTAATTACACAATCAATTATCATCTCACGATAATTGACCGGGCTTCCAATCAAGTTGGGTGCCAAGCAACACCACTTGATCCTGGAAAGCATTGGGGTTCAGCAACCCAATCAAGGAACCTTTTGTATCATCAGTTACCACGTGACTTTAATCCTTCGCTCGTAGGTATCAGAGCCAGGTTGCTGGTACGTTCGGAATCGGCATCTTGTGTATGATATTTCATGTGTTTTTCGTCGATTCGCGTTGTGCATGAGTCGCCATGTTTGACGTGTTCGTGGGTCGCACATGGGATGTGCACTTGTCGCTTGATACGTGGAAGGTGTTCCTGGTACCAATGCCTTCGCGAAGAACCCCTCGTGCCGTCGTTTGGCCATCTATGGAGGTCGTACGGCCGCCTGCAAAGTGCCGTCGTCGCGCAGGTTTTGCTTTCTTGGACAGTCCAAGATGGGGAGATTTTTGCAGGTTTTTGGGGTTTCTCCGGGTTTTCTGGGCGTTGTGGGGAGATGGCAGGAGATCTCCGGCGCCGCCGGCGCGTCCGCGGCCGCCGGAGGCGGCGCGGGGGCCGGCGAGGCCGCCCTCCTCCGCCGAGGGCGGCGGCGGCTAGGGTTTCACCCTAGCCGCGCGCCCCTCCGTTCGGGCGGAGGGGGCGACCCGCGCGGGCCGCCCGCGGGCCGCGCGCGGTCGCGCGCGGATTCCGCTCGGGTCCACCCGCGGGTAAGTCGCGGGCGGACCCCCGCGGGTCCCAGGCGGACCGCGATCGGATCCGGCCCGCGCCGGATCCGACCCGCCCTTTTTCCCCCCTTTTTTAAAGTTTTATTTGTTTTAAAAATTTTAAACACCAGAAAAATTCTTAAAAAATTCCAGAAATTTTTGAAATTAATTTTAAGAGTTTTAAAATTGTTTTAGCACTCTGTAAATTAATTTTCAGATGTTTGACCCATTGCTTAATTAGTTTAAGGAAAATCTAAAATTGTTTTAGTTATTCCTACTATCTAATTAAAGCATGTTAATTGATTTAGAAATGTGATTTTTAAATTAATTAAATGTACATCTTGGCAACTTCAGGCAGTAACGGTGAATGACGTTTATCTAATGTTGATTAGATGATATCCATGTTAGCTAAATTGCTTAGTTAAATGGTTTTCAAAGTATAATTATTATATTTTTGAAGTAAAATATTTCAGAAGTAATTATGTGATAACTACTTGTTGATGCATGTGATGTGTGTGGATGGATGGTCATGGACTTAGATATCATGTGATGATTGTTATGGTTAATGGCAAATGATGTAATTTATGAGGACTACGTGCCTCCCTCTTTCCCCCTCCATTGAATCCAGGTTGTACATTCTATCTCCCTCTTATTATGTACTCCCTTGACTTGTTCAAGGTTTCTTAAAATATATCTGATGTACATTTATGGGCCTGCGAGCCCAATTTAAATATTACTTGTAATTTAAGAAGCGGATTGGCGGAGATGGAGGAGAGTACCATGCAGGCTTGCTGGAGATAAGTTACATCAAGCTAAAGAATCATATGCGGAGCGGCCATTTGTTCACCATATTTGTGGATTACCAACTGGCTCTGGTAATGCCACTCTAGGTTAAAGTCCATGATCATCAAGTTTTCTTCATATATATGATATGTGTGAATGTGCTTGATATATATAATAAAATATATGATATTCCAAATTCTATATATCATAGCACAAAGATATAGAGACCAAGATAAAAACATCAAAATCCCTCCTCGTTGAAACCTAAGCCGTAGCGTAATCATTTAGATGAATTACGTGGCCCTCCATCATTATAGTTAGGATTGCCATAGATCGGGCAAGTTGTTGTGCTATCCACAAGGCTTGCCAAATCTAATGACAGACTAAAACTATGGCATATGATGCCTTAAACGGGGTAGAGGACGGTGTAGTTGTTGTGCTATCACAAGGGCTACATCCAAATCTATACTCGTTATGTAATGATGGTACTGCGTAGATGGATTTAATGACTTGTTGTGCTATCCACAAGGTCATTAAAATTCAGGGGGCCAAAATAAGATCGGATATTGCAAGAGTTGCAAGTGTCAAGGGTTGACGCTTTCAGATCATAGTATGGTTGTTGTGCTATCCACAAGATCATGCTATGAGTCTGTGAGATTCGATCCCCACTAGGAGACCGTCGGTGTCTCCCATTCTGTATATCTGAGGGTTACAGTCTGTCGGAAAAATAGTGGGAGCTAATCTTGATTAAAGTCCTAATCTAGATTAATTATTATTAGAACATCTGCTAGTGTGTTTACATTCCTTTATAGGCAAAAATGTCTCGAGTAACCCACTCCGTGGCATACTGATGCCAAAATTGACAGGCCCAAACTACTCGGATTGGCTCAGGACCTGAGATTGTCCTCAAGTCTGAGCGCATTGCCTATGTCCTGGAAGGAGAGTTTAGTGAGATGCTGACATGCTGAAGACCGCTGAGGGCAACCTTAAGAAGGAAAAAGCCCACTGTTCTCATGGTTGGAAAGTCCAACAAGAAGAGGAGAGCATGCAAGCCTTTAAGAAAGGCAATGCAAAGAAACAGTCCAAGCAAAGACAAAGAAGGACATAAGCAAAGGAGCAGAGAAAAGGGCGAGTGCTTCCACTGCAAAAGAAGGGGCACTGGAAAAGAAATTGCAAGGACTACCTTGCAATGAAGGCTCAGGAGAAGCAGAAGTTGGCGAAGCTTCAGGTATCTATATGAAGATCTTCACTTGTTCTTAGAGATCCACATCTTGGGTTTAGACACTGGATGTGCTCTCATGTCTGCAATGATATGCAAGTGTTGACAAGTAGAAGGAAGCTGAGCAAGGGTGAGGTGAACTTGAGGCTTGGAAACGGCGCAAGTGTTGCTGCACTTACTGAGGGGACAGTGAAGCTCAAGTTACCCTCAGGAGATTTCTTTCATTAGATGATTGCTACTTTGTGCCTAGCATTATTAAGAACATTGTTTCTGGTTCTTGTTAGACAGACTTGGATACAAGTTTACCATTGAGAACAATAGTTGTTCAGTATATTGAGAAATAAACTAGTTGCTAGCAAATTTGGTAAATGTTTGTATCTACTTGATGTTTCTTATGAAAAATCTCCTGTTGATGTTTCTCTAAGAGAAGTAAGAATAGTGTGAACCATGCCTACTTATGGCATTGTAGGCTTGGTCACATTGGTCGAATAGGCTTCAAAAGTTGCATAAGAATGGATACTTAGATCCATTTGATATGAAAACATATGCAACTTGTGAATCCTGTTAATGGGTAAGTTGACCAAATCTCCATTTAGTGGACATGGAGATAGGGCCAAGGACATATTGGAACTAATACATTCGGATGTATGTGGGCCATGTCTACCCAAGCCAAGGGTGGCTACTCATACTTCATTACATTCACGGATGACTACTCAAGGTTCGGATTGTTTACTTAATGAAGTACAAATTGAAGCCTTGGGAAATTCCAAGAATTTAAGAATGAAGTTGAGAAACAAACTGGAAAGAGTATAAAATCCTACGGTCAGACCGAGGAGGTGAATACTTAAGTACAGAGTCACACAATTCTTAAAGGACATGGTAGCCTTTCTCAATGGACTCCTCCCTATACACCACAGATGAATGGGTATCGGAAAGGAGAAATCGTACCTTGTTGGGACATGGTACGATCCATGATGAGCCGTTCACAGTTACCAGTTCCTTATGGGGATATGCGCTAGAGTCAGCGGCATATCTGCTGAACAGGGTTCCCGTAAATCTGTGTCTTCCACTCCATATGAGATATGGAAGGGTAGAAAGCCTGATTTTAAAATGTTAAAATCTGGGGTGTCATGCCCCATGTGAGGAGACATGACCCAGATAAATGGAATCCAGAAACGATAAGTGCAGGTTTGTTGGATACCCAAAAGAAAGTTTGGGTACTACTTTACCATCCTGGTGAACAAAGAGTGTTTGTCGCCAGAGAGCTGTCTTTTGGAAGAGGAGTTACCTTACCCAAGAGGACAGTGGGAGGTAAATAGATCTAGAAGAGGTTCTAGATCCACAAATTGTGCAAAGTCCACCAGGTGAAACATCGGTTCCGGAAACTGTTAGGAATATACACACATTCGCGTAGGTCTGGTAGAGTACCTAGACAGCCTGAAAGATATGTTGGACATATCAGTGAAGGCATGTCTTTATGATGAGGATGATGATCCAAAGACCTACCAAGAGGCTGTTGATTGTCCTCAGTCAGGGAAATGGCGAGATGCCATGAATTCTGAGATGCAGTCCATGTACACCAACCAAGTTTGGAACTTGGTAGACTGGCCGAAGGTATGTACCTATTGGGTGCAAGTGGATCTTAAGAAAAGACGGTTGCAGATGGACAGATGACACTTATAAGGCAAGGTTGGTGGCAAAGGGGTATCGTCAAAGGCAAGGAATGACTATGACGAAACTTTCTCACCAGTTGCTATGATAAAGTCGATCAGAATTCTTCTTGCCATTGCTGCATACTTTGATTACGAGATCTGGCAGATGGATGTAAAAACCGCTTTCCTTAATGGAACATTGAGGAGGAAAGTATATGATACAACCTGAGGGTTTACATCCAAAGAGTGTCCAGACAAAGTATGCAAGCTTCAAAGATCCATCTATGGATTGAAGCAAGCTTCTCGTAGTGGAACATAAGGTTTGATGAGGCTATCAAATCTTAGGACTTCATTAAGAATGAAGATGTACCATGTGTGTATAAGAAAATCAGTGGGAGTGCTATCACTTTTCTCATACTTTACGTTGATGACATCTTACTCATTGGGAATGATGTAGGGATGTTATCATCAGTAAAGGTTGGTTGTCAAAGAACTTCTCCATGAAGGATTTGGGAGAAGCATCCTACATATTGGGAATACGTATCTATAGAGATAGATCCAGAGGATGCTTGGCTTGACCCAATCATGTACATAGATACCATTGTCAAAAGGTTTGGCATGGAAAATTCCAAGAGAGGTCTCATACCTATGAGACATGGGATTATTCTCTCTAAGGAGCAGTCTCCTAAGACTCCTGAAGAGAGGGCAGCCATGGATAGAGTCCCCTATGCCTCGGCTATAGGGTCTATCATGTATGCCATGCTATGTACAAGACCTGATGTGGCATTTGCTCTAAGTGTTACGAGCAGATATCAGGCAAATCCAGGTGAAACACACTGGATGGCTGTGAAATGTATCCTTAAGTACTTGAGAAGGACTAAGGATATATTTCTGGTCTATGGAGGAGGGGACTTGAAACTTCGGGCATATACTGACTCGATTTTCCAGTCAGACCCAGATGATAGCAAGTCTACATCTGGGTTGTGTTCACTTTGAACGGGGGTGCAGTGAGCTGGAAGAGTTCCAAGCAAGAAACCACTGCAGACTCGACGACAGAAGCTGAGTACATTGCTGCAGCTGAAGCCGCCAAGGAGGCAGTGTGGATGAAGAAGTTCATCACCGACCTTGGTGTGGTGCCAGGTGACTCTGATCCAATCCCATTGCTGTGTGACAACAATGGGGCCATTGCGCAAGCGAAAGAGCCGCGGTCTCATCAGAAGTCGAAGCACATTCTGAGGCGATTTCACTGATCAGGGAGATAATCACTAGAGGAGATGTACTGGTGGAAAGAGTTCCTTCAGTCGACAACATTGCAGATCCATTGACAAAGCCTCTGTCTCAAATTGTGTTTGAGCGCCACCTAGAGTCTATGGGTTTAAGACATAAAGGTGATTGGCTTTAGTCCAAGTGGGAGATTGTTAGTTATGGGTGTCCTCAAGCCAATCATAACTTGTACAATCTTGTTCTTTGATAATAATAATATTTTATATTCATTATGTATAATTCGTTTATCGTTTCATTATGAAGTCATGAATATGCGCAATGGATATTATTATGATGAGATCATAACAATGAGATTGATATCCTTTAAACGTATATTCTTAATGTTCCTAGTCGGAGGATATTCGAGAAGGACATCGGATATCCGGTTAGACTAGTACAGATTGCACCTATCATATGATAAGGGTGACTGGTCTCATAGTCACTTGTGTGGAGACACTAAGGTGAATCTATAAGTGCTCATTGGAGAATGAGTTCACTGAACTGATCCGTTATGAATCGCTGGATGGTAATATTACCTTACTGTCAACCAGCTAGATTCATTGTCACAGTGGCGTGATTGGTCCTTAGACCTGAGACACCAAGGACACCTTGTTGTGGACTTCTGGTTTTGACCTTGACTTATAGATCTCTAGCCATGAGGTCTTAATCAGTTAAGTGATCAGATCTAGCGGAATACCTTCGAAGGTGATTGTGTGGTCAATATGGGATCGCTCGCTCTCGGTAATAGGAGAGTGAATGCTCTACGGAAGGATGCCTGATAGTCCCTGGCCAGGGCAAGACTACTTATCAGAAAAAGGAGTTTTCTGATATAGTTATGCGGCATCTAAACTGAGTGAGTGTGCAATTTAGGGTTTGACAGTTGACCATACCCTAAGTGCACTCGGGAGCATTGTACGAGCGAAGGATTAAAGTCACGTGGTAACTGATGATACAAAAGGTTCCTTGATGGGTTGCTGAACCCCAATGCTTTCCAGGATCAAGTGGTGTTGCTTGGCACCCAACTTGATTGGAAGCCCGGTCAATTATCGTGAGACGATAATTGATTGTGTAATTAATTAATATGAGATGTTAATTAATTACCATAAGTCAATAAAGAGTATTGAGCTTAATGGGCTGAAAAACTGGACTAGCAGTTGGGCCTAGAGGGTCACACGCATAAGAGTTCCGAGCAGACTGGGCAAGGTGTTCTTTATAGACAATGACTGGGTTTTTATGAAAAACTGCGGTGTCTATAAATATACGCTGGAGAGTTAAACCCTGGGCCAAGCTCCAGGCTTAACCCTGGCCGCCCCCCTCCTCTCTCTCTCCCAGGGCGCCCCCCACCCTCTCTCTCCTCTCTCCAGCACATGGTGGAGCTGAGATCCAGGAGACGCGTGGAGAACGAGGAGATCTCGTCTGCGTCCGGAGCTCGCGTGGATACGTCTAGAGGCCGGACACTTGAACGGCTTGAAGCACCGGCGCCTCCTGCGCCACCTCCTCCCGGATACGGGAGTTACGCAACCCTGCAAAGGTAAAGATGAGATCTGCCTGTGCGAGGTTTACCGCTTTTGGTCGATCCGACCACCGACAACGATATCCATCTGTGGAAATTGCGTTTCCGCTGCGCCCCGAACGATTCCTTACACTAACTACACTACACTGCTGGAGCTGCTACTACACAGCTGGAGGTACCGACCCTGCACCGCTACGACGTGGCCCCGAACTAGACGACGGTCGTGAAACGTCCTCCTCGCTCTCACCTGTGGGGGTAGGGGTGAGCCTCGCTAGTCACTGGCTCAGTAGGGAACTCCCCCAAAACCAAGCAAACCAAAAACCACAGGTACAAAGCAATAAACAGTACCAACAATTTATAAAACAGCTAAGCAGGATATAAAAGCTATAAAAGTACTCACCGTCTGTCGACTACGAAAAACAACTGTAATAATTAAACGGCAAACCAGTACAGGTGTACAAGCTAAAGTAGAGACAGCCAAACACGAGCCACGTGAACTGGTTCGCGACACCAGAAATTGACTCGGACAAGCTAACACAGGTCTACCTTTCAGTCTCGCAGCCACGGACGAAAGGTCCAGCTGCCGCTCCACGTGAAAAGGTCAAGCAACTGTGGAGACCAACTAAACACCACCACCTGCGGACCACACGGTCACAGGCCCATGCCTGGCACCTCCAGAGACCCTGGCCCGGGCTCGCTAGAGTGAGGCACTGGAAAAGGACTAGCTGGGGACCAGTGTCGACTACTGGTGTCCGTACCCCCAACTACGAGCGCGCTACAAGTGACTAAAGACAAACACAAGTGTCACTGTCCCACTGGCATCTTTCCCTCAGCCGGACGTACAACTCAAACACAGGACTGAGGGTGTCCAGGTCAGACGACACAGACCTCGACGGTACAACACAAGTACCGGGACAAAGCCCCGAGCTAACAGCCTGGCTCACAAAGAACCTGGGGCACCCAACTGGAGAGGTAACCACGGTAGGCGTCGTACTACTCACCACGTACACAAAACCACGTGCACGTCACACACAAACCACGTGAAACCTCACGTAAACCACAAGTAACAACGCTTCACTACACGTGAACCCAACTGGACTCGCGTGAACAATACGCAGCCACGAAAGTAAGTATCTAAATGCATACCCCGTACGCTAAACACTGGAACTATGTGCACTCAGTGCACCACAGGTGCTAACGCACCATTCATTATCGACAAATACCTCAAATAGTCTTTTCTGCCTATATACAAGTAGGCGGCCACATCGACTGCCGCTTACAGCAAGTAGACGGCAATGGATCTGGCCGTCTACATCCTGGCTGATGAGCTTGGCGACAAACGATGTTGACGCCAAGTTCTTCGGCCTTTAACCCTGCAAAAACCCTAAACCGATTCTACAGGTTTTACAACCGTTAAAACAACAGTAAAACATACAGAAATAGTTCCTCTAGCATACATGAATCCTAAACAATCCAATACAGCATGCTTTACTGATTAAATTTGTCAAACCACCCATTAACCCCGCATGGTGCAACTTAATCCGAAAATGCATTTAACATGCTGATTCAGGTGGTTATGTCGTGTTTTAATGTGCCTACAAAGCTAACAGGGTTCGTCCCCTACCTCAGAACACGCTTAAACCTCCTGAATTCTCC
Source organism: Colocasia esculenta (assembly GCA_014218235.1). Classification (NCBI taxonomy): domain Eukaryota; kingdom Viridiplantae; phylum Streptophyta; class Magnoliopsida; order Alismatales; family Araceae; genus Colocasia; species Colocasia esculenta. The sequence continues at coordinate 90,483,674 of CM024760.1, forward strand.
CGGTTCACTACGAACCCTCCGCGAGCTCTCACGGGAATTGCACCACGCCACGGCGTTTCCTCGCGCGATTCGGAAATGCCACACATCCCACAATCCTCCAACCACCCTTCAGTACCTGTTGGAAGCTTTAGAAACACGGGGACGTGAAGCTGGGGCAAGAGAGAAAGAGAACAAGGTAGGAAACCTGCCCTCGGGTGACCCTATAACCTGCAGAATTCTCAGGTTGGCGTCAACCCCTCTGCCGCCAATGGCAACCGCCACCACAAACGTCCACATCCTATGTCGTTAAGTTCATATCTTAACGTCACTTTACATGGATGTTAACTCATTAAACGTCCATATCTGGTCGTCAATCTGCAACCAACAGCAGCCAATGTTGTTCTGTTTTAGGTCCCAAACCTGCACATTCCGCAAACCTGCACCATACCTGATCAACCACACATCCAAACCACACAACACTGGCCTCACAGCGACCATCACAACCATTACACACATGATCCGCATGGATCCGAAAAGCACGCGACGTTACATTACTATCATCTAAAAAGAAATTTTCGACCTCGAAATTCATAACACCATTTAAAGTTAAACAACTTAAACATACACACCTTTACAAGCACTATCATCTAAAAAGAAAATATAAAGGTTTATTCAAACAGATAGGGATACCCTTTAGCCATCTCCTCGGCTAACTCCCAGGTATCCTCACCACCCAACCTATTCTCCCATCTCACTTTAACTAGCTCAATTTCTTTATTTCTCAGCTTCTTTATCTTTCGATCTGTGATCTGCACCGGATATTCTGGCATAGTCATATCCGGCCTCAGGTCACCACCTTGATATCTGATTATTTGAGCTGGATCTTCAATGCACTTTTTTAACATGGAGACATGGAAAATATCATGCACATCTGCAAAATCAGCTGGCAAATCCAGCCTATAAGCTGTTTCCCCAATCCTTTCTAACACTTGGAAGGGTCCCACATACCTTGGACTCAATTTTCCAGTCTTGCCAAATCTCATGATTCCCTTACTTGGAGAAACTCTCAGGAAAACAAAATCTCCCACTTCAAACTGAAGTGGTCTCCTCCGGATATCTGCATTACTCTTTTGCCTACTTTGAGCTGCCTGCAATTTTTCTTTAATAAACTTCACTACTTCAATGGTTTGCTGAATCAATTCAGGACCCACTAATTGTCTTTCTCCCACTTCATGCCAGTTCAATGAGGTTCTACATGGTCTTCCATATAAAGCTTCATACGGTGCCATCCCAAGACTGGTATGATAACTATTATTGTAGGCAAACTCAACCATTCCCAAATGATGCTCCCAGCTACCTCCCCAAACTAAACAACAAGCCCGCAACATATCTTCAATCGTCTGGATAGTCCTCTCTGTCTGACCATCTGTCTGGGGATGATAAGCGGAGCTATACCTCAGCTCAATACCAATTACTTTCTGCAAACTTCTCCAAAAACCAGAAGTAAATCTTGGATCTCTATCAGACACAATAGTCTTCGGAATACCATGCAGTGGAACAATTCTTTCAACATAAATATTTGTTAATTTGTCCACTGTCCAAGACATACTTACTGCCACTAATCTGCACACCTTGGTTAATCTATCAACAAACACCCATATTCCATTATGCCCGGAACTCGATCTTGGTAAACTGCCACAAAGTCCATAGCAATATCATCCCACTTCCACTGTGGAATGGGTAACGGTTGCAATAGACCTCCAGGCTTCTGATGTTCTGCTTTAATTTGCTGACAGATAGCACACCTTGCAACAAACTCTGCTATTTCTTTCTTTATATAAGGCCACCAGAAATGCTTTCTTAAATCATGGTACATTTTAGTACTACTCGGGTGGATAGTGTACCGAGATTTATGAGCCTCTTCCAATACTCGCTGCTTTACCTCTCTTTCTGCAGGAACAAACAACCTGCCCCTGAGCCTGACCACACAATTATCATCTATGGTAACTCCTTCCATTTTCACAATTTCAGCTAAACTTGCATCTGCTCTCTGAGCCTCAATAATCTGCCAATACAAAGACGGCTCTACAGCACTAGCAGCTAGTACCACCCGTCGCTGACTACTGGGCACATACAAAGAATTCTCTACTATTTCTTCATACAGCTTCCATTCTTTAATCATCATCAGATTCATATATGTCTTTCTGCTCAAGGCATCTGCTACAACATTGGCCTTACCTAGATGGTAAGCCAAACTGAAATCATAATCTTTCAAATATTCAATCCATCTGCGCTGGCGAAGGTTCAAATCTTTCTGCGAGAAAATATACTTCAAACTTTTATGAACTGTAAAGATCTCAAATCTCTCGCCATACAGATAATGCCTCCACATTTTCAAAGCAAACACAACTGCTGCTAATTCCAAATCATGAGTGGGGTAATTTTCCTCTGCTGGCTTCAATTGCCTGGACGCATAAGCTATCACTTTACCATGCTGCGTAAGCACTGCGCCAAGTCCTCTCCTTGAAGCATCAGTATACAACACAAAACCACCACTCCCTGCTGGTAATGTCAATATAGGTGCTGATGTAAGTCTCTTCTTCAATTCCATAAAACTTTTCTGACATTCACCGGACCACACAAATGGCACCCCTTTCCTGGTCAATTTAGTCATAGGTGCTGCTATCTTAGAAAAATCTTGAATAAAGTGCCTATAATAACCTGCCAATCCCAGAAAACTTCTAATCTCGGTTATTGTCTTAGGCACTTCCCATCTCATTACTGCTTCCACTTTACTTGGGTCCACTGCTACTCCTTTGGCTGAAATAACATGACCCAAAAACTGAATTTCTTTTAACCAAAATTCACACTTACTGAATTTAGCAAACAACTGGTTATCCCTTAACAACTGCAGAGTAAACATCAAATGAGCTGCATGCTCCTCTTCAGATGCTGAATAAATCAGAATATCATCAATAAAGACCACAATGAATTGGTCTAAATATGGATGAAAAATTCTATTCATCAGATCCATAAAACCTGCAGGAGCATTAGTCAACCCAAATGGCATAACCACAAACTCAAAGTGACCATAACTGGTTCTGAAAGCTGTCTTATCTATATCCTCCTCTTTAATTCTCAACTGATGGTACCCAGACCTCAAATCAATTTTAGAAAATACCTTTGCTGATTGCAACTGATCAAACAGATCATCTATCCTCGGCAACGGGTACTTATTCTTAATGGTCACATCATTCAATTTTCTATAATCAATACACATCCGAAAACTTCCATCTTTCTTTTTCACAAATAAAACCGGCGCTCCCCACGGGGAATGACTCGATCTAATAAACCCTTTTTGCAACAATTCTTCTAATTGCTTTTTCAATTCTTTTAGTTCTGCTGGTGCCATCCGATATGGAGCTTTAGAAATCGGCATGGTACCTGACAGCAACTCAATGGTAAAGTCCACCTCTCTATGTGGAGCTAAACCAGGCAAATCCTCAGGAAAAACATCAGCAAATTCCCTAACCACGGGAACTGCTTCCACTGAGTGACTGGCTTCTACCAGACTTACCGAGGCTAGATAAGCCACACATCCAGCATTTATCAACTTTCTAGCTTTAATTGCAGAAATTAGAAACTTAGAGGTATAAAAAGGCATACCTTGATATTCAAATACTGAACCATTAGGATGACAAAATCTGATCATTTTCTTTCTGCAATCTAACATTGTTCCATACATCTCAAGCCAATCCATACCCAGAATAATATCATAATCTGACAACTGCAGGGCATACAATCGACCCGGCATCTGGTTCCCTTCAATCATAACAGGAGCTTCATCTATATAGCTTGAAGTGAGTAGGAACTCACCCGAAGGAACCTCCACTACTGACTCACAAAACTTCTCCTCTAAAGGATGAGCTATACAATCCAAAAATTCTTCGGAAATGAAAGAATGAGAGGCACCCGAATCAAATAAAACTCTTGCTTAATATTCATAAAGAGGTAAAGTACCTTCTATCATATTCGATGCCTCCGCCTGGGCTCAGGTGATAGCCATAACCCGGCCTCTTCCTCGCTGCTATGGTGCTCCTCTGCCACAACCTGACTGTGGCTGCTGAAACTGCTGAGGCTACTGCTGCTGCTGCACACCTCTTCCATATCCATATTCTCTCGGATAGGGGCAATTGTGGATCAAATGCCCCGGCTGATTACAATTATAACACCGATACCCTAGTGGAGTAATAGGCTGCCTGGAAGTGCTCTGCTGCGACTCCTCCACCTCAGGCCTACCTCGGCCTTGCTGAAACTGCTGACGACCTCCCCATCCTCTTCCTTTGCCTTTAAATGCTTGCTTTAATTTCTGACCCCATTTACCAAAGCCTGATGAAGAAGGCCCTGCTGGTGCCTTACCCTTGTTTGCACCCATTGATTGCTGCGGTAGCCGAAAACTACCTGAACCTGACTCGCCCACCTGACGAGTCCGAATAGACCTCTCCAAAGTAGCTGCTCTCTGGGCTGCTTCTTCCACTGTCTTGCACATGAGAGGTACTATCGCATCCTGCAACTCCACTCTCAATCCTCTAATGAAGTACTCAACCATCATATTATTATCTGAAACTACATAAGGCGCATAACGGCTAAGTGCCATAAATCTCATCTGGTACTCTAAAACTGAAGAGTTACCTTGCTGGAGAGTCCGAAACTGCTCTCTTTTCACTTGCTGCACTTGTATCGGAAAGAATGTATCGTTAAATACATCGAGAAATTCCGACCAAGTAATAGCTTCCTCTGTCCTGCCTGCAAAGGTGGTCTGCATCTTCAGTCGCCACCATTCCAAGGCAAAACCTCTCAACTGATAAGCAGCTAACACAACTCTATCTGCTGCCAGACACCTCATAGTTGCAAAAACTCTTTCAATCTCATGAACCCAATGCTCTGCTGTATCTGGATTCGGCCCTCCTGAATAAGTAGACGGCTGCAATCTCAGAAACTTTTCCACCTGCATCACTGGTTCTTCTGTTATCAGAACTGGTGGTGGTGGTGGCACAGGTGCTACAAAAGGCACCTCTACTCTTGGCGGGACTGGAGCTACAGGTACAGCCTCTCCATCCCCAGGTGGCACTGCAACCAGTGGTACCGGCGCCTGCTGATCCATTCACGCCCGAATATCCATGAGGCTTTCCCAAATTCTTTCTATCATACGCTGGGTACTTTCCTCCGGATCATCTCCTCCACCACCCCAATCTCTTCTATCAACCATTCCAGAAATTTCTACATAAACAAAAACCAAAAAAAATCAAAACAACAAATTATCAGAAACCAGGGTCCCTACCAGCAGTGTACAAAGACCGAAATAAGGCTATGTATCTTACTAATTCCTGTTGCTTAGCTAGCTAGCCCAGAGGGGGGGTGAATGGGTTGTTAAAATTCCGATCTCTGATTAAAACCTGTTTACTAAAAAGATTACACAACTTAATAACGAGGTTAGAGTTAGAGCAAATAAGACAACAATCACACAAAGCACATCCACAAGACACAAGGATTTTTATCCTGGTTCGGAACTCCTCTCCACAGGAGACCTACGTCCAGTCCCTGAGCAATGCCTCAGGATTTCACTACCAAGGGACAATCCTCCTTAAGGATCCTTACACCCAGCCTCAACTGGTCTTCCTTCAACCTGAAGGGAAAACAACCACCCTGGATGCCACCAGGTCTTCCTTCGTCCAGAAGGGAACACAACTAAAGAAGAGAAAGTGTAAGAACAGGCTTCAGACTCTAGCTTGACCAGCTACAAGCTGAAGCTACCAAGGCCCGAGAGAGAAAGAGATTTAACAAGGTTTTCTCTCCAAGGACTACACAAGCTCTCACAAATAAAATCTCCTTTGATCACTGAGAGCTAAGAGCTAAGAGCTGAGAACAAGGTTGGAGTGGAAGCTTCGCTCTTGTTTCAATCTGCTGAAGACTCGAAGAGATGGTGTTCTTTCTTTTCGAATTGCAAGCGTTGTTCACTGTCTTCTCCGTCTTGAGTCTTATTTAAACTTCATATTCAAATTTGAACGTTGAAGAATCTGTTGTCTCTTATCCTGGTGTACGTTAGACTGATCACCAAGGAAGCTTCTGATCTTCAGTCTTTTATCCTTTAGTACACGCCAGAGAAATGTTTTAGAATCCTGTATCTTGTATCTAACGTTGTACAGATGAGTCTTGTCAGATATCTACAAGCATATCAACAATAAATAGTGGACAGCTAGGACTGCCGTCAATTGTTAGTTGCAGATAGAACAGATATTGCAATATATAGCAAAGCTCCTTTCTGTCTAAAAAGTACGTAGACAGAGTAGCATAAAAATGGAAGATATCGTCTGCATGCATGGGAGATACGATCAGAGAGCATTTAATGCGTAGCAGTCAACAGACGAGATATGACTTTGACTTTTCAACGCTATTTAAAAGCATTATACTGATACAGCAAGAAATTCGATATAAATAATCCCGATGCCTTCATGACTTATGAAATCGTTATGCGATAACAGACAAATCGTTATGACAGAGCATTATCACGTTATAATGATGAAATCGTTATGAGTTATAGCAAGTCGTTATGAACACTTATCAAGTCGTTATGAACTGTAAAGAAATCGTTATGAACATCAAGTCGTTATGAACTGTAAAGAAATCGTTATGAACTCTAAAGAAATCGTTACAGCAATCAAGTCGTTATGAGTTTCAAAGAAATCGTTATGAACTCTAAAGAAATCGTTACAGCAATCAAGTCGTTATGAGTTTCAAAGAAATCGTTACGAGAAGTCTTAACAAGTCGTTGCACAAAGCAAATTGTTATGAGAATCAAAGAAATCGTTATGAACATCAAGTCGTTATGATCTGTAAAGAAATCGTTATGAAACACTTAAGAAATCGATATGAGGTCTAAAGAAATCGTTACGAGAACTAAAGAAATCGTTACGGCTAGAGAGTCGTTGCGAGTTCTAAAGAAATCGTTACGAGGTCTAAAGAAATCGTTACGGCTAGAGAGTCGTTGCGAATTCTAAAGAAATCGTTACGAGGTCTAAAGAAATCGTTACGGCTAGAGAGTCGTTGCGAGTTCTAAAGAAATCGTTACGAGGTCTAAAGAAATCGTTACGGCTAGAGAGTCGTTACGAGTTCTAAAGAAATCGTTACGAGGTCTAAAGAAATCGTTACGGCTAGAGAGTCGTTGCGAGTTCTAAAGAAATCGTTACGAGGTCTAAAGAAATCGTTACGACAGTCAAGTCGTTACGGGTTCTGAAGAAATAGTTACGAGGTCTAAAGAAATCGTTACGATAGTCAAGTCGTTATGGGTTCTGAAGAAATTGTTGCGATGTCTTAAAGAATCATTGCGATATCGATTTGTTTTGAATTTTCCAGTCAGAGAGGAAATCGTTCTGCTTATCAAAGAAGTCGATACAAAGACTTGGACAGAATGTGAGATGAGACTTACCTGATTGTCTTGAACTTTCATTTTTCTTTTATTTCCTGTTCTCAAGGCTCAAGTAATCCATTAGTACTATTTTGTTAATCATCAAAATTAATATATAAATAAATGAATTATTTATTATGGGGACAGTTTGGTCATCAATCTCCCCTTTTTGATGATGACAAAATATACTAAACATCATACAAAAATTAAACATGTTTTTCAGAATGACTTTAGTTTTCTCCCCCATTTTGTCATTAAGCAAAAAGATAGGCTGTGAGACAAAGAAGAGAGATCATTGTATTAAGTGCGAGAAAGATAGTACAAAGGAGACAATAAAGAGGCATGTTGTGAGATGACAGTCCATGCCTTGATCTCAAGATCTTCAAAAGTTTGTTGGAAAACTCCAGAGGCAACTGAAAAATTAGGACCCATGGAGGGGGTGGCCCTTTGAATGTATAGAGTCTGTTGCTGATCCAAGAACTCTGCATACTGATCTGGATCCAGGATGAATCTGAAGTAAGTGCTTTTTCCAAAACTAGCTCTATGGAGAAATCTATCCAGAGATATGGGATAGAAGATCTGCTTATCAAGGAGGTCCTGCTTCAGAGCATAAAAGGCATTGTATCTAGCGGCCCACTGAACATAGATCTCCTGGATTGGAGTTATGGAGTTGAGATCCAAGAAAACTTCTACTGAAAGAAGTGGCTTGCACTGATGGGCTAGATCATTATTAATTGATTCCAAGTGAAGACGGGGGGCAATGTATAGCTTTTCCCATTCTGAGGGAGAAAGCCTCTCACACTCAGACATGAGTGGAGCCAAAGTTTGAGCAGAAATGCGGCCAGAGTGGTATTCTCTGAAGATGAACCGCAAGAAGGAGGGTAATCTGCCCTGCTTGGCTGACATCCGGCCCATCTGCCTTGCAAACATATCCAGTGCATGAGAACCTACATCTGAATCAAATACTAAGGAATGCAACTTGGGCAGAAGAACTGGAGTATCCACCTTGAAGGATGCAAAATCTATTTTGAGTGGAAGGTTCACAGGATGCTCTGTTCATAGCGAGACAATGGAGGAATTGAACTGGCTAAATTGAACTTCAGGCAGCTTGTTCATGTAGCATAAATCACTGTAAAGCTGGAAGTTCTTGGCAATCCGAATCTCTTTCAGAATGAAGGATCCCCAAGCGTTTTTATGCTGAATGACAAACCACTCAGAAAGAGTGAGTGGATGAGGTCTGTGGGTGAGAGATTCTGCCCTGGCAGTCAAAAACTTTGCATACTGAGCCTTATTGCCCTTGACATTTGCCCACTGCTCTTCAGTCTCGAACTCAGTGCCCTCAAGGATTTTGGATTTCTGGATGTGGGTCAACTGGGTAAGAGGAAGAGTAATGTTTAGGTGTTCGGATAGGTTAAGGAAGGGAATGTCATATATGGTGGAGAGAATGCACTTCTGAAGGTATTCTTTATAAATTGGTCTTCTTTGAGGCTCGAGGGTAAGAGAGTACCAAAGGGGAGGAAATAAAGGTACAGAGAGGGTGCGAACAGATGAGGAAGTTTTCCTCTTTTTCTTGGCAGGACTGGGAGGATCAGTCCTGTGAATGTGAGTGGAGGTGGAGAGAATTGAAATAAGAGTGTTTCTCTCAAAATCATCCGGAATATTGGTGTCAAAAACACCAAGAAGTAGAGGTTTTTCCGGAAAGACATAGACAGAAGAAGGAGGAGTAGGAGGATAGAAGAGGTGTTTGGGATTGAAGGATGAAGTGGGTTGAATTGGAGTGGTTTGAGTTTGAGGTGATGAAGGTGAGAAGGATGATGGGGCTGAGGTGTGAGAAGGAGTGAGAGAGAAGGTAGGTTGAGATGAAATGATAGAGGATGATGGTTGGGTGCGAGGTACTGGGTGTTTTATAGTTGGTGGAGCAGGAGGGGCTGTGAGAGGAGAGGTAGGTGAGGACAGAATTGGAGTTGCAAGATTTGAAGTGTCAGGGGCCGAAGTAGCTGTTATGGGCTCTTTCCCTTTGGCTTCTCTGACAACTGAAGAGGGTCCTGATGACCCTGAAGCTTGCCCTGATGGCCCTGATGCTTGAACTGGTGGCCCTGTTGGCCGAGAGACTTCTGCTGGAGGCCCTGGTGGCCTAGGAACTGCAGCTGGACTGCTCTGAGTGGGTGCAGGAGGGACACCACTAGACTTTGAGAGAACTGCTAGCATTTGCTTCATATCAGACATCTCTTTATTGAACCACCTCATTGCATTTCGAATTGAGGATAGGTCAGAGGAGGTTGAAGCTTGATTGGCAATAATGCCTTGAACACTTGTCTGAACTGATGACAAGACTTCTCCCTGAGCTTTCAGCAATGCCATAATAGGCTTCAAATTTACTTTTCTGTGACTCTTTCTTGGCCTTTTGTGAGCCACTCTCTTTTGCTTCCCTTGCTGAATGACAGGCTCCTCAAGATTGATATTGCTTGCACTTGGGCCTTCACTAACAGGAACACTGGCAAGAGGTTGAACTTCTTCAATGCCCACTTGCTCCCCCTGAATAGAAGCAGGGAGTTCAACACTTTCTTGCTCTCCCTGAGCAGGAGCTTCTTCCAAAACAACTTTTTCCAAGTGGCCTTGTGACGGCCCTCATTATACCGGTACGGTTATACCAACCCACGTCGGTATAACAAGTGCTGCCACAGTGGGACATTTACCCAAACGATACATACAGCTGAGATACACGCGAATATACAACAGAGTAGCGGAAGTAAAAGAGAACTATCTCCATTCATTCATCATCCACATTAACCATACATGAATTTTCGCAATTAACAATGAGGAACTAAGAACTCACATAATTTAAATTGCTGAAATAGAATTACAAAATGTCCACATAATACATTCCTCTCATGATAATTCTAATACAATGTTCCAAATACATACTATGAAGTACACAAATCACAAAGAAGCTCCAACAACTAGCTAGTCTCCGCGCTCGGAGTCCGTCTCCACCGTCTCCTCAAGCGGTGTCGTGTCACCAACTATACCTGTACGCCGAAGCAAGGAGTGAGTCCAAGGACTCAGCAAGCAACACTACTCATGATGTACACTTAGAAGTCCTAATGGTTTCTACATGCACATTACAATTAGCAACACATAGCATGCTAGTCAACTCAAGTTTTCAACCTATCATGAAAGTTCTACAATTTTATACATAACTCATGCTTTCAGAATTTTTAAAATGAAATTCACCTATCACATGGTCTCTATTCAATTTACTCATGAGCTTTAACCTTTTAAAGAATCAAACATAAGAGCTATCACATGAACAATTTACATGCATGAAAGGTAACGCAACTAGCATGGGTTTTACACATTTTTAAACACATACATGAACCTTTTTACATGCTTTAGGTTGCTGATTTCACATGATTCAATGGCTATAAATCTACACATGAGGGCTACAATGTTGCTTAAAACATATCATATGAACAATCTATCATGCTATTTGCACACATATTCATTAGTTGTCCCTAACATGGACTCTAAACATTTTTGCACACATAACATAAGAATAACAACATGCATTTTCTGAATTCACATGGTTTCAGATTTAGTCTCACATGGTTTTCACTAACACATTTTCACATCCTTAGGTTCACATTCTCATTCACACAAGTTTTCTCTTTCACATGGTTCACTTTACACATACACATTCACATGTCACTTACACATTTACACATGGTCACATACACATTTCACATTTCACTTTACACATTTTTAGGTGCCGTGACACATAGTCCAAACCACCAAAGAAGGACATATACACATCACATTACACATAGACGCCATCTAGGCATTCCAATGGCGACTCTTGGACTGCGCAGACCGGGAGAACAAGTCTCCACCCTAACCAGTGGTACTTGTCCACCTCCAGGATTTCCCCCTAATGCCCTTAGGGTCACTTAACACAATGAACTTTCTCAGGGGGACTTTTCCCTGATACAGCTCCACTGCCCTCTACGGAAGCAGTGTCACATTGGCATAGTTACACATTTACATATTTACCGTTTTACACTTGGTTTTACACATGACACTTCATCTCATTCACTTTCTCACTCACATGAATACCTCATGTTTTTCCTAACATGGTACTACAAAACTTCAAGGTTTAATACACAGTAAACACACTAATCATGCTGGGTTTAAACAAAATCTAATCACATTACGATCATATGCACAAATTATCACATTTCACAAGAAAACACATAACTTTTTATTTACTGATCCAAATGATCCGAAATTTTAACCACATGCTGTTTTCGGGTTCTAGATGATACCCTCAATTTTTCAGATTTTTCTGAGTTAATTAGAATTTACAAAAAATAAAACGCTTAATTAGCATACTATGAACAACTTAAATTAACATGGGTCTAACACATTTTGCAAATTGACCACTTGCTGTTTATACATAAGCTAAACACATATGCATGAACTGAGAATATAAAATTTCCCTAATTCACACATCTATGGATTGAGCCTTACAAATCATTCTTGCATGCTTTTATTTTACCGAACCAACTATATTCGCAAATTACACAAGCATGGATAAATTACCAAAATTTGCAAATACATATGCTAACCCACTGACCTTCATGATTAGGCTAAAACCATGGCATTCATACACATTCTAATCAGGAAAACTAAATTTGTAAAATCAACACTTCATGCTCACAAGTTTAAGGAACACCATTTCCCACATCCACCAACACACACCATTCATCCACACACCACAAAACACAATATACATAGAGTATAAGGTCTACCATATATCCTCATCACGTAAAACATACCGAAATTAATGTATAGAAGGGACAAAACAGCTCACTGTTCTGTTCAGAAGAACTTGGCGGCGGTCTCTGGCCGCTGACTCAGGGTCAGCGGCATGGTCGATGGACGCCAAGCATAAACTGGATGTCCAGGGACCTTGCCGTCTAACCAGGTCTGTGCAGAAACACAGACCCGAGCTCTGAATCTTGGGTGAATTGGAGGGTCTAGGACTCAAGGAAAAATCCTTAAAAATCACAAAACCATCCTAGACTCATAAGGGGACATCAAGGATAGGTTACTTGCCTTTCAAAAATTCTTCTAAGAGATTTAAAGGCTTGGTGAAGACCTCCTTGGGCAGTCCCAAGAAGTTGCAGAACCTCCCTCTAGATTGCCTTCCTCCGGGTTCCTGGGTGATCTCCACGCCAAGGGGATGTCGGGGAAGCCTTCCTCGTTGGTCCAGCAACCTCCTTGCAGCAGGGGGACGCCGGATCAAGGTCCAGGGGTCGGATTTTGAGGGTTCTAAAATGGGTTTTTCTCACAGCTCACCTAGGGTTTTTTTTTCTCTCCTCTATTTCTCCTCTTGCAATGTGAAGTGAGAAGTGGGAGAGGCCAAATTCGAGTTCAGACCTAATGAGAGCCCCTCACCCACTCACCATACTGATTTGACAAGTTGAGAGCCGTTGGGGGACATCCCCCCAATGGAGGCCATGCCTTGCTCCCGGATTTTCTGGCTCTGCAACGCATGCAGGTCAGAGAAGTTGGCGTCCATATCGCTGGACGCCGGAGTTAGTGTTGGCGTCCATGTCTGGACGCTGACACCAGCTCAACGGCCTGGGCTTGACGCCAAGGTGGCCTTCGGCCAGAACCCTAATTATGCATAAAACCATGCATACCAAGCATATATACATGCAATATGTATATGGTATTGTATCCACACTATCATCATGCAATATATACATTATTTATGTTTAATATAAACACATGCACACGTAATTATACTAATTAATGCGTACGTAAATATGTACATACATACACAAGCATAAACATACACATAATTGCAAATAATGCGACGGAAATTAGAGGGCCTTACAGGCCTTCTGCCACGGATTCAGGCACTTCAGGTTCAAGGATACTTTGCTCCCCTTGGCTAAGAGCTTCTTCCAAGACCACATCTTGTTGAGTACCTGCTTGTATCTCAACATTAGCAATTGGTTCAGACTGAATTTCTGTATGACCTGGTGCCATAACTTCTTCTTCAACACGACCACCTTCTTTAGAAGTAGCTGAGGTGGAGGGAATAGAATCCAATACCTCTCTTAAAATAGAGGCGACTAAGGTGGTGGGCAGGGAGTCTGCCACACCAGCTGCACCTTCCTCCATCTGAACTTCTGGAGAATGAGAGATAATCTCCACAACATGTGATTCTGAAACTTCTGCCTGGCTTGCTACAACTGTTGCTATTGCTGCTTGCTCTGCTGCTGCTGCTTCTTCTGCTGCTGCTGCTGCTTGCTCTGCTGCTGCTGCTTCTTCTGCTGCTGCTGCTGCTTGCTCTGCTGCTGCTGCTTGTTCTGCTGCTGCTTCTTCTGCTGCTGCTGCTACTGCTGCTGCTGCTTGCTCTTGAACTTCTGGGAAATCTCCAATAATCGCTTCTCCTTCAGCCACAGAAGTCTTTGACCAAACTCCATCTTGCACTGAAAAACCACTCTTCTTCAGGTTTCTGGACCTTATAGACTGGCCCATCTTCTCTACTACTGCTCCAGATAAGTCTACTCCGAAATGCTTGAAAATTTTGGTGAGTAGATGAGCATAGGGTAAGGAAACATTCAACTTGCTCTTGGTTTCCCAGATCTGAGCACTGGCAAATTTCATTCTCTCAATTATTACTGCGGCCAGATTTATCTCCTTGTTCTGGATTACCCAGAACATCAAGTCTGAGTCTGCCCTAGTGCATGAAGAAAAGGTAGCACTCCGAGGAACTATGATTTGGCAGACAATAAAGTGGAGCAACCGATTGAAAGCTGACATCTGATTTATATCCAATTTTCCATCCTTCAGCTTAAACCCTGGACCAATAATGCCAAGACCCTTAGCTTCATCATTTACTGAGTCCACACCGCTAAAGCCTGATGTTTTCACTCCAAACAAGGTACTTAGTAACTCACGGTCTATTCTGATTTGGATACCCTTGACAGAGGAGACAAGGGACCCATCTGCTTCTGATTTCAAACAGATGAAGAAAGCTTTCACCAAGTCCGGATAGCTTACCTCGGTGAAAGTAACCACATCCAACCATTGCATCCGTCTCAAAGCTTCAACTAGACTGCTCATTCCACTTTTCTCAAGATTCTGAACATCCACAGCCTTATTTCCACAGATCTTCGTCTTCACAAAGGTAAACCTTTCCTGCTCCTTTGGGGACAGAAACTCAGCACTGTAGCCCCCAACACTTCCGGAGATCATCGGAGCGGCCATGAGTAGAGAGGAGAAAGATTTCTGGAGGAGAAAGATGATGGAAGCTCTCGAAGGGATTTTTCGCGGGAAGAGGAGAAAGCTTCGAAAGTTGCAGAGAGTCGATCCCAAAATCATTAGGGCATCAGCTTTGGGTGACCAGATAGAGGATAAAAGGGTAAAGGTAGAAGACGAGTCATTCCCGGAATGATTTGACTGATTTAAAATTAATTTCTTGAAAGGCGAAGCGCCAAAAGGTGGTAATAGCAGAAGGCGACAAAAAGGTTTGACAAGTCAAACCGCTTTCAACACAATTGGTCAAAGAAATGTAGATAACTGAGTTTTGCTTATCTTTAAAGAGGAAAAAATTTCATTTATTCCGAAAAATTTATATGCCAATAAAATTACAGAGATCTTTTCACAAATTGCACATCCCTAATTCCCTTCTAAGAGATGTAAATCTCTCTTCAGGTAGGGCTTTTGTAAAGATATCTGCCAATTGACCAATTGTATCTATAAAAGAAATTTCTAAATTACCACTAGCTACATGGTCTCGAATGAAATGATATCTTACCTCAATGTGTTTAGTCCTTGAGTGTTGTACTGGATTCTTGGTGAGATTGATGGCACTTGTGTTATCACACAATAGCGGAATTTGCTTGATATGAATGCCGAAATCCTCAAGTTGTTGCTTTATCCAAAGAAGTTGTGTACAGCAACTTCCAGCAGCAACATATTCTGCCTCAACTGTTGATAAGGCTACTGAATTTTGTTTCTTGGATGACCATGATATTAAACATCCTGCAAGAAATTGACAACACCCACTGATGCTTTTTCTATCTCCTTTGCATCCAGCATAATCAGCATCTGAATATCCTACTAATTCTATTTTACAAGATCTAGGATACCAGAGACCTAAATCATGAGTTCTATCCAGATATCTAAATATTCTTTTTACTGAAATTAAATGAGACTCTCTAAGGTCTGCCTGATATCTAGCACACATGCATACACTAAACAAAATGTCTGGTCTACTTGCAGTTAAGTAAAGTAATGATCCTATCATACCTCGATAATTCTTTTGATCTACCTTTTTACCTTTTTTATCACCGTCCATTCTGGTTGAAGTGCTCATTGGAGTTGATAATGGCTTTGCACCTTCAAATCCAAATTTCTTTAACAGCTCTTTGGTGTACTTGGCTTGACAGATATGAGTGCCATCCTTCCCTTGCTTAATTTGCAATCCAAGAAAGTAGCTTAGCTCCCCCATCAAGCTCATTTCGAATTCTCCCTGCATAAGCTTTTCAAAGTACTTGCAAAGAGATTCATCAGTAGATCCAAAAATAATATCATCTACATATATTTGCACAAGAAGTATATGTTTAACCTTAGATTTTATAAATAATGTACTATCTACTTTACCTCTAGTGAAACCATGATCTAATAAGAAAGTACTGAGCCTTTCATACCAGGCTCTAGGTGCTTGCTTTAAACCATATAAAGTCTTATGTAGTTTAAATACATGATTTAGAAATTAAGGATCATAAAACCTGAAGGTTGTTCAACATAAACTTCCTCCTTGATAAAACCATTTAAAAAGGCTGACTTGACATCCATTTGAAATAGTTTTAAATCAAATGCAGATGCATAAGCAAGTAAAATCCTAATAGCCTCAAGTCTAGCTACAGGTGCATAGGTTTCATAGAAATCTATGCCTTCCTCTTG
The DNA here is from genome assembly GCA_014218235.1 of Colocasia esculenta. Lineage (NCBI taxonomy): Eukaryota > Viridiplantae > Streptophyta > Magnoliopsida > Alismatales > Araceae > Colocasia > Colocasia esculenta. The sequence continues at coordinate 90,500,103 of CM024760.1, forward strand.
GGAGTAGCCTTGAGCTACCAGTCTGGCCTTGTTCCTTAAGATTATTCCAGACTCATCCAGTTTATTTCTGAACAACCACTTGGTGCCAATAACTGAATGATTGGATGGTCTAGGAACAAGTGACCATACTTGATTTCTCTTGAACTGATTTAGTTCATCTTGCATGGCTAATATCCAAGATTCATCAGATAAAGCTTCATTGACTGTCTTAGGCTCTATTTGAGAAACAAAGGCTAAATAATCACAAGGAATTACATTACATTTTGTTCTTACCCCTACAGATGGATCACCAATAATGTTTTCAGGAGGGTGATCTTTCTGATGTCTCCACTCTTTTGGAAGATTTTCATGTTGAATTTCAGTTTGCTGCAGTTCTTCCAGAGGAGGATCTTTCTTGTCCTTAATTGAGGTATTCTTTAATTTTTCAGACAAGTCATATGCATCATCAATGTCACTAATTTCTTTCTTTTTCAAGGAAGGGTTAGATTCATCAAAAATAACATGTACAGATTGTTCAATTAACAAGGAACGTTTATTGAAAACTCTATAACCTTTGGGTTTAGAAGAGTACCCCATAAAGATGCCTTCATCTGATTTGGCATCCAACTTACCAATGTCCCTTTTTCCATTGTTGTGGATAAAGCAAGGACATCCAAATATTCTGAAATGGCTTATCTTTGGCTTCTTTCCTTTGTAGAGTTCATAAGCAGTCTTCTTCAGAATCGGCCTGATCATCACTCTATTTATGATATAACATGCAGTGTTGATGGCTTCGGCCCAGAAGTATCTTGGCAAATCATATTCTGATAACATGGTTCTTGCCATATCCAAAAGAGTTCTGTTTTTCCTCTCAGCAATTCCATTCTGTTGAGGTGTCCTTGGGGCTGAGAAGTTGTGCTCAATTCCGTGATTATCACAGAACTTTGCAAACTTTTCATTCTGAAACTCACCACCATGATCTGATCGGATAGAGACAATTGTGAACTTCTGATCCTTCTGAACTTTCTTGCTGAAGCTGAAAAAATTGTCAAAAGTGTCATCTTTGTGCTCTAGAAAGGATACCCAAGTGAATCTTGAATAATCATCAACTATTACAAATCCAAAATTCTTTCCTCCCAGACTAGTAGTCCTCGTTGGCCCAAATAGATCCATATGAAGTAGTTCTAAGGGCTTTGAGGTGGTTACTACAGTCTTTTATTTGAAAGAGCTCTTGGTGTGCTTTGCTCTTGCACAAGGTTTGCAGATACTGTCCAATCTAGAATTGACTTTTGGCATTCCTTCAACTAGCTTTCTCTTTCTGAGCTTATTCAGACCATCCAAGCTGCAGTGGCTCAATCTTCTGTGCCACAACTCTGTTGATTGATCTTTACTGGCTGCCAAACACACATCTTGATCCTTGAGTTCTTCTAGATAGAGTACATACAAATTTCTTTCTCTATAAGCTTCAAAAATGACTGCTCCATCCTTTAATATACTGCACTTTGATTCTTGGAACTGAATCTGATGGCCTTTGTCACACAACTGGCTGATGCTGATGAGATTATGCTTTAACCCTTTGACCAGCATCACATCTTCAATTACTGATCTTCCTTTGATGTTTACGGATCCACTTCCTATTACTGTGCCTTTTCCATTGTCTCCATATGTGACTGTTCCTTCTTCATCTTGGATATTAACAAAAAGTTTCTGGTTCCCTGACATGTGCCTTGAGCATCCACTATCCAAATACCATTTGGATGCTTTTGATTTTCCCTGAAAATTAAACACTAAGTTTTAGGTACCCAAGTTCTTTTGGGTCCTGAGAGGTTAGTACCATTGATTTTTCCTTTTATTATCCACTTTTTGTTCTTAGTGGGACATGTTGCTTTGTTATGTCCTAGTTTGTTACAATGAGTACAGCAGGTTATTCTGGTTATTCTTTCAACTGGATTATATTTAAATTTTTTATGTTCTTTATTCTTTTCGGATATAAATTCAGGAGTTGGATAAGTGTTGGGAAAGACTTTTGTTTCTTCATTTTCCGAGGGAGTATAACCAAAACCATGTTTCTTCTTGGTTGATCTTTTAGCTCCACTCATCATTAGAAGAGGTTTATTATTTGTGAACTTATGGTGCTTGTTAAATGTTTATTTTCTTTATTTAATCTTTCTATTTCTGTTTTAAGTCCACTTAAGTTTTCTTGTTTTTCTAAATGATTTATTTTCTTATTTTTCTCTTTTAAATCTTCACATAATAATTCATTTCTTCTTTTATGTTCAGCTATTTGTTTTTCAAGTTCTTCATTTTCGGTTTTTAGATCTGAGTTTGTATTTTCTAAACATATTAAATTCTTCTTACTAATTTTAAGTAATTTAGATACATCTTTATATTTTTCATAAAGTTCATTAAAAGCACTTTCTAAATTATCAGAATCTGAATCATTGCATGAGTCAAAGGAAGAGTCAGAAGTTACCTTGTCTTCGGTGTTGGCCATGAAAGCCAAGTTGACTTCTTCACCTTCACTGCTCGAGCTTGACTCACTGTCTGAGTCACTGCTGTTCTCCCAAGCAGCTGCCATTGCTTTCTTTTTATACTTCTTGAATCTTCTGAAGTTGTCCTTCTTCTTGTGATCATTTTTCTTAAGCGTTGGACAGTCTGCCTTGATGTGTCCAGGCTTCTTGCATTCATAACAGATCACTTCTCCTTTCTTCTGATCCTTTGCTTCTGGTTTTCTGAAGTCTTTGTTTTTCTTGAAAAATCTTCTTCCGGACTGATACTTCTTTTTCTTTGCTAATATTCTCTGAAGTCTTCGAGACAGCATGGCTTCTTCATCATCACTGTCTTTGCTATCTTCACTGTTATCCAAAGATTCTTCTGATATCTCATCATTCACTTTGAGAGCATTTGATTGTTTCTTTCTGCTGGAGGATTCTCCTAATCTCTCCATGTTTATCTCGTGAGCCATGAGAGATCCTATTAGCTTTTCCAATGACATTAGTTTTAAGTCATTGGCTTCTTCAATGGCTGTTACCTTTGGAGTCCATGAAGATGGTAGAGATCTGAGGACTTTTCTAACCATGTCTGGTACATTATAAACTTTTTCCAATCCAGCTAATCCATTTGTAATGTCTGTGAATCTACTGAACATCTGAGTTATTGATTCCCCTGACAGCATCTGGAATCTTTCATATTGAGCTACCAGAATATCTATTCTTGTCTCCTTTACTTTGTCTGTTCCTTCATAGGTAATTCTGAGCTTTTCCCACATCTCCATTGCGGATTTGCAGGCTGAAACTCTATTGAATTCTTTCTTACTTAGGGCACAGCATAATATGCTCTTGGCTTTGCAGTTTAAGGATATTCTTTTCCTATCATCATCTGTCCACTGAGCCTTAGCGTTTGTGACCAAAAGATCACCTTCTTCTACAATGGACCAAATTGTATAATCATGGCCTTGTAGAAAATATTTCATTCTAGTCTTCCAGTAGGTGTAGTCTTCTCCATCGAACAAGGGAGGCCTGTTGACTGACTGACCTTCGAAGTTGCTTTGGGCTGCCATAGATCTTTGCTCTTCAGATCGTTGGATCTTCTTCTTTGTCGAAGAGACGGGCTTTGATACCACTTGTTGCCCAGCTAGCTAGCCCAGAGGGGGGGTGAATGGGTTGTTAAAATTCCGATCTCTAATTAAAACTTGTTTACTAAAAAGATTACACAACTTAATAACGAGGTTAGAGTTAGAGCAAATAAGACAACAATCACACAAAGCACATCCACAAGACACAAGGATTTTTATCCTGGTTCGGAACTCCTCTCCACAGGAGACCTACGTCCAGTCCCTGAGCAATGCCTCAGGATTTCACTACCAAGGGACAATCCTCCTTAAGGATCCTTACACCCAGCCTCAACTGGTCTTCCTTCAACCTGAAGGGAAAACAACCACCCTGGATGCCACCAGGTCTTCCTTCGTCCAGAAGGGAACACAACTAAATAAGAGAAAGTGTAAGAACAGGCTTCAGACTCTAGCTTGACCAGCTACAAGCTGAAGCTACCAAGGCCCGAGAGAGAAAGAGATTTAACAAGGTTTTCTCTCCAAGGACTACACAAGCTCTCACAAATAAAATCTCCTTTGATCACTGAGAGCTAAGAGCTAAGAGCTAAGAGCTAAGAACAAGGTTGGAGTGGAAGCTTCGCTCTTGTTTCAATCTGCTGAAGACTCGAAGAGATGGTGTTATTTCTTTTCGAATTGCAAGCGTTGTTCACTGTCTTCTCCGTCTTGAGTCTTATTTAAACTTCAGATTCAAATTTGAACGTTGAAGAATCCGTTGTCTCTTATCCTGGTGTACGTTAGACTAGTCACCAAGGAAGCTTCTGATCTTCAGTCTTTTATCCTTTAGTACACGCCAGAGAAATGTTTTAGAATCCTGTATCTTGTATCTAACGTTGTACAGATGAGTCTTGTCAGATATCTGCAAGCATATCAACAATAAATAGTGGACAGCTAGGACTGCCGTCAATTGTTAGTTGCAGATAGAACAGATATTGCAATATATAGCAAAGCTCCTTTCTGTCTAAAAAGTACGTAGACAGAGTAGCATAAAAATGGAAGATATCGTCTGCATGCATGGGAGATACGATCAGAGAGCATTTAATGCGTAGCAGTCAACAGACGAGATATGACTTTGACTTTTCAACGCTATTTAAAAGCATTATACTGATACAGCAAGAAATTCGATATAAATAATCCCGATGCCTTCATGATTTATGAAATCGTTATGCGATAACAGACAAATCGTTATGACAGAGCATTATCACGTTATAATGATGAAATCGTTATGAGTTATAGCAAGTCGTTATGAACACTTATCAAGTCGTTATGAACTGTAAAGAAATCGTTATGAACATCAAGTCGTTATGAACTGTAAAGAAATCGTTATGAACTCTAAAGAAATCGTTACAGCAATCAAGTCGTTATGAGTTTCAAAGAAATCGTTATGAACTCTAAAGAAATCGTTACAACAATCAAGTCGTTATGAGTTTCAAAGAAATCGTTACGAGAAGTCTTAACAAGTCGTTGCACAAAGCAAATTGTTATGAAAATCAAAGAAATCGTTATGAACATCAAGTCGTTATGATCTGTAAAGAAATCGTTATGAAACACTTAAGAAATTGATATGAGGTCTAAAGAAATCGTTACGAGAACTAAAGAAATTGTTACGGCTAGAGAGTCGTTGCGAGTTCTAAAGAAATCGTTACGAGGTCTAAAGAAATCGTTACGGCTAGAGAGTCGTTGCGAGTTCTAAAGAAATCGTTACGAGGTCTAAAGAAATCGTTACGGCTAGAGAGTCGTTGCGAGTCTAAAGAAATCGTTACGAGGTCTAAAGAAATCGTTACGACAGTCAAGTCGTTACGGGTTCTGAAGAAATCGTTACGAGGTCTAAAGAAATCGTTACGATAGTCAAGTCGTTACGGGTTCTGAAGAAATCGTTGCGATGTCTTAAAGAATCGTTGCGATATCGATTTGTTTTGAATTTTCCGGTCAGAGAGGAAATCGTTCTGCTTATCAAAGAAGTCGATACAAAGACTTGGACAGAATGTGAGATGAGACTTACCTGATTGTCTTGAACTTTCATTTTTCTTTTATTTCCTGTTCTCAAGGCTCAAGTAATCCATTAGTACTATTTTGTTAATCATCAAAATTAATATATAAATAAATGAATTATTTATTATGGGGACAGTTTGGTCATCAATTCCCTTATATTAACACGGCTCTTGCTCTGATACCAACTGTGGTGGAACGCCTTGGCCAAGCCCGTTAAACCGATAACGTACTTGATCCGAGTCCGCCTCCCCCGAATGGGTCAAAGCTTCGTAAGGGATACCAAACCACAGTCCGTGTAAACACAAAGGAACATATCACATTTTATATATATGTCACAAGTTACATAGCCATATTTCCACAAAACTGAAAAGAAGTACAAGAGCCTGGGGCATACCCCGAGGTACAACTGAAGAAAATAAACAACTAACTACACTACACTGCTGGAGCTACTACTACACAGCTGGAGGTACCGACCCTGCACCGCTACGACGCGGCTCCGAACTGGACGACGGTTGTGAAACGTCCTCCTCGCTCTCACCTGTGGGGGTAGGGGTGAGCCTCGCTAGTCACGGGCTCAGTAGGGAACTCCCCCAAAACCGAGCAAACCAAAAACCACATGTACAAAGTAATAAACAGTACCAACAATTTATAAAACAGCTAAGCAGGATATAAAAGCTGTAAAAGTACTCACCGTCTGCCGACTACGAAAAACAACTGTAATAATTAAACGGCAAACCAGTACAGGTGTACAAGCTAAAGTAGAGACAGCCAAACACGAGCCACGTGAACTGGTTCGCGACACCAGAAACTAACTCGGACAAGCTAACACAGGTCTACCTCTCAGTCTCGCAGCCACGGACGAAAGGTCCAGCTACCGCTTCACGTGAAAAGCTCAAGCAACTGTGGAGACCAACTAAACACCACCACCTGCGGACCACATGGTCACAGGCCCATGCCTGGCACCTCCAGAGACCCTGGCCCAGGCTCGCTAGAATGAGGCACTGGAAAAGGACTAGCTGGGGACCAGTGTCGACTACTGGTGTCTGTACCCCCAACTACGAGCGCGCTACAAGTGACTAAAGACAAACACAAGTGTCACTGTCCCACTGTCGTCTTTCCCTCAGCCGGACGTACAACTCAAATACAGGAGTGAGGGTGTCCAGGTCAGACGACACAGACCTCGACGGTACAACACAAGTACCGGGACAAAGCCCCGAGCTAACAGCCTGGCTCACAAAGAACCTGGGGCACCCAACTAGAGAGGTAACCACGGTAGGCGTCGTACTACTTGCCACGTACACAAAACCACGTGCACGTCACACACAAACCACGTGAAACCTCACGTAAACCACAAGTAACAACGGTTCACTACACATGAACCCAACTGGACTCGCGTGAACAATACGCAGCCACGAAAGTAAGTATCTAATTGCATACCCCGTATGCTAAACACGGGAACTATGTGCACTCAGTTCACCACAGGTGCCAACGCACCATTCATTATCGACAAATACCTCAAATAGTCTTTTCTGCCTATATACAAGTAGGCGGCCACATCGACTGCCGCTTACAGCAAGTAGACGGCAATGGATCTGGCCGTCTACATCATGGCTGATGAGCTTGGCGACAAACGATGTTGACGCCAAGTTCTTTGGCCTTTAACCCTGCAGAAACCCTAAACTGATTCTACAGATTTTACAACCGTTAAAACAACGGTAAAACATACAGAAATAGTTCCTCTAGCATGCATGAATCCTAAACAATCCAATACAGCATGCTTTACTGATTAAATTCGTCAAACCACCCATTAACCCTGCATGGTGCAACTTAATCCAAAAATGCATTTAACATGCTGATTCAGGTGGTTACGTCGTGTTTTAATGTTCCTACAAAGCTAACAGGGTTCGTCCCCTACCTCAGAACACGCTTAAACCTCCTGAATTCTCCCGGTTCACTACGAACCCTCCGCGAGCTCCCACGGGAATTGCACCACGCCACGGCGTTTCCTCGCGCGATTCGGCAACGCCACACGTCCCACGATCCTCCAACCACCCTTCAGTACATGTTGGAAGCTTTAGAAACACGGGGACGTGAAGCTGGGGCAAGAGAGAAAGAGAACAGGGTAGGAAACCTGCCCTCGGGTGACCCTATAACCTGCAGAATTCTCAGGTTGGCGTCAACCCCTCTGCCGCCAATGGCAACCGCCACCACAAACGTCCACATCCTATGCCGTTAAGTTCATATCTTAACATCACTTTACATGGACGTTAACTCATTAAACGTCCATATCTGGCCGTCAATCTGCAACCAACAGCAGTCAATGTTGTTCTGTTTTAGGTCCCAAACCTGCACATTCTGCAAACCTGCACCATACCTGATCAACCACACAACGCTGGCCTCACAGCGACCATCACAACCATTACACACATGATCCGCATGGATTCGAAAAGCACGCGATGTTACATGATGACCCAATGTTATTAGAAATCAAAGAAAACTTAAAGACTAAACCTGATTTCTGTATAGATTCACATGGAAATCTTCAATTCGGGACAAGATTATGTGTCACAGACGATTCGGAGATTAAGAAGTAGATACTGGAAGAAGCACATCAAACTTATTACACCATACACCTTGGAACTGTCAAGATGTACCAAGATCTCAAGAAAAACTTTTGGTGGTGTAATATGAGAAAGGACATTACAATTTTTGTTGCCAAATGCTTGACCTGTCAAAAGATTAAGACGGAGCATTTGAAGCCTGCAGGAAAATTGAAACCTCTGGAACTACCCGATTGGAAATGTGACAGTGTGGGCATGGACTTTATCACAAGATTACCCAAAACTCGTGGCGGCTATGATGCCATATGGGTAATAATTGATCGACTCACCAAGTCAGCCCATTTTCTAGCAGTGAAGAGCAAATGCTCGGTCCATATCCTCACAGCCTTATATTTAAAGGAAATTATTCAATTGCATGGAATTCCAAAAGATATTATCTCAAATCATGATGCAAGATTCACTTCACATTTCTGGAAGGAACTGTAAGAGGCATTGGGAACCAAATTGATGTTAAGCACAACCTTGCATCCCCAAACTAACAGGCAGACCGAAAGATTAAACCAAGTTGTTGAAGACATGTGCAGAGCTTGTGCACTAAAATTCGGGCAAAACTGGAACAGACATTTACCAATCATGGAGTTTGCTTACAACAACGACTACCAGAGCACGATTCAGATGGCACCCTTTGTAGCACTGTATAGTAGACAATGTAGATCACCCATCTGTTGGGTGGAAATGGATAAACCACAAATTCTGAGGCCAGAAATGATACAAGAAACATCAGAAATCATAAGGATAGTGCAAGGAAGAATGAAAGCTTCTAAAGATAGACAGAAAGTTATGCCGATCAATGAAGAAGAGAATTGGAGTTCCAACAAGGAGATCATGCTTCCTTAAAGTATCACCTCGGAGAGGAATCCGCAGATTTGGAATCAAAGGCAAGCTCAGTCCATGTTACATTGGGCCATTTGAAATATTAAGGAAAGTTGGAGTAGTGACTTATTAGCTTGCTCTACCTCCTCAGTTATCCAATGTACATGATATTTTTCATGTATCTATGCTACGGAAATATGTCTATAATCCATCCCATGTCATAGAACATGAAGATTTGAATGTGCAAAATAACTTGGCATACGAAAAGAAACTAGTTCAAATTCTCAACCGCAAGGTTAAACTTCGTAATAAGGAAGTACCCTTAGTGAAGATTCAATGAAGTCGGGGAGGACAAGAACAGGCAACATGGGAATTAGAAGATGCTATCAAAGTCAAATATCCAGAGTTATTTGTAGGTTAGCATTTGATACTAGTTGAATTTGGAGGGCCAAATTCTTTTCCTAGTAAGGGAGAGATGTAACACCTCAATTTTAATTATAAAAATAAGTGGTCATGTAACTTTTAATATTACATGATAATGTTGTGATTAAATGAACTTCACCTCACACTGCCATTTCCAAAATAGTCATTGGCGATAAGTACACATGAGCTTACATAAAAGAGCAGAGTTTACATAAAAGAGCAACCTAAATAAATAAAATTTTATTCATAGGAAAATATGAAAAGGAATTATATTATATTAAAGGATTATATGTATATATAATGGCACCTACTTGATTATGTAATGTAAATTACTGTTCACCTACGTAATAGTGGTTACGTAATAACACCCCTACGTGTTAACTGCTGGTAAGATCTAAGCAATGTGGAGTGAATCCATGGGGGTAACTCATCCAGTTCATCGCCATCGTCCAGCTGTTGATGTGTTTATGCACGCCTCATTTGAGATAAGCTCTACATATATGATCATGCTAATCCTTAGCCAGAACCTTGAACTCTGGCTACTTACTGCTGCTATCACCCAAGATTGAGGAAGAATAGGAAGGCAGGTCGCTAAGTATTGAGTGGAAGGAGGACTCTGGCGGAACTGGAGCTTCGTTATTCTGTTGTCATCATCTTAGTGTAATCTTCTTGTCAGATAGGATACTGTCTTCTTCCCTCCTTTACTACCTTCGCCATGGTTGGCCTATTTATGTTGCCTAAGTTAGGACTCGAGTGTCTATATTGCCTAAAGGAGACCCTCATGAATGAGTTCGTATTAGCATGATCCAAGACAACCCCAACCACTACCTCCATTTAAGAACTAAACCAGTTCTGTAACATCGTCGGAATCGGTCGACCGAATGATCCTATCGGTCGACCAATCCCCTTCACTTTTGTCCACTCGAGGGAGAAAAAGAAGAGAGATAAGGAGCTTAAACCTCCAACTTTACCTTGAAAATTATGTACATTTATAGAATAGTCTTTACTCTTCTAATTCTGATTGTTATTTCCATTCCCAGGTCAGAAAAAGTACTACGATTTTGACCTGTGTAATTTTGGATTTTTTCAGAATCGGTGGACCGAAGCCCAAAATTGGTCGACTGATCCTACCTTTTCGATTGACCGATTCTGTAAATTCCGGTTGACTGACTCTCACCACAGTAGAAACCCCGCTTCGACTGACCAGGTCAGTCGATCGATTTTAGGCCAGTCGACTGATTTGGCCTTTTCGGTCGATCGATTTTTCCCCAAAACCAGGACCAAGCTAGGTCGGTCGATCGATTTTGTCATTCAGGTCAACCGATTTCCTTATTTTGGTTCAAAAACATCATTTTATCTGAATTATAATCATTTGAACCTTACCTTACTTTGCTTAAAGAACCGTACTTGAAAAATAGTCTAGTGGAAATGGTATGACATACTGTGGGTCTTCAGACTCTCCTGACATAATGCATGTGCAACTGGGGCTAGTCCAGTCTTGGGAGGAGCACCCGAATTCAATTACTAGCTGTACGGATCAAAGATAAATCATCTAGATGTTTGGCATGACACAACCTACTGCTATATTTGATTTATCTTTCCATGGAACTGTATCATGAAATAGATTACACTTGTTTACTGTTTGGTTTAGAACAACTCCTTTTTTCACTATTACCTTTGTTTTAGTACTGTTATGACAAGTTTATTTCATTTTCTTGTTATAGAAAGTGCAATCTCATAGTTCCCTTCTAATGCTATCATGTACCTTACTTTCGCTATAAAGGCAAATCCTATTGAGCACAGCTGCTCACGTATCCCTCTTGACCTTTTAGGAATTCCAGATGGGGTAGACTCTCCAGAGGACTGTGTGCCGAGCGATTCTTGATTTTCTTTTTTTTATCAATCCCAGATGTTGGTAACTTAGAATATTGTAATTATTAACTGGAACCCTTAGTTGTACAAATCATATTATATTATTTCGATGCACTGCCAGATGAATGTAATTAAAGGTTTTAACTCCTCGATATGAGTACTTTGTTTCTATTTCCCTTTTGTTCACGTTACGACATTTACAAGTATATTGTCGAGATGTGACATTAAGTAAGTCATTGAAGCAGCTCATAACATTACACGATACATCTATAATCACACCCTTGTGTTGCAATAGATGCGAGATTTATGTGGTGGTGAGATATTAAGGCCTGTCATTACATGTTTTGTGACAAATTACATTGCCTTGGATAACCTCTTAAAGTGTAAAGATGGATTGAAACAAATGTTAAGAAGTGACCAATGGCTCTCCTCACATTTTGCAACTTTACGTGATGGCCAGTAGGTGGAGGGCTTAGTCAAAAACTCAATTTTTTGGTCGAGAGTCAACAAGATTGTACACATGATTGAGTCTCTTTAGAAGGTCCTTAGTGTAACGTCGCGTGCTTTTCGGATCCATGCGAATCATGTGTGTAATGGTTGTGATGGCCGTTGTGAGGCCAGTGTGTGTTGGTTGTGTGGAATGTGTGGTTTGGATGTGTGGTTTGTTCAGATGAGGAGCAGGTTTGGTCCTGAAATGAAATAGGACCTGCTGCAGTTGAGTTGGAGTTGGCGGCCAGGGGTGGTCGTTGACTTGTTGGCATCCAGGTAAGGTGTCGTTGACTGCATGAACTTGACGGCATAAGATGTGGTTGTTTATGGTGGCGGTTGCCTTAAACGACAAAGGGGTTGACGCCAACCTGTGAAATCTGCAAGTTATAGGGTCACCCGAGGGCAGGTTTTCTATCATGTTCTCTCTTCCCCTTGCCCCAGCTTCACGCCCTCGTGTCCCTAAAGCTTCCAACAGGTACAGGAGAGTGGTTGGAGGATCGTGGGACGTGTGGTGTTGCCAAATCGGACGAGGAAACGCCGTGGCATGGTGCAATTGTCGTGGGAGCTCGCGGAGGGTTCGGTGTGAACCGGGAGATTTCGGGAGGTTTAAGCGTGTACTGAGGTAGGGAATGACCCTTGTAATTCCTATAGGTCGTAATAATGTAATTAGAAAACATGAATCTGCATGAAAATGGCGATTTCGGGTCATGGTATCCATGCGGGGTACATGGGTGGTTTGAGTAATTTAGCAAATGAAACATGATGTTTTGGATTGTTTGGGATTCATGCATGTCAGAGGAAGTGTTTCCTCATATTTTCTCGATGGTTTTGGGATCAGAATGCATATAGGATCGGTTTAGGGTTTCTGCAGGAATAGAGGCTGAAGATCTTGGCGTCAACATCGTTTGTCGCCAAGCTCATCAGCCGGGATATAGACGGCTAGATCTATTGTCGTCTACTTCCTGTAAGCGGCAGTCGATGTGGCCGCTAACTTGTGTATAAGCAGAAATAACTATTTATGGTATTTATTGATAATGAATGGTGCGTTGGCACCTGAGGTGCACTGAGTGCACATGGTTTCTGTGTTTAGCATACTGGGTATGCAATTAGTTACTCACCTTCGAGGTTTCTTGTTGTTCACGCGAGTACAGTTGAGTTCACGTGTAGTGGACCGTTGTTACGTGAGGTTTCACGTGGTTTGTGTTTGACATGCACGTGGTTTTGTGTATATGGCGAGTAGTACGACGCCTACCGTGGTTACCTCTCCAGTTGGGTGCCCCAGGTTCTTTGTGAGCCAGGCTGTTAGCTCGGGATTTGTCTCGGTACTTGTGTTGTACCGTCGAGGTCTGTATCGTTTGACCTGGACACCCTCACTCTTGTGTTTGAGTTGCACGTCCGACTGAGGGAAAGACGACAGTGGGACAGTGACACTTGTGTTTGTCTTTAGTCACTTGTAGCGCGCTCGTAGTTGGGGGTACGGACACCAGTAGACGTACTGGACCCCAGCTAGTCCTTTTCCAGTGCCTCACTCCAGAGAGTTCCGGGCCAGGATTTCTAGAGGTGTCAGGCATGGGCCTGTGACCGTGTGGTCCGCAGGTGGTGGTGTTTAGTTGGTCTCCACAGTTGCTTAACCTTTTCACGTGGAGCGGCAGCTGGACCTTTCGTTCTTGGCTGCGAGACTGAGAGGTGGACCTGTGTTAGCTTGTCCGAGTCAGTTTCTGGTGTCGCGAACCAGTTCACGTGGCTCGTGTTTGGCTGTCTCTACTTTAGCTTGTACACCTGTACTGGTTTGCCGTTTAATTATTACAGTTGTTTTCGTAGTCGGCAGACGGTGAGTACTTTTACAGCTTTTATATCCTGCTTAGCTGTTCTATAAATTGTTGGTACTGTTTATTGCTTTTGTACCTGTGGTTTTTGGTTTACTCGGTTTTGGGGGAGTTCCCTACTAAGCCAGTGACTAGCGAGGCTCACCCCTACCCCCACAGGTGAGAGCGAGGAGGACGTTTCACGACCGTCGTCCAGTTCAGAGCCGCGCCGTAGCGGTGCAGGGTCGGTACCTCCAGCTGTGTAGTAGAACCTCCAGCAGTGTAGTGTAGTTAGTTGTTTATTTTCTTCAGTTGTACCTTGGGGTATGCCCCAGGCTCTTGTACTTCTTTTCAGTTTTTATGGAAATATGGCTATGTAACTTGTGATATATATATAAAATGTGGTGTGTTCCTTTGTGTTTACACGGACTGTGGTTTGGTATCCCTTGCGAGGCTTCGGCCCATTCGCGGGAGGCGGACTCAGATCAAGTACGTTATCGGTTTAACGGGCTTGGCCGAGGCGTTCCGCCACAGTTGGTATCAGAGCAAGGTCCGTGTTAATATAAAGGAACTAGAAAGATACATAGCCTTATTTCGGTCTTTGTACACTGCTGGTAGGGACCCTGGTTTCTGATAATTTGTTGTTTTGATTTTTGCTTGGTGTTTTGTTTATGTAGAAATTTCTAGAATGGCTGATAGAAGAGATTGGGGTGGTGGAGGAGATGATCCAGAGGAAAGTACTCAGTGTATGATTGAGAGGATTTGGGAAAGCCTCACGGATATTCGGGCGATGATGGATCAGCAGGCGCTGGTACCACCGATTGCAGTGCCACCTGGGGATGGAGAGACTGTACCTGTTGCTCCAGTCCCGCCAAGAGTAGAGGTGCCTTTTGTAGCACCTGTACCACCACCACCACCAGTGCTATTAGCAGAGGAACCAGTGATGCAGGTTGAAAAGTTTCTGAGATTGCAGCCACCTACTTATTCAGGAGGGCCGAATCCAGATACAACGGAACACTGGGTTCATGAGATCGAAAGAGTTTTTGCAACTATGAGGTGTCCGGCAGCAGATAAAGTTGTGTTAGCTACTTATCAGTTGAGAGGTTTTGCATTAGAATGGTGGCGACTGAAGATGCAGACCATCTTTGCAGGCAGGACAGAAGAGGCTATTACTTGGTCGAAATTTCTTGATGTATTTAATGATACATTCTTTCCGATTCAAGTGCAGCAAGTGAAAAGAGAGCAGTTTCGGACACTCCAGCAAGGTAACTCTTCAGTTTTAGAGTACCAGATGAGGTTTATGGCACTCAACCGTTATGCACCTTATGTAGTTTCAGATAATAATATGATGGTTGAGTATTTTATTAGAGGTTTGAGAGTGGAGTTGCAGGATGCAATAGTACCTCTCATGTGTAAGACAGTGGAAGAAACAGCCCAGAGAGCAGCTACATTGGAGAGGTCTATTCGGACTCGTCAGGTGGGCGAGTCAGGTTCAGGTAGTTTTCAGCTACCGCGGCAGTCAGTGGGTGCAAGTAAGGGTAAAGCACCAGCAGGACCTTCTTCATCAGGTTTTGGTAAATGGGGTCAGAAATTAAAGCAAGCATTTAAAGGAAAAGGAAGAGGATGGGGAGGTCGTCAGTAATTTCAGCAAGGCCGAGGTAGGCCTGAGGTGGAGGAGTCACAGCAGAGTACTGCCAGGCAGCCCGTTACTCCACCAGGATATAGATGCTATAATTGTAATCAGCCGGGACATTTGATCTGCAATTGTCCCTATCCGAGAGAATATGGGTATGGAAGAGGTGTGCAGCAGCAACAGCAGCCTCAGTAGTTTCAGCAGCCATAGGCAGGTCGTGGCAGAGGAGCACCGCAGCAGCGGGGAAGAGGCCGGGTTATGGCTATCACCCGAGCCCAGGCGGAGGTATCGAATATGATAGAAGGTACTTTACCTCTTTATAATTATTCAGCAAGAGTCTTATTTGATTCGGGTGCCTTTCATTCTTTTATTTCCGAAGAATTTCTGGATTGTATAGCTCATCCTTTAGAGGAGAAGTCTTGTGAGTTAGTAGTGGAGGTTCCCTCGGGTGAGTTCCTGCTCACTTCGAGCTATGTAGATGAAGCTCATGTTATGATTGAAGGGAACCAGATGCCGGGTCGGTTATATGCCCTGCAGTTGTCAGATTATGATATTATTTTGGGTATGGATTGGCTGGAGACTTATGGAGCAATGTTAGATTGCAGAAAGAAAAGGATCAGGTTTTGTCATCCTAATGGTGCAGTATTTGAATATCAAGGTATGCCTTTTTATACCTCTAAGTTTCTAATTTCTGCAATTAAAGCTAAAAAGTTGATAAATGCTGGATGTGTGGCTTATTTAGCCTCGGTGAGTTTGGTAGAAGCTAGTCAGTCAGTGGAAGCAGTTCCCGTGGTTAGGGAATTTGCTGATGTTTTTCCTGAGGATTTGCCTAGTTTAGCTCTACATAGAGAGGTGGGCTTTACCATTGAGTTGCTGCCAGGTACCATGCCGATTTCTAAAGCCCCATATCGGATGGCACCAGTAGAACTTAAAGAATTGAAAAAGCAGTTAGAAGAATTGTTGTAGAAAGGGTTTATTAGACCGAGTCATTCCCCGTGGGGAGCGCCGGTTTTATTTGTGAAAAAGAAGGATGGAAGTTTTCAGATGTGTATTGATTATAGAAAGTTAAATGATGTGACCATTAAGAATAAGTATCCGTTGCCGAGGATAGATGATCTGTTTGATCAGTTGCAATCAGCAAATGTATTCTCTAAAATTGATTTGAGGTCCGGGTACCATCAGTTGAGAATTAAAGAGGAGGATATAGATAAAACAGCTTTTAGAACTAGATATGGTCACTTTGAGTTTGTGGTTATGCCATTTGGGTTGACCAATGCTCCTGCAGGTTTTATGGATCTGATGAATAGAATTTTTCATCCATATTTAGACCAATTCATTGTGGTCTTTATTGATGATATTCTAATTTATTCAGCATCTGAAGAGGAGCATGCAGCTCATTTGAGGTTTACCCTGCAATTGTTAAGGGATAACCAGTTGTTTGCTAAATTCAATAAGTGTGAATTTTGGTTGAAAGAAATTCAGTTTCTGGGTCATGTTATCTCAGCTAAAGGAGTAGCAGTAGACCCAAGTAAAGTGGAAGCAGTGATGAGATGGGGAGTGCCTAAGACAATAACCGAGATTAGAAGTTTTCTGGGATTGGCAGGTTATTATAGGCGCTTTATTCAAGATATTTCTAAGATTGCAGCACCTATGACTAAATTGACTAGGAAAGGTGTGCCTTTTATGTGGTCCGGTGAATGTCAGAAAAGTTTTATGGAATTGAAGAAAAGACTCACATCAGCACCTATATTGACATTACCAGCAGGGAGTGGTGGTTTTGTGTTGTATACTGATGCTTCAAGGAGAGGACTTGGTACAGTGCTTATGCAGCATAGCAAAGTAATAGCTTATGCGTCCAGGCAATTGAAGCCGGCAGAGGAGAATTACCCCACTCATGATTTGGAATTGGCAGCAGTTGTATTTGCTTTGAAAATGTGGAAGCATTATCTGTATGGCGAGAGATTTGAGATCTTTACAGATCATAAAAGTTTGAAGTATATCTTCTCGCAGAAAGATTTGAACCTTCCTCAGCGCAGATGGATTGAATATTTAAAGGAATATGATTTCAGTTTGGCTTACCATCCGGGTAAGGCCAATGTTGTAGCTGATGCCTTGAGCAGAAAGGCATATGTAAGTTTGATGATGATTAAAGAATGGAAGTTGTATGAAGAGGTAGTGGAGAACTCCTTATATGTGCCCAGTAGTCAGCGACGGGCAGTACTAGCTGCTAGTGCTGTAGAGCCGTCTTTGTATTGACAGATTGTTGAGGCTCAGAGAGCATATGTAAATTTAGCTGAAATTGTGAAAATGAAAGGAGTTACCATTGATGATAATTGTGTGGTCAGGCTCAGAGGCAGATTGTTTGTTCCAGCTGAAAGAGAGGTAAAGCAGCGAGTGTTGGAAGAGGCTCATAAATCTAGGTACACTATCCATCCGGGTAGTACTAAAATGTACCATGATTTGAGGAAGCATTTCTGGTGGCCTCATATGAAAAAGGGAATAGCAGAGTTTGTTGCAAGTGTGCTATCTGTCAGCAGATTAAAGCAGAACATCAAAAGTCTGGAGGTTTGTTGCAACCGTTACCCATTCCACAGTGGAAATGGGATGATATTGCTATGGACTTTGTAGCAGGTTTACCAAGATCGAGTTCCGGGCATAATGGAATATGGGTATTTGTTGACAGATTAACCAAGGTGTGCAGATTAGTGGCAGTAAGTATGTCTTGGACAGTGGACAGATTAGCAAATATTTATGTTGAAAGAATTGTTCCACTGCATGGTATTCCGAAGACTATTATGTCTGATAGAGATCCAAGATTTACTTCTAGTTTTTGGAGAAGCCAGCAAAGAGTAATTGGTACTGAGCTGAGGTATAGCTCTGCTTATCATCCCCAAACAGATGGTTAGATAGAGAGGACTATCCAAACGATTGAGGATATGTTGCGGGCTTGTTGTTTAGTTTGGGGAGGTAGCTGGGAGCATCATTTGGGAATGGTGGAGTTCGCCTATAATAATAGTTATCATACCAGTCTTGGGATGGCACCGTATGAAGCTTTATATGGAAGACCATGTAGAACCCCATTGAACTGGCATGAAGTGGGATAAAGGCAATTAGTGGGTCCTGAATTGATTCAACAAACCACAGAAATAGTGAAGCTTATTAAAGAAAAATTGCAGGCAGCTCAAAGCAGGCAAAAGAGCTATGCGGATAATCGGAGAAGACCACTTCAGTTTGAAGTGGGAGATTTTGTTTTCTTGAGCGTTTCCCCGAGTAAAGGTATTATGAGGTTTGGCAAGACGGGAAAGTTGAGTCCGAGGTATGTGGGACCTTTCCAGGTGATTGAGAGAATTGGGGAAACAGCTTATAGGCTGGATTTGCCAGCAGATTTTGCGGATGTTCATGATATATTTCATGTCTCTATGTTGAGAAAGTGCATTGAAGATCCAGCTCAAATAATCAGATATCAAGGTGGTGACCTGAGGCCGGATATGACTATGCCAGAGTATCCGGTGCAAATCACTGATCGAAAGATAAAGAAGTTGAGAAATAAAGAAATTGAGCTAGTTAAAGTAAGATGGGAAAATAGGTTGGGTGGTGAGGATACCTGAGAGTTAGCCGAGGAAATGGCTAAAGGGTATCCCTATTTGTTTGAGTAATTTTTTTGTATTTCTTTTTAGATGATAGTACTTGTAAAGGTGTGTATGTTTAAGTTGTTTAACTTTGAGTTGTGTTATGAATTTCGAGATCGAAATTTTCTTTTTAGATGATAGTAATGTAACGTCGCGTGCTTTTCGGATCCATGCGGATCATGTGTGTAATGGTTGTGATGGCCGTTGTGAGGCCAATGTGTGTTGGTTGTGTGGAATGTGTGGTTTGGATGTGTGGTTTGTTCAGGTGAGGAGCAGGTTTGGTCCTGAAATGAAATAGGACCTGCTGCAGTTGAGTTGGAGTTGGCGGCCAGGGGTGGTCGTTAACTTGTTGGCGTCCAGGTAAGGTGTCGTTGACTGCATGAACTTGGCGGCATAAGATGTGGTCGTTTATGGTGGCGGTTGCCTTAAACGACAAAGGGGTTGACGCCAACCTGTGAAATCTGCAGGTTATAGGGTCACCCGAGGGCAGGTTTTCTATCATGTTCTCTCTTCCCCTTGCCCCAGCTTCACGCCCTCGTGTCCCTAAAGCTTCCAATAGGTACAGGAGAGTGGTTGGAGGATCGTGGGACATGTGGCGTTGCCAAATCGGACGAGGAAACGTCGTGGCATGGTGCAATTGCCGTGGGAGCTCGCGGAGGGTTCGGTGTGAACCGGGGGATTTCGGGAGGTTTAAGCGTGTGCTGAGGTAGGGAATGACCCTTGTAATTCCTATAGGTCGTAATAATGTAATTAGAAAACATGAATCTGCATGAAAATGGTGATTTCGGGTCATGGTATCCATGCAGGGTACATGGGTGGTTTGAGTAATTTAGCAAATGAAACATGCTGTTTTGGATTGTTTAGGATTCATGCATGTCAGAGGAAGTGTTTCCTCATATTTTCTCGATGGTTTTGGGATCAGAATGCATATAGGATCGGTTTAGGGTTTCTACAGGAATAGAGGCTGAAGATCTTGGCGTCAACATCGTTTGTCGCCAAGCTCATCAGCCGGGATATAGACGGCTAGATTTATTGCCATCTACTTCCTGTAAGCGGCAGTCGATGTGGCCGCTAACTTGTGTATAAGCAGAAATAACTATTTATGGTATTTATCGATAATGAATGGTGCGTTGGCACCTGAGGTGCACTGAGTGCACATGGTTTCTGTGTTTAGCATACTGGGTATGCAGTTAGTTACTCACCTTCGAGGTTGCGTGTTGTTCACGCGAGTACAGTTGAGTTCACGTGTAGTGGACCGTTGTTACTTGAGGTTTACGTGAGGTTTCACGTCGTTTGTGTGTGACATGCATGTGGTTTTGTGTACATGGCGAGTAGTACGACGCCTACCGTGGTTACCTCTCCAGTTGGGTGCCCCAGGTTCTTTATGAGCCAGGCTGTTAGCTCGGGGATTTGTCCCGGTACTTGTGTTGTACCGTCGAGGTCTGTGTCGTCTGACCTGGACACCCTCACTCTTGTGTTTGAGTTGCACGTCCGGCTGAGGGAAAGACGACAGTGGGACAGTGACACTTGTGTTTGTCTTTAGTCACTTGTAGCGCGCTCGTAGTTGGGGGTACGGACACCAGTAGACGTACTGGACCCCAGCTAGTCCTTTTCCAGTGCCTCACTCCAGAGAGTTCCGGGCCAGGATCTCTAGAGGTGTCAGGCATGGGCCTGTGACCGTGTGGTCCGCAGGTGGTGGTGTTTAGTTGGTCTCCACAGTTGCTTGACCTTTTCACGTGGAGCGGCAGCTGGACCTTTCGTTCTTGGCTGCGAGACTGAGAGGTGGACCTGTGTTAGCTTGTCCGAGTCAGTTTCTGGTGTCGCAAACCAGTTCACGTGGCTCGTGTTTGACTGTCTCTACTTTAGCTTGTACACCTGTACTGGTTTGCCGTTTAATTATTACAATTGTTTTCATAGTCGGCAGACGGTGAGTACTTTTACAGCTTTTATATCCTGCTTAGCTGTTCTATAAATTGTTGGTACTGTTTATTGCTTTTGTACCTGTGGTTTTTGGTTTGCTCGGTTTTGGGGGAGTTCCCTACTGAGCTAGTGACTAGCGAGGCTCACCCCTACCCCCACAGGTGAGAGCGAGGAGGACGTTTCACGACCGTCGTCCAGTTCAGAGCCGCGCCGTAGCGGTGCAGGGTCGGTACCTCCCGCTGTGTAGTAGCAGCTCCAACAGTGTAGTGTAGTTAGTTGTTTATTTTCTTCAGTTGTACCTCGGGGTATGCCCCAGGCTCTTGTACTTCTTTTCAGTTTTTATGGAAATATGGCTATGTAACTTGTGATATATATATAGAAAATGTGGTGTGTTCCTTTGTGTTTACACGGACTGTGGTTTGGTATCCCTTGCGAGACTTCGGCCCGTTCGCGGGAGGCGGACTCGGATCATGTACGTTATCGGTTTAACGGGCTTGGCCGAGGCGTTCCGCCACACTTAGACTTGTGTATGGTGATAGAACACCAATGATGGGGTTGGTGTATGTAAAATTGGAGACTGCTAAGAAACGTATAATTGCAGCAACATCCAAATATGCCCATATGTTCATCGACATCATCGAAGATAGGTAGGATTGCCAAATGAGTAGAGACTTACATATGGTAGGTAAATAAATATCAACCTATGTCTATTATAATCTACAATTATCATGTACTGACATTCATCATACTAGTTTGCAGTATATTATCTCTATCCTAGATTCTAACACAAACATGAGCCTCCTTATCAAGATGATTTGTTGGGTGTAATAACGTTGGCGGTGGATAGGATGTCACGAACTCATGAGAAAGATGCAATTGCCCTTAATGAGGTACAAATTTCATCCATATTTTACAAATGTAAGAATCTTTCATGTGAAATATGCCACTCAGAGTTTACATTGCTTTCTTCGTTGCAGGTAAAATTTTTTCGGGAATGAATTGGTTCCTTTGGTGATGCTACAACGATTGCATCACGACAAAAGCTTGATACAAGTATATACAATTTATTTATGAAAGGCCAAGGATGCATGGATAAAGTTATAACTAATCCTCGTTTTTCCTTGTGGCAGGAGAGTGGTGGCTTAGTTATGGGAGAAGTGCACCGACACTTATAGATATTACAATTAGAGTTTTATCACAAACTTCATCTTCTAGTAGAGAGGAATTGAAGTACACTTGCTCTAATTCATACAAAGTTGAGGAATCGATTGAGTCACATAAGATTAGTTAGCTTGGTGTTCGTGCACTATAATATGAGGCTTAGATTGAAACATGTGTAAATGGATGCCAGAAAGGGGGAGGGAGATTATGATCCCACAAACATGTCTTACCTCAGGGATGATGAAGATCTGATGGTGTCATGGGTTTCAAGGTCTACTACAAAACAAAGGGAAATGGAGCTTGATGAGGAGGCCGACGAACTGGGAGATCCACCTGGCCGAACACATTCTTGGGTTCTGTTATTAATAGGATGGAGGCAGGTGGAGATGCCAGGGGTACCGAAGATACACTTGTGACACAGACTCATCATTCAGATTTTAAAGTTGACTTAGATGATGATATCTAAATAGGCAGTCTTACCAGAGCCGAGAGATAGCTTACTACTAGGATTCACTACGAGATGGACACGACGATCTAGATAGGTTGATGAAGCCTAGAGCTCCCCCCTAGTCTCAGTCAGCAGCTCCCCCTTCTTCTCGGCCTAGGGGTCCCCCTCCTCGACCTCCATCTTTGTCTAAATCATCTTCTACACACCGTTATGGTTCATCTCAGACCCAGGTGATATAGGTTAATTTGTAATACCTCATACATTTTATTTGTTTATGTTACTTAGACATACTACTCGCAGACATCTATTGGTTGCCCAAGCAGTTCAGAACAAGGAAGGAAGAAGGATACTTCACAGGGAGGACCACCCAAGAAATCTGGATAGACAACAGAGATTTGTTGTTCTAGAAAAAAGAAAACACGTAGTATGAAGATCCCCTTGACATTGCAGAAGTCACCATAGTGGATGATTCAGATGTAACTCCTTCGCCATCTGGGCCATCTCAGAGACAGAGTATGGGAGATGACTATTCAAATCCTTCTTCTCAATTTGGTACAGCTCGCAGTGGTAGTGGTGGTGGTGGTGGTAGTGGAGGTGGCGACAATGGTGGTGGTGGTGGTGGTGGGAGCATGCAATTTACATTGAGGTCTGAGTTCACGCATGCTACCCATAATGACATAGATCACAGTGCTCCACTAAGCACACAAATAAGGTGGAAAGCAAATGACAAAGAGTGGCACATAGGGCCTACAGACAGTAGTAGCTATAAAGGTATTGCATCTAATTTTGAAAGATTGAGCACATAGGAGGACACATCATCTAAGGCTACCAGTGAGGATCACAATTTCTTTTCAAGACATATACAGTTGAATCCATATGCACTGCATCATGGGTATGGTGGCTATTATACCTCTGGATGTCAGTATTGGATGATGGTTTGTACATGCAGGTTTCGATCATTCCACCACCAGGACCTACAATAGTGCAACAAGGAACACACCAATATATAGAATATCAGTGTATGTATAAAAATATGTATCAAAATTACATGTCTTACGCTGATTACTTGCGCTTTGTGGAGAGCACATATAATATGAGATTGTTTGGAGATGGAAGCCATACCTCCTATTACAAGGGTTCTGTGGACATACATGCTCAAATGATGAAGATGAATAGGTCAGGAAATTCTTTTCTTGTTAAATGTTTGTATTTAAATAATTTTCACAAGTAGAAATGACACTCTTAATTATTTTTATAGATGGCTGAGATAAGGAATGTGAGGATGACGATATGAGTATTATATTTGGTTTGTTAGAATTGATGATTACATCCTCAATATTTTTGTGTATATATATGTCATGATTTGACATATTTGTATGTAATGTTACATGAACACTAGATGATTATGTTGGGTTGACTTGAATGACTAAATATAATTTCTTATAATTTTCAACGTCTCTATGCGATGTTCTCATGTTTTGCTCATATTATTTTAAAATTTGTTCACTTTAGATATTAATCAAGTTAAAAAATAAAAAATGTAACGGTCCACGCCGATCAAACCCGTTAACCCAATAACGAGCTTGACACGACACCGTCTCTCGCGATCGGGTCGATGCCTCGCAAGGGATATCCATCACATATGTCCGTAAAAATACAAAAGAACCACAATAAGCACGTATAAGGTACATTGCTCATATATGTCCACATGAAAAGTACATAGTAGGTTCCATACATAGCCAACTGAAAGAAACAACAGCCCGGGACAAACCCCCAGGGCTCCACAAGTAAGGGCTTTACTCTGCTGGTGGCGAGGGCCCGACTCCACTATGGTGCTGACCGGAATTACAAGAGGGACGTGAATCCTCCTGCTCTCCCTCACCTGGAAGAAAAAGGGGGTGAGCTTCACAAGTCATTGGCTCAGTAGGGTAACTCCCCCAAGCTGAGTAACACAATTAATATCAAAGCTGTAAATCATGAAACCTCTTAAACATGATACTACAGTTACAAATAAATAAACGGTAATACACGTCAAGTGCACAAGCTAAAGAAAGGGTACGTTGAACATGAGTCACGAAGACTGGTTCGCGACACCAGCCACAGACTCGGACAAACAACACAAGTACACCTCTCAGCCTCGCAGCCACGAACGAAAGGTCCAGCTGCCGCTCCACCTCAATAAGACAAGAACCATGGAGACAAACTACACCACACCTGTAGGCAACACTGCTGCAGGACCAGGCCTGTCACCTTTAGGGGCTCCGGCCGAGAACCCTAAAGTGAGGCACTGGAACAGGACTAGCTGAGGACCAGTACGTCTACCGGTGTCCGTCCCTCAACCAAGGGCGCACTACAAACGACCTCACACCCACAAACACGAGCCGTTGTCCCCTGTCGTCTTTCCCTCAGCCAGACGTACAACTCAAACTCAGGAGTGAGAGTGTCTAGGAAGACGACACAAACCTCGGCGGTACTCTTGTACCGGGACAAGCCCTAAGCACCTGGTGCTAGGGTAACCGACTGGAGAGGTAACTATGGAAGGCATGACACCCAACTTGCTATGCACACAATTCCACACAAGACATCTCGATATCAATCACGACATGGGTCAACACAACCCATATAGACCCTACATTGCTTTGGGAACACGACTCAAGTAACATGGAACAGAAACCAGACAAACTGGCCCCAGTACACTAGAGCTCGGGTGGCCATTTCCTTAAAACGTGTCCAACACAGTGGACGTTTTCTTATGATTGAGTCGCATCCTACTTACCAGCCGCCATTATGGTTGAATCGCGTCGACCATGACTGACGCGTTCACATGAACGCGTCGATTGTAATGGACGCCTTTCAACCATCTGAAACACAACTTGAAACCCATTCCGAAAATCACACCACCCAGTCCCACCATCATGTCAAGTTGGAAATAAACATGCAAATGAGTTCCTACACATGATCACTACCATGCCCATGCAATTCCCACATGAAGAACCCCAATTCATGCATCATACAAACCATTCCACATGCAAACAGGATAAAGACCATGGTAGAGTTCCCCTACCAATACAAGAAACGCAATTCCAACCACAACCCAGCGTCCTCCGCACTTCGAAGCTCGTCCTCGCGCCGAAAGCACGCTGATCGGACTCCAAACGGGCGAAATCCTCCCGGAATCGCCTCCAACACCCGCAACACTCTCCCTTCAGCTGAACAGTGCGAATGCACTGTTCGGCCAAAGGCAGAAGGCCATTTCACAATTAAACCGAATCGCGTCGGGTATTCCCGCTGCGTTTAGAAACGCGTTCGACTCTTGCGACGCATTTAATCGCCGACGTCCCTGCATACGCCACGCGGTGCGCATGCAGCGCCGCCTACGTAAAGCGGTGCTAAAACGCGTCGAAGATTCTGGACGCGACCCTATTCAAGTCATGTCGACCTAAATGGACGCGTTACTCATTGAGAATCGCATCCTCTGTATCGGATGCATTCTCAATGAGCTCGCCAGAGCCTGTTTTGGGCTGGGATGCCCAAGCCCTCAGCCTATCCACCTGACCAAGAACACATGTGAAAATACATTTAGAGCTCCATGGTCTAACAATGGCCACACACTGGCCTCCAAACTCGGTAAACTACGATCCGAGCGTACCGGTTATTACAAAAAATCTCTGTTCCACCACCATATCTTAGTGATACAGTATGATACGATATAGTACCGTACCACAAAAAATACCGTACGATTGATCCGCGTGATACGACCAACCTTGCTTCAAGTACGTAAAAATATGTCTGATAAATAATTGATTTTATAGAGTATTTTTGGTATTGCGTAGATCTCATTGAATTGTTTTGGAATTAGGGAAGGTTACAGGAGTTGATTTGGAAAAAATCCACTCCACGCCACGTTTCAAACCTCCCTTTTTCCCGCACAAACCCCAAAAAGGACCCCTCTCTCTTGACCTACCCTCCCTATCACCCCCCAAAACTCGCCGGAAGAACCCTAATCTCCCTGCAGAACCCAGCCGAGGACGGAGGCCCCCACCTCCGGCAACGACCTCCGCGTCAACGCGTTCTTCCAGTCTCGTAACCTGCAGTTGTTCCTGGAACCTATGGATTTCGAAGCCGCCGCGAAGGAGTTCACGAGGTCCGCCGAGGGCGCTGAGGGTGACACGGCCATGGCGAGGAAGAGGTCCAGGAGGGTGAGTTTCGCAGACACCACTGCCATTCACGTCTTCGACAGGGACGAGGACTACGATACACCGCCGGACTTGAAGCCGGGAGCGGAGGGGTCCTCCGGGGCGGGGCTTGGGAGCGAGCCGTTAGGGTTCTACGTGGACTTCACCCACAATGAGGATGCGAGGAGCCCATCTCGCCGAGAGGAAGACGGAGATGATCATGAGGAGCAGGACGGCGGCGAGGAAGAGCACCAGTTGTTTGTGAGGAGGGACGCGGACTCGTCTTCTCCTGGGAGCACTGCCGGCTCAGTGATGTCGAATGATGGTAGGTAGCTCCGAGTCTGCGCCTTCTCGTGTTGCCAGAGTATTGTCTGGTTTGTTTTTTAATTTCTCTTGCTACAGGTGTTTCCGCGGATGATATTTAAGCGGAGTATACCTGAGTTTCTCACCCCTCCCAATTGATCATTTTGCGACAGATTCATGGCTGCAGAGGAGTTTATAATTCGTTACAGTACGGGTCTAACCTATGTGATTTAGGATATCGTAATAGGAGTTGGATACAAGAAGGACCTAAATCGATTCATCATTTGGGAATGAAAGAATGGTAGCGTGTCGTAGTGGTCTGGTTTAAATGACCCTGTGTCGTTCATAAGGAATGATCGTGGGAGAAATTTATGGGGGAACATCGTTAGAAGAGTCAAAGATGCCTTGCACTTAATTTCTGCAATTTGAATGTTCATTTGGATTCGTTTTCTCTCATTCACTTAGGGTCCATTTAGTTGCATGTAAAATATTTTCATTGGAAAACAGTTTTCCATGGAATAACTTTTACATGAAAATAAAAATCGTAATTGTCCATTTGGTTCTTAGGTAAATGTTTTCACTGGTTATTTATGTAAATAGAAGATTAAAAAAAATGTGAAAAGTCAACAACATTAAATGTAAACTTTTATTAGAGAGTTGCATTGGAGCACATGGGATATTATGGTCCATTCCAATGAGAGGGGGCCACATACCCCTAGTGCATTATTCATCAAATTTTATTTTTGATATTTTTTTTAAAAATAAAAAAATAAAAAATAGTGGAAAATAAATAACTTTGACAAAGACAATTTAAATTAGGAGAAATAAAATAAAAACATAACTTGAATGAATAGTGTTCTACGGATATTTTAATAAAAAATTAAAAATTTAAAAAGTAAATAAAAATAATTAGATTTGACAAAGATGACTTAAATGAAGGGAAAAAATAAAAAAATAACTTAAATGAATAGTGTCAAAACAAATGGTCACTGTAGCTAACAGAGATGAATGGTGGCACATGCGTGAAATCTGGAAAATGGCATTCCGACTTTTACCGCGGATGCCGAAATCGGAAGTTTTCCGGATAAAATTTTCCCGATTTTGATTTTCAAAGATACCAAATGACCCAAAAATAAAGTTTTCCTTGGAAAACCTTTTCCTAGTGGGGTTTTCCGTTCAAACAAACGGACCCTTAGTACAGGGTTGAATCCAACTTCCAGGACCCAGATCATTCACATTATTGAAAGATTGAGCTATCAGATAGTGCATACTGATGACAACACCTTTGATTTCTTCTCCTTCGCATGATTATAGGGTGACAGCCAATGTTGACTTAGGCAAATAAGATAAAGAATACAAAATGAAAAGTAACTTTAGACATTTTTTAAGGAGGTCAATATACTCTAGAGTTTTTTTTAGAATTACTTATTAGTTTCACATTTGACTTTTCCTTTTTTTGGCACAATGTTGCCTACTCGCATATAATAAACATATACATGAAAAATGTGTTTTGTTTGTTGTATAGCCATGCTGGTGTACACCTTGCAATCTATTTGTTTGGTGCAATAGACAGGATGGTAGTACTTTTTTTTCCCCCTTTCAATTTACAAGTTAAGAGATGCCATGCAGATGATAATCTTTTTGGCCCTGTTTCAACAAGCTTTATAAGGTCTGGAAGACTGTCAGAGGTATCAGATGACAATGACCATGACATAACACTTGACTCGACAGCATTCTCAATGCATTTCAGTAATATCCTCCCATCGGATGATCAATCGGTGAGCAAGGGAGGAACTCCAAGGACTCCTACTGAAGATTATGTAGCAAAGGACTGTGGAGCTTTTGTGCCTTTCTCAGGAACAAAAAGGAAGGTTCTTGATTTTACACTTCCAAATGGAAAATCCAGTGGTGTTACTGGGTATTCCAGTGACATGACTCTTGTAGCAGAAAATTCAAGGAGTTATGATTACGAAAAGCTGCCTCCCACACTGGAAGTGCTGTTAGCTGAAGTTAATGAGGCCATGCAGCCACAGAACCAAAATGATATGTCCAGTCTCCTCAGCTGCTCACCTAATATGGGAACAGGCCCACCTGCAGGTGCATCAACTGATAAAATAGAGCAAGTGAGAACATATCAACTTCATGGCTTTCCTTTATATAATAATGCCTTCCACTTTAGTTATCATAATTTTGAAATTAGCCATGCCTTATGTATGCCTGTGCATTCCTTTCTGAAAAAGGAAAATTTTCATTGACGAAGGATGTCTTTGTTCTGTATTCCATTATCTTCTGCCGTGTATCTTTCCAGTGGGGCTTCATGGTTCCCCAGTTTCATTCTGCGATCTGCTTATCTTATTTCCAGATTACCAATTCTGATTGTATAAGCTTCAGGTCCAATTTTCTATGTTCTGTATTTTATTAGATAGCCGCCTTTTGCATTTCTGTAGGTAGCTAACATGAATCTCTTTTAGACAGTGCACGATGATTCCTGACCTTTTTGTTTGGAACTCTAAATTTCTTTTTTTGTTTCTCGTCCTCACTCTGTCATTTGTGCTATAATGCTGTGCACTGACTACTAAATAACACAGAATTTACTTCTTGGTGCACGCTTGACCTATTCTCATAATTTTTTTTGTTCTGTGACAAGAGTTTGTTCTGTTATGTCATTATTTTGAACCATTAAGAGTTCCAGATAGGTTTTTCAACAGGATTTAAGACATATACTAAAGCTGTCAGAGAGAGTTGCAAGGTTGCTGTTGTATTGGCACTGTAAATTGGACCTTCTAGGGGGTTTCACTGTTTGGTAGCTGATCCTTCATGCTACACTTGGGCCTTGTGAAATGAAAGAAATGGAAGATATTCTCAAGAGAGATAGCAAGATACCAGAGACTAATTAGACCTATTTTACAAAGAGTTCAGGATGGGTGACGCTTCTTTACTATTTAAAACCCCAGTTCAACAATATTTGGTTATTTGGGTGGACAGAGGCTATCACACCACCTAGGTGTGAGCTTCTTTTTTTGTATAGAGGAATGCTGATAAATTCCCTTTGTTTATCTAATCAATTGTGTGTGAGAATCTTTTTTTAATTTATCTTTGGGTTTAAAAATATCTTTGGATTATGGTCTTTTATTTGTCTTATTTATTTACATTAACATGTTTTTATAAGTTCGTTTGACCTCTCCCCACTGGCCATGGAAGGTAGGATCGAAATCGGGTCGGGATCGCCTAGGCCTGATCCGATCCGATTCGGGATCGGATCGCAGGATCCCACGGATCCAAGGGAAGTCTGGCCGATCTTGGATCGACCAGTCTACAAAATGTTTTTTTTTTTGAAAAAATTCAGAAAAATTCATAAAAATCAGGGAAAAATAGTAAAAATGAGAAAAATCTGATAAATTGAAAGAACTAACATCTACATAAAAAATCAATTATACATGCATTCATAGTATATGAAACATGAAATTTAAGACATTGTGTATTAATACTACTATAATAACACTAGAAAAGCAAAAAAAAAAAATGTAACTTACATTTAATGGAAGACTAATAATCTTGCCATCCACTTCCAGACCTAGATGACTCACCATCATTTGGGTTTTGATAGCCATAACCAAAGAGGGAATTTGCCAAATCATGCATACTCATTTGAATCCCTCTTGGTGTAAATTGTTGACTTGAGCTTTCTCCAAATTGTGATGGAGCTGGACATCATATGCCAAACAGTTTGTATGTGCTTGTTGCTTCATTATGCTCTTGTTCTTGTGAAGGCCAAGATCCCCATCCTCTTTGTACTCCAAGAGGTGAGCTGCTAATATCTAAGTACGGTAAAATGGGAGTCTAAAATGCAGGTATATGAGTAGACCCTGAACTATAGCTTGACTCTCAAGGTGGCCATTCATAGGCTGCATGAATAAGATCTCTTGAGATCTACCTAAGAGGATCTCCCTTGGGCCTTGGTTGCTTCTCTCTAACCTCTTTCAAAGAGAACAAAGGAGTCTTAAAAGAAGAAGAAGAAGAAGAAGAAGAACAAGAGGAAGAAGAAGAAGAGGAGGAGGACGCCGGCGGCGGAGGAGGCTGGCGGGCGGCGGCAGGGGTGGCCGGCGGCGGACCTGGGGGGAGAAGCCCTTCCCCCTTGCGTTCTTTCTGGAAGGGCAAAAAGAGGGAGGAGGGGCTTGCGAACCAGAGAAAACACAGCCGATCTCTGGATCGACTGTGTTTTAAGGGGGATCCGCCAGGGATCGGCCCTTATCGGGCGGATTGAGCCCTAATCGGGTCGGATCGACCAAGGATCGATCGACTATGCCTGATAAGGGCTCGATCCGGCGGGCAAACTTGAAATTTAAAGTTTAACCCGCCGGATCGACGGGATCGCTAGTGGATCGGTCGATCCCTGGGCGATCCATTCGATCCAACTCGATTCCACTCGAGTTCGGCCGATCCACATTAAAAAGTTGGATTTCGAGGGACTTCCCCTGGAGTCGTATCCATAGCCGTCGATCCGATCTAGAATAGGCCGATTCTGGGCCAATCCTGGCGATTCTGCCTTCCATGCCACTGGCTAAGACCAATGTTGATTACATCAGTGCAAAGACTGAATACTCTTGATTAACCATCATACAACTCCTTTGAAATAAAAGAAAGTAACTCACAATTGAAGGAAATGAATTGCACATGAAAGAAAATAAAGTTGCAAGCATACAACCTATTTTTTTGGATTTTTTTGATATTTATTTTATTTTTATTCATTTTTATTTTTATTTTAAAATCATTTATTTCATTTATTTATTTATTTTCGTCATTGATTTATCAAAATTTGACCATGTGAATTAAATTAATGTTTTCACTTATATATTTGATTTAAAGGGAGATTAACCTAGGGTGGATAAAAAATGATATGAAACATGGCTTGTTTGTTGTTTTTAAGTTATTGTAAATTAAACAACAACGTTTGTGAAACATTTTATTAAAGTTTGTCAAAAAATTGATTGACTTTAATTAAGAAATTAATTGGTGAAGAACATGAAACAAACATTACATAACATGTAATTACACATATTGAACATGATTAAAGTAGTGAGATTAGCCCAATAGGCCCATTAAGCCTTAAGCAACATGGATATGGTCATTTAATAAGTCATGACATAAAATACACAAGTCTGACCTAATAAGCAAATTCGGCCCAATAGGAGGTTGGCCCAATAAGGAGGTCCAATAAGCAAGCCCAATGGATCTTTTAAGACTTGAGAAAAATCAATATTGTGCCTTGCACAATTTTCCTTAGGACTGCCTTGCATTCCTTAGACCGCCTTACAGTCTTTTTCAGAACCTTGCCCTTTTCCCACTTCAAAAATCCTCCTCTTGGTCTGGGGTGCCCCCCTCCTTTTTAGTGGAAGGAGGAGAGACCCAGCCCAACAAGTTTGCGTAGTTGCTCCGGCATGTTTGCGTACCCACTCTGGCATGTTTGGTGCATCGCCCCGACAAGTTTGGTTTGGCATTTTATGTTTTTCCCCTTGCCTTTTTTCTTATCTTTCTTTTTTCCCTTTTTCTTTCTTTCTTTCTTTTGCATTTTGGGGCGTAGGTCATCGAGAGAGAGGGAGAGAGAGCGCGAGAGAGGTGACTGGGAAAGAAGAGGCACACGGCCTCCTCCTCCTTTGTTCTTCCTCGCTTGGCTGTTCTTCCTCGCTTGGCCGGTGGCGAGCAAGGGCAGCGGCGGTAGCGGCGAGCAAGGCGGTTGGCGGCGGCAAGCAGGAGAGCGGCGACGGCGATGGCGGCGTCTTCCTTTTGCGGTGATGGCGGGAAGAGTAGCAGCTGCGGCGGTGGGGGGTAAAGACTGCAATGGCGGGGTCCTCCAACGGCGGCGACGCTAGGTAGGGGCGGAAGTGGCGCAAGCAGCAGCGGTAGTGAGCAGAGGAGCCGCAGCGGCAGCGACCTCACCATCAGGCAGCAACAGAGGTAAGGTCGCACTCCCTTTTTCCTTTCTTTCTCTTCTTTTTCTTTTCTTTGGGGAGTCGGGCAAAAATTCGGTGCAACAAATGCCCCCACGAGATTGGCGTTCAAGAGTGAAGCATAGGGCGACTGTCTCGTATGACTTTTTCCAACTATATTTTAGCACATGTTGGTTTTCATATGGTCCATTTCACTTATTTTGCCAATATATTTTGGCTAATTTGACTTTGTTGAGATTCATGGTGAAGATGTTATACTTGTGAATTTGAGATGTCACAGCTTATGACATTTTTGCAATAAACTTCCCATTTCTTTTGGATTTGCAGTGCCAAAGACCAATATCTCATACGTATATTTGATATGACAACAATGCCGAAATTTTACTTTATATATTGAGAATTGTGACTTTGCTGCAATATATTTCTTTTGCCAGGCCGCTGTATCCTTTCCTTTTCTCGTTATTTTTTTCGACAACATCTGATCTCTTGTTGTTTTGGACTTGCAGAGTTGGACGAACTACATGATATTGAAGGAGATTACTTGGACTGGAAATCTTGGAGACCCAGTTGGCCGTTTTTGCAAGTAGAGACTGTTATAACTTTTACAAAAATCGTGCAAGTCATGAATTGTAAGATGACGATCTCGCTTATGCATGACAGAGTTGTTTGTGCCATTCTTTTGCACAGGTTGACCTTCTGAGGGCAGGCAACACTGTAGCATAGACTTGTTTGAGGGATGATGTTTTTAGCATCAGTACTTGCTATCCATTCATTTTGATTTCTCCTTTTTGGGCTATCCGAGTCTGTCTTGGGATGAGGACTTTTATTTGCTATATACATTACGTTTTTGAATTTCACCATTAGTATGTAATCTTTATTGATAACATGGGTTTTAAGGCTTCCTTAAAAGCCGTGAGCTATTTCATTTAGGCAGTGTTTGGAAGTCATTTTCCAAAATCGATTTCTTCTCCGAATTGGATTTCTCTGCACATTCTGACACCAACCAGATTTCTGCCAACTGTGGGAAAAGACATCTTTTTCATTTGGGAGTGCGCTTGGAGAAGCCCACTGTCAATGCCTATTTTCCAAGAGAAGACCTCCATAGGGCCACGTAAACAGTAAAAGTTAAGGACATTTGTGTAAAATTCTTATAGAATCGGCTTGTCCATCTCAGTAAGCGGCCTGTGGTTAGCTTTTGTAGAAGGGGAGAGAGAAAAATTATTGTCTCTATCTCTCTCCTCACTCTCAAAATCGCTTTACTCGGATTTCTAAGGGGGTGGGGTGACATTTGAGAACATGTTTTGGATTTGTCAGGGATTTTGGTCCCTAAATCTCTCTCGACTTCATTACCAAACGGTGCCTTAGAGGATTAGAGCTCTTTTAGGGCCACAACATTTTTGTGTTAGAGAATTAAGGCTTCTCTAGAGCTGTACTTTTGGTGAGGAGATTGAGGCTCCCTCGGGCACGTGATTTTGAGTTTTTTTTTTGCTGCCTCTCTTTTTTTTGTTCACATTACCAACCCCAGCGCCCTTTCGGATTTTCGCCAAGATTAGCCCCCTCTAGCTTTTTCCAACGCGTCTTTGCAAGTTTTTACGTTGAGGGCTTTACTCATTTTTGTCTGAAGCGCCTTTTCGGGTTTTCACCTCAGTCGGGTTTTAGACTTTTTTTACCCTTGGTCCACCATAATGAAGTGATAGACCAAGTCCCTTGGGGCATTTCCTTTTTAAGCCCCTATTTATTTTATATATTTTTTGGTAGAGAATTAAAGGCTTCCCTGAAAGCCATGAGACTTTAGATGCGATAAGGAATTGAAGGCTTCCTTAAGAGCCGTAGAATTTGAATTTGGATTTTAACTGGGTTGGCCGACCTTGACAGTGTATTGGCCAGAAGCTTGGGTTTATAGTCGGTAGGGAGTTAATGGCTTCCCTGAGAGCCATGAGAATTTGGATTTGTGTATGGTAGGGAATTAGAGGCTTCCCTGAGAGCCATGAATATGTTTAGAGGATTGAAACCCCTTTGGGGCTCGTGATTTGACTTTTGACTAATCTTGACGGTTTGTTAGCCAAAAGACATGAATTTTGATCTTTGACTGACCTTATCGGCTTGTTAACCAAGAAATTTGGATTTTGAACTTTTTGGCTAGCCTTGACGGCTTGTTAGCCAAAGAAGACTGGAATTTGACTGGCCTTATCGGCTTATCAGCCAAAAAATATGGGTTTGACTTTTTTGGCTGGTCTTAACGGCTTGTCAGCCAAAAAAACATGGGTTTGACTTTTTTGGCTAGCCTTGACGGCTTGTCAGTCAAAGAAGACAAGAATTTGACTTTTGACTGGCCTTGACGGCTTGTTAGCCAAAAGATATGAATTTCGACCTTTGACTGGTCTTGACGGCTTGGTAGCCAATAGGTCATAGATTTGACCTTTGACTAGCCTTAACGGCTTGTTAGCCAAAAGACATGGGTTTTAACCCTTGACTGGCCTTGACAGCTTGTTAGCCAAGAGGTCTTGGATTTGACTTTCGATTGGCCTTGACGACTTATTAGCCAAAAGACATGGGTTTTGACTTTTTTGGCTGGCCTTAACAGCTTGTTAGCCAAAGAAGATTGGAATTTGACTTTTGACTGTCTTTGACGGTTTGTTAGCCAAAAGACATGAGTTTTGACCTTTGACTGTCCTTGATGGCTTATTAGCCAAGAGATTTTGGATTTGACTTTTGACTGGTCTTGACGACTTGTTAGCCAAAAGACATGGGTTACCTTTGACTGGCCTTGACGGCTTGTTAGTTAAGAGGTCTTGGATTTGACTTTCGACTGGTCTTGACGACTTGTTAGCCAAAAGATATGAGTTTTGTCATTTGACTGGCCTTGACGACTTGTTAGCCAAAAGACATGGATTTTGATTTGTTTAGGTAACGAGAGTTTTCTCGTCTGTTTGAGTTCATCTTCTCTCTCTTTCTTCGAGTAGAGTTTGAGTTTCCCACATTTCTTATAAGGGCGGAAAGACACAATCATCGTTGTCTCGGTCGTAGCCCTTGAATTTGATTATTCGTTCGAATGAATTTAGAGGTTATTTCGTCATGGACAACTCTTGTGTCTCTTCTTTTATAAGGAATGTGGGATGAGCCCCCCCCCCCCCCCTCCTCCCTCGTTTTTTTTTTAACACTAATTGTGATGCCCTTTTTGGGTTTTCACCACAATTAGCTCCCTCTTGCTTTTGCCTGTACGTCCTTTCGGGTTTTCATGCAGCGGAGTTTCCTATTTTTGCCTAAGGCGCCCTTTCGGGTTTTCACCTCAGTTGGGTTTTAGCTCTTTTTACCCTTAGTCCACCATTATGAAGTGATAGACCAAGTCTATCGGGGCACCTCGTTTTTAAGCCCCCTTTTTTTTCTTTTTCTTTTTTATTCATTTAGAAAATCTCGTAATGAGATCACTTCTATGTCTCTGGTGTATACTGGATTTGGATCCATCTGTTGCATTGTGCAGACGTACTCACACTCGGGAGCATGGTATAGTTTCATGTGCTTGCCATTTAAAGGCGGAAACATAACATTTCCTTTGTGATCCACTACTGTGTAGGCACCACCTTCAAACACTTTGCCGACCACATATGAGCCAAGTCAATTGGCTATGAATTTGCTTTTGGGTCGAGAGGCCATGACATCCTCTTGCTTAACCATGACAAGATCTCCCTTTTTAAATGCCTTTTCTTTTACCAGCGTATCAAAAGCGCGAGACATCCGTGCTTGATAATTTTGTAGGCGTTGATATGCGCCTAGGCGCTTTTCTTCCAAATTT
Organism: Colocasia esculenta; assembly: GCA_014218235.1. Lineage (NCBI taxonomy): Eukaryota > Viridiplantae > Streptophyta > Magnoliopsida > Alismatales > Araceae > Colocasia > Colocasia esculenta. Next base: position 90,536,714 of record CM024760.1, read on the forward strand.
GACAACTCTTCAAGTCATCTTTCAATTTCACTTCTTTCTTCGGTAGGGAGCCCGTAGTGAAGAGCTACTCTATAAGATGAGAGCTCTATTTCAACAGGAATGACTGCTTCGGTCCCATAGACCCAGGGAAAAGGGAGAGCATCCTATAGGAATTTTGTAGATAGTGCGATAGGTTCATAGAACTTCATGCATCTTTTCGTCCCAATCGTGCGTTCGGCCATTTACCAATTTGATCACGAGCTTGCATAAAGTTTTGTTTAAGGCTTCGGCTAACCCGTTGACTTGTGGGTAATAAACCGTTGATGTCCTCCAATCAATATGAAATTTTGCTGTCAACTTGTATATTGTCTGATTTTTGAATGGAGTACCATTATCAGATATGATATGGCTCAAAACACTGAATCGATATATGATGTGATGTCGGACAAAGTGAGCCACCCGCTTTTCCAGTAGTTTCTTTCAAAGGTATGGCCCCAGCCCATCTTGAGAAATAATTTGTGGCGGCAAGTATGTATTTGTATCCCTTGGATGATGTTGGGAGGGGACCCACTATGTCCATTCCCCATTCAGCAAACGGCCATGTTGGCGTTGTTAGGTGGAGCTTGCTTGGAAGTTTTCTTAGTATAGGCCCATAAGCCTGGCATTGGGGGTAGGTTCGAGCAAACCGCTCACAATCTGCAAACATTGTTGGCCAATAGAAGCCTTTGCTTTTTATGTTGATTTTCATTTTCGAGCCAGATTGATGGGCTCTACACAGTCCTGCATGTACCTCCCGCATGACCATCTTGGCTTCTTTCAGGGACATGCATCTCAACAGTACCAACTTGTCCTTTTTAGGTGTGAATTTATATAATGTGTCATTTATCAATTTGTAGGAAGCAGCTCTTCGCAATAATTGCACTCGCCCCCTTTATGTCTGGTAGCCAACCATTTTTGATCTTGATGATGGGAACACGCCAATCATTTTCTTCTTGACTTTCATTTTCTTCCAGTGCATTTGCCTCGAAGGTTGTCAAACCATCATGGCAATCTTCTATTTCGTATGGTGATTCCCAATTCTCCTTGACAGATGCCAATTTGGCAAGCGCATCAGTCTACGAGTTTTGATTTCTTCTTACATGTTCTATTTGAAGTAGTAGAACTTGTCGCTGAGTCTTGTAGTTGCCTCAAAATAGGCCTTCAATTCTTCTTTTCAGACTCCAAAAATCCCTAACATTTGTCTGACGACCAGTAGTGAGTCGCCAAATACTTCGATACATCTTATGCCCATTTCTAGGGCGATTTCCAAGCCAACTATGATGGCTTCATATTCTGCTTCATTGTTTGTGAGGGATTCCATGAGAGCACATGAATAATGCAATATCCCTTTATCTGGGGTCACGAAGACAATTTCTGCCCCTACCATATTTGTTGATGTGCCATCAGCCTTCAAAGAAGTCTATGCATCCCCATCAAAATATAATTGCCAATATTTAAGTTGGGTTTCTTGTGCTTCGTAAGTTTCTTGAGCGGGGAGCACCTCCTCGTCAATCAATTTTATATTCAGAGGGGAGTCTTCTGGCACTGGATGTGCTGCTAAGAACTCTGCCCTGCCCTGCCCTGCCCTTTAATTGTCTTTTTGGAACATAGGAGATATGTAACTTCATGAGAAGTAGTGCCCACTTTCCCAATCTCCTTAACAAGATTGGTTGCTTGAGTAGGAATTTAAGAGGGTCACATCGAGAGATGAGTTGGACCTTGTGTGCTAGCAAATACTGCCTCAATTTCTTAATGGCAAAAACCAATGCCAAGCATAACTTCTCCACTGGTGCATATCAGTGTTCTGGTCCGACTAGCATCCGACTAAGATAATAGAGGGGTTGCTCTTTGCCCTCTTCATTTTTCTGAGCAAGCAATGCCTCCAGTGAAGCAACCATGGCTACAATGTGGAGAATTAAAGGTTTCCTTTTAACGGGTGCCCTCAGCACGGGCGGGTTGAGGAGGTATTCTTTGATTTTGTTCAAGGCATTTTGACATTCTTCATCCCAAATGAACGTGACTTCTTTCTTTGTCAATTTGCAGAAAGGTTGACATCTTCCTGACAAGTTGGATATGAATCGTCTGATGTAAGCCATACGACTCTGGAGGGAGCGTTGCTCAGTAAGTGTCTTAGGGGAGGCAATTCCCTAATAGCTTTGATTTTGTCGGGGTCTATTTTAATTCCTCGGTAGTGAACAATGAATCCCAGAAACCTTCCACTTGACACACCAAAGGCGCATTTCATGGGGTTCATTTTCAGCTTATACTCTCGTAGTTTTTCGAAGTCCCTGTGTAAGTCTTCCACATGATTTTCCTTTTTCTCTATCTTGACAACCAAGTCGTCTACATAGCATTCGACCAAGTTGTGGAGCATTTCATCAAATATTTTGGTCATAGCCCTTTGGTAAGTGGCGCCTGCATTCTTCAGGCCAAAAGACATTCTTTTGTAATTGAATATGCCTTTAGGTGACCGGAAGGCCGTGTGATATTTGTCTTTGTCGGCCATTCGAATTTGGTTGTACCCTGAGCTTCCATCCATAAAGAATAAGGTTTCATGCCCTGTGGTGACATCAACCATTGTTTCAGTTATAGGCAAATGGAAGTCATCCTTTGGGCATGCTTTGTTCAAGTCTCGGAAGTCAATACAGACCTGAACTTGTCCATTTTTTTTCTTTACTGGTACGATATTGGCTAGCCATATTGGGTGCATGCAGCTTTCGATGAAGTCAACATCTAGAATCTTGTTGACTTCATCCACCACTTTCTTTTCCAATTTTGGGTGCATTCTTCTTTGAGTTTGTTTCACAGGCTTGGCCTCTGGCAGCATGGTCATTTTGTGTTCAACCACTGATGGGTCGAAACTTGACATTTCTTTGTAGGACCATGCGAAGCAATCTTTGAATTCTAATAAGAGATGGTTGTATGCTTGTCTTTCTTTTTCACTCAACAAGGTGCTGATAAATACTGGATGAGGATCATCTGATGCCCCTAGATTTACTTCTAGAAGTTCATCAACAATGGCCTGTCCACCATCTTCTAGTTCTTGAGGGGTAGGCTCTAAATTGACGAAGTCTTATTCGTCATCTGTGTTAGCCACATGTACTTCGCATTCTTGTTCTTGACAGAGGGAATCTTCATTTTCATTTTCCATGGGGCTCTGACCCCTTTGCATGTCAGTTTCCATGGGGCTTTGACCCTTTTGCTGGGCAGGGTTTATGCTGACCATGTTCACTGCATAGATGGGGCTCTGACCCCTTTGCTGGGCAGGGTTTATGCTGACCATGTTCACTGCATAGTGAACTATAGGACCTTCACATGACTCCTATCCGAGACCTCTTCTGTCATTGTGAGGAAATGGTGGTTGCCCCTTGACATTTGTAGGGTACCACAATTCTTGAAATATCTGATCACTTTGAGTCTGGGGAATATTTTGTTTTCGACACATCTCTTTGATGTACTGTGGCATATCTTCGAGTTCTCCAACTATTTCTTGGGACCCAGACATGGTATGCTCCAGACCGAAGTCATCTTTTAGGGGTTGTTTGAGAGTTGGCTCTCCTTTGTAGAACACTATCGGTCTACCATCTTTATGCAGGGCCATGAAGAACTTTATTGGCTCAACTGTATAGATTTCATGGCTGGTTGTCATTTGTATATGATCTTGTGGCAATGGTATGCCGACCCCTATCAGCCGACTGATGGCATTGCTTTCTAATTTGACCATTGGTCTTTCTAGCTGGAGAGGTTTTCGATTTGGATCTCCCGACTGTTGGATTTGCTTGAGTGCTGCTGCCCTCTCTTTGTTGACTTTTATCTTGCCGCTGCTTTTCGGAGAAGCCCCTGCAATTCCTTTGCCGTTGTCTTGTTTCTTATGGAGATCGACTGCCCCCTCGAAGTATAATCTAGCATCAGCCAGGTGGCATTCATACACCTTAAATAGTTCTAGGTCTACAAAGACCCGATGTTGCTCACCTTCTTCTGTGTATTTTAAGTATTAATGGAGAGTAGACGACACCACCAAAATTTTATGTAACCAAGGTTGCCCCAGGAGGGTTTTGAAGGAGGTATTGGTGTCGACCACATAGAATACAACCTTTGTTACAAAATCGCCTAGGGCTAGGTCCACATCCACACGCCCCAGAGCCTCTTCAGAGTCTTGGTTGAATCCGGTTATCTTGACTTCTTCCACCTTATGTAAATAAGGGGTGAGGAACATATTGTGAAATGTTTTTAGTGGGATAATGTTTACCGTTGAATCAACATCGACTAGAATACGGTCTAATTCCCGCCCATTTATCTGACCCCTCATGTATAAAGGCCTATTGTGACATGGAGAGGGTATTAGCATGTCCTCTTCTGTGAAGGTCACAGGAGCCACTAATGCTTCATATATTTCTTCTTTTATTTCAGTCATATGGGCCTCATAGGCCTCCGGCTCCTGTAAGGCTGTAATCAATGCCTCACGCAGTTCTTTGCTTAATACTAAGGCATCATTCCTGCCAAACCCCTGCATGCTTGTGGTGGAAGGGGAATTGCGACGTTGCCGCCCATTTCCTCTTCTCCCTCTTTTTCTAAAAGAGTTTTTCAGCTACGAGAGGTATCAAATCTTCTACCCTCTCTTTGACTGGTGCTTGAGAGGGTCCTTCATTTATTGCCCCTGAGGGCATTGGTCTGTTTATTTCAACAGCAAGCTTTTCCTCCTCGTTGGACGGTGGGAAGATATATTCATCACCTTTTGTTTGGGGTGCTGGGACAGGCCATGGTTTTTCCCCTCTGAAATATATGACTTTCTGGGGTGGCTTACTTCTTTGGTAAGTTTTAAATGGTTTTCTAGCTTCGGAGGGTACACAATTGATCCTCGATTTGGCCTGACCCCCTGCTTGAGAGGTGAACACATGTCAGGGGGAAGAGCGGCTTCATTGCTCTGCATATGCTCTCGCAAGTCTTCTACCATTTGTTCAAGCACATTTTACGCTTCAATTCCTCCTATGGTATGTATTTTTCCAGGGGGGTTGCCTTGGTTGGCTGTGCTTGTTGATATTCTTCGAGTTCGTCGATCAACCCTTGGAGCCTTTTGAGAGATCCAATGATTAAAAAATCGGCTGACTAGTCCAGTTGGGTAGGCTAGCCGACTAGTCGGCCACCGATTAATCTTAATTTTTTCATTTTTTTGGGTGTTCGTCTCCCACAAGTGCATCCAAGAATAGGGTCGCATAGGCACAAAAAAAGTTTTGTTCCCACTTCCGCAGGGATCGTGAGATCACGCAGGACCACGGGTCATGGGACATCGTGCAGGGGTAGGGGTCGCGACGTCGTGTCGTGCATGGCTTCTCTTCTCCTTGCACTAGTAAGTCTGCTGTTTACGGTACTCTGTTTTTCCTTTTCTTTTTTGCTTCTTCCACCTTCCAACTTCTGATATTCTGTTTTTCCTTTTTGTTTTTTCTTCTTACACCTTCCAACTTGCGAAAGTCTGTTTTTCTATTTTTCTCTTCTTCCACCTTCCAACTTGTACTTTCTATGCTCATTTATGGTCACGGTACTGTGTTTTTTTTTATTTTTTTATCTACAGTAGTTTGTAGTTTGTTAATCCGATTTTTTTTCTTGTTTACTGTAGTTACATAGCTAAATCAACAGTGGACACTGTAGCTACAATATCTACTGCATCTTTCTCCTTTTACTGTAACTATGTAGCTACAGTGCTACAACAACAACTGTAGCTATCTTCTTTATTGTAACTACAGTGCTACAGTAGCTACGCACAAACTCATGCATGTTTTTTTTGTTAATTCTGTAATAAAAATCTTGCATTGGAAAAATATTGATAGAATACAATTATAAACCAATATTCAGTATGCCAGACATACACCCTCAACGTAACAATGAACAAGAACCATGTATAAAAAATGAAAAAAAATTCCTGAAAAAATAACCGACTTGGACTTGAGGCGGCCGACTTGCCGACTAATTGGTCTGACTAATCTTTGGGGGGGTCATCCGACTCGGACCGATTAATTCTTTTTAAAACATTGGAGAGAACACCGACCCACCCACGGGACAGTCGGATTGGTTTACCAGGCCGACTCAGGCCGACTCCGCCCGACTCAGGCCGAGTCTGGCCCGACTCAGGGTCGGGATCGGCTTCTGCCATCCTGGCTGTGGGAGTCTCACAAGTTGTGGCTTCCTTTTTCATTTTCATTTTCCTTTTCTCATTTCTCTTTTGATTCTTGATTTTCCTTTGCAGCGTCTTTTGTTTTGCTATTTCCTTGGGTGGGGCGGCGCCACCGTGATATAATTTCCTCGGCTGTTGCTTTCTTCGGAGCTTCTTAGGGGCTGACCCCTTGCTTGTGTTTACTTGGGTTCATCCAGCTTCCTCTTGTTTGCTGTAGAATGTTGCATTAATGGCCTTTTCCACCATATCATCTTGGAGTTGTTGATATGCAACAAATCTAAGGAGTTTGGTCGGCTGCCCTACTTGTGCCATTTCTGTTTGAGTTGTAGCATGGATCACATGTGCAGTGAATGTGAGCTTTGGTTGTTGATGTGGTTGAGGTGGGTTCACCAAGTGCTCATCCATGTCAATGATTTCTGCTTGAATCAGATTTTCTGCCCGATTCTTGAACAAGTAGCAAGTTTCTAGAGTATGGCCCAACATACGATGGTATGCGCAATAATTAGGTTTGTTCACCATTCCTGCTTCTTCTGGGTGCTTAGTCTCCGGGAGAGTAATGAGATTCTCCTGAAGACATATGTCCAGCAACTCTTTAGTATGCTTTCTAGTGAATGAATAAGGAGCGCTGTCTCTCTCACCCAACGAAAGTGTTGATCTTTTTTCTTCTTTCTTAGTATTCGAGGAAGCGGGTGCCTTACCCTTGCCCTTTTTTTGCCAAGAGCTGTTGAGAGTTTGCAGTATTCACTTCTCGTAATCCTGAGGTTTTATTTTTGGGCGGTTTGCCTTTTCCGAACACTGTAGTTGGATTTTCTGCAAAGAAGATTTCGATCTCTGCCATTGTGTTGTTGAGATGTTCAAATGTCTGGATATTAGCCCCTAGGAGCTTTTTTTTTGTTCTGGTTTCAAGCTTCTTTGGTATAGTTTCACCGCATCTTCAAGTGTTGGTGGTTGCTCACATTTCATGCTCATGTCACACCACCTTTTAATGAAGTCTAGAACAGACTCATTTTTATTTTGCTTTAAGGACATGAGTTCTGCTAGTGTGACTCTTCTTTCTGTCACTCGGAAGCATTCGAAGAATTTTCTTTGCATGTCTTCTCATCCAACTATTGAATTGGACTTCAATTGGGCATATCATTGAAAGGCTGGCTCTGTAAGGGATGTTGAAAAATACCTTAAAAGGTATGCTTCTACAGTTGCCAACTCTCCCATGATGCTCATGTAATGAGCTATATGTTCATGAGGTGACCCGTCCTCATTGAACTTTGAGAATTTGGGCACCTTTGGATGTTCTGCCTGGAGTTTTTAAAGAGATGTGTACAGGGTATGGTACCTTATATAGGTCATAGGTGGCAGACCCTTCACCATGCTCAACCATCTTTGCCTTAATTATTTGTTCAATCATGGCCCTCTGAGAGACCATTGTTCCTTCAAATGAAGTATTCATTTGCGGTGCATCGTGCCTTTGTTCTGTAAGATGCACCTCTTGAGTTTTCTCGTGGCTTGAATTTGGATTTTCAATTGACTGTCTGGCCATAGGTTCTGTGCGAGGAGTATTTGGTGGCATATTTTTTGGAGGTAATGCCATTGTGGGCAATGTAGTATGTTGTTGCTGCAGCAACTGTGGTGATGGTTGCGGCTGCGGTGGTTGTGGGGGTAGGGTCGTCCCCAACTGTTACATGAGGTTTCAAGCATCGCCTTCAGCCTTTGATTTTCTTGCATTACCATTTCCAGGGTTTGCGATGAGGTTGCCCTCATATGTACCCCTTCAAGAACTTGTCTTTGTTCTGGCAGTATGGTAGGATTGGAAGTGCCGGCGACAGTCATAGTTGCCACATCATCAGGAGGTAGGGAATCCACCTCGGTATTGATTCTTTCCAACAGAGCATGTGCCTGAGCCTTAGTTGTTATTCCACGTCGGACTCCTACATTTAAATTTTCAGTTATGTCATCTGCTAGGGGTAGATTGTTGATGTTGGAAGCGTAGCAAGTATACACTCGCATACCTTCCTTGGTGATCTGCACCGTCCTTCTTTTCTTTTGCCTAGGACGGACAGTGGCCCCGAGGCGCTGGAAAATCGACCTTTTAGGGATATCATCATCCCTCTTGTGTTCTTTAGACTTGAAATTTTGCCCTGTCTTCAGGCTGGCTTGTCTTCTTTCTTGATATACCCCTTTTTTTTTATATCCTCTTTGCAAATCAACAGGTAAAGAAGGGGTACATTTTTTGGTCCGAGACTCTTGGGAAGGCTCCCTTTGTCTCTATGGGACCCATCTTCTTCTGGAAGTTTGCCATTTTGTTGGGTCTTGTTTTATAATAGCTCTTGCGTTCTTTCGCCCTACTAGGGACTCTAGGGCTCTAGTCCTTCGAATTTGGTCTTCTTCTTTGGTGACCCATACCCGTTTAACACGAGGCGAGCTGTATGCCTCATTCTTTTCAACATTGACTTTATATTTCTTGAAGCTAACTTTGTCAAACTTGTGATTCTTGGTTTCAACCTCCGTCCATTGCTTCTTCACATTTTTCACTTTAAAGTTTGGCTTGTCCTGCCGCACTTTAGGGAGTATGCCGAATCTGTTCTTTACCGGTACAGCTGCTACATGCCGCGTCGGTATCATCAGGGTCTCACTCTCATCTAGACGGATCCGGAGATTGCCAACCAAGACAGTCTTGCCAGAAATTGAGATGCCACTTGTCGTTGGCTTTCTCTTAGGCTTGTGTCTTTTGTTCTTTCCAGTAGTTGGAGTGTTGGTGAAGTTGATATCATAAGTTGTGAACATTTGTAGTAAGTCAGTTTCATGAGCTTGAGGCTCTTCTTTTCCCTTGCTTCCTTCATGAGTCTTGGCAGCAGTAGATTGAGTCTTAGCAGTAGTAGGTTGCACAGTTGGTATCACGCTGTTGGCATGTAAAAATTTCCAAATCCCAAAACCTAAATTTCCCAAAACCCAAACCTCCATAAAAAACCAAAATCTCATAAATTTGGTCGTCCCCCTCCGACCACGAATTCTTGTAAACCCCCTTCATGTCGAGTTAGTCTCCATGGGGGGATTTTAAAATTCAAATATATGTTCATATCTCCACATCGAGTTAGTCTCTGTGGAGATAAAATTAAGATAATGGTGCTTATGTGCTCCGTTGTTTAAATATTTTCCATGTCGAGTTAGTCTCTATGGATACAAAATATTTAAACATGTTCATGTGCTCTGATGTTTAGATATCTTCCATGTTGAGTTAGTCTCCATGGGCATAAAATATCTAAATATCAAATGTTCCTGTGTTCTAAATGTTTCCATGTCGAGTTAGTTTCCATGGATATAAACATTTAAACACATCTATATTATTTCCCTCATGTTGAGTGAGACTCCGCGAGGGTAAATCTTTGTGCTCATATGCGTATGTCTTTTAAAGGAGACTTTATCTAAGCGGAGGTTCTGCCTTAAAGCATATTCATATGTTCACAAAATGTGTTCATATGTGCATATTTTATGGGGAGACTCTGTCCATACGGAGACTCTGCCCCAAAATAATGACGGAAATATGTTCATCAAATATATGTTTGTGCGGAAATTTTGTCCATGCGGAAGCTCTGCTCAAATACACAACATATTCGAACATCAAATAATTCTCTGGGTTCATACCGTAAAATGCATGATAAACTCACAAATGGAGTCCATGCTCTTTTCAAAAAGTCCATTTTCGTCTATTAAAACCTAAAACACCGTATTATTGTTTTCGAGAAAAATGTAAACCTCGACTCTACTATCAATGTTGTTCGGGTTAAAATTGATGTAAATCAATATCAGAGGCTTTTAATCCGATGTAAATTAACATCGATTCTGGTCGATGGAGAAGGGGTCCAGTACACGCAACCCTAATCGCCTGATAAAATAAAATCGCGGAACAAACAAATTCAAAATAAAACTGACGCACTTGTCCATTCTTTGGACATAAAATTCTTCTTCGCATTGCGCGGATTTTAAATTCTGTCTATCCGACAGGCTGGCACGCCTCGTAAAAGAAATAAAAATTAATTAATCAAAATCTAATCAAATGTTTCCACCTATATTTTTCCGTGTCCGACACACACCAAGGAAATATGGAGACTCCACCACTGGAGGGAAGTCTCCAAACCTGGTTGGCGTAGTGAGGTAGCCATTCCTTATGTGGTCCTGGACCACTAGTGGGTCGAAGAACACGCCCGGAGTATGGGTTGCACTCGCCATTGCAGATCTTTGACCTGCACAAAACAATTATAATGTGAGTACATCTTATTGTTAGTGTGTTGTCTGATCTGATGGAGAGATGAAGGGAAAGGAGGTCCCCAGCGGAGTCGCCATATCTGTGAGAGCTTTTTTTAAAATCTTTTTTAATTTTATCTTTGGGTGTAAAAATATCTTTTGATTATGGTCTTTTACTAGTTGGACACCAGTGCGATGCACGGAAAGTTTTTAAATTTATATATTTATAGAAGAAATTTTTATAAAAAATCATTGTTTTTGTCAATTTTTCACAAAGTCTTGTAGTCACAGATAATAACAGCTGAATATAACAAAACTTTTAACAAAATTATAGACCTAAATCAGATATATGAGAAAAAAAATACATTAATATGAATTCACGAACACAAACATAAGTAATTCTTTTTACCAACAGATATGTAAAAATACATACAAAAATTGTTATTAAAAAAAATCATTGCTACCACATAATGCAGTGAATATAAGTTTACAAATATATGCTGCATCGTTTGCCAATTTAATGTGCATCAATCTATAAAATATTTAAACAAATCTTATCTATACTATTATAATAAAATATAGTCTTGAATACGTCACGTGGCAGCATCAGAATGAATTTTTCCCATCATACTTACTAATATAAAAACTTGTTAATATAACTTATTTCCTCTCTTTCTTTCCCATCAAAAGTTTCTATTAAGCATCTCACATTTTCTAAAAACTCACATTTTTACTCAAAACCCTTTCCCATTTTACTCTCTTCATCAAAACACCTTCTCTCTCTTTCTAAAAATAATAAAAGGGCATTACATGTTTTTGAATAATTCTTTTTATTGAAATTATTATATTAATAATAAATACTATTAATCTCATGTATACGACTTACAAATTTTATTTATTCAACTCTTATTTCTATACTATGCTCATAACATTATTGGAATTTTAAGACACTCGGTTTACCACCATGAAATATTTTAAGTGGCCACCTACGCAAGAGCATATGTCAAAAAGTTGGGAGCAATATTTAAATCTTCAGAATCTTGAGAGTATAAAATTAAACTTTAAATACTTCTAGAAAATCACTGAAAATTTTTCTAGAAACTAACAGGTACATCCCAACAATATCAAATGCAAGAAAATCACTCACCTAATAAATGGAAAATAACCATCTATTATGTAAGATTTATAGATGTTGAAAATAACAAACGCTCTTGCAGTAATGTATAGATGTTGAAGAAAGAGAGAGAGTGGTGAGGGGGATAGGAGATTTTTAAGATTTAAATAAATAAATTTTATAATTAGTATAAGTACATTTTTTATTGGGCATAAAGTGAAATAAAATAATTTTAATTACAGATCTCAAGAAAATGTTAAAATAATATGAAATGTTTAAGATAATAAAATAGAGAATATAAATTTACCTAGCTGCGTAGCTACAGTAGCTACATTACATATTATTTGTAAAGATGTATAATATATTAAAACTAACTCTAATAGAACAATCTATACCATTATATTAAAACATAATAATCAACATAATTACTAATAATACTACCAATTAAAATAATCTTAAAATAAAATTACAAATGCTCTAATACAATTGTTTCCTAAAGTCTTTATATATGACAAACTGAAATAGAGAACATAAAACTTACTATAACTACGTAGCTACAGTAACATACACTGTATCCCGGCTCGCAGGGGAACTCAGTAGGGAAGCAGGGGCTTGCAATTAACATGTGTAGTAAATATCCTTAGTCATCATGTAAATTGATTATTCTTCTATAATAACCAAATATTTTCACATTATAGAAAGTTTCAAACTGTATAAGATTTATACAGCAAGGTCCTCACGGCCCTCTCCACATGTACCCTCTGCAGCGCATCTTCTAGAACCAGACCCACCTTCCAGACATGGTTGACGTACCTGGCGTTCCCGTCTGGTCCCCGAAGTAGGGCCAGCACAGCATGGGCACCCCCTCGCAGAGGCTCTCCACAATGGAGTTCCACCCGCAGTGCGTCCAGAACGCCCCCACCGCCGGGTGGGCGAGCACCTCCACCTGCGGCGCCCACGCCACCACCATTCCCCTCCCCTGCGTCTCCTCCACGAATCCCGCAGGCAGCTCCACCCCCGCCTCCCCGCGCACCGATCCCAGTCGAACCACCCACAGGAAGGGCTGTCCGCTGCCGGCCAGGCCCCAGGCCACCTCCGCAAGCTCCTCCTTCTCCATGTCGGCCAGGCTGCCAAAGCTCACGTAGATAACGGACCCGGCGGGGTGGCGAAGACCTACTTTGGATGGGGTAGTAACCCTTGTCCCACAGCGTGGGGAAAACGGAGAACATCCTCAGGTAGGCAGCGCTACTGGTACGCACCGTCACCCGCCGTACGCCCAGCTCCTCCGCCACCCCCGCGATCGAGTACAGCATGGCGTCGGCGAGCAGGCACGCCACTGGGTCCTCCCCCTCCCGGGCCGCCTCCTCCAGCAGCCGCACCAGGTAGTCGCGAAAGGGCGCCCGACAGGCTTTGGTGATTGCGATTGCCTTGGCCATGATGTCGTGGGAGTTGAGGACCTCCTCCGGGAGGCCGTCGTCGATGGCGACGAGAAGTGGGGGTGGCCGGAGGGGTCGGGGGCGTTGAACATGGTGTGGATGACGGTAACGGAGAAGCCCCGCTGGAAGAGGAGGGTGGCTAGCTGGAACATGGGGTTAATGTTACCCTATAAGGGAAGCGAGAACAGCAGCAGACGGCGGCCCAGGCGCCGCGTTTGACCGGCGGACCTGGCCTCCTTCTATACATCAATAATGCCTCGCCTTCGTCGCAGAAGAATAAGAAGAAGAAGTAGAGAAGAAGGCGGGGCAGAAAGCAGAGCGGCGGGGAACGACTGTTTGAGTTCGCTTCTGGGGGGCCGCTAAAAAATACAATGTATTAAAAAGTAGTAAATACTACAGGGATTCAAATTCAAATTAGAGTTTTTGACAGCTCGGTTGAGGAGAAAGACTGATCTGGTGCTTACACGTGTTTGGGTTTAGTTTAGGCGGGAAACAGGGAACTCTGTTTTAGTATTATAGTATAGATTTGTCTTTATTTCTTTACATTAACATGTTTTTATAAGTTCGTTTGACCTCTCCCCACCATGGTTTGGCGCATCGGATCGAATCGGTCCGATTTGGGCGAATCGATGCGAATCAGGAGAAACCCGATTCGCCCGATTCCCATCGAATCGAACCGATTCCCATGCGAATCGGTCCGATTTTGGCGAATCGTGGCGGATCAGGAAAAACCCGATTCGCCCCGATTCCCCGATGCGGCGAACCTTGCTCCCCACTGGCCAAGACCAGTGTTAATTACATCAGTACAAAGACTGAATATCTTTGATTAACCATCAGACAACCTTTTTGAAATAAAAGAAAGTAACTTACAATATAAGGAAATGAATTGCACATGAAAGAAAATAAAGTTGCAACCATACAATCTATTTTTTGATTTTTTATATTTATTTCATTTTAATTCATTTTTTGTTTTTATTTATTTTAAAATCATTTATTTCATTTATTTAATTATTTTCGTCATTTATTTATCAAAATTATGACCATGTGAATTAAATTAATGTTTTCATTTATTTATTTGATTTAAAGAAAGATTAACCTAGAGTGGATCAAAAATGATATGGAACATGGCTTGTTTGTTGTTTTTAAGTTATTGTAAATTAAACAACAACGTTTGTGAAATATTTTATTAAAGTTTGTCGGAAAATTGGTTGACTTTAATTAAGAAATTAATTGGTGAAAAACATGAAATAAACATTACATAACATGTAGTTACACATATTGAACATGATTAAAGTAGTGAGATTAGCCCAATAGCCCCATTAAGCCTTAAGCAACATGAATATGGCCATTTAATAAGTCATAGCATAAAATACACAAGTCCGGCCCAATAAGGTGGTTCAATAAGCAAGCCCAATAAGCAAGTCCAATGGACCGTTTAAGACTTAGAGAAAAATCAATATTGTGCCTTGCATAATTTTTCTTAAGGCTGCCTTGCAGATCTTTCTTCCTTAGATCGCCTTGCAGTCTTTTCTAGAGCCTTGTTCTTTTCCACTTCAAAAATCCTCCTCTTGGCCTGGGGCGCCCCCCTCCTTTTGTAGTGGAAGGAGGAGAGACCCAGCCCGGCAAGTTTGCATACTTGCTCCGGCACGTTTGCGTACCCGCTCCGGCACGTTTGGTGCACTGCCCCGACAAGTTTGGTTTGGCATTTATGTTTTTCCCCTTGCCTTTTTTCTTCTTTTTTTTTTTTTTTTTTCCCTTTTTCTTTCTTTCTTTTGCATTTTGGGGTTTAGGGCATCGGGAGAGAGAGAGAGAGCGAGAGAGGCGACTGGGAGGGAAGAGGCGTGCGGCTTTCTCCTCCGTAGTTCTTCCTCGCTTGGCCGGCGGCGAGCAAGGGCAGCAGCGAGCAAGGTGGCTGGTGGCGGCGAGCAGGAGAGCGGCGACGGTGATGGCGGGCGTCTTCCTCCTGCGGTGACGGTGGGAAGAGCAGCAGCTGCGGCGGTGGGGGGCGAAGATGGCAGCGACGGGGTCCTGCAACGGCGGCGACGCCAGGCAGGGGCGGCAGCGGCTCAAGCAGCAGCGGCAGTGAGCATGGGAACCACGATGGCGATGACTGCACCATTGGGCAGCAACGGAGGTAAGGTCGCACCCCTTTTTTCCTTTCTTTCTCTTCTTCTTTTTCTTTTCTTTGGGGAGCGGGGCAAAAATCTGGTGCAACATCGTGGTACATCCACCTCTTTCTAAACAACAGTTCTTGGGCAACACATGGGTTTTATGGCATTCCTTGATGATTAAGGCAGGATGATGCCTACATTAGCAACCAAATCAGTCTCCTTAAACAAAACCTTTTAACATGGAGTAGTATGTCCTTTGACATTAAGAGGAAATGTCTGAGGTTCTCTGCTGATCAGCTTCTCTTAATGGATATTCAGAAGTATATTTTATTTTCTGCCCGTTGGCAAGTTGGTATCTTTGTCCATTTTTTTTGGGATCTCTGCTGATCTGCTTCACCATTCCCGGTAGTGAGGGTTTCCAACTTTGTTATCATACTTTTGACTCAGCTGCTCCCCCCTCTTTTTCTTTGTCTGTTCTTTTACTGCCTGTTGATTTGATTTTTTTCTTCTGTTTCTTCCCCCTGAATTTACTTTTCTGGTTCTTCTAATTCTTATATTGTTATTTCTTTAGTTGTTGTTTGTCTGATTGCCATTGTTGATTTTTCCTTTGTCTTTTTATGTTGGGTTATGTGTGGCTTAACTGTCTATAATTAGTTCCTTCATCAGTGATAGACGTTCTTCTATAGTCTGGACATCAGTGTTGTTTGTCTCCTATGGTCTGGATATCAGTGTTGTTTGCTTTTCTTATTTCATCACACCTATTTTAAACATATGTTGATTAGTATCTAAATCCCATTCTGTTGGAAGGTACTTCAAAAGATTGATCTCAGGTTCTACAGGTTTGAGAGTCTTCAAATCCTCTGGATTGGATTTCTGTGTGACACTTGGGTTCTGTGGTAATGACTGGGATTAGTCAGTGCACATTTTGAATTCCTGTGAAGTGTAAAGACTTGGGTTAAGTTCAAGCATCTGCTCTATGAGCCTACCTTAGTCTAATTTTTCTGCCAACTTTTTTAGGATTTGTTCAAATGTTCCAAGTTCTAAGGCATTAAGCCACTGGGTAGACATCTTAGGGCCATTAAAAAGAATGGTTCTACCTATACCTATATTTTGATGCAATCTATATTTTTTATGCATGAATTCCTGGGAATATTGTATCAAGACTTCTTCTTTGATTGGGAAATAATGACATTAACAGCTACCATTAACTTGCAGGCCATTTTTTCTCCTATGCTGAATGCCAAGGATGCTACTCACAAGGCAGAACTACCCAATTTGGTGCCTGGCAATGCTTCTGATATTGATATTATTTCATTGCCCAATGAACAGTCTCAGAAATGTTATAGTTTCCCACAGGATCACATGCCCATAAGTCATTTGAAAGATGGAACTAGAGAGAATGAGAGCTGCTCAAACTTTTCTCATTTGTCTGCTTCAGATGTTCCTACTCATGTAACTCCTGATGCTGTTCAAATAGCTTCAGAGTCAGAGTGCAAAACACAGACCCCAACTGGCATTCAAAATGGAAATCAACAGACATGTTCTCCTTTGGGATCATCTATATCATCTTTACTCACTAAAAGGCGACAATTGTTTGATGATGCTGCTGCTTCTGTTTCACTGCAAAGCAGATCTAGGATGCAAACCTCTAACTCTTTGAAGAGGAAAATTGCGTTAAATAGCGAGGGAACCTCAATCATTAAGAATAGTGTTTCAAAATTTGAAACCTTTGAAGTGGAAGAAAGCTTAGGTAGCAGATCTAGGTTCCATGGGTTTAAAGCAGCATTGGATGATAGCGGAAACTACAATTGTACAACACCTTTGAATACCTCTCTTAGTCGAGTAGGGGAACAGGTGATTAGTATTGCTGGAGAGGTTTCTGGTTTGGAAATGAATAGCAAGATGCATATTCATGGACATGAGACTCCAAGTAGCTCGAGAAAATCAGGATGGAATGAGGAGGGTTGGGTCAACACTGAAACTAACAAAGAAACTGAAGTTATGATCCAGATTCCTGGTGCAGGGGTGCAGAAAGTTGAGAAGTCACTAAGGTCTGAAAATCCAGAAGAAGGGGCTTCTTCACCTATACTTAACTCTGCCAAACAAAAAACGTTTGATGTGAAGGAGAATAGGCAGTTATTAAATACATTTTCAAAGTTAGTCTCCTCACCCATGAGTTTGATGGGGCAAAAACACTCTGTAACACAGGATCAATGTTTCACTCCTCTTGCCAGTGGATCAATCATATCTAATTCTTTGCTCAAGGAAGTGAGATCAGAGATGCCCCTATTCAGTGTTACATCAAGTATAATTCAAACAAGGAAACAGGGCAATCAGAATGTGACATCTGAGGCAAGAACTGTTTCCCAAGTTACAGAGAAGGAAAGTGTGGTCAGTAGCAGAAACTTGTCTCCTGTGGGCCAAGATAGAGACTACAGAATGAGGAAAGTTCCAGACAATATGACAGAGAAAATTGCTGGTGGACGACCTGCTGTTCCAGATGCCTCTAAGGTCATGACAATGAAAGAATCTGAGCAGGTCAATGAAGTTATATATGTCCTTGACCTATATATTTTTTTCTCTGGAATAATGCCCTGTTCTATACTTTTATGTGTTTTCTTTTTCCCCTTTGCTTGGCCTCTTTCTCATGGTCTAAGAATTATGGCTGTTATAGAACTGCTTTTTCTTCTAGATTATGTTTAAAGGAAAAAAAGGGCAGTTATTCCCTGATATAAATTTAGTCATGTTCTGCGGCAGCTCATGACTTATCGAAGTCCTGTCAGAGTGCTGGACTATATAGAAGACAATGATATCTCCAAAACATTTCATCTGAGGAATGCTGGTTGTCGTGATTCCATGGTAAGTAACAACATGGGTGCTCATCAAGATATTTATAGCCCAAAAAAATCACTTTCTTTATTGGATGATGATGTTGTTCAGAACAAAAGAAGAAGTGAAGAAGTCCATCTTGCGAATGATGTTAGTAATGTACCTGGAAGGACCTCAAAGAATCTAATGGTTATGTCTGACATAAAGGCGAATATCGCTGCATTTTCCCCTGCACAACAAAGGCAACATATTGTAGGAGACAATGGAGCAGTTGGACACCTAGTATGGACTGGGGTACATTTGTTCATACTTCTCATCTATATTTGTGTGCTAGCTCACCCCTGTTTGGGAAATTTTGTCCGTCAATCCTTAAACTCTTTTAGCAGTGTATATCTAACTCATTACTTGATCTTGTAGCTTTTGGAAAAAATAATTGAGGTAACAAAGGAGCCATTTTCATTGTCAGTTAATAAACTAACTCTGCTGGAGGTATTCTCTGTGTTCCTGCTATTTGATTATATTTCTTCATTATCTTCCCTCAATAAATGTGTATCTATTTCTTTATGCATGCACCATGTAGGCAGAGGTGTGAGCTGCCCAGGGGGAAACTTTGTTCTTTCGGCCTTCGAGGCAACTTTTTATCACAGTGGTTAAGGAAGCAATCCTAGGCAACCACATGCTTACCCAGGGGCTAGGTGTTGGACTGCCTCTTCTGAGCCCAGAAAGTGAGAAAGGCAGCCTAGGCCCCCTCTCGGGTGGGCTAGGAGGCCCTCCTTCCTAGGCTGCCTGGCCCAGGCATATTGCTGATGGGACCTGGTTGAGTCAGATCCCTATTTGAAACCCATGTGCACTTTCTCCTATCCCTCACACCATTCCTTCCCTCCCTTTCTCCCCCCATGAAGGGTATCACATGTCCCACTGCCTCCTCCCTTGCCACCCTTGCCCCGCTGACATCATCCCACTATCATCCCGATGTCATCCTGGCACCACCATCCACCCTGCTGTCCGCTGAAGCCACCATTGCTGGTGCACCTGTGTGTGTGTGTCCAGGTACGACAATGTCAGGAGCTCGAGGGCACCGTCTGTTCTCTCTCTCTTTGTCCTCTCTCTCTCTCTGCTCTCTCTCTCTCTCTCTCTCTCTCTTGGTTGACCTGCAAGATGGGGAGAGAGAGAGAGAGAACTTGGGGGTGAATATTACTAGAGTCTGGGGAGATTGGTGGAGCCACTTGCAATGTCACTGTCTAGTTAGGCCAACGGTATGAGAGGGAACTGGAAGAGGGGGAAGGTGGAAGGCCAAGCTCTTAAGTGCGGTATATGTGTACCTTATGTTGGAGAGCTAATGGGCTGGGCCATGGCCTGGATGCTGTCCAAGACTGGTGAGGTGGTGACCACCTAATCATTCTAGGTGATTAAATCATTTAAGAAATTGGCAAGGTGACATGGGTTTGTGGCATGGTGCTTGATCAACTTAACCACCTTTTGTATACGCCTTGCATTAAATTATGAATTCTGCTTTTATGGCCTTGAGGCACTCCCTGAGTCCCTGCCAACCAGTTGTATTTATTATGATAGACCTGATTGATTACAAAAAAAATGCATAGTATGGATGGTAAAGATTGAGGGCGTACCTTATGGAATAAGAATGACAGTACACTTTAAGATATTGAGAGACCTTCAACTGCTTTGAAGATATTTTGTTCATGTCACACACTTTCATTACTTGATTTTCATTATGTTTGAACTGTCTATAATGTTGTTGGTTGTAATTTCTCTCATATTACATGACTTGTGTTCTTAAAAGCTTGATGTTTTGGAAGATCTGGTTGGTGAGCTGCAAAAAGCTAGAAAATTTGAGAGACTTTGCTCTGATGTGCAAACACTGGTATGAAAGTTGATCTCATTCTTCCCATCAATTTTCTTTTTTGTCATTCTAACTTTAAGATTTATGTTCACATCTAGGCACATAACTGGGTAAGAAAGAATCTGACACTAATCAAATCACTGTTTGTGGATGCTATTTTGATTGCTGTTACAGGGAAAGTGTCATGATCTTGGCCAGCAGAAGAGGTGATTGCCTTGTGTCTATGCATGAAAACAAAAAGATTCTCTGCTTTCATCTGTTCATTCTGATTAGTTAACTCCTTGCAGATTGTCTGACATAAAATTGTTGAAGGAAACACTTCTATATGAGCAGGCAAAGCTGCAGCTGAAGAGCATAAAGCGTGATAGGTTGCTTGTATGTACTTTTGCTGCTCTGTGTTATGCACTTCGAATGTGTTTGAACTTTTCGAGCAAAATAAATGTGGTTGTTCCTTAGCTTTCAATTTTTTCTTTTCATTTTGTTGCAGAAAAGAACACATGATTTGCAGTCCAGGATTCATGATTTTTGCCAACTGAGGTCAAGCTTCAAGCAAATGATAGATAAGCCATCCTGTCTGCCTGTTCCAGATCCAAATATAATGGTTCAGGTGAGTAATGAAAAATTGTCTCTCCTAAGTGAATTGCTTTGTAATTAATGCATAAACCAGTATGCTTATGTCTATACAATATTTTTGTTGGTTTGACATTTGAGTGGTGTCAGAATTAGGAAAGGAACCTTCCTTCTCCCATATTTATGTCATTACTCTATTTATTTGTTTCCTCGCCTTTTTGAGAAAAGAAAAATTATGGATAATGATGGGAGATCTGGAATGATCATACAGTTTTAGATTCAATTTAATTAAGTGAGATGGCATGATATCATTGAGTCAAAAATTTTCATCAGCATTTGTAATGTATTTCTTCTAGACTATGTATTGAAATATTCAATTTCATTATGCCCTCAAATTCCCTTTTGTAATTGAAATGAAAATTCATGCAGTCTGGTAAGTATTGGCATGGCGAATATGTTACTTTAGAAGATCTTAAAGGATGATAAGTGTTCTTAAGTCCTTTTCTTTCATTAGATGTAGGTCAGTTTTGAGACAAGATTTTTTAGGTATTTGGTCGGAATTCAATGTTTCCATACATTAACATATCTCATGTATGTGATTATATGATGAATCTGCAACAATGCCGTACAATCTCCCACATTTCTCTTTCTGTACTTCAAATTGATCATCCTTTCCTTCACCATCCCTAATACCCCTATAGATTACATGCTGTAACCGGTATATATACCATATATATATATATATATCTTTGTATACACATTTGTGTATGTGGATATGTTGTAAAGTGCTGCTAATGCTGGGTTCTCTTAGTTCACAGTCTACTACTATTTACAGCATCTTGCTACTTGTTCCATCTAAACGATGCATTTTGCTATTAAAGTATGTGTGACAGTTAGTTAAAATGTATAAGACTTAAAGTCACTGTTAATATGACTTAAAATCTAAGTTCTAAGGCGATTAAGTAAGAGTTTGAAGTTGTTAAAATATGTGTGGTGCTGAGTTAAAGTGTGTGAGAATTAAAATAACTGTTGACATAAATTAAAGTCTAAATTTAAGGACATTAAAGTAAGAGTTCAATGTCTTCAAAGTATGTATGACAATGAGTTAAAGTGTGTGAGATTTAAAGTTATTATTGGTATGACTTAAAGCGTAACCTTGTTTCTTAGCAGTTGTAGTCTCCTGTTGTCACCTCTGTTTTGGGTCCTATTTTCTTGCCAAATGCTGCTTCATTATGGTGGCATTTGTCATGCTCTTTTAGATGTTCAATGCATCCTTTTCGACTATATGCCGCAGACTTTCTCATTCTTAAGTAGTCCTATGTAGTTAATGCTTCTTTTAATGGTGTCCTATGCCCTAATTTTATTTTCTTTATGTGCCCCCTGTGCTCTTCAATGTTTTAAAAAGGATTAGGCATTCTGAATCAGAGGACACCATACTGTCTAGTCCCGTGATGGGGGTGTTGGTTTCGGTTTCGGGGGGTCCGATACCGAAACCGAATCAGTATCGGTTTCGGCTGGAACCAGCTAGCCAATACCTGCAAAGGGCCATTAAAAAATGAAAAAATGTAAAAAACTTAAAAAAATCAGAAAAATAAAAAAAATTCATCAGAACACAGAAAAGAAAAAAACATTGGACATGCATTTAAGATTGAAAAGAAATTGGAGGAAGTGATAGATAGATGTGTGTGACATGTTAATGGAATATTAGATGCATATTAAATAGTTAAACAATAAACATGAAGTGATGTTGTAGTCTTGCACTGCCATAAATATTACAAACATAATAAAATGCTGCAGAAAATAAATTTTCATACCCAAACATTTCAATGCACTAAGATGGACAATAGCCGGAAGAACCTTCTCCTTCATCGTATGGTTGTTTTCCTTGAAACCCATAAAGAGGGTTCTTATATTTAGAATATTCACTATAACCAAACAAAGATGTAGCCAACACATTCAATCCCTCTTGGAGTGAGGTTGTTGGGTTGATTGGAATCCAGAATCAAAATAAGAAGAACTCCGAGCATGAGAAGAGGATATTGAGCGATAACTGTTATTGACTGGAAGTGGTTGAAATTGGAATTCAAGTTCACGAGCCCACCCATACATTCTTGTCTCATGTTGGCCACCTCTAGAGGGACCATAACCTGAATCATGTTCATAGTTCCCCTGTGAGTCATGTCCATAGTGCCCCTATGAATCATGTCCATAGTAACCTTGTCCCTGTGAACTATGTCTATAGTCACCCTGTGAATCATGTCCATAATCACCCTGTGATTGTGTATATGTGCCACCGCCAGTAGTAGTACCTGCAATTGCACTAGGATCATCATCATCATCGTCATCATCATTATCCTCCGAAGTATAAGAAACCAATCGCCTTCTTGCAGTTTTTGACTCTTTTTTCTTTTCTGTTGATTCACTTGGTTGGGCCACCTCTTGCATCTTTGTATGGAGTCCTTTTTCCCTTGACGTTCGTCTTACATAAATTTGCTTCATCTTCTCAATTGCCGAGTCATCTCGAGCAGCAGCATTAGCCCTCTCAGTCATATATATACATGGTACAGTTCTCCTTAATGATGGAGGTGGCTTTACCATTCTAGGAGTGACCGACCTGCTATCTGATTCTGAATATCGAGCTGGCTCAAACTGCTTCTCAGTGTCCTCAACAATCTCAGGCTGCTTTCCTTTTGATGATGATTCTCTTGGTCTTTTTACTAGTACTTTAAATTCTAGATCTTTTGGTTCATCTCCATCTAATATTCCTTCCGCCTATGTTGTATCAGTAGGATCAAAAATAGGGTCATCAATGTCCTCTCGTACCTCAACCCAAGATTGCAAGGGATTATCATTATCAAATAAGGCGTCCAAGTCAATTTGTCCAGCTGTATCATTTGTTTGGCATTTGTCCCTCAACTGTTGTCTTAGTTTCATATTCTTTATCTTCAATCTCATATTGTAATGACAGTAAACTGATTTCTTTAATTGTTCTGTCTTCAGTCGATTGAGAACCTTTGAGTGTATAAGGTTGAACGTACTCCAATTTCTTTCACATTGGCTAGCTGATGTTGTTTGACTAAGCACCCGAATAACAATAACAGCCAATGCATTATTGCCCAAATATCTGTTTTGGACCATAATCCACCATTCAACTGTCCACCAATCATAAGTAAAATGAATGTTAGATAGATTTCATAGAGATCAACTCATCATAATATATGTATATGTGCTGGGCAAATATTGTATACTTGGACTGACTCGGCCTACAACATATTGCAATTGGGAGTCAAAATATGTCCCAGTCCTCCTATATGCATCCATCTATAAGAAGAAACTTTCAGTTTAACATCATGGACATTTCGCAAACATTCCTTCTTATTGATAAAAATGTATAAAAAGAGTGAAGAACAACTTGAAGCTCGGCCTCCAACCTTTTCTTCGGTGTCATGGATAAATGACCATTGACATTTAACGTGCCATGAAGCACCTTACTATCAACATGTGCATTGTCAGCATACATCAATCGAGGATTGAGAAAATAACCTGCATTTATGTATAATTATGTGAATGTAAGATGTAGAATACTCCAACAGGAAATAGATGATGAAATGATTCATCACTCAGCAGCTGCATGCAAATCATGATGTAATGTGTTCTCCCATCTGTGATCAATAATTTTCCACTACTTTTTATAGTCTCTGAGGAGGGACTGCTGCAACCCCATCTTCGCACGGTCCATGGCCTTGTACAAATATCCCATGTCATTCTTATCATCGCCATCCACCATTCTAAGCACCTTTACAAGATGAGTGACAACTTTTAAATAACGTGCTACCATGTCCCACAATTCTTTTTCTTCTATAACATTGCAACATTCCAAATAATCCATCTGACTTTCCGCACTGCCTTTGTCTATATATGCTCGCAGGGTCTTGTGATACATGAAAAACTTCAGTTCATTCTTAAATTTATGCAATGACTCCAAAGAAATGGAATTAAAAGCAAATCTTGTTGGCCCCGCACGAATGATGTCTCGGCATCCACTTGCTAACTCCCTGAACATGTTAAGGATTCTGGGATGACCATATATGTACTGTGTCACCGCTTGTACCCTCTTAACTGTAATCTTCACATTTTTATCCTTTCCGATATCCTCAAGTATCAGGTCAATGCAATGTGCTGCACATGGAAGCCAATACAAGTGTTGTTTTTTTTGCATCAACTTTTTGGCTGCAACTTTATAATTGGCTTCATTATCAGTAACTACTTGCACAACATTCTCCTCTCCAATTTTTGCCACCATCTCATCCATCAAATGAAACAAGTAGTTTGCATTCTTCTCATACTTTGATGCATCAATAGTTTTTAAAAAAATTGTACCTTCAATAGAATAAACAAGAAAATTAATCATGGATTTCCTCGTAGTACCAGTCCAACCATCACACATAATAGTGCAACCTCTCTCCATCCATATATGCTTGAAGCTTTCAACCCACTGGTGAAGCTCCTCAACCTCCCCCTCAAGGCCACGCCCGTATATCTCATAACGTGACGGAGCCTTGAAACTAGGCCCAACATCTGCTACAACATCAATCATAGGCTGAAAATACTCTGATTGGGTTGCATGGGCAAGTACACCTGCATGAAAGAACCACTTGCAAATACTTTTAAATACGTGCCCTGCAGATTCTGCTGATTTTTTGACACCTCTCAATGCCTGCTTGATTTTAGGTTGTGTGGAACTCTGCCTTCTAAGTACATAGCTATCCATGGGGCCTGCTCTCTGCGAGTAGGGCTGCCGATGGATATCCGCTTTCTGACTTTCCGACCCGTTTCCGACCTTTCCGTATCCATTTTTTTTCCGTTTCCGATTATTTTTCGTTTTTCCGTTTCCGTTTCCGATAATATATAAATTTTATTTTATTTACAAAATATATACTCTTAAAATCTTATTTCTTAATATTAAAAAACTTTAGAGTAAGTTTTTAACTTCTCCTTAATTTGTAAATAGAATCTAATTAAGTTGTTTCTCTTGTAGCATTTATTATGCCTATTATTATCAAAGATATCTTTTTTACCACTACTCCTAATGCTACATACATCTACCATTTGATCGTACCAGATGTTTTCGATTACTTTCCGTTTCCGACCCGTTTCCGATTTTCTTATAGGAAATGGATGCGGAAAGTGTCATTTCCGATTCCGACTCCGACCCGTTGGCAACCCTATCTGCGAGGTTGTGCCTGTGTTGCCCCTACTGCCAGATCCTCCTCTAGGTGCTTGTCCCCTTGATCGAGTTGCACGTTTACGCTCTACTACCTCTGTTCGCTCAGGATTTGAATCGTCAGAACCGGGCTCATCACCATTATCCCTCATAGCCCTTCTACTCATTCTACCTGAAAGCTCATGACTAATTTTAGCTTCATTTTCAACCCTTCTTTGCCTACCTCCTCTCTAGCCCAGAAGACACTGATGCATCTCCTCCCTCACTCTCGGGGAGCTATGTCACATTGTTTTACCTCTCCTCTTACCCCTGCTAGATGTTGTTTGCCTCTAGTAATTTCTCCATGTATGTCTTTCCCATAATAATTGTATTTTACTTTCCTTTTTTTTGCATCAACTAATGTGAGATGAGCCCACCTCGGATCGTCCAGTCCCTGACTCTCTGCTCTCCTCTAGCCATTGTCCTACAATAAGAAAATCAAGCATAAAAAGTTGTAAGTAGAATGAAAAATACAACCAAGCATCTTCCCACCGGAAAAATTGTGTCAACCTTAATCAAGCTTCAATAGACCTTAAGCACCCTAATTATATAAAAGTCCTAATTTTTAATACCTAATTTTGACCTAATTACATAATTACATGACATAAAGGCAATTAAGAGCATGCTTGGAACCTAAAACAGTCAATGCAGCTTAATTAACATTCAATTGACCCTAAACATAACTAATAATATGAGAGCCTCAATTTTTAATAGTTAATTACCTCCTAATTAGGGTATTTAGCCTCAAAATATGACGTGTTCTGCAATTAACAGCATGCTAAAACCTGAAACCATTGAATGAAGCTTATTAAATCTTCAATTGACATTAACAAACCCTAATTACACAAAAGTCCCAATTTGTAAACCCTAATTTAAATCTAATTAGGAGATTTACCCTAATTACATAACATAAAAAAAGACTCACCATGCTCCCACTAAACTGCCATCTTTGAACCTTAATTGACTTTTTAATCATGCTAAACTTATCTAACCATACCAAAACTCCAAATTTACATCACTAAATAAGTTTTAATTTAGGGTTTTCCCCTAAATAAGGTGTAAAATAGGTATATGTACTTATGTAGCATATAAAGTTATTTATAGCATGCAAATCTATGGAAGCAATAAAGAAAAAACATAATACATACAAGTTTCTTCAATGCAAAGGATGAGAAAACAACGTCTATGCTCTGCAAAGACTGGCAGTGGCAGTAGGAAGAGCGTCCCCAGCGGCGAAATCCTCCCTCCAAAGCTGGTTCTCCCCTCCCTACGCCCCTGCACCTGTCCTCCTCTCCCCTCTGCGACAAAACCCCTCAGATTTGAGATCTGAGGGGCGAATTCCCCCGTCCGGTTTCGGGGCGAAATGGTTTCGGGTGTCGCTTGGAACCATTGAATACATATATATTTTTTTAAAGTTTCTGTTCCGGTCCATTTTCGGATAGGGGGGGTCCGATACCGATACATGTCATCCGATTCTGACACGTATTGGTCGACACCCCTATCCATCGTCTAGTCACATCACTTAGGTGGCAAGTCGGGTGCCTCAAGTCCGAGTTGATTATTTTTCCAAGACTTTTTTTTATGCATGCCTCTTACAGGAAAAACTTACTGCTGAATACTGGTATTGTATACAAATTTATTTTTTAGTGTTATTCATATACAATTTGATGCGGGACAGAGAGGGAAGGAGGGGGAGATTGCCAGAGTCTCATCGGAGAGGGAGATAAAAGGTGGGGTGTAGACTTTGCGCCCTCCCCTTTGCAGTGACCATCTTGTGAGGGGCTTCTTCTCAAAGTCCTTTCTTCTCCATTGCAGAGAACACACAAGTTTTTGTGCTGCAAATTCTTTTTTTCATTCATTCATTCAATCAATAATTCTCAAAATAGAGCAATACATATGTTTATATAGGCTTAGGCTATTTCCAATTCTAATAGACTTCAAATTAAAGATAGAGTTCTATCCCTAATAAGACATAACAAATTAGAGACCTAAAGAAAGAAAAATACATTAATGATAAGAATCCTACCTAAATAAGACTTGACTCAAATAAAGAAATGCAAAAATACATAATAAAATGCTGATTGGACTCTAATATGATTCTTTTGGATGACTTTACCCTTATTCTTACAAATAGTGCGAAAATTACACCAAAATTACAGGAAATAAAAAGACTCAAAATGGGCCTCACATGGGACAAACTGATTATTCAGCTCCTTGTTCCCCATCATTCTTTTTGGTTCAAGAAAACTCGCCCTTGAGTTTTGAAGTGTCGTAATATCCATACAATAGGTAGAGGAATAACAAAGCCATGCACTAATAGTCTTCGTAGAGATATCCAAACTAAAATGCCATATGAAAAGTTGCAGTCCGCGTTGAATGTGTGCATCAAGATCACACCATATCATATCATAGATGCACTAATTTCCATTAAAATCCACATATGTCTCAGAACTAAGGTGACATGGAATATCTTGGAACTCGAATAAGTGCTCAAATAGTAAATCAAAACCTACATCAATCATGAGTGTCTGGTCCCATAAAACCACACCTCGTGGATCACTGGTAACTTTCAATGATGGTCCTATCTCAAACACATCATCACATATCAAATGAAGTCCAGACTTGACGAACAAGTCACGATCCCAAGCATCAACAATCAGAGTCTTCACACATACACGGTCAGCAATAGTTGCCAACTCTAATGGCTTTCCATTTATCAGTCTCATCGGGAAGCACTGACTTGACAATAGTAGAAATATACTTGGGAAAACAAAATTTACCACTTAAATACGGTGGCTGGATAATACACATAGACTGGTTAGAGTCGAAAGTAATATGTTGCTTTTCCATCCACTCGTCCCAAAGTAATGTAGGATCTCGAAGAGTCAATAATGCACCATGCTCCATCAAAATATTTAACAGGTTTCAATGAGGTTTTGCTTAAAAATGGCCGATGAAACTCAACAAAAGTCCGATCATCATGAACAATAATTTCGTCGGTTTTCAATAAAATATCAACAATAGCTCGTAAAATATAATTATCTTGATGCTCCTCAACGAGTATTATTTTTGTCGGCTTCTCATTTGATAGAGGGACAATAAAGCTAAAATTCATATGGCACATGTGTAAGAGATTACTCAAATTAATACCAAAATGATGTGGAAAAGGATGTACTACTGCAGGGTGCAGGCTACCGACTGATTGGGATTTGTCGAGACGATCACTACGGTGCTAACGACACGAGAATCGGAGTGTGAATGAATCCCTTATGTGGGTAGTGCGATAGCAATCTTAGTGCACCGTCGTGCACTATAGCAGGCCTCAAAGAAGAGCTTGGATCGAACCCCAAACCAAGTTGACCTAGTTTTTTGACTAGACTGCATTAAGGGCTTTGGCCCTTTTCTTTTCTCCGTTCCCTTAAGGCAGAGAAAGAAGGGGGGAAAGCAATGGTGGAGGTGACGGGGCAGGCAGTGACACCAACGGCACCGGCGGACGGTGGAGCCGGCGATGGCCAAAGGGGCCACCGGTAGTGGCAGCCTCGATGGATGAGGGCGGCTCGCAGATGGTGGGGGCTCCCGGCGGCGGCCTGGCACGACAAGAGGGGAAGGGGAGGCTGTGGCGTGGTGGGTGTCTCGTGGCAACGACGTGATGGGGTTGGGCTGGGCGTGGGGTGGCGTCGACCCACGGTGGCACGCAAGGCGCACATGACTGAGTGGGGAAGGCGGTGCGTGTGACGCACACTTAGGGAGCCTGCGGCCGGGTTGGGCGGACGGGGTTGGGTGCTGATGTCAGATGATGTCAGCATGCCCAAGCACAGGCGACAATGAAGGTTGTGAACTCCCCCCCCCCCCCCCCCCCCCCCCCCCTTGTTCTGTTTGTGGAAGAGAGAGACATGGAGAAAAAGGGAGAGAAAGAGACGACGAGAGAAATCGGAGGGAGAGGTGAACATGAGAGAGAGGGTTGCAGCGGGGAAGAACGCAGGGAGAGAGAGGAAAGCAACGACAGTGCGGCGGCATGCAAGGGGACAGAGCGGTGGCGATGCACAAATCCTAGGTGTGAGGGCGATGAGGCGAGGGGCTATGTGCGAAACAGTGCTAACCGGCACAACACTGAAGGGGAAGGGGTGTCTATGAACGTAGAGAAGAAAAACAAGGAGCAAAAGACGGTACTGTGGGGATTGAGACTTGCTTTGATGCCAATTTGATGCGGGACAAAGAGGGAAGAAGGGGAAGGAGGGGATCATCAGAGTCTCACTGGAGAGGGGGATAAAAGGTGGCATGTAGGCTTCGCGTTCTTCCCTTCGCAGGGACCACCTTGTGAAGGGCTTCTTCTCAAAGCCCTCTCTTCTCTATCGTAGAGAACACACAAGTTTCTGTGCTGCAAATTCTTTTTTTAATTTATTCATTCAATAATTCTCAAAATAGAGCAATGAATGTGTTTATATAGGCTTGGGCTATTCCCAATTCTAATAGATTTCAAATTAAAGACATTTCTATCCCTAATAAGACTTAACAAATTAGATACCTAAAGAAAGGAAAATACATTAATGATAAGAATCCTACCTAAATAAGACTTGACTCAAATAAAGAAATGTAAAAATACATAATAAAAAATTAATTTGTCTCTAATATGATTCTTTTGGACGACTTTACTCTTAGACTTAAAAATAGTGCGAAAATTACATCAAAATTACAGAAAAAGAAAAAACAAAGACTCAAAATGGGCCTCAAATGGGCCAAACCGACACGGAGCTCCTTGTTCCCCATCACAATCTCATGTCCTTTATCTAAATTAAGTGAAGTTATTCTTTTCAGAGGAAGCAGGAAAAAGAAAAACAGAGTAACCTCCGAAAAAACCCAGAAAAACATTGCAGAAGAATTGAGAAACATCAACATTCTCTTAGGAGACTAGGAGGGGGAGGACTAACGTACCGAAGTAGGAGGAGGAGGGCGTATCATTTGTGCAGGAGGAGGACCGAACAAGTGCCAAATAAAAAAAACAGAGCATTGTTTTTGCAGAAGAAACAGAAGAATAAAAATCAGAGAACACCATTTGTCCTCATGGAACGAAGCAAAAGAATCAGAAAAAAAAGTCTCCTTATATACCTCTTAGTCTGGTGCTTGGAAGCCTTTTGCCAGCACACTAAAGCCTTCCCTGCTGCTAGCTTCTCCCGTAGGCACCTTCTCAAGACTTCTGCAGCCCTGCTGGTGCCCACCTCCAAGGAAGATGCATACAGTCCTGTTCATGGATGGAAGACCAAGAGCCCAGGAAATTCTGGCATATGTAACATGGGTGGCAATTGAAGGAAATAATGGCAATAAAAAGGTAACAGCATACATGGTAACATGCACTAAAATAATTGTAAAGAAGACTTTTACATAAAGAAGACTACCCCTGTCGGACGCGGAAAAATTCATTTGAATTTGATTTTATTTTATTTTGCGGGGCATGTCAGCCTGTCTAACAGACAGAGTTTGGAATCCGCGCAGTGCGGAGAAGAATGTTTATGTCCAAGGAATGGACAAGTGCACCAATTTTATTTTGAACTTATTTGTTCTGCGATTTTATTTCATCAGGCGATTAGGGTAGCGTGTGCTGGACTCCTGTCTCTATTGATCGGAATCGATGTTTATTTACATCGGATTAAAAGCCTTTGATGTTGTTTTACGTCAATTTTAACCCGAACACCATTGATAGCAAAAGTCGAGAGGTTTACATTTTTTCTAGAAAATAGTAATGTGGTGTTTTATTTTTTTATCGGACGAAGTGGATTTTGTTTTGAAAAAGAGATTTTGCTTTAAAAGGAGCATGGACTCGATTTGCAAGTTTAGCATGCAATTTGAGGAATGGGTGGGTGTATACCTGAGGATTTATTTGATTATTTGAATATGTTGTGTATTTGGGTAGAGCTTCCGCATGGGCAGAGTTACTGCGCAGACACACAAACATATATTTAATGAACATATGGCTGTATTTATTTTGGGCAGAGTTTCTACACGGGTAGAATCTCCCCATAAAACAGGCACATATGAACATATAATTTGTGGACATATGGGTATGCTTTCGGGCAGAACCTCCACTTGGGCAGAGTTTCCTTAGAAAGACATACATATATGAGCACAAAAGCTTACCCTCTTGGAGACTCGCTCAACGAGGGGGAAGAACATATGTGTCTAAATGCGTATATCTATGAAAACTAGCTCGACATCGAAACATTTAGAACACAAGAACATATAGATGATGTTAAATACCTTATACTCATGGAGACTAGCTCAACATGGAAGGTATTTAAACATCAAAGCTGTAACGACCCTCTTTATACCGGTACGATTATATCAATCCACGTCGGTACAAAGGGCGTCGTCACAGTGGGACATTTACCCAACACTAACCACTAGATTGAGATGTACACAAATATCAAAATTTACAGCAGAAATTAAAAAGAATTATTCTCATTCCATCATCATCATCATATCCACAGTCTATATAGCAATAAAAGAAATATTAATGTCCACATTATTACAATTCCAAATAAAGTACATTATCCATATGAATTTTACAATTTCAAGGTTTACATACTAACGAAAAGAAAGTAACAATATAGTAACAAGGTCCACACGTGAAGTTACTCCTCGCGCTCGGAGTCGCTCCTCTCTATGTCCTCCTCAAATGTGGGGACACCTGTCACACCTGTACGCCGAAGCAAGTATGAGTCTAAAAAGACCCAGCAAGCAATCCAAAGATGGCATCCATACACATATCACACACACATGCTAGTCTTTTATCAATAAGGTGAAACATATGGTTCATGCTTATAACATTTGACAATATAACATAATCATCCTACACATGCTTCCTACACATAACATGTAACATGTTTTATAATTCAAACTTTATTCATATTATTGCACAATTCTACCAAATTAGAACATGGAGTTATGTACAAGGTAATTAACAAACCTAGTATGGTATCTAAGCATTTTCACATATAGTCACTACACTTAATTACAATTTTATTTTCATATAAATAAATCACATGTACACAAGTTCACATCTATTTGCATGCTAACACATTCATTTAACACTTTTACATGCTCATCTTTCACATTTACACAATTTACATGTTCCCATTCACATAGTCACACTTTTACACTTAGTTGCCGTGACACATAGTCCAAACCACCATTAGAAGGACACACTTACACATATACATATCCGTCACCTAGGCAACACAGTGACGAATCTTGGTTAACTGCGCAGAACCGGGAGAAGCCCTCTCCACCCTAACCAGTGGTACTTGTCCACCTCCAGGATTTCATCTTAATATCCATAGGATATCACACACATTGAGCCTTCCCGTAGGGAGTTTACTACAGTACGGCTCCACAGCCCTCTATGGTAGCAGTGTCAATCTCGACACAATTTACACATTCACTTAATCACATATTCACATTGTACACATTCACTATTTAGCACATTTACATACACTTCCAATTCATTACACATGCTTCAGTTTATATAACACAATATTACTGTTTGCAGTGACAATTAACTCATAACAACGTCCTAATCATGCTGCTAATTACTGAAATCCATATGATTAACTTAAACATATTTATCATGGTCATATGACTTATTAAACTAATAACAGTGCTTACTGTTATCAAAACAGAACGAAAATTTTACCACAGGCTGTACATAGGTTATATATCATATACCCAACTTTTCAGATTTTTCGAAACAGTAGACAAATTTTCACAATTTAAAACAGATCTCATGCATAATTAACAAGAATTTCATTAAACATGATCCACAGTAAAACAGTCGTGCCTGACAGTTCCAAAACCTGAAAACAGTCATCACATGATCATGGAAAATTTATGAAACCTTAATATACCATGGATCTAATTATTCAGGAATTATCATGGTCAAATCATGCTCATTATCCCATTATAAAAATTTTAATAATTAAAACTATTTACAGAAATTCGACACTTCCTCATGATATGACCTAATGATTGTACTTAACCAAATAAAATTTTCACAGCATGCATATATACCCAAAAATCCGACCAACACATCACATATATCAAAACAGTCATTCTGTAAAACCTGAAGAACTTGGCGGCAAAGGGGTTGTTGCCAACCGGGGTTAACGACACATGATGTTGCCGCTAACTCAGGATCTTGACGGCAGCAAGCTTGCCGTTAAGTTCCTGTCTGCAGAAACACAAACTGAACGCACAAAATTTGACGAATTGGGGGTTCCAAGACACGAGGAAAAATCCAATAAAATCCTAGGACCTAAAGGACATGGGTAGGG
Source organism: Colocasia esculenta (assembly GCA_014218235.1). Classification (NCBI taxonomy): domain Eukaryota; kingdom Viridiplantae; phylum Streptophyta; class Magnoliopsida; order Alismatales; family Araceae; genus Colocasia; species Colocasia esculenta. Next base: position 90,570,648 of record CM024760.1, read on the forward strand.
ATGAGATCCCTAGATCACCTGTCTGGAATAAAATAGCTGATGGGATTAATTAGTCGAAGATGCTCTCCTCGGCCAAGCCAAGAAGACGCCCAAAATCCTCCCAGATCCGGTCCTTGGGTCGATGTAGGTCGCACACCGGAGTCAGGGAAGCTTCCTTTATACCAAGAGTACCTCCCAGTCGCAAAAGATCACCAGAAGAACTCCTCAATCGTCGGATCAAAGCTCGTCAAAATCAGGTTTTCGCATAGAAAGCCCTAGGTTTTCCCAAGAGCCCAAAGAACCTAATCTCGCCCAAAACGAGGTATTTTATAGGCTTAAGGGATCGGGGTACGCATTAGGGATAGGATCCTACCGTTGGAGTGGGTTTCCAAATCCAGAACCGGAGAAAACGCAGCCGTTTCCCGATCTCAAATCGCAATAGAAACTGAGAAATAACTAGCCACTTCTCTGCCGTTAACAGAAAATAAACGGCCATCGATCTGGACGCCAACTCAGAGTCCACGGCACATTGGTTGCCGTCAATATGCTCTCAATGTTAATGGATGTTGACTAGGGCTGCCAACGGGTCGGAGTCGGAGTCGGAGTCGGAAATGACACTTTCCGCATCCATTTCCTATAAGAAAATCGGAAACGGGTCGCAAACGGAAAGTAATCGGAAACATCTGGTACGATCAAATGGTAGATGTATGTAGCATTAGGAGTAGTGGTAAAAAAATATATCTTTGATAATAATAGGCATAATAAATGGTACAAGAGAAACAACTTAATTCGATTCTATTTACAAATTAAGAAGAAGTTAAAAACTTAGTCTAAATTTTTTAATATTAAGAAATAAGATTTTAAGAGTATATATTTTGTAAATAAAATAAAATTTATATATTATCGGAATTGGAAACGGAAAAATGAAAAATAATCGGAAACGGAAAAACAGATACGGAAAGGTCGAAAATGGGTCGGAAAGTCGGAAAGCCAATATCCATTGGCAGCCCTAATGTTGACGTTTATTGGCATCTCGACCAGAAAATAGAAACATCAAATAGTATATATACACCATGTACAAATATATACAATATGCCTTGTATTATCTTAATACAATATGTACAACATTGTTTATATACAATATACACAGATTTAAATAAGGGCAATATGTACGGAAACAAACAAGTATATACATATATGCATATATACACACAAACAATATACACAAAACAACTAAGTATAATATGACAAAAATTCGAATAATGAGAACAAAGTTCGAGGACCTTACACCCTCTCCCCCTTAAAGAAAACTTCGTCCTCGAAGTTAGAACGACATACTAACCAAACAACTGGGGATACTTCTTCATCATAGCATCCTCAAGCTCCCAAGTAGCCTCCTCCCGCGAGAAGTTCCGCCATAGCACCTTCACGGACGTAATGCTCTTGTTCCTTAGGTGCTGAACCTTCCGATCAAGAATAGCTACCGATTGCTCAACATACGATAGATCTGGCTGAATCTCCACTGGCTCGTGACTAATAATGTGCGACGTATCTCGCACATACCTTCTGAGCATAGATACGTGGAAAATAGGATGCACACTCGCTAGCGCTGAGGTAAAGCTAGCTCATATGTCACGCTGCCCATCCGCCTAAGAATCTCAAACGGGCCAATGAATCTAGGACTCAACTTGTTATGCCTGCCAAACCTGACAACACTTCGGTAGGCGAAATCTTCAGAAAAACATGCTCGCCAACCTCGAACTCTAAATTCTTCCTTCTGTTATCGGCGTAACTCTTCTGCCTATCCTGCGCCGCAACAAGCCTTTGCCTGATAAGCTGAATCTTATCCGAAGTCTCCTGCACCAACTCTGGACCAATCAACTGCCTATCGCTTGTCTCCTCACAGCACAAAGGAGATCTACAGGGCTGCCCATACAAAGCCTCAAACGGAGCCATTCCAATGCTCGCATGAAAACTGTTGTTGTAGGCGAACTCTACAAGAGGCAAATGACGCTCCCAATCACCCTTCCAATCCAGCACACACGCTCTCAACATATCCTCGAGCGTCTGGATAGTCCTCTCGGACTGTCCATCTGTCTGGGGATGAAACGCTGAACTAAGCTTCAATTGGGAACCTAAAGCATCCTGAAGACCTGCCATAACCTCGAAGTAAACTTCGGGTCTCGGTCTGAAATAATCGACTTCGGCACATCATGCAACCTCACAATGCTACTCACATGCAACCTAGCCAAACTCTCCATGGACTGTTTCTTCTTTATGGGCAAGAAATGCGCCGTCTTGGAGAAATGGTCTACAATCACTCAAATCGAGTCATTGCCCTTCACTGATCTGGGCAAACTCGTCACAAAATCCATAGTGATAGCCTCCCACTTCCATATTGGGATCTCCATCTTCTGTATAAGACCAGATGGTCGCTGACGCTCGGCCTTCACTTGCTGGCAAACCAAACACCTAGATACAAACTCGGCCACATCCTTCTTCATACCAGACCACCAGAAAGATCTCTTCAAATCCTGGTACATCTTAGTGTTGTCCGGATGAATAGAGAATCTCGACCTATGAGCTTCTGCTAGAACATGCTCACGGACATCCACAACATTGGGAACACAAACTCGGTGCTGAAATCTAATGACACCTTCCTCATCACGAGCAATGCCTGCCTTGCCTACCAACTCTTGCAGCCTAGGATCAACCTTCTGTTGCTCGATCACTTCATCTAGAATAGTGGACCGAATAGACAACTGAGCCACGAAAGCCTGACATAACTGTGGCTCTAACTCAGTCATCGCACAGGCTGCATCCTCCAACATCTTCCAATCCTGCTGGAGCAAAGATCTCTTCCTGCTAAGAGTATCCGCTACGACATTCGCCTTCCTTGGATGATACTGAAGCTCGAAGTCGTAGTCTTTGAGGAACTTAATCCATCTCCTCTGCCGCAGGTTCAACTCCTTCTGAGAAAAAAGATATCTCAGACTCTTGTGGTCAGTGAACACCTCAAACTTGACACCATAAAGATAGTGTCTCCAGATTTTCAGTGCATGAACCACTGCCGCAAGCTCCAAATCATGAGTCGGATAGTTATGCTCATGCTCCTTCAACTGACGAGAAGTATATGCCACTACCCTACCATGCTGCATCAACACACAACCAAGACCAATCCGAGAAGTATCCGAATAGATGGCAAAACCCTCTACACCACTCGGTAATATCAACACGGGTGCAGAAGTAGGGGTGTAAACGATCCGAGTCGAGCCGAGTTATACTCTGTTCGAACTCGAACTCGTTTATTTTTAACAAGCTCGAACTCGGCTCGAAACTCGTCGAGTTTTCTGAATCAATGCTCGAACTCGACTCGTTATAAATTTTGAGAACTCGAACTCGACTCGATGAACAACTCGTTTACATAATCGAGCCTGTAAACGAGCTCGAATTCGAGTTTCCAAACCGGATTCGAAACTCACACATGTTGGAGCACAAAACCAAGTGTGAACTAAAATTTTTTATTTTGATACTTCCAAACATTAAAAATAATTGAACTTGTCCAATTGCCAACTTGACTCGATTATTTAAACGAGCTCCTAATTGAGCCAAAAGCGAGCCTGAAGCCACAACACACAATGTTATGGTCATTGCGCTGGGGTGTCCATTTTATAGAAGATTAAATGACGTTTAAAATCCCGTATCCGATATGGGACTATGGAAGCAGGCGTATCTGCTCTCTCTGCTAGTCTTCCGAACAGAACTGTTGGAATGTCGGAAGCCACCTCCCGCCGCCGGGGCCATGCAGCACCTGCCGTTCGTCTCCACACGTTCGGCACGACGGCTGGCTCAGGAAGCATCCCGGCGCCTCTCGTTGAACCTTTCGCCGCCGTCCAGCCGGGAGCGGGGTCAGCCTCGGCCTCCTGCGGCGCAATGAGCACAGAGCTGTGCCTGTTCACATCTCCGCCCAACTGTTGAGGGATACAAAATGTTTAGAACATGCCACCACCGTTTAGAAAATGGCGGCGGAGGTCGCTGGATGGATAGTCGACGGCACAACCGGAGGAACATCAGTTGCTGTCAAAGAGCTGGGGAGGGTGTAGCTCCTGTTGCCTTGGTTCCTGTCAGAAGCAACAGCTTGCAATCCCACCTGTCGAAGCAAGTCAGGAAATCGAAAACAAAAGATTTGTACAAGGCAGAAGGGTGTGCATACCTTTTTGTGGTTTGATTAAAATCAAGTTATATATATACCTTATTTATGTGATTTATGTATATACCTCTGGTATTTAGTCTTTTGCATTTAAATCTTGATAAATGTTCCATATTTTAATAATAGTTCTATAAAAATCTTAGAGCCTTAAATTTTGTGTAGTGTATAGTGTATACATCTTATTTATATTATTTGATTAAAAACATATTTATATATATGCTTCTATTTAAACAAACTCTTAACGAGTATTTAAACGAGTTCTTAACAAATATTTAATCGAGTTCTTAACGAGTACTTAAACGAGTTGTTCGCGAGTATAATCGAGCCGAGCTCACATGTGTTCAGACTCGGCTCGTTTATGAACCGAGTTTTTTTTTTTGTTCAAACTCAGCTCGTTTATCTAATAAACGAATTGGGTCGAGTTTTTATCGAGTCGAGTGTCGAGTTACTCGTCGAACGTATCGACTCGTTTACACCCCTATGCAGAAGTAAGCTTCGCCTTCACCAACTGAAAACTACTCTCGCAATCCTCAGACCACACAAACTTCACACCCTTCCTGGTTAGCTTAGTCGAAGGTGCGGCGATAGATGCAAAACCCTCAATAAATCGCCTATAATAGCCTGCTAAACTAAGAAAACTCCGAATCTCTGATGGGGTCCTTGGAATCTCCCAATGTAACACAGCTTGGACCTTTGCCAGATCAACTGTTGCTCCAGCGCCTGAGATAACATGCCCAAGGACATGAACCTCGCGCATCCAGAAATCGCACTTGCTAAACTTTGCATACAGCTTGTGCTCTCGGAGAACCTCCAGAACAACCCTCAAATGATCATGGTGTGTAGCCTCATCGGGAGAATAGACTAGCACATCGTCGATAAACACCACTACAAAGCTATCCAAATAAGGTCTAAACACCCTGTTCATGAGATCCATGAATGCTGCAGGGGCGTTGGTCAGACCAAATGGAAGCACCAAAAACTCATAATGTCCATAACGAGTCCTAAAGGCCGTCTTGGACACATCTTCACTCCTAATTCTCAACTGATGATAGCCTGTGGCGGAACGCCTCGGCCAAGCCCGTTAAACTGATAACGTACTTGATCCGAGTCCGCCTCCCGCGAACGGACCGAAGCCTCGCTAGGGATACCAAACCACAGTCCGTGTAAACACAAAGGAACACACCACATTTTATATATATATATCACAAGTTACATAGCCATATTTCCACAAAACTGAAAGGAAGTACAAGAGCCTGGGGCATACCCCGAGGTACAACTGAAGAAAATAAACAACTAACTACACTACACTGCTAGAGCTGCTACTACACAGCTGGAGGTACCGACCCTGCACCGCTACGGCGCGGCTCTGAACTGGACGACGGTCGTGAAACGTCCTCCTCGCTCTCACTTGTGGGGGTAGGGGTGAGCCTCGCTAGTCACTGGCTCAGTAGGGAACTCCCCCAAAACCGAGCAAACCAAAACCACAGGTACAAAAGTAGTAAACAGTACCAACAATTTATAGAACAGCTAAGCAGGATATGAAAGGTGTAAAAGTACTCACCGTCTGCCGACTACGAAAAACAACTGTAATAATTAAACGGCAAACCAGTACATGTGTACAAGCTAAAGTAGAGACAGCCAAACACGAGCCACGTGAACTGGTTCGCGACACCAGAAACTGACTCGGACAAGCTAACACAGGTCTACCTCTCAGTCTCGCAGCCAAGAACGAAAGGTCCAGCTGCCGCTCCACGTGAAAAGGTCAAGCAACTGTGGAGACCAACTAAACACCACCACCTGTGGACCACACGGTCACAGGCCCATGCCTGACACCTCTAGAGATCCTGGCCTGGAACTCTCTAGAGTGAGGCACTGGAAAATGACTAGCTGGGGTCCAATATGTCTACTGGTGTCCGTACCCCCAACTACAAGCGCACTACAAGTGACTAAAGACAAACACAAGTGTCACTGTCCCACTGTCGTCTTTCCCTCAGCCGGACGTACAACTCAAGCACAAGAGTGAGGGTGTCCAGGTCAGACGACACAGACCTCGACGGTACAACACAAGTACCGGGACAAAGCCCCGAGCTAACAGCCTGGCTCACAAAGAACCTGGGGCACCCAACTGGAGAGGTAACCACGGTAGGCGTCGTACTACTTGCCACGTACACAAAACCACGTGCACGACTCACACAAACCACGTGAAACATCACGTAAATCTCAGGTAACAACGGTCCACCATACATGAACCTAACTGGACTCGCATGAACAACACGCAGCCTCGAAAGTGAGTAACTAACTGCATACCCCGTATGCTAAACACAGAAATCATGTGCACTCAATGCACCACAGGTGCCAACGCACCATTCATTATCGATAAATACCATAAACAGTCATTTCTGCTTATACACAAGTTAGCGGCCACATCGACTGCCGCTTACAGGAAGTAGAGGGCAATGGATCTGGCCGTCTGTATCCCGGCTGAAGAACCTGGCGTCAATTGATGTTGACGCTAAGCTCTTCAACCCCAGTTCCTGCAGAAACCCTAAACCGATCCCACATACATTCTGATCCCAAAGCCATCGAGAAAACATAAGGAAATAGTTCCTCTAACATCCACGCATTATAATTAAGCTATAACAACATGTTTTACTACTCAAATTCATCAAACCACCCATTGTCCCCACATGGTGCAACTTAATCCGAAAATGTATTAAACATGCTGATTCATGTGGTTAAATCATGTTTTAATGATCCTAAGGAGTTACAGGGTTCGTTCCCTACCTTAAAATGCACTTAAACCTCTTAAACTCCTCCGATTCTCACCAAACTCCCCACGAGCTCCTACGGCAATTGCACCACGCCACGGCGTTTCCTCGTCCGATTCGACAACGCCACACGTTCCACGATCCTCCAATCACTCTCCTGTGACTGTTGGAAGCTTTAGGGATACGGGGGCGTGAAGCTAGGGCAAGGGAGAGAGAGAACCAGGTGGAAAACCTGCTTTCGGGTGACCCTATAACCTGCAGATTGCACAGGTTGGCGTCAACCCCTCTGCCGTTTAAGGCAACCGCCACCATAAACGTCCATATCAACTGCCGCTTAGTTCATGCAGTCAACGGCAACTTACCTGGACGCCATCAAGTCAACGACCACCCCTGGCCGCCAACTCCTACGCAACTGCAGCAGGTCCTATTTCATTTTGGGACCTAACCTGCACCCCTCATCTGTTGAAGTGATGAACAGTTAGAAAAGAAAAAAAAGAATTGTGACTTCTTCTCCAAGCTCCCCTATCCCCTCTGGAAAGCCCTCCTCCCTCTCTTCTCCTTCCCCTGACTTCTTCTCCTTCCCGTCCCCCATTAGTGATGGGGGACGAAGACAGGGGAGGAAGGGAAGGAGGAAGAAGCCTGGAAGAGGCGGGAAGAAGGGAGGAAGATAGGGGCGCACTCCTCTAAGCTGAAAAGCCTAGGTCATCTTTTTTTTTTCTTCAAAACATTTCATCCTCCAAAACGTGGAGGGTTACATGTATTTAAAGACCCACATGGCCCTTCTCACCTACCAAGGGCCCAAAAGGCCAAAACACCCCTTTCTAAATACATAAAATTCTAAAAGACAAAATTACATCAAGTGGGCCTCTAATGGGCCAAACAAAATAAACAAGTGGCCCATGGATTCTTTGGTGCACATTTTCGATTCCCATCATTCTCCCCTGGTTCGAGAAAACTCGTCCTCGAGTTTTGAAATGTCGCAATATCCATACAAGAGACAGCGGAATAACAAAGTCATGCGTTAACAAAGTCGCTGTAAGGATCTCCAAACCAATATGCCTTTTGAAAAGTTGTAATCTGCATAGAATGTGTGTGTCAAGATCGCACCATATCATATCATAGTTGCACTGATCTCTCGTAAAATCCTGCAGATCGCTGATAGTTGTCAATGACGGGCTTATCTCAAATACATCATCACATATCAAATGAAGCCCTGACTCGACGAATAAGTCTTGATCCCAAGCTTCAACAAGAACAGTCTTCACACATACACGCTCAGTAATAGTCACTAACTTCAATGGCTTTTCATCAATCACATTCTTCTCTGAAAGGACTGGCTTGGCAGCAGTAGAAATATACTTGGGAAAAGAAAATTTATTTTCTAAATGTGGTGACTGGATAATGCACCTAGACTGGTTCGAGTCAATAACACCATGTCGCTTTTCTAACCACTCTTTTCCCAACGTAATGTAGGATCTTGAGGGATCAATAGTGCACCATGCTCCATCAAAATATTTAACTAATTTTATCTGAGTTTTATCTAAAAAATTTAGATGAAACTCTATAAAAGTCTGATCACCATCAACAATAATCTCACCAGTTTGCAATAATTTATCAACAATAGCCTGAGAAATATAATTGTCTTGATGCTCCTCATCGAGTACTATTTTTGTCAGCTTCTCATTTGGTAGACGGATGAGAAAGCTAAAATCCATGTTGCATATGTGTGAGAGATTACCCAGACTGAGACTAATAGTGTGGTGGCGGAGGGACTGTTGCAGGTTGCGGGCCGCCGATTGACTGGAACTCGGCGAGACGATGACAACGGCGCAAACGGCACGTGAAACTGAGCTCAGACGAGCCCTCCACGTTGGCGGTGCGATAAGACTCCTGGTGCACCTGCCGGCACTGTAGCTGGCCGGCTACAGTGCAGATCGGGTCGAACCGGCTTGATCCGGTTCGCGGCCCACTTTTTATCCCCCCTCCCCGTGTCGCGCTGAGAGGAGACGGGCAGGAGGGGAGCAGGAAGGCCCCAGGGGCGGCTGCGGGTGGAGCTGCTGGGGACGGTGGCGGCCGGCGCGGGTGGAGCCGGCTAAGGCAGCCGGAGCTCCGGCGCTCGCGGTGGCTGCCGGCGATGGAGAACCAGGCGACGGCGGAGGCTCTGCAACAGAGGCGGAGCCGTATGCGGGAAGGCGGAGCCGGGGGCGGGGATGGTCAGGCCAGTCACTGACAGCGGGGCCGGCGGTGGACGGCGGGGCCTCCAGCGGCCTCTCCAGCGGACGATGGCGGACGGCCTCGTTCTCCTCCTTGCCCTCTTCTTCTTCTTGTTCTTCGGTGATGGGGTGGGGTTTGAAGGGGGTCGCGAGGGAGAGAGAACAGAGGCAGAGGGAGGCCCGACGGTGGAGAGTCCGGCGCGACAGAGCAGGGCAGTCCTGCGGCTTCGGTCGACCGGCGCAGAGGGGGTCCAGGCGAGTCCGGCTCGGGGTCGCGCGCGCGCGACCGTGGAGGGGGGGACCCGGGAACGGGGAAGCCGGGGGGGGGGTGTGCTGCGGCGACCGCGAGGAAGAGGAAACGGAGGGAGGGGGATCCGTGCAGGGAGTTCTGGGGAGGGGAGAGGGAGAGCAGGGAGAGGGGAAGAGGGTGACGCGGGGAAGGCGGCGAGCCAGGGGGTCTGCGCAGGGGTTTCCGGCGATGGAGGGTCTGGCCAAGAGGGAGACAGAGAAGATCAGGGAAGGGAGAGATGAACGGAGAAGATAGAAAGGGGGATCGAAAGTTTTCTCTGATACCAGATTGATGGGGGACGAAGACAGGGGAGGAAGGGAAGGAGGAAGAAGCCGGGAAGAGGCGGGAAGAAGGGAGGAAGACAGGGGCACACTCCTCTGAGCTGAAAAGCCTAGGTCATCTTTTTTTTTTTTCAAAATATTTCATCCTCCAAAACGTGGAGGGTTACATGTATTTAAAGACCCACATGGCCCTTCTCACCTACCAAGGGCCCAAAAGACCAAACACCCCTTTCTAAATACATAAAATTCTAAAAGACAAAATTACATCAAGTGGGCCTTTAATGGGCCAAGCAAAATAAACAAGTGGCCCATGGATTCTTTGGTGCACATTTTCGATTCCCATCAATCAGTTTGGTATCAGACCAGACAGCGATCCCCGCTGCCTCCTCTTTCATCCCTTCTCGGTCGTCTCCCCATCTTCCTGTCCTCTCCCTTTCTGCCTTCTCCCAGCTCTCACTCTGAACATCCTTCACGGTCCCCCCCGATGCTTCTTCCTTTCGCTCGCTCCTGCGCGTCTCCCTCCCTCCCCGTCGTCTTCTCTTCCCTCTCTTACAGGCTGCGCAGAACCCCCTCCACCACCGGAAACCCCTGTGCGATTCCCCCTCCCTGTCCGCTCTTCCCCCTCCCTAGGACTCCTTGCACGATCCCCCTCCCTCCGTTTCCTCTTCCTCACGGTCGCCGCAGTACAGCCCCCTCCCTCCTGTGCCGGCTTCCCCGTCCCCGAGCTCCCTCCCGCATCGCGCTCGCAGACCTCGCGCCGGCGCACCGGGGTCTCCACCTCGCCCCTGCCCCGCGCCGGACTCTCCCAAGCAGCAGGAGTCCCCTCCAGCTCTCCTTCGCGCCGGCCACCTGGGACGGAACATGTCCCCCTTTCGTCGCCGTCGCCTGGTTCCCTCGCCGCCGTCCCCGGCAGCCGCCGCGAGCACCAGAGCTCCGGCCGCCTTCGCCGGCTCCGCCTGCGCCAGCCGCCACCGCCCGCAGCCGACCCGCCTCATGGCCCTCCTCTCCTTCCCCTGTTTTCTCTCTGCGCGATGCGGGGAGGGGTATAAAAGGAGAGGACAGTGAACCGGGCCAAGCTGGTTCGACCCGGTTCGCCACTGTAGCCGGCCAGCTACAGTGCCGGCGATGCACCAGGAGGCCTTATCGCACCGCCAGCGTGGAGGACTCGTCTGAGCTCGGTTTGACGTGGCCTATCGTCCCGACGGGCCCTATTCACCTGGGGCTCATTGATCCCACGCTGGTACCCCGACGCCGCCGTCGTCCCGCATCAGATTTAGGGAATCAGTTTGTTCTCACAAGCCAAGGTCCTTACCTTGTACGCCACTATCCTCACGGAGAGGATGGTTGCTGAATGTTCGAGTGTGCGTTGGAAGCTGTCGGAAGACCCCATTTGGATCAGTATCAAGAATGATATTCGCGAGTTATGTGATATGTTAGTTGCTGCAATGCAAAAGACATATTGTGAGACAGATCCCGTCTTAGATGTCAAGTGTGAAGAGCAAGAGTAAGTAGCGATTTATGAGCCGGACGCTACATTAGCCGACAATTACGAAGTAAAGATGTAGGTACAGTTTGAGTTGCAAGACTTACATAATGATCAAGTGACTCCACATAATATGTTGTCGGAGGCTTCATCCCTAGTATCAGATAGTTGTGTTTGCACTGAGTCTGAGATAGACGACACGTGGGATCCTGAGTTGTTCTCCCTTTCAGGTCTTCAGTCGATATCATATTGTGTGTTCACGAAAGATCGTCTAGCTGGTTCATCATCTACTGTCGTGGTTGACTCCGAGTTTACTCTCCAGGATTTTGATGTGGTGTGGTTAGATTTCCGTGAGGCACACTCTGGTTGACAGTTCGAGATTTGTGATATTATGATTCGTGTGGCGTATTTCACTCCAGTTCTGGTGTATATCTTCCTCCTACTTCCACACTTTAAAATTCGAGGCCGAATTTTTTCGAAGTGGGGGAGATTGACGGGGACCGTGACTCGTGACGGACGCGGAACGAGACTCGAGACTTCGGACGTTCAGAGATGTATTGACATCAATTTTATTTTATTATGTATTTTTATTTTAGTAGAGTCTAGTTTAGCCAGGTAGAATTAGATGTCTAATTTTATGGTAAGTGGGGCTTTCAGGGATCAGATATGAGGGTCTTTTGTCTTTTTTGTTTTTGTTGCAATTTTACAGTAATTTTAGGGGTATTAAGGTCTTTTGATTTTTGGGTAGGTGAGATGGGTTTATAAACTTTTCACTTCTTTAAATACCTATGTACCCTCATCTATTGAAGTGATGAACAGTTAGAAAAGAAAAAAAAGAATTGTGACTTCTTCTTTAAGCTCCCCCGTCCCCTCCGGAAAGCCCTCCTCCCTCTCTTCTCCTTCCCCTGACTTCTTCTCTTTCCCGTCCCCCATCAAAAAGTGCACACCCAGTAAGCCAGATAGGCAGCCAAATGTGTAATCTCATCAAGTTTCAGCGGGTTCTTTGTTTGGCATGGGACTCAAACGTATGGGGAAGCGTGGGAAGCTCCTCTCGAGGAATCTCATACATCTCATGACAAGCACTCCCTGCTCGAGCAAACTCATTCACATAGCAAAAAGGTCCACCATAAAAATATCTCACCCAAGTGTACAAGCTGACCTTTGGGCTGGTAGAAGAAGTGCTAGCATTATCAGTACCATCTGCTGCAGAAGCAGAATGATGCACTAGGTCTTTATTAGATATATGTAACAAAATTCCAGCACATAGTGACCCTGCCCATCAGTGGAATCTCTGTGAAAATCATCCAAGACAACTTCTTCATAAGGTTCACCTATAATGGGAAGTCCTGAGATATGGTGAAAAGCCCACTAATCAATATCATTCTCACCCTTTGCAGTTCAAATAATGTTCCATTTTGGGTTATACCGCTCAGCCACGGCTTGGATCAACCTAGTATAACACGGATACCTGTAAAGTGCTGCCGTCACGGCATGGCAAATACCCACAAGATCAAGCATATGGCGATAGTGCTGAATCACACACTGCAACCACTCCCACACTTAATTTATCATACCAACTGGGTGTTGGCCCACTTACAGTTGGCAGCAAGTATTTCTTCGAAGGGGGGGGGGGGTGAATAGGAAATCTGAAAACACAGGTAAAAATCACTACTTGAAAACTTTGGTTAGTGAATGTAGTTGTGTGCAGTAGAGAGTAGTAGTGCGGAAGTTAATAAAGAAAGAATCACACAAGAACACAGAAATTTTATCTTGGTTCGGTACTTCCCCCATGGAAGACCTACGTCTAGTCCCCAAACAAATCTTGAGAATTCACTAAGCAGGGTACAATTTCCCCAAGGATATACAAACCCCCAGCCTCTTGCTGGTCCTCTTTCTTTCTGAGTAGGAAGGAAACTTACTTCTGTTACAGGTCAAGAAGTCACCGTCCTGGAACAAACCCAGTGCGGTTCTGTTGGTACAAACCCCAACTTGGTTCTGCTAGACTTAAACCCCTAGCTAGGTTCTGTTGACACCAACCCCAGCTAGGTTCTTTCCTTAACCCAAGGGAAACACTGTGTATAGTCCCACAGTCGGACAGAATCTACCAGCACCCCGCTGGCCTTCTCTTCACACAGGAAGAGGAACACTGTATACAGTCCTATAGTTGGACACAAGTCTTTCTTAGAAAAGAAAGAGCAGACTGAGAGCTATACTAGATGAACACTAAGGAACTCAAACTCTCAGCTCAGAGACTCTTCCTCAGATTTACAATGATGCATAGAGAGAGTGAAAAAAAGAGGAAAGCTTGAATGCTTGGAGCTTCGAAGACTTCAGCTCTGAAAGCTTCTCTTGAATAGACTCGAGCTCTTCTCTCTTGAGTGAGTGTGGAGTTGGACGCTCACTGGATGTAACTAAGGAACTCAAACTCTCAGATCACAGACTCTCCCCCAAATTTACAATGATGCATAGAGAGAGTGAAAAAAGAGAGGAAAGCTTGAATGCTTGGAGCTTCGAAGACTTCAGTTTTGAAAGCTTCTCTTGAATAGGCTCGAGCTCTTCTCTCTTGAGTGAGTGTGGAGTTGGACGCTCACTGGATGTACACTCCTTGAATGATTTTCAGGTTTGTTGTCTTCTTGTTCTTCAGCTTTGCTTCATCCTTGTATGGAGCAGAAAGATAGATCCGTTGAAGTATAGTCGTTGGAGTTCTTAGATCCGTTGAGACTTTTCATCATCTGCTCTTCTTCTCCTTCTGTCTAATAGACACTTGATGTAGAGGGAAGTCTAGATATCTATAGGCACAGAAGACAGAGTTAGACTAAAAAGTCTTCTGACAGAAGGCCCATACCTTACCTTACTTCTATGTTTTCTGTTGACAATATCTCACCTACCCTGAAGGATAGACAACAAAAAGATCTTCAGTCAGATAGAGAAATAATAAGTTAAACATATGAAGTATATTTGAAATTTTGTTTGGGCGTCAAAGACATTTTAAAACATTTGAAATGTGGAGGCAATCGATGTTTATTTAAAGACAATCGATATTTATGAAGGCATTCGATAAAACAATCGAGATGATCAAAACAATCGATATAGAAGTGGTCAGCAATCGATGGGTTCAAAGGCAATCGATATACACTTCGACTGTGGAGAAGTCGGAGTGAGATTTCGATTGTGGAGAAGTCGGAGTAGAATCAGTTTGGTCATCAATCGATATCACACTTCGACTTCTTAAGAGTCGAAGTGAGTCTCAGGTTGTTCAACAATCAGTATTTAACTTTGACTTCTTGGAAGTCGGAGTAAGATCAGTAATCGATATAAAATGTTCAATTATCGATATGCTATTCTAAAAGTAATTGATGAAACCTTTGTTCTCCAATCGATGTGTCACTTAGTCAGTAATCGATATGCATTGAATAACAATCGCTTGACTTTCCAGGGCAAATCATGAAACAATAATGTCATAATATGTTATATTTATGAGGAAAACTTGATATTAAATATACTCAAGATATTTAAGTTAATCATGAGTTTTATTATCATCAAAATAAAATGATAAAATATAAGAGTGGCTCAACACTGAGCCTCCTGCTCTGTAAAATATCCTGCAAAATGCATTGACCACTGTAAGAAGTTTGCTCAGAGGCTCCTCGACTGCAGTCATTAAGATACCAACCTTGTGGCTAGAAGTTGGGGCTCGACCCCCACCTGCTGGGGCCCGTTCCCCACCTGGACGAGAAATGCTATGTGCGCCTGTCAACTGAAAATATGTGCCCACCATGCCAAGGAAAAGCTGGATATGCATATGAAAACAAACCCTCCATACTGTCACGGTCAGAAAGAATAGCGCCTTCCAGAGCAAGTCTGTGAGCGCGAGTCAAGGGAATGGGACTCTCATCATCATCACCCAGCCAAGTATATGAAGATACAAATGCCACAACAAACTCATCTGAGGGAAGATGCCGAGGATAATCGTCAGGTCATTGAAAATAAAAATTCCCTTCACAATAGATCACCTAGCTCGGATCGATAGGCACAGTGTCGTCAGAGGTTGTAGCAAGATGTGATAGTGCAGTCCGTGTATAACCTCGGTCCAAGCTAGAAAGTCTCTCAGGTGTCACCAATATGGGTCCCATGAAAGGCATCTTACGACGAGATACATAAGGTTCCAATGGAGCAGCACGGGCCGCGAAACAGTCGCGACCTCAGCCTCTCCGGATACCCTAATGCAAATCCATAGCTTTCTAGTAAATACAGAAGAAAAGAATGGCAACATGTCTAAAGATGCAAATGGCACAAAATACGAATGGCATAAGGCATTGACTTGTCACAAGGCATGTTAAAGAAGATGCATGCGACAACTGTTCGTTGGCATGGTACTGACCATCTACTGCGTGGGGGGGCGTTTGTTGTACCGGATTTGATCCGGTTTTCCTTTTGGGGATAAGAAAAGAAAAAAAAGGGGGGGGGGGACCTTACCTGCCGCCGCCGCTTTGGCTTGCCGCTGGCGGTGGCCTCACCTCTGCCCGTCGCCGCTGGTGGAAGAGGAGGAAGGGGCAGCCGCTGTCCCTGTCGTCGTCGCCGCTTCCTGGCACCTCCATCGTCGTTGGAAGAAGAAGAAGGGGAGGAGAACCCGCCCCCCTCTCTTGGCTCAGCCGTGATGGGAAAGAGAGAGGGAGTACGCAAACATGCCGAAATGATGCAAATATGTCGGAATGGGGTCTCTCCCCGTTCCCCTATAAAAGGAGGGGGCCCCCAAGGCCAAGAAGGATGATTTTTGAAGTTTGAAAAGAGCAAGGTTCTGAACAAAGACTTTTTAAATGAACATATCCATATTGTCTAAGACTTAATGGGCCTGATGGGCTTAATGGGCCGACTTTTGATGTATCTTTATATGTGATCATATGCTCAACATGTTAATGGGCCTATTGGGCTAATTTTATTACATCAATGTTGTGTGAAATATGCAATTATACGTGTGTGTTATGTTTTTTTTTCATGTCATCCATTAATCAATTTTTTAATAAAAATCAACTAATTTCATAATAAAGTTTAACAAAATATTTACAATAATTGTGATTTCATTCATATAATCTTAAAGTAACAAACAAGTCATGAATCATATTATTTTTGATCCATCATAGGTTAATCACCCCATAAATTAAATAAATAAATGAAAATGTTCATTTAATCTATATAACTATAATTTTGATAAATAAATGACGAAAATGATTAAATAAATGAAATAAATGGATTAAAATAAAAAATGAATGAATAAAACAAAAGAGGAAATAAAATAAGTATCAGAGAATTCCAAAAAAAATATAGATGTGTGCTTGCGGCCTTACTTGCTTCATATGCAATTCAATTCATTTAATTGTGAGTTAATGTTTTGTTATTTTAAAGAGGTTGTCTGATGGTTAATCAAGGATATTCAGTCTTTGTACTGATGTATTAACATTGGTCTTGATGACTTGATCAGTGGGAGAGGTCAAATGAATCTACATACTAACAAATAAAAAAATGAATAAAAAATAAAAAGATGTTGAAAAAATGGTTCTCACAGTAATCAATACAAATATTTACTTTATAATTGGAACGAAAGTATGAGTTAATGGGAATCTGAATCACAACACTAATCGATACATTTTCATACCAATCGATAGAACACTTTGAATATTTATGAAGTGACAGAAGATCTCTGTTCAGTAGTCGCTAATCGATAAGGTGTTGTCTACAGTAATCACAGGATGTTGTATAATCGATTTAACTGTTCAGTAATCGTTGTGACAACATCAATCGGTACTAATGAGCTTTTGTAACTCTAATCGGAATAGTCATAAGAGATGTGATCTATAATCGGAATAGGTAGTTGTTTAATAATCAATGCAGGTAGTAATTAGAACAAGTGTAATAACATTAATCAGAATATTCGACAGTAATCGGTGCAAGACTTATTCAATAATTGTTATAACATTTAAACTATAATCGATATAGTACTAATCGATACAATATTTACTCAATAATCGATGCAGCACTTCAACTGTAATCGGTGTGCTGGGTGTTCTATAATCAACATGGACTTACACTATAATCGGTATGGACTTCAGCATAATGTATGAATTGCATAAGTTTGAGATCTTTAGAGTGTTTACAGTGGTGATCTTTAAAGCGATAAAAAGATATTTTTACCCTGTTGACAGACTTAATAGAAAAATAGATATCAAGCACATATTTCTAGAGTTTTTGTTATCATCAAAATCTAGAAGTAATTGGAGATGAGAGGTTCATCACCCTTCCTTTAGCTACAGCCCCCTCCGTTGTTGAGAGCATCAAGATAGCCTCCACCACATGGGAAACATGGATTGTGTCCATGCCTTAAATGGGTTTTCCATGTGGCACTGGCTTGACTGAAGAGACCACCTGACAATTGATGTCGGCTATCTTGTTTGAAAAATTGTGTGTCAAATGCAGCTAGGGCTTCCTCCCACGGAGTCCTTTCCACCAGGTCCAAGATTCTAGGAGAGGAAGTCTGGCAAACCAATACAATGCTTGGTCCCCATCTAGCTGGAGAAAGTGGCGGCCTGTTTAAACTCTTTAATTCAAAATCCCATGCTTTTGTAAAATGCGAGCAAATTTTCCCATTTTTTCACATGTTAACCTTTAAGACACCAAACTCTTATAGCGGAGCCACAATCTTTCAGAATATCATTCAACAGGCACCGGTGAAGTCCTGTTTGCAAAAGTCTGATTCACTTTCCTGCCAATGTTAACCAGGAAAAGGGCTGACACATGGAGAATGTAGAAAGTTGATTTTGTTCCTTGAAGGAAGAAATGTTCAACATCTTCCTGGGCTGTGTTTGAAGAACAAACAATAGATATTCTTTGAAGTTTTCTGGATTATCAAAACATTTTGATAACATAAATATGTTCACTAACACCACCAGAGGATGCGAACTTTATCTGTTGATTGGTAGTTCAACTCAACTCTTCATGCCAAGAATTTGTATACTGAGCAATCCTTCAGTGGGATCTTTGTTCTAGTATATAGTATTAGCATTTATCTGAACTATTGTTTCTTTAAATAGACTTTTTGCATTTATAAGACTCTTTATGCAATTCTTTAGCCTTAATGTGCTCAATGTTTTCTAGGATGAACATGATAAGGTGCTGTCAACGAAGCAGGAACTGAAAATCCTGGATGAGAAAATAAAGGGTTTTGTGAATTTCTTTGGAACTTCCCGCAAGATAGACACAAGCTTGGGCTTTGATGAGATGACCAAAGTAATCTGTGATATTTTGGACAAGAGAAATCATAACAGAGTCATTCATCAACATCTGCAAGTAAATTTTTTTTTTTTTTGCCCAGCTCATGATCATATTATCATGCTATAAACATGCATTATTTGTCTATTTCTGTGTATCCAGGCAATTTACTTTTAAAATGCCTTTTGTATCATTCTCTGCAGCTATGGAAGTTGATTGATGTAATGAATCAGAATGATCAATATGACATCATAATCAACTATTGTAATCTCCTTTCCCAAAGGTAGTTTCTGGATTGTCTTCACTGAATTATTTTAGCAACTTGTTCAACTTCTACTTTACCCTCTTTCTAAAAGTTTTGGTTTGGCAGGTTCACCATAAAGGTAACTCCATCTACAAGATTTGGTGTTGAAGTCTCATTGGATGATGCAAAGATTGAAAAGGTCTTAAAATTTTTTTCTTTGGAAAATTTTCATTATGTTTTCCTTCTTCACCTAAGGACATTTAGTTCTTGTTGAACAGAGCTTCCCAAATATCAAAGTATCAACTGCCTTTCGTTTTATTTTCAATGGTACAGAGGGTCACAAGAGACTAGCCAGTGTAAGATATTTTCAGAGGGAGACTCAGGTAGTTCTTTCTTTTTAACTACTGCTGGTTTCATCATCTTGATTGTCATAACCTTTACTGCTAGTAGTTTGTTGTTTTTGAGGCACATGCTTCAAACCATTGCCTACATTTGATGCTCAATTTTCATCTGTCAATATGATATTTCTTTGTAGTGATTCAGTCCAGTTGTTTGCTCTCTTGTTTTTTGTTTTTCTTTTGAGTCTTCACAATGTTCCTTTTTATCGCAGTTTGTCCTATCAAGCAATCAAATTTGCTACTTCTGAATTGCTAAGAAATTCATTAGTAGTTCATTTTCAGTCCCTTTACTGCCAGATAACCCTTGATTTTGAATTCAAAGTAGGGGCAATTGGTGGTCAGTGGATTTACCATTAACAATTTACCTATTTGTCCTTCACTTAAAAAGGTTGTCATTGTCTCCTTCCTGGTGCTAGGCTTTTAGGGGGGGCTTCTTGCAAGTTTTATGCCACCAAAACAATTTGAGCTCCCTGAAGCAGCCTTCTCAACTATGTCTCTTTATCTCCATGTCCTCCATCCCTCTCTCTTTAATTCCATGCATGCCTCAAAAACATGTCAACTACTCACCCTAAGCTACAATGGCAGTGGAGCCTGCCCCACTACAGCCATCAATTCTGTTCCTTTGTCATCCAAGCATTCAATTTCAATTCCCAATTCTCCATCTTGAGCCCCTGCCTTCCGTAATTATCTATTCCTGAATAATTGATCCGTTTGCGACTTTTTGGTGATACACCTCCATCACTGGATCTAGATATCAGGTTGGAGAGATCCCACCTTTGTCTTTTGTCTTGCAATCATGTTGTTGAACATTCTTTCAGCACTAACCAGCAATCCATTCATCCACTCCTTTCCCTCTTCCTCAATGTGCGGTGGTGCAACTTTTCTCCATTCCCTATGCTAATCCTATTCAAGGACCCAGTTAATTCCTTGTCTGGAAGCATGTATGGTGCAGGCTGTTCCCCCATTTCCTCCACAACCCATCCTTCCTCGGCTGAAAAAAAAACAAAGCCTCCTCATTCCTCTCATCTCCCGCTCTCCTATTCTTCTTAAGCGATCCACACTTTGATATGTTTTCTTTTCATCAGAGAATTGCTCGAGGAATTCTAATCGGAAGTAGACTTGGCTTTTCAATGTCCTTGTTCAGGCACACATACATGTAGGTATTTAACTTATCCAAGTTTTATGGTCAGCCATTTACCCCAACCAAATAATGTCCATTGTAAATAAATGTCAAGCTATTTAGATCTTCTGAATAGGAGATGTAAATGCAATGTCTATTCATATTCACATTGACCAAGCATCTGGTGCAAATTTTTTTTTTTAGCCCTATAATACTTGCCAATTAAGTCTACACAGAATGGATACTTGTTTGCTGTTTCTGAGCTACTTTCTCCACTCATAAAGTAGCCTTCTATTTTTTGCAGGCCACTAGTTTCATCTTGGGAAATCTTCTCGATGTGCTTGAAGAAATTCAAATCTCGCAGATTGAAAATCCAAATTTAATGTCATCAACCTTTTGTGCTCAATCTGGTAAGAGATGTTCTCTCACCCTGACTGAGTGCATGCATTTGTTAATAGCTTATGTGATGTATTACATTGATAATCAGTATAATTTGGATGTTTATCCCATATTACTCTACCCCTCTACTACCTCATTGTCTAAAGACAAGGCTACTTGTATGGTATAATGTATATGTTTGTCTTCTCTACACTTCATCATATTCTGTCTTCCCGAAATGCTTCGTCCCTTTCTCTCAAGTGTTCTGGTATGTCTATTTCATATAATCTTGCCCAAGTTACCCTTTTATAGCTGGAAAAAAGATCTAATTTCAAAGTATTGTGCTTTTTCTTTGAATTTTTTTTTCATGTGGTTTTCAGTTTAATCTGGATTTAGGCATATTCAGAAATCTTTTTTGTTCTTTCTTCTTTGTGACAAACTCAATTTGACTTGCAGTCCATGTACTATTTCTAAGTTCATGACTTGTTTTTCTTTGTAGCAAACTTAAACTGACTTTATTGAGACCGTGAATTCATCCATGTCAGTGTCAGTCAGCTTCGTTCATCATTTCCAACCCTGTATGCAGTTACCCAGTTCACGATTTTGCATTTTATTTGTGGAAAACAGCGAATTCAAACTGTCTTGTTCGATTTTATCCATGCCATTTTGAGTCTACAACAACCAGCATTTTTAAACCCTAGCACCATCGTGATGTTTTGAAAACTTGCTGCATGAATATATCCAGATTTACTGATTTTGTGGTTAGTCTCTGAGTTTAGCAGCATGCCGCCACAGTGCAAATTGGCTAATTTATTTATGAGTTTGTTATTTATTTTTCTTTCTTAATGAGAGTTTGTTGTTGATGCAACATAAACTTATGCACCGGTCTGGACTTCTGCAGCTGGTAAACTTGAGTTGCAGCTTCATTTTCTTGACATAAAGAGTGGGAAAATGGTGGCTTTATCTCTAGATATGACACACCTTAATTGGTAAGTATGATATAATACACACTCATTATCTTTCTGGTTGAATTATAGACATAAAGGATATGCTTCTGGTTAAAATTATAGAATAATTGGTAGGAATTTAAAATAACTATTTTACGATATTAGTTCACAAAATCATCCAAGTAGACTCAGTGCAGTTTTATGGCATCTCCCATCACACTTACTTTCTTCTTACTGGTCTTCATAAGCTTTTTTTTCTTTGATACATTTGAGATTCAAACGGATAGAATCACATGCGTACCTGGTTTTAACCAAAATCCTCACTTGCACATGGGTATGCAATTATGCATCATCCCCTCGTTACAAGGGCAGTTTGGGTAACTTTTTCTGTGAGCATATCAGCCATGAAGAAGGGTGCGAGAACCATTTTTATCTTTTTAATTTTATTTTTGGTTTTAAAAATATCTTTGGATTATGTGTCTTTTATTTGTCTTTATTTATTTACATTGACATGTTTTTATAAGTTCGTTTGACCTCTCCCCACTGGTCAAGACTAGTGTTAATTACTTCAGTGCAAAGACTGAATATCCTTGATTAACCGTCAGACAACTCCTTTAAAACAAGATAAAGTGACTCACAATTGAAGGAAATGAATTGCACATGAAGGGAATAAGGTTGCAAGCATACAATTGTTTTTTGATTTTTTGATATTTATTTCATTTTTATTTATTTTTAATTCATTTTATTATTTTTAATTTAGTTTAAAATCACTTATTTCATTTATTTAATTATTTTCGTCATTTATTTATCAAAATTATAATTATGTGAATTAAATTAATGTTTTCACTTATTTATTTGATTTAAAGAGAGATTAACCTAGGGTGGATCAAAATTGATATGAAACATGACTTATTTGGTTTTTGTAAGTTGTTGTAAATTAAACAACAATATTTGTGAAATATTTTATTAAAGTTTGTCAAGAAATTGGTTGATTTTAATTAAGAAATTAATTGGTGAAGAACATGGAACACACGTTACATAACATGTAATTATACATATTGAACATGATTAAAGTAGTGAGATTAGCACAATAGGCCCATGTTGGCATGAAAAATTGTCAAATCCCAAAACCCCCATTTTCTAATTCCTAAAAAATACACAAAAAGGGGGGCTTCCCTAATCGATGGAACCTACCATCGGTTAAGGACCCCTCAACCGATGGTACCTTCCATCGGTTAAAGGTCCCCCCCCCCTCTTAACCGATGGTAGGCACCATCGGTTAAGGGGGTTGATATGGAGGTATCCATCAGTTAAGGGCTTAACCGATGGTAGCCCCTCTCATCTCCCTCAAATGTAAAGGGGAAAAACCCCTATAAATACTCATGTAGCCCCAAGGGGCAAAAGGGGCTTCTCCCCAGAAAAAGGATCTTCTTTTGGCCTTTTTGGGGGATCTTCTTCTTCCCAAATTAAAAAAAGGGCTCTTCCAAAAGAAATTCTAGCTTGCTCTCAAAAGGCTCCTCCATCGGTGTGAAGGTATCCGCCCTCCCTCCGCTCGGTGTGAAGGTAATAGGTATCCGCCCTCGGCAAGCGCAAAAGGAAGGGAGGTCGTCTCCGTCTGACAACGAAATCTCCTCAATCCCCCTCCATGTTGAATTAATCTCCATGGAGGGTTTCAAAAAGAAATCCTAATGAAACCCATACCTCCACATCGAGCAAGTCTCTGTGGAGGTAAAAATTAAATCGTGTTTTTTGGTGTTTAAATACCTTCCATGTCGAGCAAGTCTCTATGGGTATAAGGTATTTAAACATCTTTGTTCTTATGTTCTAAATGCTTCTATGTTGAGCAAGTCTCCATAGGTATAAGCATTTAGACACATGTGTTCTTCCCTCCTGTCGAGCAAGTCTTCGGGAAGGGTGAGTGTTTGTGCTCATATGTATATGTTTTCTAAAGGAAACTCTGCCCAAGAGAAAGTTCTGTCCGAAAACATACTCATATGTTCACAAATATTGTGCACATGTGTATATGTTTTCTAAAGAAAACTCTGTCCAAGCAGAGGTTCTGTCTGAAAACATACTCATATGTCCACAAATATATGTTCATATGTATATGTTTTTTAACGGAAACTCTGCCTAAGCAGAGGTTCTGCCCAAAAAGATACCCATATGTTCATAAACATACATGTTCATATGTGCGTATTTTATGGGAAGACTCTGTCCATGCAGAGATTCTCCCCTAAAATAATACGACCATATGCCCATCGAATATATGTTTGTATATTCATATGGTAACTCTCACTATGCGGGAACTTTGCCCAAATTCACAATATACTCAAATACCAAATAAATTTCACGGGTATACACCCGTTCATTTCCCAAATCATATGTCAAACCCTCAAAAGGAATTCTGATAGGGAGCGAGAAGCTGAAGCAATGGTTTAAGCCCATTTGGAGATTTTTTATTTTTCTGTAATTTTTGAGTGCAATTTTCGCACTATTTTTAAGTCTAAGGGTAAAATTGTCCAAAAGGGTCATATTAGAGTCCAATTAGCCTTTTATTGTGTAATTTTCATTTCTTTATTTGAGTCAAGTCCAATTTGGGTAGGATTCTGTATTTTTCTTTCTTTAGGTTTCTGATATGATAAATCTTATTAGGGATAGAAGTTTATCTTTAATTTGAAGTCCATTAGTATTGAGAATAGCCCAAACCTATTTAAACACATGTATTGTTCTATTTTGGGATTATTGATAGATGAATTGAATGAAAGAAAAAATTGCAGTCTTGTTCTCTGCGATGGAGAAGTAGGAGCTTTGAGAAGAAGCTCCTCACCCAAGGTGGTTCCCGTGAAGGGGTGGGCGCGAAGCCTACACCCCCACCTTCTATCCCCTCTCCGGTAAGACTCCGGCTATCCTCCCCTTCTTTTCCGTTGTTCCCCACTCTGTCCCGCATCAAATTCATACTATTTTCAAAATGAAAATACTATCTTCCAAGCAAAATACTCTCTTCAAAATGATATGTTTTCCTCAAAAAACAAATCCCTTTTTCAAAGTAAAATCCATCTCTGTCCGATAAAAATATGAAAACACTGGGTTATTAGTTTCTAGAAAATGCAAAACCTCTTGACTTTGTTATCAATGGTATTCGGGTTAAAACTGATGTAAAAATAACATCAAAGGTTTTTAATCCGATGTAAACAAAACATCGATTCCGATCGATGGAGATAGGGGTCCAGCATACACTACCCTAATCGCCTGATAAATAAAATCGCGGAACCAATAAGTTCAAAGTAGAAACTGGCGCACTTGTCCATTGCATGGATTTAAACTGTGTCTGTTAGACAGGCTGGTACGCCCCCGCAAGGCAAAACAAATAAATAAAAATCAAATCAAACTCAAATACCATAAAAATCCAAACAAACGAAATTTTTCGCGTCCGACAGCTGGCTTCGCTCGTTGGGACTCCTCCTCACCATTCATAGCAAAAGTCTGAGGATTATGCATTTTCTTATGAAAATTCTAATACCTGTGTTTTCCATGAAGGTGAAACTCGGACAAAAAAGCAAAGTTCAAACTGTTGAAGATGGCCGTCACCTACGGACCGTTCGTCGTCAACAACCCCGCTAGGTTCGGCTACCTGGCAACTCCGATCGTGTTCGGAGATTTTCCAGCCATCGCCGGGTCCTCTTTCTTCTTAGGGGTGGTCCCGTCCCAACAAAAAGAGGGTGCTGCTCAAAGGTCTCTCCAACAAATCAGGAAACAAGACCGGCAGGATCTCCGGGCATGTCAAAGCTCGTCCTGCTACTACAAACAGGGGCACCAAAATGCCCTCAAAAGATACTTCTGCAAAGGGGGTTGAACTTAAGCCAAATTCGGAGTTACTCGATTTGAGTAATCTTCTCGGAAATTGTAGCTACTGTCCCTACACAACGGGGGCAATACAAAAATCACAAAAACAAAACGCCATCTGCTGCTACCTCTAGATCCGGCAGGTCCATCATGGTCAGACGCTTGTGGGTGCGGCTCGACAAAAGTCAGCCTATCATCCCTCGTGATAGGCATATTCCAACAATCTCCACCTCGAACCGCTTCTCAGTCCTGTGGTGGTTCCAAGGAAAACAAGAAGACTCTAAGGTGGAAGCCGACGTCAAGCAAAAGATGCGGCGACCCACCAAACTCAAACAAATTTGGGTTCCCAAAAAGGAGGCCCAGAAATTCAAGAAAGCTCAAGCAAATGCACCAAAGGTGGTCGGAAGGAGAAGTGATGCCAAATACGCTTCTCCTCAACATACTGAGTCTGAGCGCCTCAATGGACAAAAAAGAAAAGGAATGTATAGAAAATCAAACTATACTCCTCAAGGCCCGGAGAATATTCGGGTAGTCAAAGAAAATCCAATTCAACAATTCAAATCTCTCGTATCGGTCTTTGACCATATATCGCGAATTTCGGTCTTTGATAGGCTGGGGACAATTCCTAATGCTAGTATCCGTTCGTCAAAAAGACGACGTGTCACCTAGGTAGCGGAAGAAAAACCCAGACTCAAGATCTTCTCATGCTACGCCTCCGGGAAGGACTCTGGCGAACCGGCGGAACAAATCGCGAAAGCCACTCCAAATATTCCTACTGAGGCTACTCACCCCAACACCAAACAATTTGCCAGAAGAAACCGTCAACCTGGCGGGCAAGCTGGGGCGTCTGGTCAAGCTCCACCTCGTGTTGATCCCCAACATGAGGAAATTCAAATTCCCTTCTTTGAAGAAGGAAGTATCCAAATTGAAGAAGGCAGACTCCCTGCCTCTACTACCAATCTTGTCGTCGACTTGCCCACAAGGGAAAACTTCCAAGCAATGTCTGACGATGACAAATATCAATTTATGCAACAGTGGCATGTTGAAATAGCCACGCTCTTGCACGAGATGAGGCGGCTAGCAACTTCAAGCTTTCGCCAATCTATGGAGCCGATCTCTACTCAAAATCAACAACAAAGTCAACATCCGGATGGGTCTGCCCCGACAAATCATCCGGCGGCTTCTACAAGTGGCCTTCTTCCCCAAGCTGCGGGTCAGGACATCACTGATCTGTCCAATATCATACCTCCTCAAACAGGGGTAATGCAAGATATTGCCATGCAAAGGCACATGATTGGAAAAATTATTGAAGATAAGTTCGCTCAACAAGGCGAAGGGATTCGGGTTATGGACTTATACTCCATCCTATATCCCGTACATCATCAACTCAAGAAGCTGCCCTCTGAGTACCATAAAGTCCCAAAACTACAAAAGTTTGACAGACAAGGGGCACCACGGGAGCATCTGGCATATTACATTATTGCTATGGGTGATCTCACCCTCGAAGAATCTTATCTTCTCCGATAGTTCCGCAACTTCCTTGACTGGGGTTGCATTCCAATGGTATTCAAAGCTAAAGTCCAATTCAATTGCTGATTGAGCTGATTTGCAAAAGAAGTTCATCAACCGTTTCCAGACGACTGAAAGAAAAGTCTCCCTTGCCGAGTTATGCTCCCTCAAACAAAAGAAAGGGGAATCGACAATCGACTTCATTAAAAGGTGGAGAGAGTTTAGCATGAAATGCGACAACCCTCCTGCCCAAGAAGATGTAATTACTATCTGCCGGAGAGGTCTGGTGGCGGTAATCAATGAGAAACTCTTAGGGGCAAATATCAAGAGTTTCGACCAATTAAATTCTGTTGTAGCAGAAATCGAGATGTTCTTAGCCGAGCAAATGACTCATACATCTCACAAAGGCAAGCTCCCCAAAGAGTGCAATACAACAGAGAAAGAGGTCAATGTTATCGACTTCTCGCCTGGCAATGAAGCAAAGGGGGCAATAATCTCTGCCTCTCCAAAGAAGAAATCAGAGCCAAAAGCGCCAGTGCCAACATTGACGGAGCGTATGAAAGCCCCATATTCTTTCAAAAAGGAGCATACCAAAAAGCTTTTTGATCTCTGCCTGGACAACACATTAATATCGCTGTCAGAACCAAAGAAGCCGACAGATGTCAGCAAGATCAACGAGCCTCGTATCACTGTATGGTGGGGCATGCAATTGAAGATTGCTATGTCTTCAAAAATGAGGTCCAAAAAATGATTCAAGGTGGCCTCATATCTATGCAAGCCGTCTGGTCGACCCTCCTCAGCCTCATGCTTGGGACCGACCAGAGCAATCAGTCAATGTGATACATGCGGCAGAACCCGCTACAAGTTCAAATAATCCTGAGGCCGGTCCTTCATGTGACCCACCTCAAGATAATTCTGGAGCTCATTCTCCGCCAAGATCCAGGCTTCAAGCCACATGGAAAGCAATGCGGAAAATTCAAAAGCGACTCCGACGATTACAACAAGGCAAACAAGAGTTGCGGCAAATTATACAAAGCGTGGAGGGACATCAGGATGCTCCCACTCAGGGACCCGATGCTCCACAAACCACTCCTGTTTATACACAAGCAATTCAAGAGCTGCCTTTGAGGTCGTCCTACTCAGATTCAATTGGGTGGCTATCTGAAGGATCTCCAAATCCTGTCGAGCCGAAAAAGGTTATATTCTTTCCCTCAAGATCAAACATTATTGCTTTTTCGGCTATGCCTGCGGGCCGGATGGATGGACTACTTTGCTCCACCAAATGCACTGTCTAGCTACTGTCCATATCATCAAACAACAAGTCATGTCATCGAAGACTGCACTGACTTCAAAGATGATGTGGAAATCATGATCTGGCGTGGGGCAATTGACCTAGGTGATTTCTTGGTCAGCCCTCCACAACCTCATACTCAGTAGCCGCCAAGTGGACCAACCAATTCCATGTCCCACTCGGCAAATGTCATCAATGCATCTCTACCCTCTGATCCCCAAGAATCGGACGAGGAACAATCAAATTCAAATCCATATCTGTCCAGCCGATGGTGCACGGACTGACGTCCTCTACATCAGCGCTCATTCGCTGAGGAAAATACCAAGTTGATATTTGATAACCTCATGAGACAAAAGCTAATTAATGTGCATAAACCAGCACCTTATATCTCCCAAAGTGAAATGATGCTTGATTGCTACTGTGAATTCCATTCCTGAGCAATGCACCCCCCAAAGACTGTTCGGAGCTCTATGACCTGATCGAAACACATATTCGAGAGGGGATGATTGATCAATATGGAAAGTCTCTGGTTTCCACACACTTTGGTGAAGCATCACAACAAGTATATGATCCAAGCCCAGCCTATCAAGCAAATTACCAAGATATATATGAATACTATCAATCTCAATTGGGCTTCAAACAAAGCAAAGGCAAGGCCAAGATGGACAAGTGCAAAACTGCCATTTTGCGATACAGAAATCAAATACAAGAAGAAACTGCGGCGGAGCCAATCTCGCAGCAAGCAGAGGAGTTTGTGGATTCGGATCCGATTCGGGTCGATTTGGGAATATATATTATACCTATGAGAATCGATCCGATTCGGATCGATTCGGGTCGATTTGGGGGGAATCGAATCGGATCAAGAAAAATTCGATTCGCCTCCCGATTCCGATCCGGCAAACCTTGCTTCAGAGGGTGACCTCAAAAGTCAACAAGTTCCAAAGCATCCAAGAAATCCATATCTAAAGCCGACTCTAGCAAAAGGGGTGTCTCCAAGCCATCTCCCAAGCAAGAAGTTATGAGTCCAGCTGAAGTCTCTCGAATGAAGAAAGAGATAAGAATAGAAGAAAAAATGAGAAAAGAAAAATGAAGAGACAAATGGAGCGCGCTGCCGCTACAGAAGTTTCTGAAGAATTAACCCCTCTCCAGAAACTCTAAAAGCTGATTGATGACCTGGAAGAATATATACCTCCTAGGCCTTTCGACAGAGCTACGCTCGACCAATACATCCCATGGGAGGAGCTAGAACGAAAAATCTGGCTCCGAAATTGGCTTTATAAAGTACAACAAGAAGCTCTAGAAGAAAGGGAGCATCATCTCTCAGCACGATTGGAATTCTTCTATGGAGATGAGGAAATCACCAACGAAAAGTTGGACCGCATGTTCAACTCTTTCACATGCAATATGGTATTTGTACCCCTGCCTAAGGAGCTGCAAGCCTCCTCAAAGGATACTACCATACAAGCTGAAGACAAGCCAACGACACTGACATACCGGCGTCAACCTGCAAATAATTCAAATCGCAATCGTGGAAGGGGACGTAGCAAATGGCAAAACGCAATGCCCGTCACCGCCAAGAAGCCTGATATCATAAATTCAGACAAAGTAATACTCTTCCGTAGTGAAGAGTCAAGACCTCTGCTTGAAATCAAAATACGGGCAGATTCTTACGTCTTCGACCCTTTAGATGAAGAAGAGGGGTTGCCCAATGTGGCCTTTCAGCCAAAAGATGGGGACCAAAGTCCGTATACCTCATCAAATGAGCCGGACAACGCTCCTTTCCCTCAAGGTGAAAAGCCATCAAGTTCGCTCTTCCAAAAAGAGTGTGTCAAGCCAAAGGAGCTGTCTGAATCCTTGATTGGGGGATCTTCCTCATTGGACCAGATATGCACCAAGGTTAATGATAAAATTCTTTAGCAACTAAAGTCACTCCCTGTCAATATTACTGTCTGGGAGGCAATTGCTTGGAGTAAAGACTTGAGAGAAACTCTCGTCAAAATACTCCAAGAACCAGAAACTTATGAAGCTCATATGCCTGATTTCCAAGCTCAAGCATATGAAGCATTGGCAGCAAATGTCACCTTTACAGATGAAGATATGCTGCTATCTTCTCCACGCCACAATCTTCCTCTATATATGAAAGGGCGTGTCAACGACAATAAATTAAACCGGATTCTGATCGATCTGGGGGCATCCATCAATTTAATCCCCTACAAGACCTTTGAATCCCTACATCTCATGCCTTATATGCAACAAGTAAGAGATGTGAGGATCACATGTTTCAATCAAAACTCTGAAAAAGCCATCGGAAGAGTCACCGTGGACCTAACTCTAGGTGACTTCGTCACTAAGGTGACATTCTATATCATTGATACTGATACAACAAATAGAATATTGCTCGGAAGACCCTGGCTACATGAAAATTGGGTCATTCCGTCAACACTCCATCAATGCATCAAATATGCAAAAGAAGGAATGCAACATGCAGTCTTTGCTGATCAAGCCCCGTTTCAAGAAGACGAATGCAATTTGACTGATGCCTTGCTATACTTGGGAGGACTAGTCTTTCAACCCTCTACATGAGTAAAAGGAAAGGGTAAACAAACTAGTTGCTCAGATGAAGACAGTGAGACTGGCGAGCTTTTTGTAATAAACAAAAGTCTTGCCAAGCTTCACAAAAAGAAAACTTTCCAAAGCAAATCAACTCGTGCAGAAAGGCGAAGCATCAATTATGAGGCCGATCATGTAAGTCAAGCCATCAACAAGAGTATTCCTCTGCCTTCTAATTGTATGCAAATCTCTTCTCCGAAGCAAGACCAAATCGTCCGACGATTGAAAACATTCGTCGTGACTTATCAAAGAAAAGAAGAGAAGAAGAATGCCAGAGAGGCGGCAAAGCCAATTCTCTTTTACAAAAGAGAGCCAATACCTCAAGCATCTCCAGAAGATGATTTTGGTTGGGAAGATAAGCCCAAAAATCATCTTGAGCTGATACAAGAAATGGCTGATATGCCAAAAAATGTCAAAGAAATGTGCAAGAAGCAAAATATCCCTCAAGTGCAAAATGCCTCCCGATGAGATTTCTTCAATCAATTATGGGAACCTCCCCAAGTGCGAGGACAACCTCCCTTCTCCAAGAAAGATACAAGAGGGCTAGGTTATGACACCGAGGCCTTCTTCACGGTCAATACTGTTGAGCTATTGCCGGAGACCTGCAATGCAGAAAGCAGTCAAGGGCCTTCCAGCTCCAACCCTCAATAAGATACCACCTCTCCTAAAAGAGAGTCATTAAATGAAGAGCTGTCAGAAAAATTTGACGAACAAGCTTCACCAACAAATCTTGAAGATATAAATTACTACGAAGTCTACGTCGCCAATTCTGACGACGAAGAAGACTTCGTGGACCTGCAACCAGCTCCTCAGGAAATCGAAGGCGGCGGACAAGCCACAATTGATGAATTGATCGAACTTAATCTTGGGGATCAAGAAAATTCTCGACCAATCTTCATGAGCGCCCTTCTTGATGAACAAGAAAGGCAATCTTACAAAATCCTCCTACGAGAATTCCAAGATTGCTTTGCTTGGAACTACAAAGAAATACCCGAGCTGGAGTCATCAGTTGCCGAGCATGAATTATCTATACTCCATACAGCCAAGCCTGTCAAACAACCTCAAAGGCGTATGCGGCATGAGCTAGAGCTTAAAATAAATACTGAAGTCGACAAACTCTCTGAAGTAGACTTCATCGAGCCATGCATATATCCAATTTGGCTCGCCAACATTGTTCCAGTGAAGAAAAAGAATGGCCAAGTCCGGATCTGTATCGATTACAGGGACTTGAACAAAGCATGTCCGAAAGATGATTTCTCGGTTCCAATTACAGAGACTGGTGGACATGACCACCGGCCATGAAGCATTTTCCTTTATGGACGGGTCTTCAGGCTACAACCAGATCCGCATGGCAATCAAAGACAAAGATCATACTGCCTTCAGATCACCTAAAGGGATCTTCAACTACAAAAGGATGCCCTTTGGATTGAAGAATGCAGGAGCCACATATCAAAGAGCAATGACAAAAATATTTGGTGAAATGCTCCATGATATGGTCGAATGCTATATGGATGACTTAGTCGTCAAAACAAAAAAAAAGAACGGGAAGATCATCTATATGTGGCTTTGGGGTTTCAAGCGGCAAATTCCTGGGATTCGTCGTCAAATATCGGGGGATAGAAATAGACCTCGACATAGTCAAGGTGATCCAGCAACTGCCACGTCCTCAAAATCTAACCGAGCTAAGGTCATTCCAAGGAAAGCTAGCCTATATTAGGTGATTTATTTCCAATCTCTCAGGAAGGTGTGCGCCCTTCAGCAAATTAATGAAGAAGGACGCTCCTTTCATATGAGATCAATAATGCCAAGATGCCTTTGAGCGGATAAAGCAATATCTCCTCACTCCACCAGTATTGGGAGCACCAATCTGTGGAAAACCTCTCATACGTTATATTGCAGCTATGGACGCCTCTTTGGGAGCTCTATTAGCACAAATAAATGAAGAAGGTAAGGAGCAACCTCTATATTATCTCAGCAGGAAGCTGATTGGTCCAGAACTCTGATATGCTCCAATGGAAAAGATGTGCCTAGCACTGGTATTCGCCGTCAAGAAATTAAGGTATTACCTGTTGGCTCATGAAGTAAAACTCATCTCCAAATATGATCCTCTCAAATATCTGCTAAGGCAACCCGTATTGTCAGGAAGACTCGGGAAATGGGCCTTACATCTTATGGAATTTGATATCATTTACGTCCCACAAAGGGCAATCAAAGGGCAAGGCTTGGCTGAATTCTTGGCTGCACATCTAGTGCTAGAAGATTCACTCTTGTCTGCTGAACTTCCAGAAGAAGAAACTCTTTCTCCCACAAATGAGAAGGAGAATCAAGATGAAGAAAATTCAAATCCCAAAGAAGTCATCACAATTGAATTACCTTCTTGGGAATTATATTTTGATGGAGCTTCTTAGACTCTCCATTACACAGACGGTTCCGTCAGTCTCACTACTGGATCAGGTATTGTCCTCGTCACTCCACAAGGAGGAATCTTATATAATTCTTGTGCTCTTATGAAGCAATTAACAAACAATGAAGCTGAGTACGAGGCTCTAATTATTGGGCTTTGGCTGGCTCTTGAAATGGGCATTCAAAGTATACAAGTTTATGGTGACTCACAACTGGTCATCTGACAAGTGTTGGGCCAGTATGAAGTCCGAAAATAACAATTGCTTCCATACCATGCTACAGTGATGGAACTCAAAGAAAAATTTCACTTCTTCGACATATCTCATGTGCCAAGAAGTGAAAATTCTCAGGCAGATGCTTTAGCCAAATTGGTCTCTGCCATAAAAAGCTACCTCCCGAAAGAGAATTGGACATAATTGTCCGACATAGAAGACTCATGCCAAGTGTCTTCGACAGTGAGTCCAATTTCACAATTGAGGAAGTATATGTCGTAGGAGAAAGTACGGCAAATAAATCTGACGATTGGCGTGAGCCAATTATCAAAATCAAGAAAGGTTGGCTCCCTTCTAATCGAGCTCAGAAAATCCAGCTCTTACGTAGGGCTACATCATATCAATTAATAGAGGATCAATTATACAGATTGGCCCATGAAAAGAAAGGACCAGTCCTCCTCAGATGTTTATCTTCCAAAGAAGCCAAAATTATTATGCAAGAAGTTCACTCGGGATTGTGCGGTGCACACCAAGTGGGTGAAAAGATGAAAATCAACATCAAATTAAAGGGCTTCTATTGGCCTACCATGTACGTGGATTGCATCTAATATGCCCTTACATGTCATCAATGCCAGGCGTTCGGCTCTGTGCCGAGAAAGTGGCCAAATACATTACATCCTACAGCGCCAACATGACCTTTTGCAGAATGAGGGATGGATATTGTGGGACCATTCCCACCCTCATCCCAAGGTCATAAATTCATATTGGTTGCTACAGATTACTTTTCCCGTTGGGTTGAAGCTATTCCATTAAGGGAAGTAACAGGAGAAGCAATCGCCAAATTTGTCAGGCAAAATATAATATATAGATTTGGTACCCCTGTTGAACTCTAAAAAGTTGTGGTGGATATCTACCAGAAGAAGTGCCAAGATCCATTTATAGTGGTCCAACAGTTATTTAGGTAGCCCATTTTGGTTGCTTAAGTAATAAGGATGAAGTTCTCTTTAAGGGATGCCTTAAAGGCAAAGTAAAATTATTGCTTAAGATAACCCCATGGTTGCTTCAGTAATATTGGATCCAAGTGCCCCTCAAGTTAAGGAAGGGAGCCTATTTATTCAATTGGCAGCAAGCCCTCCAAGGGAGCCAAAGTTCAAGAAAGAACAATGCTTCGAGGAAGATACAACACGGAAGAAATCCGGCAGCATAAGGTCTATAAGACCAAGTACGAAGAACAAGTACAAAGAACGCTCGCAGCGTAAGCTCCAAGGATGTGCAAATCCAATTCTTCGCCGAGCAAAACTCCGAGGAAAAGGAGCAAGACTTCAGCAGCACCAACACCCCTATAATGAGGCATATGGGGGCCTATTTATAGGCAAAACCCCTAAGCCCCCCCAATCGATGGAAGTCCCATCGGTTGGAGGGGCAATTCCCCCCAACCGATGGTACCCTCCATCGGTTGGAGGGGTATTTACCCCCAACCGATGGTCCTACCATCGGTTGGAGGGGATCTCCCCCCAACCGATGGTACCCTCCATCGGTTGAGGGATCTCCCCCCCCAACCGATAAATCCCCCTAACTGATGGTACCCTCCATCGGTTGAGGGGATCTTCCCCCCTAACCGATGGGGGGTACCATCGGTTAAAGGGGGGGCCCACCCTCACTTGCGCATTGTAAAGGGGACAAACCCCTATAAAAGGGCATGTAACCCCCCATGTAAAGGGGGCTTTTTCCTCCTCCAAAAAAGGGGTCCCGGGAGAAGGTCCCCTTTTCGGCTTCCCCCCCTCCAAAAAAGAGTGCTGTCCCCTCAAAAAATTCAGAAAAAAAGAGGAAAAATAATTCTTTCCCAAAATCTTCTCACTTGTTCTTCAAGTTCTCCGCTCGGTGTGAAGGTATCGGCTCTTCCCTCGCTCAGTGCGGAACATCCAATAAGCGCAAAGAAAAGGAGATCGCCTCCATACGGCATCGACATCTCCCTCATCCCCCTCTATATGGAGCTAGCCTCCATGGAGGGCTTCTCAAAGAAATCATGATACGGTCCATACCCCTACATCGAGCAAGACTCTATGGGGGTAATATCCTTCGGGGTTTAAATATCTTCTATATCGAGCAATACTCTATGGATATATGGTATTTAAATACCCTTGTTCTCGTGCTCTAAATGCCTCCATATCGAGCAAGACTCTATGGGTATGCGCATTTAGATGCACATATTTTCCCCGCCCGTCGAGGAAGACTCCAGGATGGGTGAGTGTTGTGCTCGTATGGGTAGGCGTCTTATATAAAGACATACCCATATGCTCGCAAGGTTGTGCTTATATGTATATGTTTCTTAGAGGACTCTGCCCAAGCGGAGGTTCTACCCGAGAACATATCCATATAATCACAATCTCGTGCTCATGTGTATATGTTTTCTTAAGGAAACTCTGTCTAAGCGGAGGTTCTGCTCGAAAACATACTCATATATCCACAACTCTGTGCTTATATGTATATATTTTCTAAAGGAAACTCTGCCCAAGCGGAGGTTCTGCCGAAATTATATCTATATATTCACGTATAATGTGCCTATATGTATATATTTCCTAAAGGAAACTCTGCCTAAGCGGAGGTTCTGTCCGGAAACATATCCATGTATTCACAAGAAAAGTTGTGTTCATATGTGTGTGATTTTTGAGGGAAACTCTGCCTAAACCGAGGTCCTGCCGAAAATATATCCATATGTTCACAAATATTTGTTCATGTGAACATGTCTTTTAAAGGAAATTCCGCCCAAGCGGGGGTTCCACCCAAAAGCATATCCATGTCCATAAATGTATATGTACATATGTGCGTTTTTCATGGGGACACTCTGTCTATACAGGGACTCTCCCCTAAAAGTCAATACAATCATATGTCCATCAAATTTATACTCATATATTGCGCGATAACCTTGCCTATGCGGGAGCGCTGCTCTAATTCATAATACACTCAAACTACCAAATCAATTCACGGGTATACACCTGTTCACTTTCAAAATCATATATCTAATCCTCAAAAAGGGGAACTCACACTCCTTTTCAAAATAAAATGCTCGGACACCAAATAAAATCACGGGGATACATCCGCATACTCCTCAAATTATAAAAAAGAAATCCATACTCCTTTTCAAAAACGAAATCCTTTTCTTAAAACAAACATCCTTCATTTCAAAAATGAAATACCCCTTGTTAAAGGAACACATCCTTTCTCTCAAATCAAGATCCGAAATACCCCTTTTTTTTGAAGAAACAAATCCTTTCTCTCAAGTCAAAATTCATTTTGTCCGACAATATTAAAAAAGAGGAAAACATTGTATTACAATTTTTTGAAAATGCATATTTCCTCGACTTTGCTATCAATGGTATTCGGGTTAGAACTGATGTTAAAATAACATCAACGGCTTTTAACTCGATGTAAACAAAACATCGATTCCGATCGATAGAGACAGGGGTCCAGCACACGCTATCCTAATCTCCCGATGAATAAAAAACGCGAAACCAATGAAGTTCAGATTAAAAAGTGGCGCACTTGTCCATTCCATGGACATCAAATTTTCTCTCCGCATTGTGCGGATTCTCACTTCTGTCTGTTAGACAGGCTGGTACGCCCCGCAAGGCAAAAGAAATAAAAGAAACAAATAACAAATCAAGTCAAACTCGAATAACAAATCAAGAAAGATAAAAGAGAAAAACGTAAAGATTTCCCGCGTGTCCACAACTGGCATGCCTGGTGGGACTCCTCACCATTCATAGCAAAGGTCGAGATATATGCATTCTCTTATGAAAATTCTAATACTGATATTTTTTCTTGAAGGTACTCGGACGAACTAAAAGCAAACTTCAAACTGTTGGAGATGGCTGTCACTTATGGGCCGCTCGTCGTCAACAATCACGCCAGGTTCGGCTACCTGGCGACTCTGATGGTATTCGGAGATTTCCCAGCAATCGTCGGGTCCCCTTACTTTCTGGGGGTGGTTCTGGCCCATCAAGAGGAGGGTGCTGCTCAAAAATCTCCCTCCAACAAATCAACAAAGAAGATCGGCAGGAGCCGTACCAATATTCAAGCTCGTCTTGCCACCATTAACAGGGGCACCCAAATGCCCTCCAAAGATGATGCTACCAAAGGGGTCAAACCCCACCCAACTCAAATCCGGACTTATTCAGTCCAGGTAATCTCCTCTAAAGTCATAGCTCCTGTCCTCTCACAACGGGGGTAAAACAAAAATCAGAAAAGCAAAAGGCCGTCTGCTGCCACCTCAAGATCCGACAAATCCATCATGGTCGGAAGCCTACGGGTGCGACTCGACGGAAGTCAGCCTGTCATCTCTCGTGACAGGTATGTTTCAGCAATCCCTACCTCGAACCACTTCTCCGTCCTACAGTGGTTTCGAGGAAAACAAGAAGACTTCAAGGTGGAAGTTGACGTCAAGCAAAAGACCCGGCGATCTACCAAACTCAAACAAATCTGGGTTCCCAAAAAGGAAGCCCAGAAACTCAAAAAAGCTCAAGAAAGTGCATCAATGACGGTTGGAGGGAGAAGCAATACCAAATACGCTTCTCTTCAGTTGCCAATTCTCCCATGATGCTCATGTAATGAGCTATGTGTTCATGAGGAGATTCGTCCCCATTGAACTTTGAGAATTTGGGCACCTTTGGGTGTTTTGCTGGGAGCTTTTTAAAGAGATGGTGTACAGAGTATGGTACCCTATATAGGTCATAGGTGGCGGACCCTTCACCATGCTCAACCATCTTCGCCTCAATTATTTGTTCAATCATGGTCCTATGAGAGACCATTGTTTTTTTAAATGAAGTATTTACTTGTGGTGCATCATGTCTTTGTTCTGTTACATACACCTCTTGGGTTTCCTCATGGCTTGAATTTGGATTTTCGAATGGTTGCCTTGTCATAACTTCTGCACAGGGTGCGCTTGGTAACACATTCCCAACCTAGGGTGCCACTGTAGGCAATGTTGTCTGACTTACTTGCTGAGGTTGTTAAGACTGCAACAGTTGCTGTGACGACTGTGGAGGCTGTAGTGGTGGTGATGGTTGTGGTGGCGGTGATGATTGTGGTGGCGGTGGCGCCACCATTCCCATTTGTTGCATGAGGTTTTCTAACATAGCCTTTAGTTTCTAGGGTTTGCGATGAGGTTTCCCCTGTATTTGGGCTTTCAACAGGTCGACTCTAGTCCAGAGGGACCGGGTGATTTGATGTAGTGGCAATGTTGGCAGCCGCCATGCCTCCTTCATTCTGAGGTGGTAAGTCCATCTCCACATTTACCCTGTCAAGCCAAACTCGAGCTTGCTCCCTTCTACGATTGGTCATCGTAGGGTGCTGCCCTATATTTGAGGTTTCTGCCTAGTCAACTGTTGTAGGCAAATTTTGGGTGTTGATTTTAGAGGCATAGCATGTGTATATTCTCATGCCTTCTTCAGTGATCTGCACTATTCTTCTATTCTTTTGCCTAGGGCGTACAATGACACCCAGGCGTTGGTAAACCGATCTTTTAGGGATATCATCATCCCTCTTGTGTTCTTCAGACTTGAAATTTTGCCCTGTCTCCTGGCTGGCTTATCTTCTCTCTTGATATACCCCCTTCCTTTTATATCCTCTTTGCAGATGGACAGGCAAAGAAGGGGTGAATTCTTTGGTCCGAGACTCTTGGGAAGGCTCCCTTTGTCTCTCTGGGACCGTCTTCTTCTGGAAGTTTGCCACCTTGCTTGATCTTGTTAAAAATAACTCTTGCGTTCTTTTACCCTACTAGGGACTCTAGGGCCCTAGTCCTTTGGAGTTCTTGGGCTTCTTCTTTGGTGACCCACACCCCTTTGACACGAGGCGAGTTGTACGTCTCATCCTTTTCAACATTGGCTTTATATTTCTTGAAGCAAACTTTGTCAAACTTGTTGTTCTTGGTTTCAGCCTTCGTCCATTGCTTCTTCACAATTTTCATTTTAAAGTTTGGCTTGTCCTGCCGCACTTTAAGGAGTATGCCAAATTTGTTCTTTACTGGTACAGCTGCTACATCCCACTCTGGTGGTATCAGGGTCTCACTTCCATCCAGACGGATTCGGAGATCACCAACCAAGATAGTCTTGCCAGACCTTGAGATGCCACGTGTCGTGGGTTTTCTCGTGGGCTTGCGTCTTTTGTTCTTTCTAGTAGTCGGAGTGTTGGTGAAGTTGATAGCATAAGTTGTGAACATCTGTAGTAAGTTTGCCTCATGAGTTTAAGGCTCTTCTTTTACTTTGCTTGCTTCACAGGTCTTAGGAGCAGTAGGTTGAGTCTTAGCAACAGTAGGTTGCACAGCTGGTATCACGCCAAGGAAATATGAAGACTCTACCATTGGAGGGAAGTCTCCAAACTTGGTTGGCGTAGTGAGGTAGCCATTCCTTGTGGTCCTGGACCACAAGTGGGCTGAAGAACACACCCGGAGTGTGGGCTGTAGCTGCCATCGCAGAGCTCTTGACCTGCGTAAAACAATTATAATGTGAGTACATCTTATTGTTAGCGTGTTGTCTGATGGAGAGATGAAGGGAAAGGAGGTCCCCAGTGGAGTCGCCATCTCTGTAAGAACCATTTTTATCTTTTTAATTTTATTTTTGGTTTTAAAAAATATCTTTGGATTATGTGTCTTTTATTTGTCTTTATTTATTTACATTGGCATATTTTTATAAGTTCATTTGACCTCTCTCCACCGGCTAAGATCAGTGTTAATTACATCAGTGCAAAGACTGAATACCCTTGATTAACTATCAGACAACTACTTTAAAACAAGAGAAAGTAACTCACAATTGAAGGAAATGAATTGCACATGAAGGGAATAAGGTTGCAAGCATACAATCTATTTTTTTGAAGAATTTTTTTGATATTTATTTCATTTTATTTAATTTTCATTTTATTTGTTTATTTTAAAATCATTTATTTCATTTATTTAATTATTTTCGTCATTTATTTATCAAAATTATAATTATGTGAATTAAATTAATATTTTCGCTTATTTATTTAATTTAAAGAGGGATGAACCTAGGGTGGATCGAAAATGATATGAAACATGACTTGTTTGTTATTTTGAGGTTATTGTAAATTAAACAACAATGTTTGTGAAATATTTTATTAAAGTTTGTCATAAAATTGGTTGATTTTAATTAAGAAATTAATTGGTGAAGAACATGAAACAACCGTTACATAACATGTAATTACACACATTGAACATGATTAAAGTAGTGAGATTAGCCCAATAGGCCCATTAATATGATCAGATGTAAAGATACACCAAATGTCTGCCCATTAAGCGCCATCAAGCCCATTAGGCACTATGGACATGGTCATTTAATAAGTCATGGCATAAAAGATACAAGTCCGGCCCAATAAGTAATTTTGGCCCAATAAGCAAGTCCAATGGACCTTTTATGACTTGAGAAAATCAATATTGTGCCTTGCACAATTTTTCTTAGGGCTGCCTTGCAGACCCTTCTTCCCTGGACCGCCTTGCAGTCTTTTCCAGAGTCTTTTCCAGAGCGTTGCTTTGTTTTCAAACTTCAGAAATCCACCTCTCAGTCTTGGCCGCCCTCCTTGCTTTTATAGGGGATGGGAGAGACCCCGTCTCAGCCATTTACGCCGTCCCGGTCATTTGCACCATCCCATCCCGGCCATTTACACCGTTCCGGCCATTTACACCGTTTCGACCATTTGTACTTTTGCATATTTCCCCCTTTTCTTCTTTGTCTTTCTTTATTTTCTATCCCTTTTGTCTTTTATTTTTTGTTTATGCCCTTGGGGCCTCACGAGAGAGTGAGAGAGAGATGGATCTCCTCCCTCTCTCCACCTCTTCGCAACTAAGACAGGAGGGGGGAGCAGCAGTGTCCACCAGCGATAGCGGCGGTGACGTTGCTCAGCAGCAGCGGCGGCGGCGGCGGCGCAACTGGGGGCGACAACCCCTTTCTCCTTTTCTTCCAGCGGCGGCGGCGGCGGCTTGTTGGAGCAGTGACATCAGTTGGGGGGCCCGCGAGCAGCAGCAGCGGCGTCGGCTGTGCACAACAGCAACGACGATGGAGGTGGTTGCGGGCGGCGGCGGTGGCCCCGACGACAGCAGCGGCGGAGGTGAGACCTCCTTTGCCTCCTTTTTGTTTTCTTCTTCTTTTTTTGTTTGTGTGTGCTTCTTTTCCTCCCTTCCTTTTTCTTTGTTCTTGATGGGAATCGGTCAAATCTGGTGCAACAAAGGGTCTTGTCATCAACCATCTATACATAGATTTGGGTAAATACCCAGGTCCATAGGTGATTCCATCCTATGTTATCAAAGGTGATTGAGGCGATTGCCTAGGCCATGAGGCGAGGCAAGGCGACCTCATTGCCTCGCCCCAGCCCATTTCGCCTCGGCGATTTCAAGCAACCAATTCCGCCCTTTTTGCCCTTGTTCAACCCATATATTGGCCCATAAAGAGGCCCACTTGGCCTATTTATTTACTTGCAATTTAGTTTCTTAAATTTTAGTTACTTTACATATAGAAATGAATAGATTTAGTAAGGCATACAATAATTTGTGAATGATTAATTTTATGAAATATACTAGTTTCATGCACATATTTAGGTGATATTTATAGGTATATTCAATTTTTTTTTAACTATATATGTTATTTTATAATATATCGCCTCAATTGCCTAGGCGATAGAGGCTAAGGTGACCCCTTGATCACCTTAGTCGCTTCTCGCCTCTGACTACGTAGATTCCATCCTGCATTCAAGGGGGGGCGATAGAGGCTAAGGTGACCCCTTGATCACCTTAGTCGCTTCTCGCCTCTGACTACGTAGATTCCATCCTGCATTCAAGGGGGGGGACTGATTTGATTTGAACTGTTTCCTCTCCCCAGACCTAGATTCATGTGGTCATACATTCAAGACACTTAAAAATGCCTCATATGGCAAGTGAGAGTAGAAGGTCCTACATTTTATATACCAGAAGTGCATTAACTAGAAAGGAATGGAGGTGTGGTCAACAATGGTTTGTGTCG
Organism: Colocasia esculenta; assembly: GCA_014218235.1. NCBI lineage: Eukaryota > Viridiplantae > Streptophyta > Magnoliopsida > Alismatales > Araceae > Colocasia > Colocasia esculenta. The sequence continues at coordinate 90,613,112 of CM024760.1, forward strand.
GTGATGAGATGGGGATAGAGGGTTCTTACCTAGACACGTGGGAATGGGGAGGAAAAGCAAGGATGTGAAGTTTGCAAATCCATCCGTATGTTTGCACTTTGCAGTGATCGCATATAGTTTATTTATACGGAAAGATGTGGTGGGGAGCCTTCTTTGTTTCTATTTCTCTTTCTGTTCTTATTTCCTTTTTAATGAATTGTGGCCTTTGGTCACCTTAAAAAGAATAAGAGTTCTAATGTGTGTCACAGTATGGCGACCTGTCCTGCCAAGGGATTTTTGTGGTTTCAGTTCCTTAATAGTACGGTGCAAGACAACGCTTATGGTAGCCTATGTTGGCCAAACTTCTACTTATCATATCTTATGTTTTCTACAGTGGTGTTTATCCCTCTGATCCCTCTGAACTGAAAATCGGGGTGTCCAGCTCGAATTCGGCACTATCTCCGTCAGTTGCCGATGAAATAATAGGTGCCATCCGGAGCCTCAAGACTGGTCATTTGTTGTTGACGCGGCTCTGCCGGTGTGTTTCACAGCTCATCCAGTCTCCCAAGATGCAACAGTATTTACGTGTCTCCTGAGCTTTGCTGCCGCCGGAAACCAAATTGGAAGGATGTGCCATGCCTGAGGTTGTTGATGCTCTACAGCCAAGTACACTACCTGATTCATACTAAACAAGATGTTGGCCGGCTGCAAAGTCTCCAGTATTACACGCATCCATGGGAACCCCCCGGATGTCGCCGACAACCGTGGCATGGCATGTTCTGTGGGGACAGCTCCATGGAGCGCGCTTAGAAGAGTTAATCGACTCCACGACCCTCTGCTTGGACTTGTGACCTCCCCGTTTGTCAGACTTTTAGCCTGGTTGACAATCTTTATGTAAAGAGTCTAAAGACCGATGACTATTCCGTGAAGTTTGAGTGGTTCCTGAATTGATCGTTGTTTGAATTTCCCGATGTGACTACGACTGCTCTCTGTTTTGGGTGGTCTCATCGCCGGAATAGTGGCTTGATGGAGGAGGCAGCTGTTATGTGTTTCAGGATATTTCTTCGATGATATATGTGTATGTTTTGGTTGGCGTACCATCCCATTCCTGTTTCTAAGAATGGACCTGTTTATATGGTCTTTCTTTTAAATTCTTGCGAATTTAAAGGACCCATTTGGGAACACATGGGAGGGTGTAACCACTTGGCACTCTTTTCAAGTACCAGTGACATGATCCTATGTAGTTTCCTAGGAAACTTACGAGAGTTGCTTCTTGCATCACCAACGTGTGTTGGCTTAGTAAATCCTATTTGAGTTTTTTTTTTTTTTCCAAGAAAGTCTTCAGGTCGAACGCCTTTAATCCCTCTCCTCCTCCCCATTCTCTCCATGAATCTTTCTCCCTCTGGAATTATGTACGACTAGTTTTTGCAAGTGCACAGTGGTGGCTATGTTTGAGAATAATTTCACTCTTATCTCCAGACTATCTAAATACCAAACATAGCTATATAAGTGCACTTTACTCACCTTCTTCTTGGATGGTGACCTTGGAAAGGGTGGGGGACCGGGATTTTGGGTGGGGGGGGGGGTGAAGGTGGTTGTAGAGCGAAGCACATGTAAGAGGAGAAGATGAAACTATTTATCGACTCATGTTTAAGGTGAGAATATATAATAAAAGTAGTACCGGCCTGCGGCACTGACGCTGCCGTCACAAAGTGATGCGGTCTCCAACAAACAGTTTCCACAGGTGTGGCTATAAACTAACTTATCCCGACCTAACCATTCATTTGTTTCCTTTATATATATATATAACTATAAGCTGCTCAGAATCCATCCGTCGTACATATGCTTCTAGAACAAGTCTATGATCTAAAGTATGTTGACACACTTCAAAATTTTCTATTATATCATCCCATTTAAAAACATGGCAAAAAGTTTCAACGGATAAAATTTCATTTTTTGAGGAACCTGAGCGTCCTTGCTGTCTGGCAACCGGCAGGATCATGCATGAAAAGGACATTGCATATGCGCGAACTCTTAAATAAAATTTAGGGTATCTAAAGTAGTATGTGGATTCATAGGGATGCATGTACAGAATTCCGTTTCAAGGGTAAAAACGACCGCCACATCAAAGTTGTGATCAACCCACCCTGATATTCCCCACTAAAAGATGGGACTTCCCATGGGCTCGGCCCACACGTGCGAGCAGCCAGTGGCTCCGAGTCGGCCTTTCTTACACGCTTTTCGGATAGAACTGCCAGGCGGGCGCGCTTTCCAGTGGGGGACCAAAGCGATGACGTGAACGTGTTCATTCATCAGTGACATCCCCTGCTTTTGGGTTCTCTCTCTGCCCGCGTTTTGTGCTCTGCGAGCGGATGCCGATCCTTTATTAAAATCTCTCTTGTCGGGTCGTCCGATCAGTGGATCTCAAGACCACACCCCCCCTTTCCCCTTGATCCTTTCCCGAAACGGAAGTCAAAAATATCGCACAAGCGAAGCCTCGTCACGTGGCAGAACAGGGAGGATAGTATTCAGGTGGTGGTGGGGGGGGGGTCAGACCCAACAGAGGAGAGAGAGAGAGAGAGAAAAACAAAGAAAAATCAAATAATTAAGGAATAGATAATTGCAGAGTGGGATCATCGCACGCTGGGGTGGTGGTGTGGGGGAGGATATGGCGACAGACAAAGCCCACAGCAGCCAATGGCGGGCCCCCAATCCTCTTTAATCTGCCAGCCATCTCGCCCTACATCGACTGCGTGGGGACCACTCGTATCGCTGCCACCGTGGGCCCCCCTTCTTTTCGTTCCACAGCTTCCCTCACAAGGAGTCGTGGTAGGCCTTGGAGAACAACCCCAACGGCGAGTGGTACTCCCTCCCTCCCTTTCTCTCTACCCCACACCTGAGTGTGTCCCCCCTCCATCCACACTACACCGCCCCCAACTAAAAAAAAAAAGAAGAAAATTTGGCGAATGAGCACCCTGTAATTGAGAAAATAATTTAGTATATTTGAATTTTATATTTTACACTTGTATTTTTTCCTTCTCATTAGATAAGTATATTGTGTTTTTTTTATTGGCCAATATAAAAAAAATATAAAATTCAAATACACTAAATTCTTCTCTCGCTGCAATTTGGTGGGTCTCTCGCTGCAATTTGGTGGGCAGACTCCGCACCTCCTTTGTCCCTCCATTTCTGGACTAGGATTCGCGCAGGACAGCCGTGACATCGATGGTCCTCTTTTGCATTGCCTGCTGGCATCTATCATCGCCTCTATTTAAAAAAAAAAGAAAAATCACCCCCATCCCAAACTAATTACTTGGCAAATGGGAACGCAAGGGGCAACCTTCTAACACAAACATCACGTCTATCTCAATTGGGGCCTTTTTTCATCTTTTCCATGTGATGTCGACCTAAGAAGTCAGGTACATCGTCCAACTTTTAATAGAGTCTCATCTCCTCCTCTTCTAGCCGTCCCACATGGCGCCGGCACCCCGCTCTCTCTCTCTCTCTCTCTCTCTCTCTCTCTTACGAAGAAAAGGAAAAGTATATTTTAATCTAATTTTACTTTATCAAAAAATAATTTCTCATATTTTTTTATTCCTCCAAGAACCACAAACCAGCGCCTACTTGTCACATGGCACACTTGTTAATTTCTGGGGAGCCCAATTTGATGATAAAGTTCGGTCCGTGGTACCAAACTGGCTTATAAGTTGTTTTGTAAGAAAAGAAAAGAAGAGCTGAAACGGTCGGCGGCGATGCCGTGCGATGCGGATTCGGCCAAGCGGGGCGGGGGGGGGGGGGGGGGGGGCCGAATTCCACGTGCGAAAAGGTCACGTGACCCCGCCCAGGGGTGTTGGGATTTCCTCTTTTTCCACTTCTCCGTCCCTCCGGAAAGTTGTCTGGCCGCCATTAAAAGCGTCTCATCAGACACTCGTACACGCCGTTGACGCTTCCTGCCCGAAAAGTAGGCTTCTCCTGCCCTCGCACTCTTCTGCTGCTGCTGCACTTTTTCTCTTTTCTCGACGAAATATCTTGTCGGTTAGAGTTTGTTGATGTCCACCCGAAAGAAAATATCAGCGACTAGCTGATAGTACCATGGAGGATATTTATTATTATGATTTATAACGGATCTTTGAATTCGGAATCCGGCTCATTTAAAGATCCTATATTAAAGGGTCTTACCAGATCCCTTTGTTAGGTGTTGATGGAATCAGATGTAAAAATCCAAGCTCATTCGTCGGCTTCGTGAGAGTCCCAAGTTTAGCTTACTATTAGCATCTACCCGCTCGCCCATTTTGTGGGGTGGGTTGGACCAGTTGTGCTGTCTTTAGACATAATAAATATATGGTAAATAATTAATCTGAGAATTATATGAGTTCTGACCTCACGGGATTTTAGCAGATTGCACGGAGATCCGCTGTCTAAAGATCATATTTATCTCCCGTGATTCCCGGTGAAGAGAGTTTACTATCCATATTTTAAAACAAATTGAAAACTTGAATTTTTTTTAACACACGCACTTGCAAAAATTTATGATATCTAAGAGGGAGAAATTGTAAGCATATGGGCCGGGCCCTACAAGTATGAGTGAGTTATGACCTGACCTTACTTGCCGGGCCCTAAACAACGTTCAATTCAAGTAACTTTTTCTATTTAATTACTCAGATAAAATAAATTTATTTCAACATAAAAAAATAAGAATATTTAAATAACTGAAACAGTGACGACACTTAACGCACACCTGGGCACCTTTTTGCCAACTTACCAAAAAAAAAAGACACACCCTTTGGCCAGTTTCACCTGCCAGCTGGGCCCCGCCCGTTCCCGGTGGGACGCAGTGTAGTAAATAGGGCGTTCCCGCTCTGAAATCTTGGGGCCCGCCTTGCTCGGATCGGGTCGACACGAATCGGGGCACAACGTGGCGGCCATCCGCCTCGCCTTGTCTGCGAGTGCGCAGCGCTAAATGCCCCTCTCCCATCTGTTAATTACGGAGATGCCACCAAAAAGCGAAAAGCGTAAAGTCCAGCAAGCTCACGGGGGAGGCATTAAGTGGGGCCCCCGTGCCGTCCCAATTGCACTTTTCATTCTATCCTCTCTATAACCCGCCTCCGCCAGTCTCAGCTGCTCAAAATTCCTCTCTATTCTCTCCAGAGAAGGGATTCTGGATTTTTCTCTCCTCTCCTCTCTTCTCTACCACTCCTCTCCTCCCATCCCCTCATCCCCCATCAGATGTTTGTATTAGAGAGAAGCAGCCAAGGAGGAGAAGGATACGGAAGGTTTCCTGCAATTGGTAATTGGAGCTCTGTGTCTGTCTTTGCGTGTGTTTCTGCTGGTGGGGTGCAGGATCTTGGGAGATTGTTCGCTCGCTCTCTCTTTTCCCCCCTTTCTTTGCCCCTTTTTTCAAGTTTGATTTAGCTGATCCTTGTGTATATCACTGGAGCCTCTTTGAAGATAGCTGGTTGCCTGTAGTTGGATCCCCCACACCCCCTCCCTCTGATTCATTGGGTGGTTGTGGCTTTTCCTCCGGTTCTATCTGAAAACTCGAGTGGTCTTTCCCTTTTTTCTTGGGATTGGCGAGGAAGACTGGCTTTCTTTTGGGTTTTTTTTCGAGTTGTTTACTAGAAAGGTGAGCTTTTCTAGTGCAAATCTACTTGGGTCATCTCATCTGCTCGAGGATTCCTGTTCTGGGTCTTTTTTCGTTGGTTTAATTCTCCTTTCATGCCAATTTGGTTGAAGTTTGGGGGGGGGGGGAAGGATACTTGCATATTTTATCCTACTTAACCTTAGATGACTCACTTTCTCTTGTTATTTTGGTAATCCAACCGGAAAATATTGTTATTAGCTTCTTGTAGGATGAAATTTGTCTTTTTTCGTCCAAGAATAAGTTGGATCACATTTGTTGAAGTATTGTTTACTCAAGCAGTCACGGGTTGTTCAGATCTATTTCAGTGTTTTTTGTTGTACGTGCAATATTACGGAGTTGCCAAGCTTTTCTTTGATTGAACAGAAGTGAGTCGGCAGCTGAGCTTCTGTAGGATTGTATGAAGATTTTATCGCTCTCTCCACCATTAGGGATGTCAGTTGTGTTCTCATGAGATTACTCTGCACCTACTTGTACTTTGTAGATGTCAAAGTAGGACAGCGATTAGTTGAAATTTTGCAAATTATTATATTGTACGTTTCTAGTTGGTCCAAAGCAGATAGAGGGATTGTCTGAGGTAATTTTGTATTTGAGCATTTGTTGTCTGTTTCTCTAAGGCAAACCCTGGATCCAATGTCCCACTTATGATAGCATGAAGTAGAGAATAAACAGGCATAGGGAAATGTCATCTGGAGTATATATTGGTCCATCATCATCGTCCAGCTATCAAGCTTTTCGCACATTTTTGTGCCAAGTAAATGGTCTCCTCGGCCTATTTGGCATTTTGGATGGGATTTTCTCTGTTGCGGACTATGTCTTATTTTCTTACCCTTATAGACTACTCTTCTCTAACAACAACTTATTTCTTGATGGTGGTTGCAGTTTCAGAACAATCGTGGTTTCTGCATCATAACTCTAAGAGGTCATGAGGAAAACTTGAGAAATTCTTTGGAACTATTTCTGAAGTCCTTTTGAAGTGAAATAAGAGCATTCATTTCATCTTGGTTTGTTGACTTACAATTTCAGAGAATCGAGAATGGGTCAGTTTTGTGACTTCTGTGGGGAGCAAAGGCCAATGGTCTATTGCAGGTCTGATGCAGCTTGCCTATGTTTATCTTGTGACCGCAATGTTCACTCTGCAAATGCACTGTCGAAACGCCATTCACGGAGTCTCTTGTGTGATGAGTGCAATTCACAGCCCGCCATGGCTAGGTGCATTGAAGAGAAAATCTCACTTTGCCACAATTGCGACTGGAATAGGCATGGTCGCTCCATGTCAGCTTCAGAGCACAAAAGGCAGGCAATCAACTGCTATTCAGGCTGTCCTTCAGCTGCAGAATTTTCTAGAATTTGGTCCTTTTTTCTAGAAATCCCTTCTATTGAAGATTCAGATCAGGGTCTAGGGTTAATGAGCATTGATGAGAACAGTTTGAGTAACTTTTGGAGCCTTCCAGAAAACAACGGAACTGTGGCAATAGCAGGTTCAAGCAATAATGATGATCTGGCAAATGTTGACAAATTCAATAGTTGGGTTGGTTCATCTTCAATGCCCATACAAGACAACTTGCCATCCAGTGCAGTTCAGCCAACAGGATCAGTTGATTCAACTGCACCCAAGGTTGTTTAAACTGTGCCTTTGAAATGTTTTTGGTGCTCCCTCAGAATTATTCATGATACATCTGCTGTTTGCTTCGGGGTTCTATATCTTTTATATAGATTTTATTTCCCCATTGTATGATCTGATGTCCATTAATATTTTGATGATCACATGGCTTTTTGCAAGGAAAAGAAAATTTGTTAGAAGTACACAATGAAAAAGCTTTCTATGCTGGATTTCAGAATCTGGTTCATCCATTCATGTACTAGTGAGAGTCTCTCAAATCGTTCTATTTAATTGTGGAGTAACCCAAGGGTACTGCACTTTAATAAGCCATTTGAAAATTTCCACCCTTCTGTTTGTTGATGAATATTTGAGAAACGATACTGAAACTGGCATAATAAAACTTCCTGTTGATGATTTGCATTTGACTTTCATGATATCTGCAACCTTGGAACATAGGAAGTAGTCATTTTAATGAGTTTTTTTCATCAGAGAATCATTAAAATTAGCTTCTCCATTTGCTTATGGATGCTATTTGTTGAGAAAATTATTTGAGATTTTGTGCCTACATTTAAAACCAGTAATTATGAATCATGCTCTGAGATTGTTTTAGTCTAGTAAGAAAAGAATGTCAAATTATAGAATTTCATACGTAACGAATGCTTATTCAGAATGTGTCTGTTATTGTAATCTGCAGCTAAGCAACATGCGCACAGATAGCTTGAGAATCTGTGAAAATGATGAACTTTATGAGGATTTTAGTGTGGAAGATGTTGATCTCAACTTTGACAACTATGAAGAACTTTTTGGCTCATCTCGCAATCATTCTGAGCATATCTTTGATGATGCTGAAATAGACAGTATGTTTGAAGTGAAGAACCCTGCTACTAATGATAACTGCCAGGAAGGGATTCTTGATGAGGTAGGGTTCCTGCTATAAGTTGAAAGATTTTGTTGCTTTTGGTACTGAAAATATGCACTATCCGCACATCTTAATTGACTTCTATTGACTTGGTGATCTTCACATATTTATCAATTATCATGAACTAGTGACTATCGTTTATCTTCTTAGTAAAACTGGACTGCAATGGAATAAATGTGGCTATTGTATTTCATGGTTTACAAAAGGTATTCTTCTTAATAATTGGGCGTCTGGTTGAATTTTAAAAAAAGCTTTAAATTTCATGACATGATTTCTAAATGTTCTGTCAACTCGTTATTGTGTGTTATAGAAGTCTGTCATGAGGTCCACATAATCTTCAATAACTCTCAGGTATGAAATAAAGGGTCAATATGTGTCTTTAGAAGAACACTATATCCATGAGAGAGCAATCATTCAATGGGTCTCTTTGTGGATGATGAACTGGGTCCCTGGGACACATTCTCTCTGTAGCAGATACAGTAAACTTAATGGTGGAAATCTGGTTGATGGTGGAACCTACCAAGAGATTCCTCTTTTTCAGTGGGTCCAAAATCTAAAATTAGCATTTATAGATAAAAGAGGTGTCATAAGATGTGACCCAAACATTCCGTTGATCTCCCCACCCTTCCTGTATACTTCAGGTTGTGCAACTTCGCCATGGATGATCACTTTAACTCATACCTTGACTCTGACTATGAGCCCTTTCCAAATCACCATGGATGATCACTTTAACTCATCCCTTGGCTCTGATTCTGAGCCCTTTCCAAATCATGTAACTTATTAATCATTATTTGTGCAAGTGAAGGACATAACAGACTTGGATACTGGTTTGCATTTCCATTTACAAGGGAGAAATCACTTGAACTTACTTTGATACTGGAATCTTTGACTGAATAAAAAAATTGAGAGTTGTGGTTTTCCAGACTATGATTACATTTGGCATATCTATAAATGGAAGAGGTTGCTTGCCGCCCGTCCACAGATACAAGGCACGGAGGGGCCTGCAACCCTTGCGGGTGCTGGCCCCTCCGCGCCCTCTCTGCGGACGGCTCGCCTGTCTGCACTGGCACAGCTGCACGGACGGGCGGCAGGTATTTCTCTAAATTGAAAAGCCATGTGGTAAAAGTGCATTGGATAATTGGCAGTTGTGACTATCGAAATTATGATCACTTTTCATTGCTTGATATATATATATATATATATATATATATATATATATATATATATATATATGCAGTTTAGTGACTTAGATAATACCTGAAATTCAAATAGTTCAAGCATCAATAAGCATAAAGTGGAATCCTTAAATTCTCACGTTCAAACACCATTCATCTTTTCAGGCAGCTCCAGCTGGGCAGGTCAAGATGCAGCCAGCATGCAGCAATGCAGTATCTGCTGATTCTGTAAGGTCAAATCCTGGAAGCAGATCACCGAAGATGTGCTTCTCAGCACGGCAACCCCGTTCAAGCTTATCACTCTCATTTTCTGGCTTGACTGGGGAGAGTAGTGCTGGTGACCATCAAGACTGTGAGGTGTCACCGATTCTTCTGATGGGTGAGCCTCCATGGTGCCCTCCTGGTTCTGGAAATGTAACAATTACTTCAACTAGCAGAGAGAGTGCTGTAAAACGTTACAAGGAAAAGAAAAAAGCACGGAAGTAAGTTTGGAATGTTTGTAGTTTCACACTTCCATTTATATGAATGTTCTTGATACATGCAGTTTATATATATGCATGAGTTTTGGGATACATATTTGGCTTGGAGGGGAACTTTAGCTGCCGTGAGGATCTGGGGTTAGCTCCAATTGATAGAAAAATGAGAGAAAATAGACTTAGGTGGTTTGGACACGTGTACCGTCGCCCTAACTCGGCGCCGGTTAAAAGATGTGACCAAATTTTAGTGGATGCTAGTAAAAGAGCTAGGGGAAGGCCTAAAATGAGATGGTGCAATGTTATCAAGAAGGATTTGGATTTTTTGAGTTTAAACACGACTATAGCACTTTATAGAAATCTTTGGCGGAAAAGGATTCATGTAGCCGACCCCAAATAATGGGATAAGGCTCTGATGATGATGATGATGAGGGGAACTTTAGCTGCAAAATTGACTAAAAAAAATCTACTTTGGCTAAATGATTTATATAGATGGGAAGAAAACAAGAAAACTTCTACTCTAATTTGGAAGAAATATTCAGCAGGCTATTAAGTGACTTATGAATGCTTAGCATGTTTACACAGAGTGAAAAAGGGATGAGAATGAATCTCGAGGGGAGGGCACTCTTGGATGGAAAGAGAAAACAAATCTGAGACTGATACCACCTGTGATAAATAGTTTTGAAAGATAACAAAGCTTCCAAACTTTAAAAACCCCACTTTGACGAGTAATGATCAATTAACCAAGTCTGACAAATGTCCAGTGAATACCACAAGAAGTAGTGAGCACCCTGACAATTTCTATGAATAGTGAACTACACTTTTGGTATGACAAGCATCACCACAAAAATTTTCAGGGTTATAGTTCTGAGTTTGGAATTTAATTCCTATCCTCCAAGCTTCAAAGTATCAATCTACTTGCATCAATGTTGTTGCACGGTTCTTTATGTGACAAACAACCATGTTTGTTGGTCTTTTCCTCTATAGATGACAACATCTTTTTAGATTTGGAGAGATTTCAGTGCTTTGTAGATTCCTTTGGTTCTCTAGGTAAAAGCTAGCACACTATGCCATTTTCAACATACATAGATGCTTGACTTTACTTTTGAGATACCACGAGGCAAGTGAATTTTCATGTGGCAGCATATCCTATGTCATTGGCAATTGGTACTTCCTGATGCAGCAATTAACTTTTCAGAATCAGTGTATTTATGTAGTGGAGTTCAAAGAATCCAGATACAGGTGGTGGGAGCCTGAACTAAGCCTAAACTCAATTGGTCAGAGATCATTTTAGATTTCTCGTCACAGGCCAAGATAATGATAAGTAGTGGTTTGAAAATTTCAGTCTCAAGAAGCGAAAAAGTCCAAACTGTGCAAAATAAGTGAATTATGTGAACACAAACCATAATTTACTTTTATTTGGCCTCTCATGTGGGTATTTGACCAGTGTTTAACAGATAACTCTTTGGCAAAGTATTCATACTTTGACTGGGCAACTAAGGTCTTCTTTGGTCGCATCTTAAAGCTGTGAAATATTATAATTCATGCAGATGGAATGGTGTTTCTCATTTGATTTGTATGCTTTTCTAAATCCTCAATCAGCATCTCAAAAATCCAAGAATTCTTTACTCATTTTGATTCTATGAATTTCCAATATTGTGTCAACTTTTCAGTGACTATCACATTTAGATATTGTTGCCTATCAGAAGAATGACAAATCTTCATCTTCGCCTGATTTATAAACAGGTTTGAGAAGAAAATTAGATATGAATCTCGCAAGGCCAGGGCTGATGTAAGGAGGCGTGTGAAAGGGCGGTTTGTCAAGGCTGGTGATGCGTATGACTATGATCCTCTTTGCCAGACAAGAAGTTACTGAGGGGGCTAAACTCTCACAATTTAATATCAAAATATGCTGGGACAGTGGTAGTAAATATTCTGGACCAAGAAGACTTTCATACCTTTGTCTTCAAGTCCAATGACATCTTCAATTCTCAGCCGGACTGAAGTGCCTGGTAGCTTTTTGCCAATAAGACGAATTAGTACTGAAATGTTATTGAAACTGGATTCGCAACTTCCAAACTGCTATAACAAAAGTTGCCTATGTTTGCATAAGTATAATTGACAGGAAACGGGTCGACAGGACAACAAGGTTTCCTGAGCCAATTTCTCCTGTTGATAGTTGGGCACCTATATGGCCAGCAGTTTTGGGGAAAGAGGTCACATCAGTCCCCCCCCTAATCTTCAAGGATGACTTTGCTGGTTCATGTTCTTTTTTTGTTATTTTTATTTAAACCTTTGTTTCGCATTTTCCTGACTCAGTGGGAGCTTAGCTACCGAGCCACGGCTGTCATGATTGCCCACTCCAATGCGACTTCTGTTTCTGATGTTCGTAAGGGTTGTTTTTCCCAATTTTTTTCATGTAAAAATATGTATATACGCCACAAAATTGATGTATTTACCTGGAGAAACTGCACTCATTTTGACATGTTGAGATGGAGTCTATTTATGCAACGGGATGCTAGGGAAATCTGTAAAGTTGCCTTATTAGTAGAATTTTTCCACTTGAACTCTGTCAAGTTGAGCTGCCTGTCGTCAAACTTGGTATTGCTGATATTCTCTCTCTGCTTGTTAATCTGATGTCATAAATTTTACCTTCACTTGCTTGTTTGAACTGGATTTACGGAGTTTTGCCATGGAGTGGGTTTTTCTGGGACTCCCAGGCTGTTCACAGCGAGACCTCACTGATGGAGGAAGACGCAAGCCCATAATAATCTCCGTTCACTTGGATTTGTCGTACAGCGCATATGATGAATGCTTTGTTCTAGGAATTTAGCATGGAGATTAAGGCAACGCTCTCCACCTCCAATGTTTGTCTGCCCATCTATCTGTTGATTCTTCAAAAGTTTTCGAGCTGTGAGCTGCTTGTATATGTTAAGAGTGCCAGTTACTAAAGATTTTGTCTTGGGTTTATAAGAAAGTGGGCCTCTCCATCATTGCCAATTAGGTCTTGTGTTCTGGCTAGTTTCCCTAACTTGAGCATCAAAACATTCTTTCCTAGAGTCACTCCCGGGGATCCCTCTGACACTCAAATCTTTGTTCACAGGTCTAGGCAGCGTTCCTTCTATCACCAATTTGGGGAGTTATCGACCGTCTTTAGACCTCTACAATACTATAATTAAATAAAAATAAAGTTTGGCTAGGGATGTCAAATAGGTTTAAATCCACATCTCTAGCACTCCACATATACCTGAATACCATTGTGCTATCTTCTTTATCATTAAAAAAAAAAAAGGAGATATCAAGTGCTCCAAGAAATAATGGTCTAAGCTTCAAACTCAATCCAGTCTGACCTCGATTTGACATCAAGGTGGGCCAAACTTGGGCTTTCTTATGACTTGTCTGGCTCAGCTAGGTTTGAAATTTAGACATCATTTTAAACGCAGTATCATTGTCTCACTTTGTTCCCCATTCATTTTGTTTTTTATAACCTTTGTAGTTCGGCTTTTAATGATATGGCATGCCATAATTTCTCATGCATCATCACCAAAATATATATAATTTATCATGCTGGCTACGTAATGGGGCTTGTAAAAATTGAACACTTTTTTTCTGCTCTTGTGGTTAAAATGTCACGGTAATAGGTGATCGCACAGAGTAATCGAATAAACTTTTAAACTAGGGGTTAGATCTTTATAGGGTGTTTGGGAGCAATTAAAAAAAACTATTTCTACCTAACAAATCATGTTGTGTTCGTTTTTAACTTTAAATTTAAAATTATGAAAATGTGATGTTATCTGTTTGGTAAAAATATCAAAAATTTTAAAATTTATATTGATGTGTTTGAGGCACAGGGGGGAGGGGGGGGGGGGGGGGTGGGGGTTCTGGGGCGGGGGCCGGGAGGGGAGTGGGAGGGCGGAGGGCGCATGACAAAAATCCGACACGCCGTGGATGTCGTACCAATCGACCAGTTTCCGTCCTCAAGTTTTGCTCCTCTTATAGTTAATTAACAATATAATTTTTCCACGCAATCAAGGATATATCACTTTGATAATTTGATAGTTTTTTTATGGATAAATTATCTATGGATAAGATATTTCAATTTATGAGATTTTTTATTTGACACATAAATTATCAAAGTTGATAACTTTATCATATTAGATAAGATTTAGTTATCAGAATTTATCAATATTTATTTATGATAAAATCACAAATTGCGTTAACATATCTAATAACTAATAGTTATCAAAACTTATCGGATTATCAAAATAAGTTATATTATATATTTACCTTAAATTAGTGTGGATAGGAGTCTATATGGATCACATTGTTACGAATCTCACCCACTTGTGTCCGGCTTAATATGTGCATAAAGTCGTTCACTTGATGATATTATATAGAAAAGTATATATATATATATATATATATATATATATATATATCAAAGTGAAAATTATGTGAAAATCTATGTTAGTTTTGTTGTTAGTAGTGTTTGTGTGTCTGTCCTCTTTTTTTTTTTTAAATCTTAGAGAAAAAAAAGATAAAAAACTGTAACCAAACACCCTATTAACAAGATTACAAAAAATAACTGTTTTTATGAAAACTCCTCTAAAATATCGTATTTGCAGATGTGTTCCACTCTATCTTTGAATGCATCCATGTATATCCAAATACTTGCAGTTGTACTCTTGTCGCATGTTGAAATCATAAAACTGTCCTCAAATTAGGCTTGGTAAGACATGAGGAGACCACATATCCTAGGAATATTTCTGATGCTTTTACGTTTTTATAGCATATTTTGTATAGAAGTAGAAAGCATATAAACGTAAGGATTTTTTATTAAAATAATAAAACATGATAAATATAAATAATTATATTTTAAAAATATTTGTAGAACTAGTCATCGATGACCGACTTGGCCCATTACTTCGATTTTATGACTGTCTAGAACAATGTAGACGTTGACAACGCAGACATTGATGTTGGTGTTGCCAATACCGACATCGGAGATGGGCCCGAAAATAACTAAATACAGATTTCGGTGTTAGCAACATCGATATCAATGTCAGCATTTGCAACGTTGACATTAAGTTTTCCCTACTTCTTCATCGACCAGAACTTGACATTAAGTATGCAACTAAACACAATATTACTTAACCAACTTGTACACAATCCAACATTATGCATAAAAATACCAGAACTTCAAGAAAATGTAATCAACAATATAATAAATACATGCATCATTTTTTCCCGAACAATTATTGATATATAATCGAAAAAATTACATTGACAATGCTTTCATATGTTCATCCATTCTTGATCTCATTGCTAATACAATCACAAAAATTCATATCGATCCCATTGCTTTCATACATTCATCCATTTTTGAGTCAATCACATTCACATTCACAAACAAAAGATAGAGAATGCCAACAAACATTAGAACAAGTGAAAAGATATAGATTACAAGAGTGCATAATAAAAAAGATGTGGAAAATATCTCTTCTTTCTTCCTCTTCTAGCTTCTCGACCAAGAGAACGTTTGTGACCACAATGATGCACTTAACCCTCTATATGTATATCAAGCTATGTCTCGGACACCAAAATATCATCAGTTGATGAAGAAACTACATCTTCAAATTGTGAATCCGTATCCTCTGTAATATGTGAATATGCATAATCTATAATATGTGGGTCTCCATTGTGGCCTCTACATGAATCTTTGATGGTGTTATTTCATATGAAGGAGGTTGGGAGAGTGCCTTCTCATCAAACACTGGTTGCGAGGGTCCTACTATATCTAACTCTAGCTATCAGGATCCAACTATATCTAGCTCTAGTTGTGAGGGTCTATGTATCTAGCTTTGGCTGTGACTGTGTATCGTATGTGTATGCCTATGACGGTCATGCGTATGGAATCTGAGATAATACTTCGTCAATGTACCTACATATCTAGTTATGTAGAATATGTACGGTTCAAACAACATGTCCTCTTGAAGCCCCTCAGAAACCATCATATACAAATAGCTCATGCCTTCCACTAATGTCCCCACTATATGATCACGGGCCTCATATCGCCTCTTGTATCCAAACTCTGGCCGACCAATGAATCGTCGAGTGATGTGCCAAAATCAAGCCATATACTCCTCTTTACGTAAATGAGGTGGATCCTCTATCAAGGGTGTGATAATGTGAGTCCTACGATCAACCCCCATATCTGTTTAAAAGACGCATAATGAGAACTCCAATCCCTACTGCTATGCCCCTGATGTATGATATGACTAACTTTGTCCACTGGGATGGGGATGTGCTATGTTTTGTCAAACTTTTTGATAACTCAATCTAGAACATACATCTCAACTATGGAAAAACATATAAGTGGATTCTGACATAACCACAAATCAGACCCCTGTCTAGAGGAATCAGGTAACATAAACAAAATGTCGGTAGTATATGGCTTCCATCTACTCTGTAGTTTAAACATGAAATGTTAAATTCATGCTAACAAAAGATATTGAGATTATATGTTCTACAGTCTAGTATTTAAATGATAATCAGCCTGATGATCAAACTCTGACCTGTAGTGCGACGACCCTCATTATATCGGTACGGTTATACCAACCCACGTCGGTATAGCGAGTGTCATCACAGTGGGACATTTACCCAACAATGACATTCAGCTGAGATACACGTGAATATAAAACAGAGTAGCGGAAGTAAAAGAACCACTGTCTTCATTTCATTCATCATCCACATTTAACATACATGTTTCGATAACATTTAAAGAACTAAAATTCCACATAATTTAAATTACTGAAAACCAAATACATAGATGTCCACACTTATACATTCTTCCATGATAATGCTAGTACAATGTTCAATTTACATACTATGAAAATCACAAAATGTCACAAGTACTCCAACACTCTAATCTCCGCGCTCGGAGTCAGTCTCTAACGTCTCCTCCATAAGTGTCTCGTCACCAACTATACCTGTACGCCGAAGCAAGTAGTGAGTCTAAAAGACTCCGCAAGTACTTCTACACATACCGTACATGCACATATCATAGTAGGTTCTACATACATATTCACAAGACACAACATGTAGCATGCTTGACATTAAATTTTACAACCTATCATGGTGAATCTACAATTTGAACACATGGACTATGCTTTCAGATTTCCTAAAATAGAATCACCTATCACATGCTTTCTATTCATTTCTCACATAAAAATCTACCTTCAACCAACTAAGACATGAAAGCCATTAACATGAATTTCCGAACATGCATGAAAGGAAACATACCTAACATGGAATCTACACATTCCTACGCATATACGTAACCATTTTTCATACTTTAAGCTTGCTGGTTTTACATGCTTTAGCAACCATAATCTAACACATGAGAGCTACAACAACGATTAAATCACAACATGTGAACAACCAAGTATGGAAGTTGTTTATATATACTTAACAATTATCCCTAGCATGTATTCTAGGCATTTTGCATACATAAACATGATCATAACATAGTAAAGCTACTGTTTAAGCATGATTTCAGGTTGTCATAACAGGGATTACCAACTCACATCCTCACATTTTGGTTTCACATTTTTACACAATTTCAAATTCGCATATTTCACACTTTACACATGCACTTTTACACATTGTTCACATTCACATTTTTCACATGAACACATTCACATTTACACATTCACATTTAGTGCCGTGACACATAGTCCAAACCACCAAAGAAGGAAACAACACATCACATCACATAGACGCCATCTAGGCAATACAATGGCGACTCTTGGACTGCGCAGACCGGGAGAACAAGTCTCCACCCTAACCAGTGGTACTTGTCCACCTCCAGGATTTCCCCTTAATGCCCTTAGGGTCACAACACATTGAACCTTCTCAGGGGGACTTTTCCCTGATACGGTTCCACTGCCCTCTGTGGAAGCAATGTCACACTTGGCACAATTTACACATTACATGTTTTTCCGATTTAAGCACTTAGTTTAGCACATGACACTCACATCTCACTCATTCACTCATTCACACACATGGTGCTCTATTTTCCTTACATGACACTACAATTACAGAAATTTAGTGCTCAGGAAATTTCACTAATCAGGTTGCTATATACAAAATCAAATCATTTTTACAACGACATGCATTAGTTTCACATTTTTACATGAAAAATTCATATCGCATCATATACTGGTCCAAATGACCTGAAATTTTAACCACAGGCTAATTTCGGGTTTAGGGTTCTTCATGCAAAATTTTAGATTTTTCTAAGCTAAAACGAAATTACAGAAAATCTAACATTAATTCCAAATGCTATTCGCAATTTGATTTAACATGGAGCTGAACACAAGCACAATTTTAACAACTCATTGTCTGAGCCCTAACAGGCATGGAGCTACAGAATTTATTCCTAAAATTTGTGGGCAATACATGATTTACCGAAGATTTATCATGACCTATGCATGATTTCTATTTCCCAAACAACATTTTCATTAATTCACACAAGCATGGGAAAAATCTCAGAATTTCAGAACAGAGACTGACTAATACATGAATGACCCATAAAATGTAGGACATTCAGACTCGTCCTAAATCATACAAACAAAGGGTTGACAAGATTAGCCACTCATCATACATGTATTTCCATGGAATAAATAAACTCTATCATTTACCACCTTGCACAAAATCCATCCACACACCACATTCACTAGTATACATAGCATATAAGAGATTACATTATATCCTCATCGTGAAACATATCGAAATTAATCATACAGAAGGGCAGAACAGCTTGCTGTTCTGCTCAGATGAACTTAGCGGCAAGCTATGGCCGCTAATTTAATGTTAGCGGCATAATCGCTGGATGCTAAGCATGATCTTAGCGGAAAGGGATACTTCCGTTAAGGTCAGGTCTGTGCAAAACACAGACCCGAGCTCCAAAGATGGGGTGAATTTGGGGGTCTAGGACACGAAGGAAAATACATAAAAATGGTAAAACCATCCTAGACACATACATGAACACTATGAGTAGGGTACTTGCTTTTTAGGTACACTCCAAAGGGATCAAAAGGCTTGGTGAAGCTCTCCTTGGGCTGTCCCAAGAAGTTCCCAACCAGCCTCCAAGATGGCCTTCCTCCGGGTTCTTGAGCAAGCTGTGCAATCCGGGGTCGGGGATGCCTTCCTTGATGATCCAGCAAGCTCCTTGATGCAGCAGGTGGCCGGATCAAGCTTCAGAACTTCAGATTTCGGGTTGCAAAGGTGAGGGTTTCTCACAGAAAATAGGGTTTCACTCCTTTCTCTCCTTCCTCTCTTGCAAAGGGGTAAAGAGAAGGCTTAGGGTGTGAAAATGGCTTTGTATATAGCCAAAGACCTCTCACCCACGCAGGAGGTGATGTGATACCCCTTTCAGACTGTTGGGGACAGCTCCCCAATGGTTGGGGTGGGTTGCTTCCGGAATTTCGGGTCTGCAACGCATGCAGGTCAGAGAGATTGGCGTCCACATCGCTGGACGCTGGACTTAGTGTTGGCGTCCATGGGGTTGACGCCAACACAACATCGACGTCTACTGATATTGACGCCAATCTGGCCTTCGGCCAGAACTCTAAAACATGCAGAAACCATGCACATCTTACACCTATATACATGCCATATGTATGTATTAACATGTACACACTACCACCATACAATACATACATTATTTATACCTAATTATACACATACTCACATAAGTATACTAATTAATACATACGTAGATACATACATACGTGCATACACAACATGAATTATTCACATGCAATTCAATAATGTAACAAAATTCGAGGGCCTTACATGTAGAGTCTAAGGACATGATGAGCATTGTTTGTCCCCTCTCTTGATACATTCCACCTACAAAAGACCTATTAGAGCGTTATCTTGAAAAGAATGAATCACATTACTAAGAGACATAGGATTTATAACTATGGCCCAACTGCATACCATCTAACAATCGTTGGGTTGCAATGTTGGGACACCCTACATGTAGTCACTTCCAAGGCCACAACTGAAATAGAAACTGAATCACATTAGTAAGAGAGATAGATTTTAAAACAAACATAATAGTAACAATAGTTGTAATACCTAAAGAAGAGTAAGGACCCACATATCATTTTCATATCAAATTTGCGTGCAAGACAACTATGGATAGAGATATGCAAGTGTTTCACTACCCCACACACATCTACTAGCTCGACCAAAATCCTTAAAAAGAGGAAATACATACTATGTTGCCTATCTTATCACTAAACATGGTGCAACCTAAGGGATGCAAAAGATATGCACGTACATGTCTAATAAGAACATCTTCTCCAACATCTTCAGATGAGACCGCAAATCCCTAACGTAGCCACAATAACTTAATATATCCCCCTCTAATGTAATTAGGTACCTCGCTTAAAAGAGACATGCAAACCTCCCCCCAATATATAGTGGTAGGCCTTATCATAGCATCCCCGTCAATAAGAAGTCCCATCAAAATGGCTACATCTTGCAAAGTGATCCTCATCCCTCCATGTATGAGATGGAATGTCATCACCTCCCTCCTCCATCTCTCTACAAGAGTTTTGATCAATGTCCAATCTAGTCGAATCCACTGAATGCAAGTCAAAGGAAGGAGTCCTACTCTATGTGTTGGCCCATGGCAGCAAGGACTAAACATCTAGAAGGAGGGGGGGGGGGGGGTTGTTGGCCCTTTCGGTATGGCAGCAAGCTAGCCTACAGGGGGGGGGGGGGGTGAATAGGTTTTTCTGAAATCTGAAATATAAACTCAAACACAGAAATTAACACTTGAAGGTTTGGTTAGTTTAGTGTGATAAAGAGTAGCAGTGCGGAAGCAAAAGAACAATCACACAAAGGACACATGAGATTTATCCTGGTTCGGCCCTTCCCACATGGAAGTCCTACGTCCAGTCCCCAAGCAAACTCTTGGGATTTCACTAACCGAAGGTACATTCCCCTTCAAGGACACTACAACACCCCACCAGGTCTTCTTCTCTTTCTCGGGCAAGAAGGCAGCCCACTTCTTTTACAGGTTCAGAAGTAAACCTCCTGGAACAAACCCCAGTGCGGTTCTTCTAGACTTAAACCCCTAGCTAGGTCCTGTTGGTACAAACCCCAATAAAGTTCTGCTAGACACTAACCTCTAGCTAGGTTACACACTGTATACAGTCCTACAGCTGGACATAAATCTTTCTTAGAAAAGAAAGATCAGACTGAGAGCTAAACAAGATGAACACTAAGGACTTAGCTCACAGTACAGACTCTCCCCCAAGATTACAATGAGCACAGGGAGAATGGAAGAGAGGAAGGCTTGAAGGCGATGAAGATTTTTGCTTTGAAAGCTTCTGTAGATTTTTGGCTCGAGCTCTTCTCTCTTTCTCTGAGTGTTTGTGGCGTGAAGGTTCTTCTCACAGTTGTACACTCCTTGAAAAATATTCAGGAAAAGGTTCTTCTTTCTTCAGCCATGCTTCATCTTTTATATGAGAGGCTTTTGAAAAGGATCCGTTGAAGAGATCCGTTGGAGTTCTACCCGTTGCTCATCTCTTGTCTTGATCACTCTTGTGGTCTTCGAGGTCTGTGAGCATGGAAGAAAGTGTTAGCATAAAAGAGTGTTTACATGAAAACTGTGCATGCTACTATGTTTCTCTTAACATGCTAAAACTGATAAGTCATATCTTTTTCTGACAGGACTGAGAAATTACGCATGTAGCTTTTTGTCAGAAGATATTTGACTTTTCATTTAGGTGCCAAAAACACTTGAACATACAAGAGAAATCGATGAGAATATGACTTATAAAATCGTTGTTCATTTATAAGAAAATCGTTGCAAGATTATGAACAAATCGATGTGATCACTTATGAAATCGTTATGCAAGCAAATCGTTGTGATCACCTGAAGAAATCGTTATGCAAACAAATCATTGTGATCACCTGAAGAAATCGATGTGATCACTTATGAAATCGTTATGCAAGCAAATCGTTGTGATCACCTGAGGAAATCGTTATGCAAGCAAATCGTTGTGATCATCTGAAGAAATCGATGTGATCACTTATGAAATCGTTATGTAAGCAAATCGTTGTGATCACTTGAAGAAATCGATGTGATCACTTATGAAATCGTTATGCAAGCAAATCATTGTGATCACCTGAAGAAATCGATGTGATCACTTATGAAATCGTTATGCAAGCAAATCATTGTGATCACCTGAAGAAATCGATGTGATCACTTATAAAATCGTTATGCAAGCAAATCGTTGCGATCACCTGAGGAATCGTTCTGAGATCGATTTCTTAACAAATCGTTAAGGCCACTTAAGAAGTCGTTGTAGCGCTTTTAAAAAATCAATTAAAACCAAATCGTTGTAGCGCTTATTAATTTTGGCACTTGAACTGAAATCGATGTATATTGATTAAACATCGATTTTATCATTTTAGTGTGCCATATTGCATCAATGTGAGACTCAGCATTTTGCTATGAGATTGATGCGACACAGATGAAATAAAATATTCAATAGTATTTAATCAACAAAGATATATATGAAATCATCATAAGTTTTGTTATCACCAAAATATAATGACAACCATAAAGTGGTTCAATAGGGGGGATGGGTAGAAATAGAAATATGAAAGCAAATTCAACACTTTCAACTTTGGTTAGTGAATAAAAGCATGTGCAATATAAACAACGGAGTAGAAGCACAATCACACAAAGGACACAATGTCACGCCCCATCATTTAGCAGCGGAAAATAAACGTCGAGAACGTGAACGATACAAGTGTGCGTATCACAGTCGAGTAATTCAGAGTAGCAACTAAATATAACACAAGACGTGAGACAATAAAATTGTCAGCCAAATAACCTTTATTTCATTTCCATTCAACTAATTTAAAACCTTACATCATCAGAGCCAATAACAGGGCCCAATATGGTATCTCAAGTACATCCAACCGATAAAAGGAAACTAACTATTACAAACTCTTGAATACTAATCTTCTCGGCTGACTAGCTATATGGACAGGTATAATTGTGCAGCTCATCACTCGTCCCCAGTCTCATCATTTTCCAGTTCCTCATAATCTATATCTGAAAGGATTAAGGAAAGTAGGTGTGAGCGCACTAGCGCCCAGTAGGATTTATATCTCATGGTGCGGGCATGCTTTACGTAATTAACATGTTAACAGTGTCAATACTATCGTGCAATGCTCATGACAATAACGATAGTGACAAAACCAAGCTATAACATGTACGAGTATGACAATTCTCATGTAGGACGTGTTGGGTTTTCCATATATCATGTTTTTGATGATCACATTAATATCCTTGAACATTGATTTAATGCAAAATTGATGTGCTAACTAACATGAAAAACACCATGAAAGTGATTGAGTTAAACATTGCTAAATCATACAATGTATATCACTAACAATGTATTTGCATGTAGGTGCACAAGCATGAAAGATGGAGCATTGAAGAGATGAGCAAATAGCACAAAAAACTGTCAAAGAGGTGCACCTGTCGACAGATGCAATGTACCTGTCGACAAATTCACACAGTCATTCCAAGACAGAACTCAGGTTTGCATCTCTGAGTGCACCTGTCGACAGATGCAATGTACCTGTCGACAGATTCACACAGTCAACCCAGGACAGAACTCAGGTTTTCTATTCCTGAGTGCACCTGTCGACAGATGCAAATTGCCTGTCGACAGATACACTCAGAAACTCAATTTTCTGAAACCCAGTTCTCAGCCTGAGTGCGCCTATCGACAGATGCAAGTGCACCTGTCGACAGACGACGGAAACATGAGATTTAGAGTTTCCAAATCCGGCCCCACTTGGGTGTTTCCTTCCTCCACGACCCCCACCTTTACCTAACACTATATAAGCATCCTTTTGGAGCCAAATTCGCAGAGAGCAGCCTCCCATCCAAGAGCCTCCAAGGGACCAAGAGGAAAAGCCCCAAATTGCTGCTCTGCTTCAACTTTCTGCCCAGATCGTTGTGGAATCGCCATCCATGCGAAGTTGAAGCCGGATCGTCATCAATTCAACCTTCTACATCAATCAATCTACATCCAATCAAAGTTTGAAGAGCGTTTGGACGATCCACGAGAAGAATTCCAACTGGATTTGTTCCCCTACTCTAAATTCTTCTCTATTTCACAATTTCCATTCCATTGTGTGTGTGTGGTTGTGTTTCGAGCATCCCTTGTGCTTGATTCACGAATTTGTGGTTGTTCTGATCGTGGTTCATCAGACAACGTGTGTGTGGTTGAGTTGTTGTGTTGAACTCGCTCATAAGCAGTCGTTTCTGCGTGTGTGTGTGGACGGTGGATGTAGGATACACGAGTTGTGTACTCCGAACCACCTTAAATCATCGTGTTGTGTGGTTTGTTCACGTTTTGCGATAGATGATTGGTAGGCACGGTGTTCATACGCACGTTTGATACCCTGTTCTCAATATATCAACTCAAGCTTTCTTAATCTCAATCAAATTCTAATCAAGTTTCATTAAGATTGCTGTAGCACCGAAAAGAAGCCATCAGTAATTTAGAATTTGCCGTAATCTATTCAACCCCCCCTTCTAGATTACCATATCGTGTTATTCCGCATAACTCTTCAATTGGTATCAGAGCGGGTTTCTCCGATTTACAGTTTTCGTAATTTGATCTAGCGATCAGAAGATTCTCGATCTTATGGATTCTAGCAAAGGGTATATGGCCGAGGGACATTCAGTAACCAGGCCACCCTATTTTGATGGCATTGACTATTCTTATTGGAAAAATCGTATGCAGGTATTTTTCATAGCTCAAAATTACGAGCTGTGGAAGATAGTCAGCAAGGGACCATATGTGTTGCCTGAGGACGAAGACACCTGGACGAAAGACCAAATAGCTAAAGGAACTCTCAACTGGAGCGCACTAAACATGATGCAATGTGCGGTGCATCCAAAGGAGTTCTCAAGAGTCTCCACATGCTCAACAGCAAAAGAGATGTGGGACAAACTTGAACTCATTTACGAAGGTACGTCCGAGATAAGAGAAACTAAAGTTAGCATGTTAGTGTCTGAATATGAAATGTTCAAGATGAAAACTGATGAAAACATATTAGACATGTTTGCAAGATTCATGCTAATAGTTAACGGGCTAAAAGGTCTTAAGAAGGAATACTCTGAAAGTGACTTAGTAAGAAAGATACTTCGATCTCTTACTTCATCTTGGAATACTAAGGCCACTGTCATTGAGGATTCCAAAGACCTTTCCAAAATGAAATTGGATGAACTAATTGGCTCCTTAATGACATATGAAATCAACATCAAAAGAAAAGAATTAGAAGAAAATCCTAGGAAGTCAATTGCTCTAAAAGCATCCAACAAAACATCAACAAGCTCCAAGAAATCCATTCAACAAGATAGTGATGAGCAAGAAACATCTAGTGAGAGTGATAATGGTGAAATGGACAATGCTCACTAGACAATTCAAGAAATTTCTGAAGTTCAAAAGGAGAGACACAGGTAACTCTAAACCTTTTCAAAAGAAAAATTTTTCACAGAAATATGAGTCCAACAAAAAATCTGATATTGTTTGTTATGAATGCAAGAAACAAGGGCACATGAGAGGAGAATGCCCGGAACTCAAGAAGAAGCTGAAGAAGGAAAAATTCACCTCCAAGAAAGCCAAAGCAATGTTGGCCACCTGGAGTGATGAAGATGAAGATGAAGATGCACAAGAAACATCCGATGATGAAGAAGTGCAATGCTTAATGGCAAGGAGTGATGACTCCACCGAGGTAAACTTCTCATTTAATGATTTCACTGCAAGTGAATGGGAGGAAGCATACACTACTCTATTTGAAAAATTTTGTGAATATAGATCTGAAAATAAAGCATTAAAAAAGAAATGCAACTCCCTTGTGCATGATAAAAACAATGATGAACGAATTGCATTCCTGACAAAAGAAATAGAAATGATGAAAGTTGATGAAAAGACTCATAATGAAGAGATGGATTGCTTGAAAATGAGATTGCAAGAAACACAAAAAGAAAAAGACTGTTTAAGCCATTCTCTTGAATTCCTTCAAGAAGAACAATTAGAAACAAAGAAAAAGTTGGAACAAACTGAAAAAGAATTGAAAGAAAAATCTGAGGACTTAATGAAATTTGTAAAAGGGAAGCAAAATCTAGATGCAGTTTTGGGCGCCAAAATACATGTAACCAAGCATGGGTTAGGATATCAACCTGTCAAACAAAAGAAAATAGGAGAGTCATTGATCACTTCCTTTGTTGACCCTAGCCCAAGCACAAGCAAGCATGTTCCCACAAAGCATAACTCAAGGCAGTCTCAGACCAAAGCAATGCAACCCAAACAAAATGTTCCCAACAAACAAAATAAAAGCCACCTGTCGACAGATGGAATGGTGCCTGTCGACAGCCAAGAACAACTTCAACTAATAAACAGTCTATCAAGCAACAAAAAATTGAAAAGAAAATTCCTTCATGCAATGTGTGTAAAAAGATTGGTCATGATGAAAAACAATGCTGGAATAATCCAAAGAAACAGAAATTCAAACAAGTTTGGATTCCTAAACATCTACTTTGTTGCATGAATGAAATTTTGGGACCCAAAGTAATTTGGGTACCAAAACCTCTTGTCTGATCCACATATGCAGGAATGCCTAGCAGCCCAACATCAAAACAAATGGTACTTGGATAGCGGCTGTTCGAGGCACATGACGGGCGACAATGCTAAATTCTGTTTCCTAGTGGAGAAAAACGGAGGACAAGTCATCTTTGGAGGTAACAACAAAGGCCAAATAATTGGCACAGGTAATGTTGGTAAGTGTCCCTCCAATTCAATTGAGAATGTACTGTTGGTTGATGGCCTTAATCACAACTTGCTTAGCATAAGTCAATTGTGTGATAAAGGTCACAACGCCATGTTTGAATCAAATTCATGTCAAATTGTTGATAAAGAAACAGGAAGTGTAAAATTTTCTGGAGAAAGAGTGAATAACATTTACTTAGTTGACTTAGATGATCCAGAAAATGACAACTTGTGTCTTGTTGCAAATAGACAGGATGAATTGACCTTGTGGCATCGTAGGCTTGGCCATGCGAGCTACAACGTGTTGCACAAGATCATGAAGCTCAAATTAGTAAGTGGACTTCCTGACATTTCTTTTAACAACAATGAAAGTTTTTGTGATGCATGTGCACAGGGAAAACAGACCCGAAAGTCTTTCAAATCTAAAGCACCGGTAAGCACATCTAAACCATATGAATTGTTGCACATGGACCTTTTTGGACCAACTAGATCTCTAAGTCTCAATGGCAAACGTTTTGGTTTTGTCATTGTAGATGATTTTTCTAGGTTCATATGGGTCAAATTCTTGGCACACAAAAGTGAAACACTTACAATCTTCCAAGAATTCTTTAACAAGATTGAGCATGGCAATGTGAATAAAATATGTTCAATACGCACCGATCACAAGGGAGAATTTGATAACAATGCTTTTTCTGATTTTTGCAGGCACCAAGGGATTGAACATCTGTTCTCTTCCCCAAGGACTCCAGAACAAAATGGAGTAGTGGAGAGGAAAAACAGAACATTGGTGGAAATGGCTCGCACTCTTCTAGTTGAAGGCCAACTCTCCAAAAGCTTTTGGGCAGAAGTAGTGAACACTTCATGCTACATTCTAAACAGAGCCATGGTAAGACCTGTGATAAAGAAAACCCCCTACCAATTGTTGAAAGGTAAGAAACCCAACCTTGGGTACTTCCGAGTTTTTGGCTCAAAGGTATTTATTCATAACAATGATAAATCTGATTTAGATAAATTTGAAGCCAAAAGTGATCAAGGTGTTTTTCTAGGCTACTCAGAACACTCTAGGGCATATAGGGTGTTTAACAATAAAACACGCACTGTGGAAGAAACTCCACATGTCATTTTTGATGAGACTTATGCCAAATCTAACAGCTTGAATGTTAATAGGACTGAAAAAGAGGATGAAGGAACATCGCTTAAGGACCTACAAGTCAAAGCAAAAGACAAATTTGAAGAAGATTCCAAGACCAAAGGTGGATATCTTCACAGGGACTACGATGAAGATGATGAAATAGCATTCAGAAAACAAGATGAAACACTTGAAGAGAATCCACCAGAAAGTGAACCTCCTGAAGAACGACATTCACAAGATCAAATTCCTCAAGGACAAGATACTCCCGGCCCTTCAACAATCACAAATGTGAGGTATTCCAAAGATCACCCACTTGATGATGTGATAGGTAGTTTAAATATTCTGTTCAAACGAGGTCTCAAGTAAGAAAAATAATTCAACATGATCTTTTTGCTTTTGTTTCTCAAGTGGAACCCAAAAATGTTGAAAAAACCTTAAAAGATAACTCGTGGATTGATGCTATGCATGAGGAACTTGGTCAATTTCAAAGAAATAATGTATGGAGTTTAGTTCCTAGAACCCCTGAAATTTCTATCATAGGAACTAGATGGGTGTTTAGGAATAAACTTAATGAAGAAGGAAAAGCGGTCAAAAATAAAGCAAGACTCGTTGCAAAAGGATATAGTCAAGAATTTGGTGTAGACTTTGAAGAGTCCTTTGCTCCAGTAGCCAGGTTAGAAGCAGTCAGAATCTTATTGGCATATGCATGCTCCCATAAGTTCAAACTTTATCAAATGGATGTTAAAACTGCTTTCTTAAATGGCTATATAAAAGAAGAAGTCTATGTCTCTCAACCACCAGGTTTTGAAAATTCTGAAATGCCTAACCATGTGTATAAATTGCACAAAGCTCTTTATGGTTTGAAATAGGCACCTCGAGCTTGGTATGATAGACTAAGCAATTTTCTGGTAAGCAAAAACTACTCAAGAGGTAAAGTGGACCAAACTCTCTTCACTAAGAAAGTTCGCAATCACATGATTGTTGTTTAAGTTTATGTGAACGATATTATATTTGGTTCAACTAACCCTTCACTGTGTGAAGAATTTTCTAAACATATGCACAGTGAATTTGAAATGAGTCTAATGGGGGAGCTTCAATTCTTTCTTGGTTTGCAGGTGAAACAACATAAAGACGGATTCTTCATAAATCAAGAAAAATATGTTAAAGAGCTTCTCAAATGATTTCAATTTGAGCAAGCTAAACCGGCCTCCACCCCAATGAGCACAAGCATCAAATTAGAAAATGATGAGAAAGGTAAACCGGTAGATGCAAAGCACTTCCGAGGTATGATTGGCTCACTCCTTTATCTTACTGCAAGTAGACCGAATATACAATTTAGTGTTTGCCTTTGTGCTAGATATCAATCTAGTCCAAAGGAAAGCCATTTAATTACAGTCAAGAGAATTTTCCGATATCTCTCTGGCACATACAATTTGGGTTTTTGGTACCCAGCAGGCAGTAGTTTTGATTTGATCTCATATTCTGATGCTGATTATGCTGGATGTAAAATTGATAGAAAAAGCACTAGTGGATATTGCCAATTCCTTGGCGGTTGCATGGTTTCGTGGGCATCCAAGAAACAACACTCGGTTGCACTCTCCACTGCAGAGGCAGAATATGTCGCTGCAGGAAGTTGTGCAGCTCAAGTGTTGTGGATCAAAAGTCAGTTAGCTGACTATAATGTTGAAATTGGATGTACACCTATCCTATGTGACAACACAAGTGCTATCAACCTTTCAAAAAACCCTGTCCAACACTCAAGGACTAAACACATTGAAATCCGTCATCATTTCTTGAGAGATGAAGTTGCCAATAAAACCTTGGAACTTAATTTCATTCCCACAGAAAAATAATTGGCTGATATTTTCACCAAACCCTTGTCTGAAGATAGATTCACATCCTTAAGAAGAGAATTGGGTTTGTGTAAAATGCAATGAAACTGACAAACCATCTTGGAGTACATGCTCTTTATGTGTGAATGACTATGTGGTATATTAAATGGTGAACTGTGGAAGAACAAGTTCGGCTTGTTTGAAAACTATCATCATGCGTGAGAAAATATTCTCCGCCAAGTATCAATAGTCCTATTTCATATAAAGGCCCTATACTTCACATAGGATTTTTAGTTTCCTTACATTTTATCATGTTAACTCCATGAAACAATGCTTTTTCTGTGATCATGTGCTTGTGTATGACTTTCTTTAAATGATCATGTTTGTCTTGTATCAAATGCTTGTGTGAATCCTTGCTTAGATGTTGTGTCAACACGTGCACACACTATGGGGGAGTGAGTTAAGGGTAGATGAGTATTTTTTTCTTGAGGAAACTCTTCCTACATCACCTTGTTGAATTCTCACTTCCTTGAACTCAATGTGCAATCAATCTAAAACCAGAAAAATCCAATCTGTTCATATCTGTCGACAGTCTCATTCCATCTGTCGACAGGTACACTCAGTTTTGTTCTGACTGAAACTTCAATTCATCAGTCTGTGTGCATCTGTCGACAGACATATTCCTTCTGTCGACAGATACACACATTCTTCTTTATTTTTCAATTCCTTCTTCATACTTCTCAAGAAAGTGTTCCTTACTTGATTTAAAGGTAAACATTGGTTTGTTTGTGTGCAATATAACCTTTTCATATCCACTTCATGTCAAAGTCGTGAACCAAGTCTAAATGATGTTTGATGCAACACTTGATTGAGGTCTATTTAGATCATTTTGAACACAATGAGCAAACTAAATGATTTTTAAACATCTCCTTTGATTAACTCCCTTGTCGTTAAACATGAATCTAAAATGATTTGAAAAAATCAGAAGATTCTTGAATTTGATGTTCTACATTATAACTTGCCTAAAGAAATCTCATGTACTTGACGAAAAGTAAAAATAAAATAAAATAAAAAAAGGAGAAAAGCTACCTATTTCTTCGGTTCAATCAACAAATTTATCTTTCATTTATGGGATGGAGGTAGAGCAATGATGAAAATCACTAAGTAACCGGGGACATGGGCATCACCAATGTCGGTCTTCGCGTCAAAAGGTTGTTTCATTATCTCTATACAATGACTTGATGGACACTCACATTGAGTAACTGGGGGTATTGGCATCACAAATGTCTACCTTCACATGAAAAAGTGAAAGTGCTCCTCATTGCCACTCTTTTCCATCTTCGTTGTTTAAAGATTCTAAAATCATACCAGAAATAGAGTGAAGCCTCCGAAAAACTTTTTATGTCAAGTCCAATGTGCTTCTTATGGGTAAGATGTTCTTGTGGCCATCTAATTCAAATGTCATCTGACTATCATCTCTATTTAGATGCAAGTTTTTCTTCAACGGCCTTAATCAAAAGAGTTATTTAATTTTCACTGGCTATTGTGAAATGTGTTCTTCATGATCTAATTAAAGAACTTATCTGTTTTAATTCAAACTCATTTTAGAATTGTGTCATGTCTTCATCATAATGGATATGCATTTTATATTGTACATACACCTATTTTACCTTAAAACACCAAATGAACACTTGTCCCTTTGAAAAATCTTATCAAAAATCCGAGACCGACTTGATTTCCTCTACTCCGAGAGAGATGGATCCCGTCATCCTCCACCTGCTGGACATGACAATGAATAGAGGGTCTCAGGGTCGTTAGAGGTCATTAAGAGTCTTAGCTGGGAGTTAGTCTCACTTGTCCAGTCATCTTTTGCTTGTTCATGTTATTTCCCTTTCTTTTGATTTTTATTGAGTCATGTACTGATTGTCTCTTGTACTGTGAAATTTGAATGATCAATCAATGTAAACTCACAGTTCATGTTTATTTGTCTCCTAATGTGCATGACTTGACATTTTGTATGTTGTCAAAAAGGGGGAGAACATCAATATGCATCAATTGAATGTTTTTGTCATCATCAAAAAGGGGGAGATTGTTGGGTTTTCCATATATCATATTTTTGATGATCACATTAATATCCTTGAACATTGATTTAATGCAAAATTGATGTGCTAACTAACATGAAAAACACCATGAAAGTGATTGAGTTAAACATTGCTAAATCATACAATGTATATCACTAACAATGTATTTGCATGTAGGTGCACAAGCATGAAAGATGGAGCATTGAAGAGATGAGCAAATAGCACAAAAAACTGTCAAAGAGGTGCACATGTCGACAGATGCAATGTACCTGTCGACAGATTCACACAGTCATTCCAAGACAGAACTCAGGTTTGCATCTCTGAGTGCACCTGTCGACAGATGCAATGTACCTGTCGACAGATTCACACAGTCAACCTAGGACAGAACTTAGGTTTTCTATTCTTGAGTGCACCTGTCGACAGATGCAAATTGCCTGTCGACAGATACACTCAGAAACTCAATTTTCTGAAACCCAGTTCTCAGCCTGAGTGCGCCTGTCGACAGATGCAAGTGCACCTGTCGACAGACGACGGAAACATGAGATTTAGAGTTTCCAAATCCGGCCCCACTTGGGTGTTTCCTTCCTCCACGACCCCCACCTTTACCTAACACTATATAAGCATCCTTTTGGAGCCAAATTCGCAGAGAGCAGCCTCCCATCCAAGAGCCTCCAAAGGACCAAGAGGAAAAGCTCCAAATTGCTGCTCTGCTTCAACTTTCTGCCCAGATCGTTGTGGAATCGCCATCCATGCGAAGTTGAAGCCGGATCGTCATCAATTCAACCTTCTACATCGATCAATTTACATCCAATCGAAGTTTGAAGAGCGTTTGGACGATCCACGAGAAGAATTCCAACTGGATTTGTTCCCCAACTCTAAATTCTTCTCCATTTCACAATTTCCATTCCATTGTGTGTGTGTGGTTGTGTTTCGAGCATCCCTTGTGCTTGATTCACGAATTTGTGGTTGTTCTGATCGTGGTTCATCAGACAACGTGTGTGTGGTTGAGTTGTTGTGTTGAACTCGCTCATAAGCAGTCGTTTCTGCGTGTGTGTGTGGACGGTGGATGTAGGATACACGAGTTGTGTACTCCGAACCACCTTAAATCATCGTGTTGTGTGGTTTGTTCACGTTTTGCGATAGATGATTGGTAGGCACGGTGTTCATACGCACGTTTGATACCCTGTTCTCAATATATCAACTCAAGCTTTCTTAATCTCAATCAAATTCTAATCAAGTTTCATTAAGATTGCTGTAGCACCGAAAAGAAGCCATCAGTAATTTAGAATTTGCCGTAATCTATTCAACCCCCCCTTCTAGATTACCATATCGTGTTATTCCGCATAACTCTTCAGGACGAAACGATTAACAACGAGATAGATGACAAAATGATCACTTGACATGTAGAGGAAATTCAATAGCATGTAGCATGTACCATAGATTTCTCAAGTTGAATTCCATAGAATTCCAATGGACAATGACATATTGGATTCAATAACGATGACATGTACAATAGATTTGGCCATTTCACATATAACAGTTCAATCAATCAATCATTCAATAATAGTGTGGAAATCACCCAGATCAATCTTGCATTCAACTAGGTGATTTCCAGACACCTCAATGGATCATATACTCTCGCGATTTATAAGTATTTCGGGTGCTCCTCCCAGAACCAGACTGGGCCCTATTTGCACAGGCATAGTTGTAAACTGAAGTTCCAATAATTTCTGGTAATTCCATTCATTCATTTATGGCCAACATGATTTCCAAGTGATGGACAATGATGAACTAAAGATCATGCCGATGATGATAGAGAACAATGCAAGGGGACATGATCTAGATTAATTTCGGCAGCATAACGGCTTATTCTCATTAGTTCAATCTTTACATTTAATGGCTTGTTTTTCAATGTTATCAAATCACTCTCACGAGAAATATATAAGAATAGAAGTGCATTCTATCTTCCGGGTACTTATTAATTGGTACAACCAACTCGGTCTTCATGAGGGAATCCATGAAGTACGAAGAATTACGGAGGTCTTAGAGAAAAGGTCACCAGTCGACTGATACAGAATGACCGGCCGAGAAACAAGACAGAAAGCTCATAACAATCAACATGACATGTATGCAATTTAATCTATCACATGGTTGTAGTGCATTTTAGCATGTAGTCACTTTCCAATTTATGGACAAGACAGAGTATAGACATAGCATGTAACAATCACATGATCACATGGATGAACTCAATCAATCATTTACATTTAGAATAAATGTTCATATTCTTAAGATTTTCATGTAGGTTAAACCCTTTTAGGCCATTGCATAACTATATGACATGATGTAACATAAGAACATGCATATGGTAGATTGGACAGCTCATTAAAATAGTCTCGGGTCGGCCTTGAAATTGCGACGGAACCAGTCGACGCACTTCATGAAACCATACATGATAATGGTGCTGTTATTAATGATAATCATGTTATTTTATTATCTTATGGTCTTTAATTTTACACAAATTCATTGTCACTTTATTACAAAAATGATAATTGATTAAATCTATTTTGTGTTGTGTTTATAGGATTAATGGGCCAAGAAATGAAGGTTAATGGGTCTTTGATTGAGAATAATGAGAGATTCTATTAAAATATTCCCCATCTATCTTTCTTTCATTTTTTTAACACTTTCTCATTTTTAAAATTCCCTCTCCTATTTTCCAAAAATCTCTCTCCCCTTCCTCTCTTCTCCAACACTTTATAAACTCTCCCTCTCTCTATTTCATGCTATTATTCTTCCCCCTCTCACTTTCTCTCTTCTCCCTCCTGCGATCTCCCCTTCCTCCTCTTCTTCTTTCTCTTCTTCTTCTTCTCTCTCCATCTCTCTGGCCCGGTCTCTCTCTTCAGCAGAAGCAGCAGCAGTAGGCCACCGCGCCGGTCCGCCCGCGCTAGGCCGCCCAGGCCCGCACCAGGTCGCACCTGCATGACCCCGCCACCGCCTGCGCAGCCCGCCTGCGCGGCCCGCCCGCACGCGCTCGTGTGCGTTGCCCAGCCGCTGCCGCCTGCCTGCGCGCGTGCCACGCCAGCGCCCTGCCTGCCCACGCGAGCCTGCCTACTGCGCGCTAGCCCCGCCTGCCCGCGCGCCTGCCGCGTGACCCCTGCCAGCGCCACCGCCTGCCACCTTGTCCACCCGAGCCCGCGCGAGCCAGGCCGCCCCTCTCTCACCCTCTACGTGCATGCATGCACGTAGAGATGCCGGCGTGCCCTCTCTCCTTTCTCCTCTCTCTCACCTCTCTCTCTCTCCTCTCTCCCTCTCTCTCGTCTCTCTCTCGCCTCTCTCCTCTCTCTCTCTCTCTCTCCTCTCGCTTCCTCTCTCTCCTCTCTAGTCTCTCCTCTATCCCACTCTCTCTATTCTGTCCATCTCTCTATCATGTTTCTTTACAGTTTGTTTAATTTGGATTAGGTAAGTGTGGTTAAATGATTACTTTCTCTTGCGTCTCTCTCTACTCTACTGTTTATCTCTCTCTCAACCACCCTCTTTAGTTTAGGTTTATTTTGTGCAACTTAGTTTATTCTCACCACATTATTTTATTAACTAAAAAACTCAAGATTTTCAACTCTAAAATCTAGTTCTCCGTGGATTCGACTCGGCTCTCACTACTTAACTATTGTCAAAATAATTAGTGTAGGCCGATACTTTTGAGATTGTTAGTCACGTGTTAAACGACGCATTCGTGGGCTATCAATTTTTGGTGCCGTTGCCGGGGAATTAGATTTTTCGTTTTGATAATCTTGTTTTTTTTGTATATATTTAGGCTAACATTTTCTTTCTTTTTGTAGGTATCAAATAAAAAGTGAAAAGTTTTGAAAATTGCAAAATTGAAGAATCTGTCACTGAAAGGTAGATTTGTAAGTAAAATGGTTGTTTTGAAAAAAAAAATCCAAAAATTGCACAAAAAATAGAAAAAGGTAAGTGAGGTGAGTTTCCTTCTCTCTCACACTCTTTCTATTTGTTTTACTTTCCAAAAGAACGAGGGATTGCGTTGGAGGTAAGTACCCTTAAAACCCTATTGATTGAGTTTCCTTTTTTTAGTTGCCATGTTTAGATAATTCATTAAAAAAAAAAATCAATCACTTGAATCCAATAAAAGATGTCATGTCAAGATTAGAGACTTTCCATCTTTAGGGCATGCATCATTTAGACTTTCATCTTTAGGTAAGTTTCTTTTTTGAAAAGTTTTCTTTCTTGTCGAAGATTGCTGGAGGCAAGGTGAGAATCTTAACTTTCTTGAAAGCATGATCATGCATTGCCATGCTTGCATAGAACCCCTTGCTTGATTTTGTGGTGTGCACATCATTTCTAAAATAATTTAAGGGCAATTTCCTTAACAAGATAAGGTGGGGATTTGATCACCCTTCCTTAGCCCACAAACCACAACTTCCTGCATCTTTTGCATTCCCAAGCCCAATAAAAGGCAGTAGACATTGAACCTAGGGTTCACAATGAGATTTTGGTCCACCTAGGCCCACTATCAAGTTTTGGAAACTGGTGTCTAAGGCTAGAGGTTAAGTGGCAAATGCCTAAGTGGGAAAGTTGTTCTCTAATTAGGTCCCTACGGAAGTAGGGGGAGCCTCCCACTACCCCACCTCTTACCTGGCCAGTGGACATACATGTTAGTGGACTTAGGTTGGGTTTAAGTCACTTTGTGAGAAAGCTTACTTTTAGAACCCAGATCCCTAGGTCATTTAGGTTAATTGTTTGCAACTTATTTGTCTCTGCCTAAAAAAAAAAAAACTAAAATTATAATAAAAAAAGAGAGAAAAAGTCTCATCTTTCTCATTCACAATCATATGTGGGCTAACCCAGCACATTATATAAGCCATGGCCCAAACCAATTTTCATCTCTCATTCAACGTGGCCCAGCCTACTTTGAAAATATACATTTCTTGTCAGCCCACTATGAAAGTACATTCCCTGGGGTGGCCCAACTCTCAGATTTTACCCAAGATCAGGCCCGCCATACTAATTTGTTCCATAATGTGCCATCTTTCACCCAAGCAGAAACAAAATATTTTCAAGGGCCTTTCACCTCCACTCCTTACCCAAAAGATGAACAATATGTCCCTCCTGTAGAATTGAGTTGGCTTTACCAAGATCCACAAGGGGAAATTCAAGGACCCTTTCTTGGTGCTGAAATCATCTCATGGTTCAATGAATGATTCTTTAGTACTGATCTGCCGGTGTGCTTAACAAATGCTCCTGAAGGCACACCCTTCCAACCACTTGGAGAAGTAATGCCACATTTAACACTTAAAGATCAACCTATTCTGGCCCAAGCCCAAAGTCCACCTATCCACAACTTTCAACATTGGGTCCAATGCCAAATTGACATTCATGATCAAGGCCATCATGAGGGGCAACATGCATATCCATGGCCCACTCATACATCTCCCTCGCAATCAGGCATCTTTGATGATCAATTTGAGCAATTTATGAAAAAATTTCATGATAATCAACAAGGCTTTGAGTAAACATTCACCCAACAACAACAAGAATTAGAGCAATCCTTTGTCAAAACTGACCTCCTGATTACTCAACTGATGGAAATCAGAAGGAGGCAAGATAGTCAGTCACCATGCCAACCCATTGACAATCATGCACATCATTATTTTGATTGTGACCAACAATTTGACTCTCAAATTCCATCCACAACTTCTCAGTCCAACATGATTGTGGACGCCCACTTGGAAAATGAGAGATACTATTAATGAGTCAAATCAGGAGGAGATGGGTGCCACTGAAAATCAATCCAAAGTCTTGGCCCAACTTGAAACTGATCATCAAGAAGACTCCATCCATAATGTCATACTTGAGGAAAGCTCTAGTGAGTTAGCTGAACTCAAGTTGGGGGAGACGAAAAAGAATGTCATCTAGATGTTAGGTCCAAGTTTGATGTGACATTGTTTCAAGTGGATGACAAAGAAGATGTGAGTGTGGAGAAAGAGCTAGGTGTAATCATCAATCATTCTTCTTGGGTAAGAGAAGAATTAGAAATTCTGTCTGAAGTCCACATTGACTGGGTCTCTCTTGATGTCGACAAAGACATGGAACTCCTACCTCTCCCTGATCTTGGCAAATCCAACATGTTCATGGACATGCTACCACTAGCTGATTGGTCAACTGCACTTGAACCTTTTAAGCATCATTGTGTTGAAAGTCATATCCATTTCATTCCTGATCATGCTACTATTTTTGACTCAAGTCAGCCTGTGGAGTTCAAGCAATCCTCTG
This sequence comes from Colocasia esculenta, assembly GCA_014218235.1. Classification (NCBI taxonomy): domain Eukaryota; kingdom Viridiplantae; phylum Streptophyta; class Magnoliopsida; order Alismatales; family Araceae; genus Colocasia; species Colocasia esculenta. The sequence continues at coordinate 90,651,115 of CM024760.1, forward strand.
AGCATCCAACTCAATCTGACCTCAATATCATGAAAGAGGATCTGAAAATGGAAGTTGTGGGTGAAAAGGATGAAAACAATAAAGTCCGCATTGATGTGTTCAACATATATAAAGATTTTAAGTGTCCAAATGAATATTTCTTAATTGAAGATATGATCTTGAATACCCCAATTTCTCTATCATTTAATGATATGAAGGGTAAGTTTGGCCCACTTGACCCACCAAGGCTGGTGATGCCCTACAAAGAAAAAATTTGGCGTCAATTGATTGGGGTGTTACGTGACCCTGTTACCCCCATGTGTCTGGCTGAAGACATTAAACTTAGCGCTTGTTGGGAGGCAACCCAATATTTTTAGGAAAATTGATTTCTATTGATTTTGTTTTTATTTTGTGTCTTAGGTGTTTGCTAGCCACTATCCTTTGATAAAGCTAGTGTGCAACCACCCGCATGTGATCATCAGGTTGCATCTCTCCTTTTTAACTTACATTGGCTTTATTCTATTGTCATTACTTTTATGCCATTGAGGACAATGTCATTTAAGTTGGGGGGAGAGACAAATTGTATTTCAAATTTTTGTCCCTAACATTGTGCTTCATGCTTCATATTTCATGCAAGATTTTTTTTTTTTTTTTGCTTCTAGCTTGACTCATAGTGTGTACTTGTAAAGGTGGTGAGTTGAAGGGGTGAGTTAACTAGTTATGTTTTTAGCATCTTCCTCAAAATACATTTGAAATTTCATCAACAAAGTAAAGTATTGTTTTGAGCTATTCAAATGGATGATGAGAGTTTTACCGAACATTCAGGTTGATTGATTGATATTCTACATTCCTATTGATGACCAATCGTGGGTAAAAGCTACCTGCCTACAAATAAATGTGAAAATGTGTGTAGTAGTGAAAAAAGAAAAAAAAGAAACATGGAAAATGCCCCTGATCTTAGTAACCGGGTCTGTGGCTCCTAAGGTAAGAGTTGAGGCTCGCGTCAAACGGTGAAGGGAAGTGCAACACCATGTAAATGAAAAGATAAAAAAAGAGCATGAAAAAAAGAATTAGGCAGAGTGAAAGCTACCTGTAATTCGAAGATCGAATTTAAGGAGTGTAGAGTTGATACCATCCTTGAGTGATAAGTAAAAAGCCCATGCATCCTCTTATTAATGCTCAAACATTATACAAAAAGTCATGAAATTTTATGTGTATCTTGAGGAACTGTCTAATGACATGAACTGACATATTTGCCTTTGACACTCTCGAGAACTTGAAATACTTATGACCAAGCAATCTCATTCTTACTTTCTTGTCATGAAGTATGATATTTTGAACTCTTGTTTGTCCCAATTATTCACTTATGTGCATTGCTAAGGGACTAGCAATGAGTAAGTTGGGGGTGTGATAATGGTGCTGTTATTAATGATAATCATGTTATTTTATTATCTTATGGTCCTTAATTTTACACAAACTCATCGTCACTTTATTACAAAAATGATTATTGATTAAATCTATTTTGTGTTGTGTTTGTAGGATTAATGGGCCAAGAAATGAAGGTTAATGGGCCAACAGATTTGATTGAGAATAATGAGAGATTCTAATAAAATATTCCCCATCTATCTTTCTTTCATTTTTTTTAACACTTTCTCATTTTTAAGATTCCCTCTCCTATTTTCCAAAAATCTCTCTTTCCTTTAATCTCTCTCCCCTTCCTCTCTTCTCCAACACTTTATAAACTCTCCCTCTCTCTATTTCATGCTATTATTCTTCCCCCTCTCACTTTCTCTCTTCTCCCTCCTGCGATCTCCCCTTCCTCCTCTTCTTCTTTCTCTTCTTCTTCCTCTCTCTCCATCTCTCTGGCCCGGTCTCTCTCTTCAGCAGAAGCAGCAGCAGCAGGCCACCGCGCCGGTCCGCCCGCGCTAGGCCGCCCAGGCCCGCACCAGGTCGCACCTGCGTGACCCCGCCACCGCCTGCGCAGCCCGCCTGCTCGGCCCACCCGCACGCGCCCGTGTGCGTTGCCCAGCAGCTGCCGCCTGCCTGCACGCGTGCCACGCCAGCGCCCTGCCTGCCCACGCGAGCCCGCCTGCCGCGCGCCAGCCCCGCCTGCCCGCGCGCCTGCCGCGTGCCCCGTGCCAGCGCCGCCGCCTGCCACCTTGCGCGCCCGAGCCCGCGCAAGCCAGGCCGCCCCTCTCGCACCCTCTACGTGCATGCATGCACGTAGAGATGCCGGTGCGCCCTCTCTCCTTTCTCCTCTCTCTCGTCTCTCTCTCGAGGATGGATGGGGAAGAAGCTCCTGTTCTTGGCCGTTCTCCTCCTCCTGTGGTGCCCTAGCTCATATTCCCACGACCCCAACACAATGGTAAACCTTCCCTAAGAGTATCTTCATGATTATTTATAGATCTAGGGTTTATTCAAGTCCTAATGTGCTTAGGAATCAGGGGTTGTGGTTTTTGCTTGGGTAGCTTCCATACTTTGGGGATTCTCCTCCCAATTGAAGTAGGAATACTATTAGGAAGGTTCATAACATGGCTAGGTACAAATTGGATTGCCATTCATGGCTAATCACCCATGTTTTAACCCTAATTTACCCTTTCCTAATTTCTGCATATTTATGGTCACGAATTTTGGGGTTTATTGCTATTGGGTTTTGATCTTTGGCCCATTTAGAGTTGTATTAGCCCAATATGATTTAAATAGCTGATTTCACACTTTGGGAGTTTAATCATGTCATTTATTTTATTTTGGTTCACCATTTTTATTTATTTTCTATTTTCCTACATTTTAAATCATTTAGTTTTCTGGGGCGTTACATCCTCCCCTACTTAAGAAAATGTGGTCCCCAAATTTATACATAATGGTATAAGATCATACCTGAGAATAGTTCTGGGTGATTTTTCTTCATTCTTTCCTCCGTTTCCCAGGTAGCGTTGGTAACTCCATCTCGACTCCACTGGACCTTCACTATAGGTATGGTACGATTCCTGAGTCGTTGTAACTTTTGATCCAATAGCTTGATCAGTTTCTCTTCATAGGTCAGGTCTTCCCGAATCTCCAAGTCCTCATGGCTAATTATATGGTCGGCATTGAATAGATATTTCCTCAGCATGGATATGTGGAAGACATTGTGTACATTAGCCAGTTGTGGCGGTAGTGCAAGTCTGTAAGCCACCTGGCCAACCCTTTCAAGAATTTCAAAAGGGCTGATAAACCTGGGACTCAACTTTCCCTTGATCCCAAATCTTTGAATTCTCCTTGAAGGTGAGACCTTCAAGAAAACATGGTCGCCAACTTGGAATTCCAGCTCTCTTCTCCTCTTGTCTGCATAACTTTTCTGCCTTGATTGTGCTATCTTCAGACGTTCCCTGACAATTTGTACCTTCTTGACAGTTGCTTCAATTAAGTCGGGTCCAACCCATTGGTTTTCTCCAACCTCCTCCCAACAAAGAAGTGATCTACAACTCCTGCCATATAAGGCTTCAAATGGTGCCATTTTGATACTTGCCTAATAGCTATTGTTATATGCAAACTCCATTAAATACAACTGGTCATCCCAGCGTCCCCTAAAATCGAGCACAAGGGCACGAAGCATGTCCTCCACAATTTGATTGGTTCTTTCAGTTTGTCCATCCGTCTGAGGATGAAAGGCAGTGCTAAAGTTCAATTTGGTGCCCATCGCTGCTTGTAAACCCTTCCAGAAGTGTGAGGTGAATCTAGGGTCTCGATCAAATATTATAGTAGATAAAACCCCATGCAATCTAACTACTTCCTTAGCATATAGTGCAGCCAACACATCTACTATCCAGGAGCTTTTAATCGGCAAGAAATGAGCTGACTTGGTCAATCGGTCAACTATTACCCATATTGCATCCATACCACCTCGGGTTCTGGGCAGTCCCATGATAAAGTCCATCCCGATGCTATCCCACTTCCATTCCGAAATTTCTAGTGGTAGCAGTCCGTTTGAAAATGCTCACCCTTGACTTTCACGCATGTTAAACAATATGCCACATGGTTGGCCACACCCCTCTTCATATTTGGCCACCAATAAGATTTTTTCAAGTCTTGGTACATCTTTGTGTTGCCCGGTTGGCTAACCCAGAGGGGGGTGAATGGGTCTTTAAAAAATTTATCTGATAAAAACCTGAACTCAAACAAACATAAAGAGTTCTTGAAAGGAATTAGTAATGGTTAGTAAAAACAACAATCACACAAAGAAAACAATCACACAACACACAGATTTATCCTGGTTCGGATCTCCTCTCCTTGGGAGTCCTACGTCCAGTCCCTGAGCAACCCTCAGGATTTCACTAACTCGGGTACAGTCCCCCTATGGACAAAAACAACCACCCAGCTTAGCTGGTCTTCCTTCACCTCTGAAGGGAACACAACACCACCCTGGAAACCACCAGGTCTTCCTTCACACACGAAGGGAAAACAACACCACCCTGGAAACCACCAGGTCTTCCTTCACACACGAAGGGAAAATTCTTGAGAGAAAAAGGCTAGCCCCTAGATCAAGCTTTTACAAAACTCAATCTGAAGCTACAAGCACTGAGAGACGAAAATCTACACAAAGTGCACTCTCTCAGAACTAAACTAGCTCTTCCTTAATTTTTCTTCTCACAGCACAGGGAGCTAAGAGCCAAGATCGAAAAGACTGAATTTCTGGCTCTAGAGAAAACTTTGAAGACTTGAAAGCTGCAGAGTTCTAGCCGCTCTTCAATATGAATTGAATTTTCTCGATGCCTTTTTCTTCCGAGCTTCATCTTGTATTTGTATCTCCGATTTGAATGAGGACAAGGAGATGACCGTTGTCTCACAGCTTTGGTGAACGTTAGACGGAAGGTTTTGTGGAAGATTCCTGTCAACAGTCTTTTGTTCTTTGGAGCACGCAAAGAGATAAGATCTTCTGAGTTTGCTTGTAGTTCCTTCTGTGTCCGTTGTTGTAGGATAGTACATCCTTAAGGTTCTGCAAGGTTGAGCTTTAATGGTAGACAGCTATACTATCTCCAGATGTCAATCAACGTCAAAGCAGATAGACACAAATATAGTAGTAACACTTTATCGTTCTAAAAGATGCATGCAGAGAATACACCAGAATGGAAGATATGTTCTGTGTCCATGCAGAGATACGTTCAGTCTTTATTAAATGCATGGCAGTCAATCAGACGAGATGCGACTTTGACTATTCAACGTAGATCAAGGAAAAACGTTTAATTAGTGGAAACATGACTTATGCAGTCGTTGAGAAAATCTGATAGAATCGTTATGATCAAGTTGCTGTAGACTGACAAGAAGTCGTTACGATAACTTATGAAATCATTATCACAACCAAGTCGTTCTATAACAGATGATAAAAGAAATCGTTATGAAACATGGCAAGTCGATGTAATTTTCTAAAGAAATCGTTATGACAACTTACAGAGTCGTTATGATGAGCAAGTCGTTATAACTTCTGAAGAAGTCGTTATGATATCTTACAGAGTCGTTATAATGAGCAAGTCGTTATAACTTCTGAAGAAGTCGTTATGATATCTTACAGAGTCGTTATAATGAGCAAGTCGTTATAACTTCTGAAGAAGTCGTTACGATATCTTACAGAGTCGTTATAATGAGCAAGTCGTTATAACTTCTGAAGAAGTCGTTATGATATCTTACAGAGTCGTTATAATGAGCAAGTCGTTATAACTTCTGAAGAAGTCGTTACGATATCTTACAGAGTCGTTATAATGAGCAAGTCGTTATAACTTCTGAAGAAGTCGTTACGATATCTTACAGAGTCGTTATAATATCGATTTGCTTTGAGTTTTCCGGTCAAAGAGAAAATCGTTCTGCTTATCAAAGAAGTCGATACAAAGACTTGGATAGAAGTGATGAGACTTACCAGATTGTCTTGAACTTTCATTTTTCTTTTATTTCCTGTACTTAAGGCTCAAGAAATCCATTAGTGTTATTTTGTTAATCATCAAAATTAATATATAAATAAATGGAAATATTTATTATGGGGACAGTTTGGTCATCACTTTGTTGATCCAGGATGAATTGTGTACTTTGACTGACGAGCTTCATTTAACAGCTTCTTCTTGAGTTCCCCATGATCAGGGACACATGTTCTGCCTCTGAATAATAACCTCTCATCAGCTAATAGCTAAAAATCTGATCTTTGTTCTAGCTTCTCTCTGATCGCAACTAAGAAGGGATCCTCTCCTTACTTCTCTTTGATTTCAATCAGAAGATCGGACTGTACTTTGATATTAGAAACTATCACTTGTTTCTCCTTCTTTCCCATGTCCAAATTCAAACTTGCAAACTGTTCTAGTAACTTCCATTCTTCAAGCATCATACTAGCTAGCATAGCTCTTGGTTGTCTACTTAGAGCGTCTGCCACTACATTGGCTTTTCCTGGTTGATATTGAATGGAAAAGTCAAAGTCCTTGTGGTACTCTAACCACCTTCTTTGCCTCATGTTAAGCTCCTTTTGTGAGAATAAATATTTCAAACTCTTGTGGTCAGAAAAGACTTTAAATTGTTCCCCATAAATGTAGTGCCTCCATATTTTCAAGGCGAACACTACGGCTGCTAACTCCAGGTCATTTATAGGGTAATTTACTTCATGGGTTTTCAATTGTCTCGAGGCATATGCTATTACCTTTCCTTGTTGCATTAGAACACATCCTAAACCTGTTCCAGAAGCATCTGAGTAGATTTCAAATCCTCCCTCTTCAGTGGGTAAGGCGAGGACAGGAGCAGAGGTCAGACACTTCTTCAAACTATTAAAGCTCTCTTCACATTTATCGGTCCACACAAATGGATTCTCCTTCGGGGTCAACTTGGTTAATGGCACTGCGATCTTTGAGAAATCCTTTATGAATCTTCTATAATACCCTTCTAATCCTAGAAATCTTCTGATTTCCGTGATGCTTGTTGGTCTCTCCCATTTCAATACTGCTTCTACTTTTGATGGATCAACAGCGATACCATCCCTGGTTACTACATGCCCCAAAAGGGATACCTCCTCAAGCCAAAATTCACACTTACTCAGCTTGGCGTACACTTTGTTATCCCTCAAAATTTGTAATGCAGTCCTCAAATGTTCCTCATGCTATTCTTTTGTTTTGGAATAGATCAATATATCATCAATGAGTACCACCACAAATTTATCGAGGTTGGGACAATAAATACTATTCACTAGCTGCATGAAAACCGCAGGAGCATTCGTTAGTCCAAAAGGCATGACAATGAATTCATAATGCCCGTACCTGCTTCGAAAGGCTATCTTGTGGATATCTTCTCCTTTGATCCTCAATTGGTGATAGCCGGATCTGAGATCTATCTTAGAGAAATATTTAGCTCCAGACAGTTGATCAAATAATTCATCAATTCTTGGCAGGGGATATTTGTTCTTGATTGTTAACTGGTTCAGTTGTCTATAGTCTATGCATAATCTCATCGACCCATCCTTCTTCTTGACAAAGAGAACAGGTGCACCCCATGGTGATGTACTTGGTCGGATAAACAATTTCTCTAGTAGTTCCATCAGTTGCTCCTTTAACTCCAATTCCACGGGGGACATTCTATAAGGTGCCCTGGATACTGGTGCTGCTCTAGGGATCAACTCAATGGTAAAATCAACCTCTCGCTCAGGAGGGATTCCTGACAAGTCTTCGGAGAATACATCAGCGTACTCGCTGACAATATGGATGTCCTCAATCTTGACTTCCTTCTTTGTGGTGACAACAACAGCTAGAAAGGCTATACAACCTTTCCTTATCATCCTCTTAGCTTGTAGTGCAGAAATGAGGGACAGTTTCTTGCGGTTTCTATCTCCCAAGAACACTAGCTTTAGATGTTGACTAAATGTTACCCAGCTTTTCTTATAGTGGACACTAGCCCCATGTTCAGACAACCAGTCTGCTCCCAGTATCACATCATAACCCTCCATGTCCATGCATATTAAGTTTGCAGGCAGATTTTGAGTTTCGATCAACACTTCACTAGATGGAAAATGGTTTCTAAGTTTGGTGTCAGGACCAATAGGGGTTGACACAACTATTCCAGATTTCATTGGTACGGGTTTTATAGGTAAGGTATCAGCAAACATTTGGGATGTGAAGGAACGAGTAGCTCTCGTATCAAATAGAACAAATGCAGAACAGGATAGAATAGTAAGTGTACCTTCAACCACACCACCTTCCTCGGATGTATTTGGTTCTTGAACCGCCTGAAGTCTACCCTGGCGCTTCAGACCTCCTTGAGGTGTTACCGGTGTTTGATTCATCATACGCGGATAGGAAGAGATCTTGTGACTCTGGCTCCCATAATGCAAGCACCTTCCCAGTGCCTTCCAGCAGTCTTCAGACTTGTGACTAGTCTTGTCACAATGCTTGCATGTCTCTCTGTTGACGGGGGCTTGTTGATATCCTCCATCCATGAATTTCTTCACCTGTTGGTTTCCAGCTTGGCCCATCGGCCGCTTTGTCCCGACCACAGTAGGTGGTCTTTTTGATACTGTCCCCTGTTCCTTTTTGATCATGCTGTTCTTGATATTTTCCGCTATGGCTAGCGAATCCTCCAGTAGTAGTGCTTTTCTTACCATCTCCGGGTAAGTTTGCAAATCCATCGGTCCCAGTTGTGTGATGTACTGAGGCCTCAGACCAATCATGAATCTCTTGACCTTCAACCACTCGGTTTGGACCAAGTGTGGGGCATAACGAGCCAGTTTAGAGAACTGGGCCTCGTACTCAGCTACGGATAGACTTCGTTGCTTCAGATTGGCGAATTCTGCCGCCTTTCGTTCTTGTACTCTATAAGAGAAGTACTTGTTGTTGAATTACTCCTTGAATTGTTCCCATGTTGCCTGGGCATCTCCCAGTGTAGCCTCAATTGACTCCCACCAGGTACGCACTTCTCTCTCCATCTGATACGTAGCTAGAGTAACCTTGTTCTCATCGGTGCATCCCATTACACGAAACACACACTCAACTTCTTTGAGCCAGTGCTCAGCTTCGTCCGGATCAGTGCTACTCCCGAACCTAGGTGGGTTCATGCTCCGGAAGTTCCGGTGTAGATCTCCTTGAGTTTCAGCTCTAACCTGAGTGGCCTATAGTAATGCCCGGGTCAGTGTGTTGATTGTTCGTTGCAAATCTCTCTTACGTGTAGAGGCCATTGCAATCCTTCAAGATAATCACATTATCTTAATTAGATGTCAACTTTATCACATCTTAATTCTAACTAAATGACTTAGCCCGTGTTTCTACCCCAATCTCACCGTTGATTTTGACAAGTCGACACATGGGGTTTAGTTTTGACTAAGCCTAACGATTTCCGGTTTGCCTAGTACTTAAGGGAAAGTCGAGACATTTAGCAGTGAAAAATAAACGTCGAGAACGTGAACGATACAAGTGTGCGTATCACAGTCGAGTAATTCAGAGTAGCAACTAAATATAACACAAGTCGTGAGACAATAAGATTGCCAGCCAAATAACCTTTATTTCATATCCATTCAACCAATTTAAAACCTTACATCATCAGAGCCAATAACAGGGCCCAATATGGTATCTCAAGTACATCCGACTCGATAAAAGGAAACTAACTATTACAGACTCTTGAATACTAATCTTCTCGACTGACTAGCTATATGGATGGGTACAGTTGTGCAGCTCATCACTCATCCCCGGTCCCATCATTTTCTAGTTCCTCATAATCATTACCTGAAAGGATTAAGGAAAGCAGGTGTGAGCGCACTAGCGCCCAGTAGGATTTATATCTCATGGTGCGGGCATGCTTTACGTAATTAACATGTTAACAGTGGCAATACTATCATGCAATGCTCATGACAATAACGATAGTGACAAAACCAAGCTATAACATGTACGAGTATGACAATTCTCATGTAGGACGAAACGATTAACAATGAGATCATAGTTGTCAAGGCGTCAAGGCGACCAAGGCGTAGTTGGGGTCTTGGATCGCCTAAGCGCTTAGGCGCCTGCCTAAGCGGTGCCTAGGCGTTTAGGACGGAACCAAGTATGAGTTGTTTTCAAGTGTCCCTCTTACATGATATTTATGTATCTATATATGTATCTACAAATATATATACTGATGAAAATTCAATAAAAAAATATCATAATATGACAGACATAAAGACAATGACATATCATAATATGGCCGATATATTATTAACATAATACATAAATTTGAGAAATATATATAATAGCTATGTATCACAAAAAAAATACTTGCAAAAAAATAAAATGTCACAAACAAAAGGTCAAAATTATATGAAAGCAACAAAAATTAAACTACAAGTAAACAAACTCAGATTATATATCATAAAGTCATAAAAAATCTAAATTGACATCTTCAAATAAATAAGCACACTAAATAAGAACAAGAAGTGCAAATATCATTCTATCATAAGAAAACTAATTTCCAACTTTTAAAACAAACCAGTAAATACACATACATGTAAATATGTTAAATAAAAATAAGAAGTGCAATATCTTAACACATTTAAAACAAGTAAAAACTAAATGAGTCCATTACATAATCCCACAATATGTCTAAAAATTGAAAAGAAACTAGAAAATGACAAGTCTCATATGTTTGAGTGATGATAATTTAAGTTTGACAAAATCCTGAGAGATCTCAAGCAGACTAAGTGCTGTCAGTAGGAGAGTGGATCCCTTGGAGCAAGGTTTGATGGATCGGCGATTCGGATCGAATCGGGTTCTCTCTGATTCGGTTCGATTCGCATGGAATCGATCTGATTCGCATAGGATTATATATATATATATATATATATATATATATATATATATATATATATATATATATATATATATATGTGTGTGTGTGTGTGTGTGTGTGTGTGTATTACCCATAGGGGAACACTGTTTCTTCTTCATATTTATTTACCTGAATATCATTTAAGTAAATGTAACATTTACTTAAGATATTACATGTAAATAAAGAAGTACCCCCCATTTGAATCCAATAAAAATATCAAAAAAATCATATCTCTTACAAAAAAAAGTCAACTCTCCCATCGAAGAAGAAAATCACGATTTCGGTGATTTTAGCTAAATGATAGCTTTCTAATCTCTCATAATTTGACCTATCTAAAAATTTGATAATTCAAATAAACTATATGGAACACTAAAAATCCAAAGTCCGATATGCACGTTTGACTTTTTTTACCGGACTTTGGATTTTTAGTGTTCCATATAGTTTATTTGAATTATCAAATTTTATAGGTCAAATTATGAGAGATTAGAAAGCTAGCATTTCGCTAAAATCACCGAAATCATGATTTTCTTCTTCGATGGGAGAGTTGACTTTTTTTTGGTAAGATATATGACTTTTTATTGGATTGAAATGGGGGGTACTTCCTTATTTACATGTAATATCTTAAGTAAATGTAACATTTACTTAAATGATATTCAAGTAAATAAGATGTTCCCTGAAATCGGGCTGGACTTAGCCCTGAAAACCGATCTGAAGCCGCTGTTTAAGCGGGATATTGCGGACCCCTAACGGGTCTAGGCGCGCCCAAGCGCCCCTGGCGTGCGCCTTGGCCGCCTTAGCGGTGCCTTGGGGCGCCTTTTCTACTCTTAAAAAGGTGGGGTGTTTTTAAGCGGCTAAGGAAGCGCCTTAGCGCTTAAGCGGTGCCTAGGCGCCGCCTAGGCATCCGCCTTGACAACTATGAATGAGATAGATGACAGAACGATCACTTGACATGTAGAGGAAATTCAATAGCATGTAGCATGTATGATAGATTTCTCAAGTTGAATTCTATAGAATTCCAATGGACAATGCCATATTGGATTCAATAACGATGACATGTACAATAGATTTGGCCATTTCACATATAACAGTTCAATGAATCAATCAATCATTCAATAACAGTGTGGAAATTACCCAGATCGATCTTGCATTCAATTAGGTGATTGCCAGACACCTCAATAGATCATATACTCTCACGATTTATAAGTATTTCAGGTGCTCCTCCCAGGACCAAACTAGACCCTATTTGCATAGGCATATTTGTGAACCGAAGTTCCAATAATTTCTGGTAATTCCATTCATTCATTTATGGCCAACATGATTTCCAAGTGATGGATAATGATGAACTAAAGATCATGCCGATGATGATAGAGAACAATGCAAGGGGACATGATCCAGATTAATTTCGGCAGCATAACGACTTATTCTCATTAGTTCAATCTTTACATTTAATGGCTTGTTTTTCAATGTTATCAAATCACTCTCATGAGAAATAGATAAGAATAGAAGTGCATTTTATCTTTCGGGTACTTTATTGGTACAACCAACTCAGTCTTCATGAGGGAATTTATGAAGTACAGAGAATTACGAAGGTCTTAGAGAAAAGGTCACTAGTCGGCTGATACGGAATGACCGGCCGAGAGTTTCCAAATCCCCAAGAGAGGGCTGCCTAAATGTGCAATGTGACGTGTAGAGCATGTCTCAATCCACAATCCACCGGTTTAAAACAAGATGGAAAGCTCATGACAATCAACATGACATGTATGCAATTTAATCTATCACATGGTTGCAGTGCATTTTAGCATGTAATCACTTTCCAATTTATGGACAAGACAGAGTATAGACATAGCATGTAACAATCACATGATCACATGGATGAACTTAATGAATCATTTACACTTAGAATAAATGTTCATTTCTTAAGATTTTCATGTAGGTTAAACACTTTTAGGCCATTGCATAACTATATGACATTATGTAACATAAGAACATGCATATGGTAGACTGGACATCGCATTAAAATAGTCTCGGATCGGCCTTAAAATTGCGACGGAACCAGTCGACGCACTTTAAGAAATCGTACACAGTCAAATCTCGATTATGTAACAAATAACAATATCGCGATGTACATACCCGTCGAGTTCAAATTGCGATGGTACAGATCATCGTCTTTTTGGTCGGAAATCGATTGCCGGATTGATTATGCAGTGAGAATCGCGATGGTTCTGTCTGTCGCGTTCATAACGCTACTCTCTGAATCACGACGGGTCGACCCGTCACGTTCAGGAGATAGTTTTAAAAACTAAATATAAAAATAACATAAATCTTTGGGTGGGAAACAAATCAAATCACGACGGCCTATGCTGTCGCGTTCATGACAGGCGTTGAAAACCATGCCGCGCATAGTTTCATGCACTATGGTTGACCAGTCAGGCATCAAAACGCGACGAAACTATCTGTCGCCTTTTACTGAATCGTGACGTACCTGTACGTCGTGTTCATGCACAATGAATCGCTACCTCTAGAGTCGTCCCGTTCATGGATCTTACCCAAAACCCAAAAAAATGTGACATCCTTCATGATGGACTTATAACTTGAAAACCAGTGATCTTTAGACAAAACCCTTAACATGAAAAACGACGAGGACAACTAGTGTTTTGGGTTTGACCCAATTCGGCCTCGGTTTGTGTGAAACACATGAAGAACACAAAAGCCCTAACCTTGCGCGACTCATGGAAACCGTTAATATGACTCACATACTCCATGAAAATTAGGGAAAATACTTGCAAATGAAACTAGACTCGATGCTCTATCCATTAGTATGTGCAACTCTTTTGTTCATCCCAAGATCGCCTACCTTTATGTAGATCTAAGTCAAGTCGATGCACAGGTCGTAGTAGAGGATGGATGGGGAAGAAGCTCCTGTTCCTGGCCATTCTCCTCCTCCTCTGGTGCCCTAGCTCGTTTTCCCACGACCCCAACACAATGGTAAACCTTCCTTAAGAGTCTCTTCACGATTATTTATAGATCTAGGGTTTATTCAAGTCCTAATGTGCTTAGGAATTAGGGGTTGCGATTTTTGCTTGGGTAGCTTCCATACTTTGGGGATTCTCCTCCCAATTGAATTAGGAATACTATTAGGAAGGTTCCTAGCATGGCTAGGTACGAATTGGATTGCCATCCATGGCTAATAACCCATGTTTTAACCCTAATTTACCCTTTCCTAATTTCTGCATATTTATGGTGATGAATTTTGGGGTTTATTGTTATTGGGTTTTGATCTTTGGCCCATTTAGAGTTGTATTAGCCCAATATGATTTAAATAGCTGATTTCACACTTTGGGAGTTTAATCACGTCATTTATTTTATTTCGGTTCACCATTTTTATTTATTTGCTATTTTCCTACATTTTAAATCATTTAGTTTTCTGGGGTGTTACATACAAGGAATTTATCCTTGTTTTGCCCTTTCAAAAGGAAGTCTACATTCAGTCCCCAAGAATACTTGAGATTTCACTAACCAAGGGAACAATCCCCCTTAAGGACATACAACACCCAGTAGAGCTGGTCCTCCCTTCTACACAAGGGGAATACACCCAACATCCCAACTGGTCTTCTTCCTTTTTCAGGCAAGAAGACAGCCCACTGTTTCACCTCAAGCATGTGCTTCTTTTGCAAGATCAGAAGCAACTCACTGGTACAAACCTCAACAGGTTCTCAACACCCATCACAAGCTGGTCTTCCCTTTAACAAGAGGCACAACCCTCAGCTCCCAAGCTGGTCCTCCCTTCCCAGGAAGAGGAAAACTTCTGAATAGAAGTTTGAACCCAAAACCCCTAGACCAAGCTCAAGATGAACAAAGAAGATGTTTGATCTGGGAAGGATATGAGAGATACAATAGATAAGGAAAAACACTCTCAGACCCAAAGCCCTTTCTCTCAAAAGAGATCTGAAAATAGAAAGACTGAGAGAAAAGCTTGAACACTCTTTGAAGAAGGCTTGCACAATTGGAGTGGAGGTTCTCTTCTCTTTTATCTTGGGCGTTCTTCAGAATGTAGGATAGATGATGTTCTGCTACAAGGCCTTCATCCTTTTATGCAGCCCTTGAAGAGGACAGTTGAGGAAATTTGAATGTTGGAGCTTCTTCTTCCGTTGCCTCTTCTTCTTCTGCTCTCCTTGTGTCTAATAGATTCGTCCTTGTGTCTACTGGTTACATGGAGCATAGGAATGTCTTCTTATGCATGTTTCCAAGGTCTTAGGCCATCTTAGCTTATCTAATGTTTTGCTTTATGAGAGTACTGGATTTCTGCAAGCACAGAGGACAATGTTAGGTAAGATAGGTCATGTGCCAGTCAACACCCATACCTCTTGTGCAGAAGTCCACATTTCCTGCTAACAGCCTGCTATACTAGGTAGATGCCTTTCTGTCTTAGCAGGAAAGAATGAGACCTTGAGACCTTCAAAAAGAAAGCTTCAATTAGAGAAATAATAAGTTAAAGATATGAAGTATATTTAAAATTTCATTGGGCACCAAGATAGTCAATGGGGCAATATTCAAACTCAAGATATAACAAATCAATGCATTTGACTTAAATTGTTCACCAATCGGAAGTATTATAACACCAATTGATACAATATAACTTAAGTGTTCATTAATTGATGCAAATATAAGTACTAAACAGTTATAACACCAATCGATGCATTTTAACATTAACCAGAATGTAAATAAGGCAAGTGTTCAGCAATCGGAAGGAAAATAACACCGATCGATATGAGACATGTCACTTGTTCACCAATCAATGTGAAACAACGCCAATCATTATAAGTTAAAACTATTTGGTCACCAATCGATAAGATATAACATAAGTATTCACCAATCGGAACATTCATAACACCAATCCATATGATATAACATTTATAACACCAATCAGAATGAATCTGGCTATTTGTTCATCTATCAGAATGTTTAAACACCAATTGGAAGGAAACAACATCAATCGATATGAGACACAATGATTTGTTCACCATTCAGAACAACACTTGGTCACCAATCGAAAGAAGGCTTAAACAGTAATCAGAATAAAATTTAGTCACCAATCGATATACATTTTCTTTAGTAATCGGAACACATCAATTAGAACAAAAAACACATCCACTTGGCCTGACACATATTACCTTCATCAATCAGACTCGAGAAATCTTTCACCAGTCAAAGTCTAACTTCGACTTGTGACCAGTTGAAGAGCAAATCTTTATAACAATAAATATATTCATGGTAGAAAAATATTATTAAATATATTTATGAGATTTATGATAAACATGAGTTTTGTTATCACCAAAACAAAATGGATAAAATATAAGAGTGGTTCAACACTATGTACATAGCTTGCAAGACGAGAATCGATTCCCCAAGAAGCTAAACTCCTGTGATGTTCCATACACTTCAATACAACCAATTCCTGAAATCAACAAAAGTGGCATAATTAATGCAATACCATATTATCATACATAACTTAATGAAAATGAGACTACCTCATTACATATACCTGACCACTATACACCAATTGTGATCTGTGAGACTCCTACTCCGTAAGTACATATGTGTCTATCAGCCTAGAGAGTAAGTCCATCTCCACGTTTGAACATAAAGAAAGAAAATGTGCATAAAATATTCATGAACCGAATGAATATACTCAAACACATGTAAATAACAACAACATAAGTACAATTAAAAAAAAACTAGAAATATATTTCTTACTACTTATCATTTTGTGGGCGTGGCATGCCAGAACAACAGGAGTGCCCTACTTCTCTACATCTAATGTAATGATTATGGGTATGACCTTTAGTATTAATGTCCTTGTGCATATGTAGTTGTTTGCTCCATGGGCCACCACTTGGTCGACTAGTAATAGGTGGTTAAAGTGGACATCCTCGAATGAGTCTAGTAACGAATACCCATAACAGGATGAAACACATGGGCATATGTACGTTGATATGAATCCATTGAATAATATGGTGCAATATAGTGGAAATGCGAAATATTCACTGAAAATGAACTACATAATGCCACTATGTGCACATAAGGCCGACCATGTAAATAAAGATAATTACATGTGCAACTAGTTTGAGGACCTAGGTTACACTACAAGAAAAAATGAGTTTAGAGACCAACAATTTCAGTTCCTATTTAGTCACTAAATGATTCAGTGACCGAATAGGGATTGAAATTGTCGGTGAAATTTTTTTTGTCACAATTCTGTTTTATTACTACCAATCAGTTTCAGTCGCTAATAGCGACTGATCTAGGTCAGTCACTATTTCGATCACTATTTTAGTGACCGAAATAGTGACTGATTGTTTCGGTCGCTGATGGCGATCGAAACATTTCGGTCACCAATCAGTCACTATATATATATATATTAACAAAATAACTTGTGCATATAATAAAAACAAAAACTATACTATGACAAATGTCAACAATAATAAAATGTCCATAAAATGTCAACAATAATAAAACATAAAATGTCCACAACAATACATAAAATGTTCATAACAATGAAAAGAAAATCATGAATCCTCGTCCTCATCCTCCTCGTCCTTGCTCCTCCGACGCCACTCGATGAAGGAACCTACAATAGATATATAACAATAATAAGTTAAAATTAAATACTACTATAAGTAATAAATTATTTAATTTTTTAGATTTTATTCACTCACTTTTAAACTAAATTAACTAGCTTAATGTGAATTCGAGCGTCCAACTCAAACCGGGAGTCCGAATTGAACTCTGTCAGTTTTCACAATTCACGCTCATCGCCCAGACCGTGTTGGAACAAACCAGAGGCCGATCGAATTAGTATTTCAAATTTTGGACCCCCAAACCTAGCCAAGTTCTTCCTTTTAAACAAAACAAAACAAAACAAAACAAAACAAACTTGCTTAAGGTGAATTTGAGCGCCGAGCTCAAACCGAGAGTTTGAACTGAACTCCGTCAATTTTCGCAAGTCACAATCATCGCCCTGGTCGTGCTGAAAAAAATTAGAGGCCAATCGGATTAGTATTTTTAATTTTGGACCCCCAAACCTAAGTTCTTCATTTTAAAACTAAACTAAAATGCTTAATGTGAATTTGAGTGCCGAGTTTAAACTGGGACTTCGAATTGAACTCCGTCAGTTTCCACAAGTCACACTCATCGCCCTAACCATGCTGGAACAAACTGAACGCCGATCGGATTAGTATTTCTAATTTTGGACCCCCAAACCTAGCTACGTTCTTCCTTTTTAAACAAAACAAAACAAAACTAACTTGCTTAAAATGAATTTGAGCGCCGAGCTCAAATCGGAAGTCCGAATTGAACTCTGTCAGTTTTCACAAGTCACAATCATCACCCTGGCCATGTTGGAAAAAATCGGAGACCAATCGGATTAGTATTTCTAATTTTGGACCCCCAAACGTAAGTTCTTCATTTTTAAATTAAACTAACTTGCTTAAGGTGAATTTGTGCGCCGAGCTCAAACTGAAAGTCCGAATTGAACTTCGTCAGTTTCCATAAGTCACAATCATCGTCCTGGCCGTGCTCGAAAAAACCGGAGCCAATCGGATTAGTATTTCTAATTTTAGACCCCCAAACCTAAGTTCTTCATTTTTAAATTAAACTAACTTACTTAATGTGAATTTGAGTGTCGAGCTCAAACCGAGAGTCCAAATTGAACTCCCTCAATTTCCACAAGTCATACTCATCGCCCCGACCGTGCTGGAACAAATCGGAGGCCGATCGGATTAGTATTTCAAATTTTGGACCCCCAAACCTAGCTAAGTTCTTCCGTTTTAAACAAAACAAAACAAAACAAACTTGCTTAAGATGAATTTGAGCGCTGAGCTCAAACTGGGAGTCCGAATTGAACTCCGTCAGTTTCCACAAGTCACAATCATCGCCCTGGCCATGCTGGAAAAAACCGGAGGCCAATCGGATTAGTATTTCTAATTTTGGACCCCCAAACGTAAGTTCTTCATTTTAAATTAAACTAACTTGCTTAAGATGAATATGAGCGCCGAGCTCAAACCGGGAGTCCGAATTGAACTCCGTCAGTTTTCACAAGTCACAATCATCGTCCTGGAAGTGCTGGAAAAAAATGGAGCCAATCAGATTAGTATTTCTAATTTTGGACCCTCAAACCTAAGTTCTTCATTTTTAAATTAAACTTGTTGCCCAGCTAGCAAACCCAGAGGGGGGGTGAATGGGATTCTTTAAAATTTGATTATCAAACACCTGTTTACAAAAACGTTCACACAACAAGCACTTCGATGATTGTTAGCGTTAGTGAAAAGTAAAGAACAAACATAAAGCAAGCAATCACTCTACACAAGATTTTATCCTGGTTCGGACCTCCTCTCCACAGGAGTCCTACGTCCAGTCCCTGAGCAATAACTCAGGATTCACTACCCAAGGGTACAGTCCCCCTCAAGGACACTTACACACACAGCCGCACCTGATCTTCTCTTCACAACCCGAAGAGGAATACAACACCCTGGAACCCTCCAGGTCTTCCTTCAACATGAAGGGAACAACACCCTGGAACCCCCAGGTCTTCCTTCAACACGAAGGGAATAACACAAAGATGTGTTCAAGGGATGATGCGCCCCTGGACCAAGCTAATAGCACAGTGCTTGATCCGAAGTGAAGACTGAGAGGAAAAGATCTACAAAGAAGAACACTCTCAGTTCACAAAAGCTCTCTCAAGGTTCTACACTAGACATAGAGAGCAAAGAGCTACAATAAGGCGATGGAGTGAAACTTGAGCTCTTCTATGGTGCTTCCAGATCTTTAATTCTCAAGATTAGTTCTTCTTTTCGTAGGCACCAGTCTTCTATTTGTATCTTCTCTTGAAAATGTAGCCGTTGAAGTATCCGTTGTCTCTAAGTTTTAAGAACGTTAGATTGCATGGCTTTCCTTTGTAGTCAACGGTTCTTTGCGTTCCATGCACGTAAGAAGAAATCCTTCTTGATATTCTCCAGCTTCTACTTTATTCAACGTTGTATAGAGTCGTGCTGTCAGAGACCTGCACACATTAAATGCTAAAATGCAGACAGCTAAGCTGTCTCTTGTTGTCAGTCAATGTTAGAGTGAGAATATCCCAAGATAGAAATTTCCATTCTATCTTTCCAAAAAGATATTACATGCAGGAGCATAAGAATAGAAAGTATCTGGCCATGCATCGTACAGAGAAATGTACAGTTGTATTTAATGCATGGATAATAGAGAAATACGCGGGATGACTTTGACTTGTCAAGATATTCAAATATCAAGTCATTATAGCTCATGAAGTCGATATGAACATGACTTATAGAATCGTTGTGAATGAGTCATTGTTCATGTGAATTGTTGCTCATTTGTAAACAAATCGTTGTACGCATAAATCGTTGTGCATTCATAATCAAATCGTTATGTGCAAATCATTATAACCAAATCGTTATGACCAAAGCGTTATAACACTATAAGCAAATCGTTAAGAGCAAATCGTTATAACCAAATCGTTATGAGCAAATCGTTATGACAAAATCGTTATAACACTATAAGCAAATCGTTATGAGCAAATCGTTATAACCAAATCGTTATGAGCAAATTGTTATAACCAAATCGTTATGAGCAAATCGTTATGACAAAATCGTTATAACACTATAAGCAAATCGTTATGAGAAAATCGTTATGAGACTATAAGCAAATCGTTATGCTCACTTACGAAATCGTTGTGAGATTGAAATCATTATACTCACTTGTCGAATCGTTATGAGAGAAAATCGTTATGCTCACTTACGAAATCGTTGTGAGATCGAAATCGTTATACTCACTTGTCGAATCGTTATGAGATCAAATCGTTATGCTCACTTACGAAATCGTTGTGAGATTGAAATCGTTATACTCACCTGTCGAATCGTTATGAGAGCAAATCATTTTGCTCACTTATAGAATCTTTGTGAGATTGAAATCGATATAAACCAAAAACGATATGAAACTTATGAAATCGTTATACTTCAAAGCGAGTCGATGTGTACTTAGAGAAATTTCATGCTCTGAAAAATTAAGAACAACAATGTAAGGATTTACTTACAAGTCTTTGCTTGATTTTGCCTGGTTTATTTCCTGTGACTAAGCTTCATAGAAACTTGTTAGGTACTAATTGTTAGGATTTTATTAATCACAAAAATAGATATATAATTCATGAAATTATATGGGGATGATCTGATCATCAATCTCCCCCTTTTTGGTGATGATAAAATATAACATAAGCATAGACTTTCTGAAATAAATCTAAGGAATTTTGCAGAAAAAAACCAATGTATTTCAGAAATACTATGGTTCTCCCCCTTTTTGTCATTAAGCAAAAAGCTATCATTTGGAGACAAAGAAGAAAGAGAAAAGAGAGAGCAAAGAACTGTTCTATTTATCTTGAGGGGTTACATGGAGGTAGAAAGCAGGAGACAGAAGAGAGGCATGCCGTTGAATAATGCGCACAGCCTTGCATTCCTGTTCCTCAAAATAGGTCTGAAAAACCCCAAAAGCAATAGAATAAGAGGACCCCATGACAGGAAGCATTCTTTTGATGTGAAGTTGGCACTGAGCTTCTAGAAAGGTAGCATATTCATCTTTGCCAAGGGAGACCTTGAAGGGAATAAAAGATCCAAAGCTGGCAAACCGAAGAAACTGGTTGATCTTGATAGGGTAGTGGATCTGATGCTACAGGAGATCTTTCTTCAAGGCCATAAAAAGTTTGTACCGCTCAACCCACTGATCATAAGGCTCTTTAACCAGATTGGTGGAATTCAAGTCCAAAAAGGCTTCAGCTGTGAGAGTAGGCTTGCCTGCCTTAAACAAGGAGCTGTTCAAGGCTTCCAACTGAAGGGCTGACTGGTTGTAATGTTTTTTCCAATTGGAGGGAGAGAGCCTTTCACTTTTAGAGAGAAGAGGAGTAAGAACCTCAGAAGTGATATGGCCTAGATGGAATTCCCGGAAGAGGAATCTTTGGAAGGAGGGGAGACGACCCTGCTGAGCTGAGATCCTACCCATTACACGAGCAAATCTCTCAAAAATAATAGGACCAACTGAGGAGTCCATGACCAAAGAATGCAATTTGGGGAGAAACACACTGTCTGGTATTTGTAGGGTAGTGAAATCCACTTTAAAGGAGCAATTAACCGGATTTTCAAGTTTTAACGAAGCAATGGCTCCCTGGAACTGACCCAACTGCACTTCAGGTAGCTTGTGAAGATAACGATAGTCATTGAATAGCTGGAAGTACCAGATGAGCTTTACTTCCTTTTGAATGAAGGGTGCCCAGGTGGTCTTGTGATGAATGACAAACCACTCAGAGAGAGTGAGTGGAGAGTCCCGAGGTGGAAACCGATCTGACTTTGCAAGAATAAATATCCTGTAGAGAGCCTTGTGCCCTTTAGCCCACTGATCTTCAGACTTGCATTCAGCCATTTGGAAGATTTTGGATTGATCAGCTTTTGAAAAGTGGCAGTAGGGAAGTACAACATTGAGGTGATCAGTTAGATTTAGAAAAGGAACACAAAAAATGGTGGCAAGGATACACTTTTGGAGATATTCACGATAGATTGGTTTCCTTCGATTGTCAACAGTGAGGGAAAACCATAGAGGAGGAAATTTGGGTTCGGATGGAAGAGCAAGAGTTGGTGAGAGTTTCCTCTTTTTAGGGACAGGACTAGGAGAACCAGTCCTGTGGACATGAGAGGCAACTGCCAGAACTGAGCAGATTGTGGTAATTTCCAACTCATCCTCGAATTTGTGGAGAAAGGGACCTTCAAGTTGTGCACTTTCAGGTATAAAGGTAACAAAGGAGGGAGGAGAAGGAGGATGAATAAAGGATTGATGGGTAGGAGGAGATATGATGGATGGTCCAGCAGAAGAAGGACCAGAGGAAGATGAGGCTCTAGCTGATGATGAGGCTGGAGGGTCTTCAATGACAGGAGGAGGTGGAGGAATGGATGTGGAGATGGCAGGAGATGAGAAGGATTCAGAAGGAAATGGTGTTGGAGATGAAATGGGTCGAGGCATGGGTTGTTTGAGAGGAATAGGTGTTGGTGGTGCTGTGGAGGAAGATGGTGGTGAAGGAGGGGCCGGAGTTGCAAGAGGAGAAGGATCAGGGGCTTCTGGAGCTATAACTGGCTCTTCTACTCCTGGAATCTCACCCTCGGAAACCACTGGCCCTGTTGGCCCAACAACATCCTCTGATGGCCCTGGTGGCCCAGCCTTTATAGTTTCAGCATGATCCTGCACTGCAATTGCTGCCTCTTTAACAACCTGTGGCCCGGATGGCCCTGCTGGTTCTTCTGAAATTGGCCCTGATGGCCCAGCATCTTGTTGCCTGGCCTCTGAAGGCCCAAAACTTTGGACTAGTTCTGCAGGAGAAGAAGCAGGAGGGGCATTTGAGGATTGTGCCCTGACCAAATCTCCAAGTGCGGCTATAGACTCCTTGATGCTAACGAGCTCACTTCGCACCCATCTCACTGCATTTCTGACCATGCCCATCTCCTTAGCTGAAGTACTCTGGCTTATGAAAATTGACTAAATATCTGATTGCACAGAGCACAGAATATTTCCTTGTTCATCCATTCTAGCAACTAAGGGCTTTAGATTGACCTTCAATTTCTTCTTTCTCTGCCTCTGATGAGGCCTACTGGTCAAGAGAGGAATCCCAGAAGTACTTCTTTCCCTTTGCTGCTTGCCCTTGCAACGGGCTCCACATTATCATCATTATCTTCTTCACCTGAGGCACTCTCCACAATGCCTTCTCTGAACTGATCATCAACGGGGGCATTGGCAGTGTGCTCCCCCTAGATTTGTGCTTCCTTTTCAACTGATTGCTCCCCCTGAATAGGAACATCTTCAGTTACAATTTCCTGCTCCCTCTGAATGGGAGCTTCCTCCATCACAACATCTGCAATGTGGCCTGATGCCACAACTTCATCAACAATAGCAACCTCTTGCACACTTTGAGTGCTTGGAATGGAATCTAGCACTCTTCTGAGGACTGACCTTACCATAGAAGCTGGAGGGACAATTGCTTGCAATTGCTCTACAGGCTCGAGGTGCTCAGGAGGAATATCCTCTATCCTTCTTTCACTGGAGCTGATATCCTCAACAATTTCTTGAATAATTCCTGCTGCTTGCTCTTCCTGAATGTCTAACACACATTCCCTGATATCTGTTGCTGCTGCTTGCACTGTAGGTGCTGCTGCTACTGCTTATGGCTCTTCTTGGGTGGCCTGCTCTTGATTTTCCTGGTCTTGGCCTTCCTGGGTTTCTAAGGCTTCACCAATAATGGCCTCGCCTTCTGCTGCTGAAGTTTTAGTCCATACTCCAGCCACCAACGAGAAGCCACTCTTCTTCAGGTTTCTACTTCGAATTGCCTGCCCTATTTTCTTTGACACTGCTCCAGATAAATTGATGCCAGAATGTTGAAATATCTTGGTGAGCAGATGTGCATATGGTAGGGACACATTTAGCTTGCTCTTCTTGTCCCAAACCTGAGCGGATGCAAACTTCATCCTTTCTATCATAACCTCTGCCATATATATGCTCTAGTTCTGAATAGCCCAGAATATCATATCTGAGTCTGCCTTTATATAAGTCGAAAAGGTGGCACTCCTTGGGACCAAAATTTGGCAAACAATGAAGTGCAAAATACCGTTGAAAGCATTCATCTGGTTGATGTCAATCTTCCCATCCTTCATTCTGTACTCGTGACCAACAATCCCTAATCCCTTCGCTTGGATATCCACAGTGTGAACCCCACAGTGACCGATGGTGCAAACACCAAATAGTGATTCCAATAGCCCATAGGTGATCTTACTCTGGGTTCCTTTGATGGTGGATGTCAAGGACCCATCCTCCTCAATCTTCAAACAAACATAAAATGCCTTCACTAGGTCTGGATAACTCACCTCTGACAGAGTTGCCATCTTTGACCATTTCATCCTCTCCATTGCTGCAATGATGCTGCCCATTCCATTCTTATGAAAATCTGCAACATCCACTGCCTTGTTGCCACATGCCTTGATCTTCATAGAGGTGAACCTTTCTTGCTGCTCAGCGGTGAGAAACTCAGCTCCATAGCCCCCGACGCTATCAGAAATACCAGACGCAGCCATGGATTTGAATAGGGAAAGTTTCTGGATGATTGGAATGAGGAAAGGACCAGAAGCCCTCAAGAAATTTCTCGCGGGAAGGAGTTAGAGACTTTGAAATCCCAGAGAGTCGATGCCGGAGTCGATAAGGTATCGCCTCAGGAAAGTTGAAGAAGATGAAGACGAAGGGTGAATCGTTGTACCACAGATTTCAGGTTTTTATCAAAAAGAATAAAGGTGACTTTTCGAAACAAGAGACGCCATAATGGCAGAAAATGACAAAGTGACCAGTTCGAGAGGAATAAATGCCTTAAAAATAATCGAACCGTCTTGGATAAGTAAGAAACAAGTAATATTTTAATGAGATTTTGCTTAACTATAGGGGAGAGAAAATTTGGTTATTCTGAAATAATTTATATTTCAGTTTTATGTAGATAATTCTTTTACAATTTACACATGCCTAGTTCCCTTCTAAGAGAGGTAAATCTCTCTTCAGGTAAGGCCTTTGTGAAGATATCTGCTAATTGATTTTGTGTATCTACGAAAGAAATGTCTATATTACCATTAGCTACATGATCACGAATAAAATGGTACCTAAGCTCAATGTGCTTTGTCCTTGAATGCTGAACTGGATTCTTAGTGAGATTTATTGCATTGGTGTTATCGCACAGTAATGGAATTGTCTTGATAGTTAGTCCAAAATCCTCAAGCTGCTGTTTGATCCATAAGAGTTGTGTACAACAGCTTCCAACAGTCACGTACTCAGCTTCAGCTGTAGATAGTGCTACTGAATTTTGCTTCTTTGAGGACCATGATGTCAGACATCCTGTAAGAAATTGACAAAATCCACTGGTGCTTTTCCTATCTACCTTGCATCCAGCATAGTCAGCATCAGAATATCCTACTAAATTAATTTCACATGAATTTGGGTACCATAATCCTAGATCATGTGTTTTGGCTAAGTATCTAAAGATTCTTTTAACACAAATTAAATGAGACTCTTTAGGATCTGCCTGGTACCTAGCACACATACATACGCTAAACAATATATCAGGTCTGCTTGCTGTTAAATAGAGTAATGAACCTATCATACCTCTGTAAAGTTTTTGATCTACTTTCTTACCATTTTTGTCTGTCTAGCCTTGTTGATGTGCTCATGGGTGTTGACAGTGGCTTGACATTTTCAAATCCAAACTTCTTTAGTAATTCTTTGGTGTACTTGGCTTGACAGATGTGAGATCCTTCCTTTCCTTGTTTGATTTGCAATTTGAGGAAGTAGTTGAGCTCCCCCATCATGCTCATTTCAAATTCTCCCTGCATAGGCTTTTCAAAATACTTGCAAAGAGATTCATCAATAGAGCCAAATATTATATCATCAACATATATTTGAACAAGTAACACATTTTTAAGTTTAGACTTAATGAATAATGTGCTATCTACTTTTCCTCTAATGAAACCATGATTTAACAAAAAAGAACTAAGCCTTTCATACCAAGCTCTAGGTGCTTGCTTTAAACCATATAAAGCTTTATGCAACTTAAAGACATGATTTGGAAAATCCATGTCATCAAAACTAGGCGGTTGTTCTACATATACCTCTTCCTTTATAAAACCATTCAGAAAAATAGATTTTACATCTATTTGAAAGAGTTTTAAATTTAATGCAGAAGTATATGCAAGTAAAATCCTGATTGCCTCAAGTCTAGCCACTGGTGCATAGGTTTCATCGAAATCTATGCCTTCCTCTTGGGAATAGCCTTGAGCTACCAATCTGGCCTTGTTTCTTATGATCACACCAGCTTCATCCAATTTGTTTCTGAACACCCATTTGGTGCCAATCACAGAATGATCTGATGGTCTCGGAACAAGGGACCATACTTGGTTTCTCTTGAACTGATTTAGTTCATCTTGCATGGCTAATATCCAAGATTCCTCAGATAGTGCTTCATTAATCGTCTTAGGCTCTATTTGAGATACAAAAGCTAAATAATCACATGGAATTACATTACCTCTTGTTCTTACCCCATAGATCTCCAATTATGTTGTCCAATGGGTGATCCTTCTTATACCTCCATTCCTTTGGAAGATTGTCGTGTGATGTATCCTTTTGTTGCAGATCTTCCAAGGGTGGATCATCCTTATCCTCAATAGATGTGTTCTTTAGCTTCTTGGACAATTCATCTGTATCATCAATATCACTATCTACTTCCTTTCTCAAGGAAGGGTTAGTTTCATCAAAAATAATATGCACTGATTGCTCAATTAATAAAGTTCATTTGTTAAATACTTTATATCCTTTGGGTTTGGAAGCATACCCCATGAATATACCTTCATATGATTTTGCATCTAGCTTACCAATGTCCCTTTTGCCTTTGTTGTGGATGAAGCATGGACATCCAAATGTCATGAAATGGCTGATCTTCGGCTTCTTCTACTTGTATAGCTTATATGAAGTCTTTTTCAAGATTGGCCTGATCATTACTCTATTGATGATATAGCATGATGTGTTGATGGCTTCGGCCCAAAAATATCTTGACAAATCATATTCTGATAGCATTATCCTTGCCATATCCAATAGGGTTCTATTCTTTCTTTCAGCAACTCCATTTTGTTGTGGTGTCCTTGGTGCTGATAAGTTGTGTTCTATTCCTTGGCTATCACAGAATTTTGCAAAGCTCTCATTCTGAAATTCTCCTCCATGATCTGATCGGATACCAATGATGCTATACTTCTTATCCTTTTGAACTTTCTTGCTGAAACTAACAAAACTTTCAAAAGTATCATCCTTGTGATCTAGGAAAGAAACCCATGTAAACCTTGAGTAGTCATCTACTATAACAAATCCAAAGTTCTTTCCCCCGAGACTTGTGGTCCTCATTGGCCTAAATAGATCCATATGTAGAAGTTCTAAGGGTTTAGAGGTTGTTACCATGGTCTTTGACTTGAAGGATGACTTGGTGTGCTTCCCTTTTGCACACGGCCTACAGACACCATTCATTTTTGCACTAACCTTGGGTAGACCTTCCACCAAGCTTCTCTTGATCAACTTTCTCATGCCATCCAAGCTGCAGTGGCCCAGTCTTCGGTGCCAAAGATATGTTGACTGCTCTTTATTTACTGCCAGACATATGTCCTAATCCTTTAGTTCTTCCAAATAAAGTACATACATGTTCTTTTCCCTGCTGGCTTCAAACACGACTGCACCATCCTTCATAATACTGCACTTTGACTCTTGAAATCTGATCTGATGTCCTTTATCGCACAGTTGGCTGATACTAATAAGGTTGTGCTTCAGTCCTTTCACACAAAGTACATATTTAATGATAACTTTTCCTTTGCTACCAACCAGTCCGCAACCTATTACAGTTCCTTTACCATTGTCACCATATGTAACTGTGCCTTCTTCAGCTTCAAGGTGAGAGAACAGCTTCTTGTTACCTAACATATGCCTTGAGCATCCGCTATCTAAGATGCTCGAAGGTTTCCCTGCATTAAAAACATTAAGCTTTAGGTACCCAAGTTCTTTTGGGTCCTGATTGGTTAGTATCATCAATTTTTCTTTTAATTATCCATATTTTATGTTTAGTTGGACATGATACTTTAATGTGTCCTAACTTATTGCAATGGCTACATCAAGACATTTTAGTTATCTTTTCAGTTGGAATGTATTTAAAATTTGATTTATATGCTGTGTCTTGTTCAGGTACAAATTTAAGAGTTGGATATGTTTTAAGATATACTACTGTTTCCTCATTATCGGGAGGAGTATAACCTAATCCATGTTTCTTCTTACCTGACCATCTAGCACCTTTTAATATTAATGTTGTTTTGCCATTAGTAAATTTTTCTAGTGTGCTTGACAATTTTTCATTTTTTGTTGTTAAAGTGTTAACTTCTTGTTTTAATTTATTTATAGTTTCTTGGTTTTCCAAACTCGCTAATTGATCATTTTTAATTTTTAAGTCTTCGCATAACAATTCATTTCTCCTTTTTAGTTCAGTAATTTATTTTTCCATTTGCTCATTTTCAGATTTTAAGTCTGAATTAGTATTTTCTAAATATGTGAGATTTTTCTTATTGGCTTTTAGTATTTACACACTTCTTTATATTTACAATACAATTCATTAAAAGTTTCTTCTAAGTTGTCAGAATCAGATTCATTGCACGAAGAGAAAGATGAGTCTGATGTTACCTTGTCTTCGAGGTTGTCCATGAATGCTAGGTTGGCTTCTTATTCTTCTTCATTGCTTGAGCTTGACTCGCTATCAGAGTCACTACTGTTGTCCCATGCTATTGCCATGGCTTTCTTCTTAAATCTTCTGGGTCTTCTGGTGCTGTCTTTCTTTTTGAACTCAGTTTTCTTGAGCTTCGGACATTCTGCTTTGATATGTCCGGGCTTTTTGCATTCATAACATATGGGCTCAGATTTCTTTGAGTCCTTTACTTCAGGTTTCTTGAGATCTTTTCCTTTCTTAAAGTATCTTCTGCCAGCATGATGTTTTTTCTTGGCAAGTATACATTGCAATCTTCTGGAGAGGAATGCTTCCTCGTCTTCGCTGCCTTCTGCACTTTCAACCCCGTCTGACTCTTCACTTAATGTGTCTTCTTCTGCCTTGAGAGCATTACTGTGCTTCTTTCTGCTCGAGGACTCTCCCAACCTCTCCATGTTGATCTCATGGGCCATTAGGGACCCAATGAGTTTCTCCAATGACATTCTCTTCAGGTCATTTGCTTCTTCTATTTCCGTTACGTTAGGAGTCCACGAAGCTAGTAGGGATCTTAGGATTTTTCTGACCATATCTCCCATTTCATAGGTCTTTCCAAGACCAGCTAACCCATTAGTGATGTCGGTGAACCTACTGTACATCTGTGTAATTGTTTCACCGGGTTGCATCTGAAGTCTTTCATATTGAGTTACCATAATATCTATTCTGGTTTCCTTTACTTTGTCAGTACCTTCATATGTGATCCTCAACTTTTCCCACATCTCCATAGCTGACATACAGGCAGATATATAGTTGAACTCTTTCTTGCTAAGAGCACAACACAGATGCTTTTGGCCTTGCAGTTTAAGGAAATCTTTTTCTTGTCATCTTCCATCCATTTATCTTTTTCATTCGTGACTAGAAGATCTCCTTCTTCAACAATCGACCAGATCTGATAGTCAAGTCCTTGTAGAAAGAACTCCATCCTTGTTTTCCAATATGTGTAGTCTTCACCATCGAACAACAGTGGCCTGTTTACTGACTGACCTTCGAAGTGACCTTGGGCTACCATTTGATCTTTTCTCTTCAGATCGTTGGATCTTCTTCTTTTTCGAAGAGACTAGCTCTGATACCACTTGTTGCCCAGCTAGCAAGCCCAGAGGGGGTGGGGGCTGAATGGGATTCTTTAAAATTTGATTATCAAACATCTGTTCACAAAAACGTTCACACAACAAGCACTTCGATGATTGTTAACGTTAGTGAAAAGAAAACAACAAACACAAAGCAAGCAATCACACTACACAAGATTTTATCCTGGTTCGGATCTCCTCTCCACAGGAGTCCTACATCCAGTCCCTGAGCAGCAACTCAGGATTCACTATCCAAGGGTACATCCCCCTCAAGGACACTTACACACCTAGCCACAGCTGATCTTCTCTTCACAACCCGAAGAGGAATACAACACTCTGGAACCCTCCAGATCTTCCTTCAACACGAAGGAAACAACACCCTGGAACCCCCAGGTCTTCTTTCAACACGAAGGGAACAAAGATGTGTTCAAGGGATAATGCGCCCCTGGACCAAGCTAATAGCACAGTGCTTGATCCGAAGCAAAGACTGAGAGGAAAATATCTATAAAGAAGAACACTCTCAGTTTACAAAAGCTCTCTTAAGGTTCTACACTAGACACAGAGAGGAAATAGCTACAACAAGGCGATGGAGTGAAACTTGAGCTCTTCTATAGTGCTTCCAGATCTTTAATTCTCAAGATTAGTTCTTCTTTTCGTAGGCACCAGTCTTCTATTTGTATCTTCTCTTAAAAATGTAGCCGTTGAAGTATCCGTTGTCTCTAATTTCTGAGAACGTTAGACTGCATGGCTTTTCTTTGTAGTCAACGGTTCTTTGCGTTCCATGCACGTAAGAAGAAAATCCTTCTTCATATTCTCCAACTTCTACTTTATCCAACGTTATATAGAGTCGTGCTGTCAGAGACCTGCACACATTAAATGCTAAAACGTAGACAACTAAACTGTCTCTTGTTGTCAGTCAACGTTAGAGTGAGAATACATCAAGATAGAAAATTCCATTCTGTCTTTCCAAAAAGATATTACATGCAGGAGCATAAGAATAGAAGATATCTGGCCATGCATCGTGCAGAGAAATGTACGGTTGTATTTAATGCATGGATAACAGAGAAATACGCTGGATGACTTTGACTTGTCAAGATATTCAAATATCAAGTCGTTATAGCTCATGAAGTCGATATGAACATGACTTATAGAATCGTTGTGAATGAGTCATTGTTCATGTGAATCATTGCTCATTTGTAAACAAATCGTTGTACACATAAATCGTTATGCATTCATAATCAAATCGTTATGAGCAAATCGTTATAACCAAATCGTTATAAGCAAATCGTTATGACCAAAGCGTTATAACACTATAAGCAAATCGTTAAGAGCAAATCGTTATAACCAAATCGTTATGAGCAAATCGTTATGACAAAATCGTTATAACACTATAAGCAAATCGTTATGAGCAAATCGTTATAACCAAATAGTTATGAGCAAATCGTTATAACCAAATTGTTATGAGCAAATCGTTATGACAAAATCGTTATAACACTATAAGCAAATCGTTATGAGCAAATCGTTATGCTCACTTACGAAATCGTTGTGAGATTGAAATCGTTATACTCACTTGTCGAATCGTTATGAGAGCAAATTGTTATGCTCACTTACGAAATCGTTGTGAGATTGAAATCGTTATACTCACTTGTCGAATTGTTATGAGATCAAATCGTTATGCTCACTTACGAAATCATTGTGAGATTGAAATCGTTATACTCACTTGTCGAATCGTTATGAGAGCAAATCGTTATGCTCACTTATAGAATCGTTGTGAGATTGAAATCAATATAAACAAAAAACAATATGAAACTTATGAAATCGTTATACTTCAAAGCGAGTCGATGTGTACTTAGAGAAATTTCATGCTCTAAAAAATTAAGAACAACAATGTAAGGATTTACTTACAAGTCTTTGCTTGATTTTGCCTGGTTTATTTCCTGTGACTAAGCTTCATAGAAACTTGTTAGGTACTAATTGTTAGGATTTTGTTAATCACCAAAATAGATATATAATTCATGAAATTATATGGGGATGATCTGATCATCAAAACTAACTTGCTTAATGTGAATTTGAGCGTCAAGCTCAAACCGGGAGTCCGAATTGAACTCCCTCAGTTTCCACAAGTCATACTCATCGCCCCAACCGTGCTAGAACAAACAGGAGGCCGATCGGATTAGTATTTCAAAATTTGGACCCCCAAACCTAGCTAAGTTCTTTCTTTTTAAACAAAACAAAACAAAACTAACTTGCTTAAGGTGAATTTGAGTGCTAAGCTCAAATCGGAAGTTTGAATTGAACTCCGTCAGTTTCCACAAGTCACAATCATCGCCCTGGCCATGTTGGAAAAAACTGGAGGCCAATCGGATTAGTATTTCTAATTTTGGATCCCCAAACGTAAGTTCTTCATTTTTAAATTAAACTAACTTGCTTAAGATGAATATGAGCGCCGAGCTCAAACCGGGAGTTCGAATTGAACTCCGTCAGTTTTCACAAGTCACAATCATCGCCTTGGTAGTGTTGGAAAAAACTAGAGGCCAATCGGATTAGTATTTCTAATTTTGGATCCCCAAACCTAAGTTCTTCATTTTAAAACTAAATTAACTTGCTTAATGTGAATTTGAGCGCCGAGCTCAAACCGGGACTCCGAAATGAACTCCGTCAGTTTCCACAACTCACACTCATCGCCCTGGCTGTGCTGGAACAAACCAGAGGTCGATCGGATTAGTATTTCTAATTTTGGACCCCCAAACCTAATTAAGTTCTTCCTTTTTAAACAAAACAAAACTAAAATTGACTGTTAAAATAGAAAAGCTAAAATAAAATCAATTTACTCACATGAGGGGCCCGTGCTAATGTCGATGGCGCTGCCTGAGGAGGAATGCTGACCTGGAAGAGGGCCTGGGAGATAGCCTGGGAGAGCTGGGCCTGGACAGCGTCAGACACTTGCGTATGCATTGTGTGGACCAGACGAGACTCCAAACCAGAGATCTCATCTCGAATGAAGCCCATCATCTCACTGGGAGAAGTACCTGAAGCACCAGGTGTGGTGAATGCACTAGTCGCTTGTGAGGCTGAAATCGAGGCACCAGATAACACCCTGCTTGTGTCCACACTGTGCCCAAAACCATACACATGGCCTTTCTTTGGGGCGCCAGATGCCGCAACCCATACCTCAGGATCTAACTGCGGCTGCTCCTCCTCCCCGGCGTACTTCTCTGTCATCTGTTGGCTATACGACTCCTGCAAAAAATAAAATTGACAATGTAATATTAATCTATAACGAGAAAAAATAAATAGTGAATATACTGTAAATACTTACCACAACCTCTCGGGCTCTGTCGCTAATGTACTGATCCGTCCCCTTTTTCTTATTTGCCTTATCAAACACCTCCTAAAATGTCGGAGGCCGTTTTAGCTCATTTTCCTATTTCATAGAAAAACATTACATAAATGAGTACCTATATAAATAAAATATATCACAAACAGACATATGACTTACCAATCTGGACTGATGGGTCGCAAAGGAGACGAACCCACTTGTATGCCTGCTGGCCTCTGGATTGGCAGCCCGATTCACTTTCATTGTTGTGGAGGTTTCTTGCCATCTCTCTGCGGCCCATATGTTGCACAGACCTTCCCAGTAGTCTCTCCTCATCCATGTCGGTGCGCGCTCCCTCCAAAGAGTCGGGTCTGCACTCTGACAAACTCTCTGTGCATTTTTCCTCGCATTATACAATAAATGTTTATAATTTGATCAGACGGTGGTCGTCCATATTGATCGAGACCACACCTCATCCGAAGGACGCGTGAATTGATGATTGCTCTGTACAGATAAGAGTTAGTTAACTTAATGTAGGAGTAAGAAAACAAATAAATTATAATAAGAAATTACATACCATGAACATCTGATACAACAACTCCTAGACCTCCATCAGGAAGTCATTGAATCTATGAATAGGCCCAGGAAAGTGTGCCTGAATTGATCTTGTGATGAATTGAGATGCTTGGGCGGGCTCTATTTTATCCCTGTAATTATGTAACTTGTTACAATGAATTTATGAACTAAATATACCTCCTTAATAAAAGATACATATAAGTTTATTATGTACCCATTTATCCACACCTCCCGCAGAGTGCTATCATAAAAACTGCCTCCCCCCTCCTGTAGACTGACAACATCCTTTGCCTCTGGCACCATAGATGCACCTGCCAAAAAAGCTAGAGGTGTGGAAACACTCGATCCTGGACAAAAATGCACAACGACATAAGCAATGTACAAGAATATAAATAATGACTATACAAATACTTGCAAATTTTAATATACATACCTGCTACTATAGGAGGAGAATGTGTAAATTGACCCGAGCCTGTAACATTTTAATGGCATAAGAATCAATGCACAGAGAAACTACAACTTTAAATATACATACCTGCTGCCAGAGGAGGAGGCACAGAAGAAGGACCAGAAGCTGTAACAATTTAAATGGCATAAATAATATGTATAAATAATACACAAAGAAAAATACAACTTTAAATATATAATGTACAAGAATATAAATAATGACTATACAAATACTTACAAATTTAAATATACATATCTGGCACTCTAGAAGGAGGAGGTGTAAACTGACCCAAACCTGTAAGAATTTTAATGGCATAAGAATCAATGCCCAATAAAAGTACAACTTTAAATATACATACCTGCTGCCAGAGGAGGAGGCACAGAAGGACCAGAAGCTGTAACAATTTAAATGGCATAAATAATATGTATAAATAATACACAAAGAAAAATACAACTTTAAATATACAATGTACAAGAATATAAATAATAACTATACAAATACTTACAAATTTAAATATACATACCTGGTACTGTAGGAGGAGGAGGTGTAAACAGACCTGAACCTGTAAGAATTTTAATGGCATAAGAATCAATGCACAATGAAAGTACAACTTTAAATATACATACCTGCTGCCAGAAGAGGAGGCATAGAAGAATGGCCAGAAGCTGTAAAAATTTAAATGACATAAATAATAATATAAAAAATACACAAAGAAAAATACCAAAGAAAAATATACATACCTGATGCCGCAGAGAAACCCCTCCCACTACTCATCCTCCTCCCAGAACTGAAGCCCGATCGTGCTCCACGCACCATATCTTCATAGGGAACATAAAAAATTAATGTTCATTAATCAATTGCTTATATTGAAAGTGGGCAACTTTAAATATACTGAACAGATGTGAAAAAATTCTACCCATTTTTAAATGATATCCATTTCCTCCTCAGATGATGACGATATATCTAATTCAGCCCCATCTTCATCTTCATCTTCACATTCATCACTGGTATATTCCTCCTCCTCATCAGAACCTTCACGTTCAATATCTGTTCGCCTTCCACTACTCCCTTTTATCTCTTGTCGATCGACTTCTTCGACCTCATTTCCTTTAGACAAGCAAATTAGCGCTTCAGATTCGTCTACTCCAGTATGAGATGTCAACTCTACATCTTCAACTAAGTCTTCTTGAAAGAATTCAGCGTTGACCTCTTCAGGTGTTTGATCAGTCATGTCCAATTCATAATCAGAGAATAGTCTTGACTTAACTCTACAAACTGCCCACCAATCATTTTGTTCTTTGTTCGTAGATGATGGATAGCTTGTATAGTACACCTGCTGGGCTTGTGTGGCTAAAATGAATGGCTCATAAGTATTCAATTTCGACTTATGTTTAAGCTTGACAATCCCATGCGTTGTGTCATTTCGAATGGAATTCAGATCAAACCAATGACACTTGAACAAGAATATATGATTGTCTTGTCCTAGATATTGCAACTGTAAGATCTCCTCTACAATACCATAGTAGTCATATTCATTTTTATTGTATGTATTTCCTTTAACACATACGCCACTATTCATCGTAGACTTACTCTGCCCATAGTCTTTTGTATGAAATCTATACCCATTCACAATAAATCCAGGATAGTTCTGTGCAATTTTTGATGGTCCATAGGCTATCTGACAAACTCTTTCATCAGTAATTAAACTTTGTTCAACCTACATATAGAGAAGACTAGTTAAAAAGTGAACATAACTTATCTTTCGTACTCTTTGAGCATGTACACTTACGCGTTTTCTTAGCCACAAGGCCAATGACTTCTCTCGTTCTTTTTCAACCTCACAATCACTGAGATGTGGATTTCTTTGAATTATTTCTGAATCAAATTATCTGTAATATGAATGGAAGACCACCTTCAATAGCTAGAATAAGGGCAAAGAAGATATATACACAATAAATTGTGAGTTCAGCACTTACTTAACATAACACTCTAGCTCAGCACAATTT
Source organism: Colocasia esculenta (assembly GCA_014218235.1). Taxonomy (NCBI): domain Eukaryota; kingdom Viridiplantae; phylum Streptophyta; class Magnoliopsida; order Alismatales; family Araceae; genus Colocasia; species Colocasia esculenta. The sequence continues at coordinate 90,687,719 of CM024760.1, forward strand.
AAAAAAATATATATCTCTAGGGCGCATAACTCTCTGTCATCCAGCATGCGAGTTGAAGAATGTCTGAACGCACGTCCAGGATGATTAAATATGGAGAGTTGATCTAAACACATAGATTCCCCCCCATCATCATTATGTGGAGGTTGAGTACGACGAGTTTGTATGTCTGCTTCAAAGTACATCGAAAAAAGTTTGAGATTTGCTCCATAATGTATGCCTCAGCAATGGAAGCCTCCACTTTTGCTTTATTTTGGACTTTCATTTTGAGGTCATCCATACACCTACATCAACAATGTACAAGACAAATGAGAAACATATCATACATAAGGTGCAATTCTAAGAAGAAAAGAGTTAATATTTGCATATACCTCTTAAATGGATATATCCATCTATATTGTACTGGCCCTCTGACTTTAGCTTCATATGGTAGATGTACAAGTAAATGCTCCATCGAATTGAAGAATGCAGGCAGAAATATCTTCTCCAACTTGCATACGATGGTGACCTCATTCTGTTTGATAGTTTGCACATCCTCAAGCCTGAGTTCTGATGCACACAGAATCATGAAAAATCGACTCAGCTCAGACAATGCTCCCCATAGAGGCTTCGGCAACATGTCACAAAATGCAATTGGTAGCAACCTTTGCATGAACACATGGCAGTCATGACTCTTCATTCCATATATTTTTCTTTCACTGACGTTGACAGAATGAGCAATATTAGACACATAACCGTCAGGAAATCTCAACTGTTACAACCACTGACACACTTCCTTTACTTGTCCTCCTCCAAGCACATAAACTGCTTTTAGTTTAATTGATTTCCCATTTACTTCAACAAGTTCTAACTCTGGACGTTTACAAAGCATGGACAAGTCCAAATGTCATTCCCGTTGTCCTTTGTTTTACCTTTTATGTCCATAATGGTGTTGAACACATTATCAAAGACATTTTTCTCGGTATACATCACGTCTAGATTGTGCCGCACAAGAAGAGTCAACCAATAAGGTAGCTCCCAGAAAATGCTTCTCTTCACCAGTTGTGCTCCTTCCCAAAACCTGAAAGGTGTCCGGTACTGCCCATCAGTTCTGTGATATCTGGCAAATTTTCTACACGTGCTGCCATATGATGACCGGACAACCACTCGATTATAACTTCATCTCGTTCCATTCTGTTCTTTAGGAATGCATCTTTTTGTCTTCTGAAAGGGTGATCAGCTGCTAAAAACTGTCGATAGCAATCAAACCAGCATGACTTCCCACCATGTTTAAGTACAAATGATTTGGTATTATCCATACAGTAAGGACATGCTAGCCTCCCATGTGTGCTACAACCAGAGAGCATTCCATATGTAGGAAAATCACTTATCGTCCATATCAATGCTGCCCTCATGGTGAAATTTTGCTTTCTAGATGCATTTTAAGTATTGACCCACAGTCCATAATAATTTCAATTCATCAATAAATGGTCTGAGATAGATGTCTATATTTTTTGTAGGACTTTTAGGACTAGGAATCAATAAAGATAGGAACAAATTCTCTCGCTTCATGCACATACTCGGAGGAAGGTTGTATGGTGTCACGAACACTGGCCAGTTGGAGTAGGAAGCCACTGAACCTCCAAATGGATTGTATCCGTCAGTGCACAAACCAAGCCTCACATTACGTGACTCCCTTGAGAAGATAGGATGAGCATGGTTGAAATGAGTCCAAGCTTCGCCATCTGCAAGATGACTCATTATATCCTCATCCCAACGTACTCTTTCTGCGTGCCACCTCATATGTCGAGCTATCTTTGAAGACATATACATCCGCTGCAGTCTGGGTGTAAGGGGGAAATATCGCAATGACGCATAAGGTATATCCTTTCCCCTAGAATTGGCACCTCTTTTAGGTTTAAACCTATCATGATGGCAAATAGAACATGATACCTTATCTGCATCCTCTTTGTGATACACCATACAATGATTAGGACATGCATCTATTTTCACATATCCAAGTCCTAAATCATTGACCATCTTCTTGGCACGATAAAAATTTGAAGGCAGCTTCTCATCTCAAGGTAACATGCTCTTGATGATGAGGAGGAGATGATTAAAACAACTCTCACTTATATGAAATTCAGATTTCAAGTTTAGCAACTGTGACACCGCTGACAACCGAGTGTGTTTTTGACAACCATCTCACAATGTCTCATCAGCATCCTTAAGTAACTGATAGAATCTTTTGGATCCCTTGTTCGGCACGTCTTCAGCGTATACATGATCCTCATGTACATTGAATGTGGTACCAGCAACATCTACAACTATATCCACGTATGTACTTGTGCCTTCCACATTACTAGGCTCGTGCGACCAGAGCTCCTCACCATGACATGTCCAATTCATATAACCTTCAACAAACCCTTTTATGTATAAATGGCGTTGAACCTCCCATAGTGAATTCCACTTCAAATTTTTACAAATCATACAAGGACATTGGATGCAACCTTCACTGTCTACTACTGCATTTGGATTCCCCAATGCAAACTGAATGAAAGTCTCAACTCCGACCCTAAACTCCACAGACACCACATGATCAACTATTCTACGATACATCCATGAACGATTTGAAGCCATTTTTTTCCTGCGCCCAACCAATATTAACAGACAAATAACTTTAAAATTCAAACTCAGAAAAAACTAAATCTGACCATTTTCACACATCGTACGACGTAACCGAAATGAATAGGCAGGATATATTATTTAGATTATCACTTTTTACCCATCTGTGAATATTTGATCGCACTCAGATGGCCATTTACTATGTGTTTGTATAATTTGCTGAAAGTTTCGGCAGCATCTCCCCACACCTCTCCGATATACCAAAAATATTTATTGATTAAGATATTTTCTTAAACACTTACTAATAAGTGGTTAAGAAAATATTCTAAATCAATAAAGGTATATCAGAGAGGAGTGAGTAGACGCACCCGAAATTTTCAACAAATAATACAAACACATAGTAAATGACCACCTAACTGCGATCAAACATTCACAGACTGTCCAAAACGGGACAATTCAAGACTTTGAGTTAGATATACACGTTCTCATCATTGAAAATAAGACTCGTGCACATCAATCCCAAAGTCTTGAACGGGAAGGTTCATTGACACGGGCTTAACACACTCTCGTGAGGTGTGTGTAGTGTTAAATTACTATGCATGCATAGATGAAATTTAAATACCACATAAATATGAAAAGAAAATGAAAACAAAATCATACATATAAACAAGTGCAATAATAAACCAAATTCACACATACATGTAAATGAATTGCATTAAAGTAAGAAGTGCAATACTAATCACTAAATTGAAAGTAAGTAATTAAAAGCAATCCATATAATTACCATATGTACCAAAAGTAATGGTGGCACTACGTTAGACATGGACTGGAGGTTAAAAAAATATAGAACATGATACCTTATTTGCATCCTCATTGCTAAAATGAGCTTACAAAATGTACATCACTTTTACAACATGGGGATATTAAATTTAAGGACAGAACTGCTAGGAGGCCCAGGACTAATTAGTCAATGCAGCTATAATTCCAGTTCACCACATTCATATAGCCATAGATAAACATCCATTGTATAGAATTTATAAAAGATAATTGCAGTGGGTAACTAGTCATGCAATTTTTTATAATTTTAATCAGGATTAATTCTTGCCTTCAATTTTGCATCGTTGTGCCATTATTCCACCAAGTATCATTGCACCTGATCATTGTAATTGCCATTTTACCCATCAAATGGATCATATTTTTAATTTTCTTGCCTTGCTAATGATTCCAATCTCCCTAGCTTGGTTACGGGATTAATTAATTAGTTAACTATTAAATGACAATTGTGCCCCAAAAATGAGAAGTAAAAATGAAAGCAGAGGAGAAAAAGTGTCTATAAAAATAGTAATATGGATATTATGTAATCCACTATCTTTTGTGAATCCACCCCCACCCCACTGCCCCCTAATCAAACCCCCCCCCACTGCCCCCCACCCACTGCCCCCTAAACCCCCACCCCACTGCTCCCCACCTCACTGCCCCCCTAAACCCCCACCCCACTGCCCCCACCCCACTGCGAACATATTCTATATGGATGTAAATTGATTGAAACATTTGTAGACCCATTTTTCCGTTTGATCTTTCAAATGTCTCCACATTAAAGATGCTTAGTAGACACGACCAATGTATTTATATGAAAGAGAAAGAAACTTCACACTGAAGAAAGGAGAGAGAACACTTGCATCTCAATTATACCACAGCCATGACAAATCACAAAAAAACAAAAAATACAGTTTTAATCTACCACAGATCTACTACATTATTGAATTGGTTGTCCAAATGTCTAGACATCAACGTCAGTGTGAAGGAGGGTTTAAGACATCAAGTTGCTGCACTGATTGCTTTTTTTCTTCAAATGAAGTAGTCAAGAAATCCAGGACATAGGTGGCCATGTCTTTGCATAGATCATCTCCTCATAAAATACTAGTGAAGACCCATATTTTAGATACACATGGAGAAGGAGCTTAACATCCAAACTAGATCTTTTCGTATCTTCATGTCCACTAATACATTTTTGGTTTCCCCTTTAGAACGTAATGGGTTACTCCCCTGAAGAATTAAGTATTGGTTCAGTTGTTTTATAATTCCTTTTTGTGTGTGGTGAAGTGAGGAGGTAGTCATAATGGAAGTCCTTGATGTCTTCAATGTCAATGTTCCCACACATTGCCCCTAAATCCCCACCCTACTGCCCCCCACCCACTGCCCCCTAAACCCCACCCCACTGCCCCCTAAACACCCACCCTACTGCCCCCCACCACATTTCCCCCTAAACTGCCACCCCACTGCCCCCACTACCCCCTAGATGCTGCCCCCTAAACCCCCACCCCACTGCCCCCCACCTCCTTCCCCCCTCCTACAGTCGGCTACCCTCATCCCCACCCATACACAGAGAGAAAGTTGGAGCACCGGCCCCCGCCGCACACACACACACACACACACACACACACATCACACACACACACCCACACACACACACACACACACACACACACACACACACACACACACACACACCACACACACACACACACACACACACACACACACACCACACACACACACACACACACACACACACACACACACACACACACACAACACACACACACACACACACACACACACACACACACACACACACACACACACACACACACACACACACACACACACACACACCACACACACACACACACACACACACACACACACACACACACACACACACACACACACACACACACACACACACACACACACACACACACACACACCACACACACACACACACACACACACACACACACACACACACACACACACACACACACACACACACAACACACACACACACACACACACACACACACACACACACACACACACACACACACACACACACACACACACACACACACACATACACACACAGAGATAGAGAGAAAAGGGGGAGCACCCCCTCCGCCATCTCATGCATACACACACACACAAACAGAGACAAAGAGAGAGAGGCCACAGAGATAGAGAGAGAGAAAGAGAACTTACCGACGGCGGCGGTGGCGATGGGGTCTGATGACGACGGCGAGGATTGGGTGCAGCGGGGGTGATGGCGGGGATCCTAGGCGCAGCGGGGGTGACAGCGGCACTGTCCGGTGGTGGGGGCGACGGCGGCAACCTCTGGTTAGGGCGAACAAGAGAGAGGGAGAAAAGAGGAGAGGCAAGGGAGCGGCGGCGATGGTGGGGACCTCCAGTGGTGCTAGATCGACTTCGGCGAGAGAGAGGGAGAGAGAAGACAGGAGAGGCGCCAACGGTAGTGGAGGTAAAAGGGCTGTAGCGATCGAAATATTTCGGTCGCTATGCGGTCGCTAAACCCGCATAAAATTTTGTAACCGAATGACTGTTGATCACAATTCGGCCTCAAATTTGAGACTGAATTTGTGACCGAAATATTCAGTCACAAAATTTCACTCCCAAGCCCACTAGGAGATAGTATTAGTGATCGAATTTTCTTCAGTCACTATTCGATCTCAGATCTGAGACTAAATAGTGACCGAAATTTTTTCGGTCACTAAATCTAAAAGTTAGTGACTGATATCTTTAGGTCACTATTCAGTCTCAGATCTGAGACCGAATAGTGACTGAATATTTTGGTCTCAGATTTGGCCTCTATTGCCGCAATTTCTTGTAGTAATTAACAGTGTATTGATATCCTTGAGAGTTGGTTACTTGGAACTCTTCTTGAGAAAATCTGCATAGTGTACATTTTCTTGCCTCTCTCTCGGTAATGCGGAGCTCTCCCTCTACAATTGAAGTGAATGGAGATTCCATCTTCAAGCTTTCTTCAGGATGTTTAAGAAAGAATTTGTTTAGTCTGAAGAAGGTTTTTGCACTAAAGTTTGAATAGGCAAACCACATGCTCCTTTTAACACGCTTTTAAAACTTTCAGAAACATTTGTAGTCACAATGTCAAATCACCATTCTTCATTATACGCCAATGCCCATCTTTCATAGCTAACTCTTTCCAACCACTATTTTACTTTAGGATTCATTTCTTCAATTGTTGTCATGACAACATGAAATTACAAAAATGCTTGCCTTTTGGGCTGCAGACCATGTAAGTTCTATTAATGATTTATCATGAAATGCATTCTAAAAATTATTTGCACAATGATGAAATCCAACTGGAGGAGGGAACATAGCAGATACAACCATTTCTAAGTCCCTATGGCAATCTGAAATGATTGTAAGACCATATCTATTTGTCGCCATTTCTTGATACAAGCTAAGAACCATGTCCAACTATCACTATTTCAGATTCCACGATAGCAAATGCAAGGGGAAATAAACCATTATTAACATCTACACCAGTGGCATTCAACAAGAAACATGGATATTTTCATATAAATGAGTGCCATCAACACTGATCAGTGGCCGATAATATGAAAATCCTTGTATGCATGGTGCAAATGGCCAAAAAACCCTCTAAAATCGAAATTAGAGATTATCTGCAAAGGTAAAATGGATAACTGTTCTAGGATTCATTTCATGCAAGGCATTCAAATATCTAGGTAAGGTAGCATATAAATTCTCCCAACTACCAAAGATCTCTTTCATTGTCATACACTTTGCTCTTTGCTTTGAAATGAGAAACTTTTATTGCCCAGCTAACAAGCCTGGGCAGGGGGGTGTGTGAATGGGCCATTAAAATATTAAGTTCTACAACTCAAAAAATTACACACTTAAACTCGTAGATGTTAAAGTTAGATAATCATGAAAATAGACAAAAAAAATAATCTCACAAAGACACGAGGTTTTATCCTAGTTCGGTACTGAGCTCCTTCTCAATCCTACGTCTAGTCCTCAAGAAACACATTGGGATTTCATTAACACAAGGGTACATCCCTCTTAAGGAAACCACAACACCCAGTTCAGCTGGCCTTCCCTTCACAGCCCAAAGGGGAACCTACACACTAGTACACCACTAGTCTTCCCTTCCACCCAAGGGGAACAACTTAATGATAAACCCTACTAGTCTTCTCTTTACGCAGGAAGAGACACTAAACCTGATGTACATAGGAGATTCTACAAGATGTTCCTAGACCAGGAACAAAATCAACACTGGTTTGGCTTGATATGAGACAGTGTCTGAGAAAGAAAAAAAGACTACAATCGTTTCACTCAGACACTTTATCTCTCTGAAGGAATTAGCAGGAACATATAGTGAGAGTGATAAGAAGACTGAAAGCTTGAAAGTTCTGCTTGAGCTTGTGCTTGGGCAAGAGGATTCAAAAATCTTAACTTCTTCTTGGCACTTCACGTTCTCAGTCTCCTTTTATCTGCCTTGAAGAGTAGCCATTGATCTATTCGTTGAGTCTTCTCATGTTTACTGGATTTCCAAGGCAGTTGTTCGCAGTGTCTAACGTTGTTATTGTGTGAGTATCGTAAACATGTGAATCATTTAATGCTAGGATACATATAGAGAGAAAAAGGATATTGTGTCAGTCAACTCACATTTCAACTACCTAGAATCTGCTTTTCCTACTGGCAGTATTTCTATAACAAGTAGGCTCTTATAGTCATGCATAAAATAGATGACAAATATGTGTCATGCAAACAGTAGGTTTCAACTTGACGTTTTCTCATAGAAGATATAAGAAATAAATGTCCTGCAGTCAGATTGCCATTTTAAGCTTTTAACTACGTGGAAAAATTATAACAATATAACCTTGAGAAGGATTTGAAAAATTTCCAACACGTTTTTTCGTGTCGATATATACTCATTATTGTTATTTTCCTATAAACAATAAAGTTTCCTTAGGTAATGGTATTTAAAATCAAGATATAGCCAATCCGTGTAAAATCATGAATACTCGATACAGACACCAGACATAGAATGTTTAGATCGATAATCAAAGTATTTGTAAGTGAGACTTCAATAATCCATGTGTTTGAAAGTAATCGATGTTTGAATAATACTAATTGAAGAGACATCAGAATCAAGTTCAGTAATCGAAGAGTCATTCAATAATTGGAACGAGAAAATATCTCAAGTAATCGATATAATAATTTACTCTATAATCAAAATGAAAGTATGAGATAATCAGAATTTGCATCAACATACTGATCGATACAGTTTCATACCAATCGATAGAACATTGAACATTTATGATGTAATCGGAAGATCTTTTGTTGAGTAGTTGCTAATCGATAGGGTATGCATACAGTAATTTCAAATTGTAGTATAATCAATATAACTGTTAAGTAATCATTGTAACAATATTAATTGATACAAAAAGATTTTTGTAACTTTAATCGGAATAGACAAGTGATGAGAACTATAATCGGAATACATAGTATTCAATAATTGTTGCAAGTAATAATCAAAACATTGCTTAAACAACATCGTTGCAGTACTTACACAACAATTGATACAACACTTAGACTATAAGTGATATAGTGTTTCAACTGGAATCGATGGGATGCATAAACAATAATCGGTATGTGTACTTGTATGTCAACTCTAGTCGTTGTGATACTTCAATATAATTGGTGGATGACTTAGTCTATAATCAGTGTGATGTGTGTTCTATAATCGATGTGAACTTAAACTACAAACAACATGAACTTAAGCATTATATATGAAGTGCATGAGTTTGAGATTCCTAGAGTTCTTACAGTGGTGATCCTTAAAGTGATAAAAAAGACATTTTTGCCTTTTTGACTGACTTAATGAAAAATAAATATTAAGCACATATTTTCATAGTTTTTGTTATCACCAAAATCTAGAAATAATTGGAGAGGAGAGGTTCATCAATTTTTATATGATAATCATCATGAATCCTTCTCACAATCTCATCCAGTGTAATGGTCAATTTTGTCTTCACTTGTGACAATATCAATTTTTGTACAAGATGAATGATATATTGTCGATTTAAGCTCTACAATATTGGATTAACACATGTATGTGCACCTTCATATTTCTTAATCTTAAAGTATTCATGACCTTTCAATATCACTGCATGCACCTTCCATGGACAAGTGTCATGGTTGCACTTTACTGTAAACATTTTTGTATGGCTTCTTGTCACTTTTTATTGAACACTATGATGGAATATTTTTGTAGTGCATATATCAAACCTTCTTTATTTGGGAACAATTGTCCTTTGCATGGGTCATCCCCATCTAAAGCTAAGGTAGCCATACTTGGACATGTATTAATTGCCAGTGCTTCACCTATCCATTCTTCATTCTCATATTCATCTGGAGGTTCTAAGACAAATGAATCAGTTGCCCCTTCTACATTTGCTTCGTTGTTAAACACCATATATGTATTGTTGGCTATTGCACTCTACACAACATGGTCCCCAACATTCTCATCCTCATTCTGATGCACATCCTCATTATTAGGATCTTCTCCTCTGCCTTCTCTTCTTCCACCTCTAACTCCCTATAGACAATAAAATTTAATACACATATGCTCCATGTAAGAGCATAACAATTGAACATAGCATAATATTCCATTTCTCATACCGTAAGGAACTTCCACTATAAAATGGAAATGAAGGTTGAGCCAATGAAAAAGAAAGGTACTCTGAAGGTCCAACTACATTGTCTTCAACATTTCCATATGGTGAAGACCTTCAACAATTGACAATTAAGTCCTCTCATTAGCGTTTGTTGTCTTATAAAAATTCATGAAAAATATAAGAGTTCAACTCACCGAGCATGGATGTTAGATGTGAAACCAATATCTTCATCTCTTCTTTCATTATCAAAAGGTGACAAAAATCCCACAGAGTCAACATCATTATGAAGTATGCGTGTGAATTGTTTGATTTGTTAGCAAATGGGATGCCAAGTGATTGCACATCCCCCCCCCCCCCCCCCCCCCCCCCAAAAAAAAAAAAAAAAAAAAGCTCAATACCACGACTATGTGAAAGGTATAAATTGAGCATAATTACAACCATCTCATCATCATCTACACTCAAAGCAACATATTCGCTCGGACAAGTTGAAAACTTACGAGTTAAGAGAATCTTTGTATGACTTGGATCGTACTTTGTCATCTTATATAAGTTTGTCAATAACTCTACGAAAGTGATGTCTTTATTTACCCAAAAGGACACATAACACCTCCTTCATATTGCGGTTTATAAAAACCTTCTTAATGAAGTATTCCATTAAATAAACACATCAAGGGCACCATTGTACTACCCATAACCAGGCTGAACATGGACAGTGATGGCAGTGCCCTGGCCGAACAGGGAAGGTTGCTGCTCTGCAATGGGGAAATCCTACACAATGTACAATGTATAGTCATTTTGGAGCTATATATTGGCATTGTGAATGTTGAGTTTGTTGTCAGCATTGACAACACTTACATTTTATGCTGACATTGAGATTTCTGAGCTTAATTTCAATGTTGCCAATGTTGACATTGGAGTCTAGCACCTTCGTCCCCTTGAGCCTGTCAAGAAACTACCTACATGGTAGTTTTGTGACTAGTTCTACAAATGTTTTTAAAATATGATTTTTTATGTTTTATTTTTGTAATAAAAACCCTATGTAATTGATATATTATATTTATTTTTGATAATTTATGGATGGAAGATGTATACTTTGCACTAGAGTCAGTTTAGAGGGGTTTGGTAAACTTTCCATGCAAGGTTAGATACCTTAGATTTAAGTTTCTGTGTAGATACTTTTATAAAGAATAAATGGTCGAGTTTATTTTTCTCTAACTTTGATTTCATCCGGCTCCTACTTAAAATGGAAAATAGTTGAACTAATGTCAAATTGTTGTGAGTGATTTCAAAATACATGATGATAAAGATGGTCCCAAACCTACAAAGGTCGTTGTGGATCGACTTCGGGGGGTTTGAGATGCTGACCTCAGATCTATTGATGAAGAGGAAAATAAAGTTGTTGATGTCGACGTCAGATGACCTATAGGAAGTCAAGCTTGGGAAGAGATTCTTGATATTGATCTTCTAATGCTCAAAGTAGAAGTCGACTTGAGAAGGGCACCAAAGAAAAATGGAGAGAGAGAGAGAGAGAGAGAGAGAGAGAGAGAGAGAGAGAGAGAGAGAGAGAGAGAGAGAGAGAGAGAGAGAGAGATCTAGCTGAGATTTGGAACCTCTACCCTTTTACTTGTGATGATGGGATGCTTTTATAGGTGTAGAGGTGTAGACTGGTTAGGCCTCTACATCCGGATTGAATTGGGGAACTTCCTTAGGATGTCAATCGGACTCACAATGAAAGCTCATAGCTGGACTCAAAGACTATTTCTTTGTTTGGATACCTATCACAGGGAGAAAGTCATAACAAAACTCGAAGTCTTTTGTTGGGCCAGTCATGGTCAGACTTTGATGGCCAGTGTGAGTCCTAGTCTGAGTCAAAATCTTGTTGGGCCATTCTCCTTCCCTATTTACGATGCTTGATGGGTTGACGAAACCTCACAGACTAGGAATAGATTGGGTTGAGATTGCAAGCCGACCTAACCGAACTAGGATGAGACCGCAAATGGGCCTTCAGATTAGGTAGGGTACTGAGACCTATCACATGATTGTAATTTTGATGGGGTTTTTAGATCTAATTGTTATGGTGGAGGATTTTAAAATGTCATTTCATTTTAAATTTCAATTCAAATCCCATTAAGAAGTGGATTGATTGTAAGTGACTTCAAGATGTACATTTGTGATTTCCATAGATTTAGAAGTTTGCTATTAGCCATGGAAAATTTTAAAGTTAATTGTTAGTAAAAATGCAGTGCTATTTGTATGTTTAGTCTCAACACGCTAGAAATATTATACAAACATCTTGTTTGAAAAGATGATAGAGATGGATATCTTGTTATTTTGACTGTTGGCTAAATTCAAGGGTTTGAGGGAGCGGATTGATTATATTGGACTTATCTTAAATTAAGAAATCTCTTCTTTATTGGATTAACTAATCCAAGTTGTTGGTGTAGAATTGCTATCCTTAGATAACTAAGAAAGTAAAAAGTATAGTTAAGCTATTTAAACATGTTTGGATCTTGTCTCTACTTTTAAGCCATACGATAGCCTATGGATTAGTGTAGGGTGTTGTCCATGTAACTCTAGGATAGCATATTGCAATACAAAAGAAATTGCCAATAGACCCTGGGATCTCTTCCCAATGAAAAACCCTCAAATGTTTAAGTTAAATCTTTTAGTAGTAGAGAGTTGAGGAGTTTCTAGTCTCTAGAGATCCTCTTTTTTTCATACTTAACATCTGAAGAAGGATTCCCATTTTCATAGTAGCATCTTGATCCCTATGTTTCATGAGAGTCATACTTGCATCTACTGAAGGATTCTCATTTTCATAGTAACATCTTGATCCCTATGCTTTGTTGGATCGAGATGGAGCTTTAGATGTTCAAGAGAGGGGTGAATAGGACTTCTTGCACTTTAAAATTTTTATCTGAAAATACATAACACTAGATAGTATCGTTAGTACTTAGTGTAGTGTGTGTGAAACAAGTGAAAAGCTTGGCGGAAACAATCACACAAAGTACACAGAGATTTATCCTGGTTCGGTCCTCCTATCAATCAAGACTCCTACATCCAGTCCCCAAGCACCTCTTGAGATTTTCACTATCTGCCAAGAACACTTGACCTTCTCTCACTAGGGAGGTATTACAGCCCACTTGCTCCCACGCAAGTTGTAACGTCGCGCGTTTTCCGGATCCCCGTGGATCCAGGTTTAGCGGGTTTGGTGGCCAATATGAGGCCCATTAGTGTTGTGTGTTTCTTACTAGATCCTTACCGGGTTTGGTTTGGGTCCGTGTTGGTGTTCAGCTTGCTGGACACCAGCAGTGTGTTGGCGTCCATCGATGAGGACGTCGACTGTTGAACTTGGCGTCAAGCTTTGTGGACGTCTAGTTGTGGCGGTCTGGTTAAACGGCCAAAGGGTTGACGTTAACCTGACATGCCTGTGTTTTTATGGCAGACCCGAGCTCTGTTCTTTCTCCTCCTTCTCCCTTCCTCTTCCCCCACCTTCACCCTTGAGCCTCTTCGCGAGTTTTGATGGTCGGCGGGAGCTCGTGGGAAGGCCGTGGTGCGCGTGGTAGCGGCAGATCGGGCGGGGAATGACGGATTGGAGCGCGGTGTTCGTGGGACGTTTCTCGGGTTTCGGCGTGATTCGAGGTTCTTCGGGAGTTTAATTGCGTTTCTGAGGTAGGGGTCGAGCCCTGTTAGCTTGTTAGAAACATTAAAACACGACTTAATCACTTGAACCAGCATTTTTATTGTATTTTCGGATCAAGTCATACCATGCGGGGTTAAAGGGTGGTTTGATGAATTTAATGTGTAAAGCATGTTGTAATGGGTTGTTCCGGGTTCTAGTATGTTAAAGGAACCATTTTTATATGTTTTTCTGTAGTTTAAACGGTTGGAAAACCTGTAGAGCTGGATTAGGGTTTCTGCAGGGTTTTAGGCCGGAGAACTTGGCGTCAAGATCTCCTGTCGCCAAGCTCACCAGCCGAGAGATAAACGGCTAGATCGTTTGCCGTTTACTTCTTATAAGCGGCAGTCGATGTTGCCGCCAACCTGTGCATGTATCCATGCAGTGTTGTTTACGTAGTTTTCCTGGTTATGAATATTGTGTGATTGTGTGTGCATGGCGATGACCGGTGTGAGCCAGTGCACTTGTTATGCTCTTGAAGCATACTGCTCATGTAATGGGCATGTTTTACGTAAATGATATGTGATGTACGTAATCGCTTTCTGTGGTATGTGTGGTGCGTTGGCACCCGTGGCACTCTTGGAGTGCGTTGTCCATGTGTTGGACATGTGGTTTACGTGGAAGACGTGTGGTACACCATCCAGGGTGTAATATACACGTATTGTCTACGTGGTTTGAGTGTGTGTTTACTACACACTTTGTTGTAATGTAATTCTTATGATTTATCATAGTAACTGGGCAGTGAGGTTCCTGTGTGAGCCTAGCCATGACTCTGTGGTGTTTGGGCAGTGAAGGTCCATACCGACCTAGCCCTGATCCGTTGTTGTCTTTCGAATAATATTATATGGATTTATGAAGTAAGTGGTGTGTTGTTGCGAAGGTCATCTCATGACCGATGATAGGCCAAATATGATTGGCTATCGTAATTTATATATGTGTTAGTGTGAGTTAGCTTGGAGGTTACAAGATGACCAATGATAGGCAAGTTTGTGGTTCAGGTATGTGTGTTGGTGTGGGATAGCTTTGGGGTCACACGGTGACCGATGTTAAGCTAATCCTAACACTTGTATATTGTGAATTATAAGTAAAGGTTATATGTGTAAGTATCGTGGTTTGTGCTAGCCGAGTGTGGTGGTCCGGCGCCTATTCCGGAATGCCTCTCTAGTCGGGTACCCCAGGTTCTTTGTGAGCCAGGCACGTGTGTTTGTTGTGCTCGGGGTTTTGTCCCGGTACTTGTGTTGTACCGTTGAGGTCTGTGTCGTCTTCCTGGACACCCTCACTCCTGAGTTTGAGTTGTACGTCCGGCTGAGGGAAAGACGGCAGTGGGGCAGCGACTTCCCAGAGTTTGTTCTTTTGTCGCTTGTAGCGCGCTCGTAGTTGGGGGTACGGACACCAGCAGTCGACACTGGTCCCCAGCTAGTCCTGTTTTCCAGTGCCTCACTTTAGAGTGCTCCGGCCAGAGACTCTAGAGGTGCCAGGCATGGGCCTGCAGTTGTGTGTCTGCAGGTGTGGTGTTGGTTGGTCTCCACAGTTGTTTGACTTCTTCCTAGTGGAGCAGCAGTTGGACCTTTCGTCCGTGACTGCGAGACTGAGAGGTAGTTCTTGTGTTGTGTTGTCCGGGTTGGATATTGGCCTGATCAGTCAGTAGTCCGTTCCCGTGTGGTGGCGTCGTTCTTTCTGACTCGTGCCTTGCCAGTGACTGTGGTTTGTGAGTTTGTGACTCGTGGTCGAGGTTTGACTTGTTCGAGGTGTGCCCTGGTGTTGGCACAGTCGTGACTCAGTTGTGGTTTGTGTGACTCGTCGATTAAGGTTTCACTTGTAATGTTGTGTCTAAGTGAAGGCACAATATAATTGTGGTTCAGTGAGGTGTTTATCACCTACTCGTACCCTTTGTTCCGGTGTTGTGTTGTAGTACCTCAGAGTAGCAGGTACCTATTTCCTTCGTGGGTTACTTTGTAGTTTTGTGGTGGTACATTATGTACTAACCTTTCGGGTACTTGTGTGTTATGAAGGTCTTGTGGTTTGACCTGCTACTTGTTGTATCCTAACTATTTTAAGTAGATCTTTGTTTATATTTATTGTGGATTAGTTTGTGATTATTAATTATGTTACCTTAGTGGGTAATTTGCCGATGAGGCTTGTGGCCTAGGCATATTGTGGTTTAGTTGAGCTATGCTCCGTGGAGGCCGTGTGAGATCTTCCACTTGTTGAGTTTTACTCTTTTGGGGTATAATTAGTTTTAGTGTGTTATGGATTGGCTTCGTGTTAGCCAGTTCCATTACCTTTGAGTAGTTCTGTTGTAAAGTGGTTTGGAGTATAAAGGACCAGCTCTTTGTTAGCAGTCCTATTACTCAAGTGTTTGAGGTTCGCCTGTGAAGCTTGTAGCCTGGGCAGTGACTTGCCTGTGTGGCTTATAGTTTAGGCAACCCATTGTTGTAGCAGTGTGCCAGTGAGACTGTGGTTTAGGCACTTTGGTTGTTGGGCTGACTAATGATATTATGTTAGTTCTGCGGTCCTACTTTTCTTTTGAGGACGTTATTTTTATTATCATAAGCATGTTTAATTGTTATTTATTGTAATGATGTGAGCATGAAATGGTTTGGCTATTGTTGTTGCCAGTGAGACCCATTGGGGTCGAGGTGTCTGTGGTTACAGTGTTGTTTTGGGTAGCCCCTACTGAGCCAGTGACTTGTTGAGGCTCACTCCCCTACAGTTCTTTTCAGGGCTTGCCATGTGTTTGGCTTGCAGTGGCGTTGCGTCAGACTTGTACCACCAGCAGTAGTTTAGTAGTTAGTGTTGTGTGAGCTTGTACTCCCTCGGGGTATGCCCCAGGTAGTTGTACTCTTTTAATTGGACATGTATTAATGTAATGGGACAGTTGTACAATTTGTAAACAGATATGAGCACATGTACTTTCTTGTGTTTTATATTATTGTGGTTTGTCTTTTTATACTCTTACTGGACTCGTGTGTGAGATATCCCTTGCGACACTTCGGTGCGTTCGCGGGAGGCGGATCTGGATATGGAGCCTTAATGGGCATGAATACCCCGGTCCGTCACACAAGTCTTCCCTTCACAGAGGGGTATTATTGTAATTGCACAATCGTTCGAATTCGATTTAACGGGTTATATGTGTGGCGCTCTTGACCAGGAGGTGGTCATTGGGCCTTAGTCATGGTTTTCATGCATTGTGTGAGCGTTGTGGGCTGGAAGTCCTAGCCCAAATAGCCCGTTGGTTCACTGGTTGTGAACGTGACGAAGGAAGACGTCGCGATGTGAAACGTGACGATCTCTCCCATCGCAATTCACAGAACCGCCTTTGTGTTTTAGCGCACTTTGGGCTTTGAATGGCGACGGTTAGGGTCATCACATTTAAGAGTTAAACGCGACATCTGCCTACTTCGTGATTTTGAAATGAGTTTTAATTGTTCTGTTTCACCCAAATAGAGAAGAGGAGCTCAATCTAGGCAAAGGGGAGGTTGCTGCAGCACCTCCTGTGCTGTTTTTCAGCGTTCGATGGTTCGTGCGGTGTGGGGTCCATGCGAGGAGCGTGTCGGGAGCGTGGATGCACCGACGATATGGTAGTTTCCTCGTTCTTCGGGCTTGTTCAGATGGTAGGGAGACTACCCTTCTGTTTTTGTTTGATTTAAATGGTTTAAAGGGTGGAAAGCATGTATGGGTGGTTTGCCATGTCATGGATATCATGTTTATTGCCTTAGTTTGATAATTGTATCGGATATGCGTTGGATTTCCTGTGGAGAAGGAGGGTTCGGCCTGAGGGCTGAACTCACAGTCGCATTTGAAACATGACGTGATGCACCATCGCGTTCATGGTATGAACGCGATGCCATGCATCGTCGTGTTTCTGTTTTTGTCCGGTGTGCTGTGGCATTAATTTGGACGCGACCACTTGACCCGTCGCGTTATTGTTGAATGCGACGGTGTGGTCCATCGCATTTCTGTGTAAGGTTTTGTGTGATCCTGATTGCAACGTATCGTTCCGTCACAATTTGGATGTTGACTGTGGTGTTGACAAGTTGGGCCTGAAGGCGATGTATCAGGCCATCGTGATTTTGTTGTGACATTGGACCTTGACGCATTAGGCTTTGAATAGCGTCTGGGCAGCCGTCATGATTTGAAAGGCGACACCTGTGTCCGTCGCGTTTCAGCTTCGGTGGTTTGCTTGTAGTGGCTGGGCAGTGAGGTTCCAGTGTGAACCTAGCGTTGGTTATTTGTTATTAGTTAATGTGGTTTGAGTCAGTGAATGTTAGTAAAGCATGTGTAGGGGCATAAGTTAGTGTATGGTTAGTTAATGGTTATGGTTAACATCCATTGTGTTTTATGTTGCTATGGAGGTCATGAGATGACCAATGACAGGCACGGTTATTATATGTTATTGTGATTATATATATGTCGGTGTAGGTTGGCTTGGAGGTCACATGGTGACCGGTGACGAGCTAACTATGATATTGGTGTATCGTGGTTTGTGTGATTGCCGAGTCTGGAGGTCCGACGCCTATTCCGAAATACCTCTTTAGTCGGGTACCCCAGGTTTTGTGTGAGCCAGACATGTTGTGCTCGGGGCGTGTCCCGGTATAGTATGTACCACAGAGGTCTGAGTCGTCTTCCTGGACACCCTCACTCCTGTGTTTGAGTTGTACGTCCGGCTGAGAAAAAGACGACTGGGCGCAGCGACTTGTGTTTGTGGGTGTGCAGTCACTTGTAGCGCGCTCGTGGTTGGGGGATGGATGCTAGTAGATGTACTGGTCCCCAGCTAGTCCTGTGCTTCCAGTGCCTCACTTTAGGGAGCTCGGGCTGGAGTCCCTAAAGGTGCTAGGCTTGGGCCTGCAGCTGTGTGGTCTGCAAGTGTAGTGTTGGTTGGTCTCCACTGTTCTTTGGTTTGTGGTTATGGAGCGACAGTTGGACCTTTTGTCTGTGACTACGAGACTGAGAGGTGGTTCTTGTGCTGTGTTGTCCGGGTTGGATACTGGCGTCATGAACCAGTAGTCCATTCCCGTGTGCTAGCGTCGTTTCCTTTCGACTCGTGCTTTGCCACTGGTTGTGGCTTATGTGTGGTGACTCGCTGGTTGAGGTTTTACCCATTGGGTGTGCCATGGTGATGGCACAGTTGTGACTATGGTTCCGTGGGGGTACCTCATGGTAGTAGGTACCTGTACCCTATGTGGGTAGCTTTGTGTTGTGGTACATCGTGTACCAACCTCTTCACGTGTTGAGGTGAACATGTGTTTTGTGGAGGTCGTGTGGTGTGACCTTCCATCATTGTGATTTTACCCTGCTTAGGGTAGGCTTCCGATTGTGGCCTTGATGTGTGTTGGATTTGGCATGTTGATGCCAGTCCAGTTACCTTGAGTGGGTAGTTTGCCTGTGAGACTTGGAGCCTAGGCAATGGTCTACCGGTGAGGCTTGTGGTTGAGGCATCCCAGTGGTTGGGCAGACTAGTGGTGCTATGCTAGTCCTGTTGTTACCTCTTACTTTTCGATGATTATGTTAGTTGTTGTGTTTATATTTAATTGCCGTTTAATTATGCCTTATGTGAGCATGTTGTGGTTTGGCTATCGGTGTGGCTAGTGAGACCCTTTAGGGTTGTGGTCTCTTCAGCTTCAGGTGTTGTTTTTTGGAGGTCCCTGCTAAGCCAGTGACTTGTTGAGGCTCACTCCCTTACAGTCTTTTTAGGTATTAGCTGTGTGAGGCTTGCAGTGGCATTGTGGCAGACTTGTACGACCAGCAATAGAGTTAGTTGTGTCTGTATGTGAGCTTTGCTCTCTCGGGGTATGCCCCAGGTAGTTGTACTTTTCTCTTGGAGATGTAATGATGTAATGGGACAGTTGTACTTTGTTGTATACAGGTATGAGCACATGTACTTTCTTGTGTCTTATATAGTGTGGTTGTCTTTTATATTCATACTGGACACTTGTATGAGATATCCCTTGCGAGACTTTGGTCCGATTGCGGGAGGCAGACTTGGATATGGAGCTTATTGGGCATAAATATCCAGGGCCGTTACAATTACAACCACCTACCACATAGGTCTTCCCTTCACAGAGGGGCACTATAGAGAACAAACCCCCTGCTGGTTTCTATATAGAAATGAACACAGTGTGTTTGCTCAGAAGGATAGAAAATCATAAAGAGATTACAAATAGAATTGAAAGCTCTAACTTTTTCTGACTCTAAGAGGGTGGACTGAGAAGTTCTATAATGCAGAATGCCACCCAAGAACATCTGAAAGCAAGAGATCTTGAAGTCGTAGTTTTGACAGATGGCTCTCTTGAGATCTGTAAGCTTCTTCTCTTTTTGTGAGTGTGGAGACTACTCTTGTTGTGTGCACTCACGTATGTGTTAACTCCTTCACACTTTGTTTCTCTCTAACCCTTCATATTTATATTTCAAACTTCAGCTTCATATAAATAAACTTCAGAGTCTTCAGCTTCCCATTTGAATGTAGCCGTTTGAATTTGAACGTTGTGTCTTGAGACTTGAGAATTCTTGAGATGTCAAACTTTGAGTCTTTGAGTCTCAACGGCTTCTAGGCTATATTTGTAGCTACATGGTTCTATTCAAGTAGCTTTGATAGATTATCTGTAAACACCATACCATGTCTTTTCTCTTTCTCAGGGCTAGCAATGTGATAGATAAAATAATAATAGAAAGTAAATGACAATATGTTTCTAATAGATATCTATCAATTCTAGAGAAACATGTCTTTTGAACAGTACTGGGTAGGTGAGCATTAAAGGAGGAATGGACACCAGCTTGGCACGTAGTACCACTGCAAAAGAGCTTTTTCTTAATATCTGGAAACTAGACATTCTGAAGGACGCTTACATATGTCTTTGTAAGACACATAGCTATCTTGATAAAATAAACTATGAAACTGATTTTCAGAAATATTCATGACAAGAAATATTAAACAACAAGAATAAAGAAGTACACTGCTCATTTGATAGATTATTTATACATATAACAAAGAGAATGCCATAGTGTAGATCATGTTTTTTTTTTGTTTTGTTTTAATGGAAGTGGCAGAAGGAAGACAAGCCAGCTAAGTGCACTATCTCCCAGTAGGAGATAATGTTCTCACTCCCCTGGATGTTTCCTGCACCATAATTTTATATCATTCAAAAAATTAAGTACAAAAACCTACGGGGCATACCCTTGAAAATACACATATTAAACTAACCTAATAGAAGGAAGACCCATTTTATCAAGCAAAACCGGGCCTTTATAAACAGATGGAAGAGATGAGCGACTGTGAAAAATTGAGCTGCCACCTCGATCACAAGCAAAAGAAGCAAGGGCGTCCGCTACTCTGTTGGTCTCCCTGTAAGCATGAAAAAATGGAATGGATGTCTTGCTAAGAAAGGACTGGGCAACTCTCCACCACCAAGTACATTTCCATGAAGGGCACCTGTTGGATTTAGAGGAATGCACCAACGCAAGGGAATCCGAGTGGACAATAGAAATAGGAAGCCCATAAAATTCAGCAAGCCTTAACCCATCACAAAGAGCACGAACCTCTGCAATCATGCTGTTGCCTTGACCATAGAAGAAAGTGAAACCAAGATGAATATTGCCATTAGAGTCCCGAATACAACCTCCACCACCACAAGGGCCAGGATTGCCTTTACAAGCACCGTCGACATTAAGACTAAAACCATGTTGAGGAGGACTCCACCTGACAAGCTTAGGCGCTTTCAATTTGACATTAGGTTTAAAGCCAAAATTTTGGAGAATACTAAGTTGATCCTGGGAGCTTTCCTTCTTGAAAATAATCCCTTAGATGGCCACATTGACAGCAAAGGTAATGTCAGAAATGATACTCTTCAATGGTTTAGTTCTCGAATCAAAGCGCCTCACACATCTGAATTTCCATATTTCCCACAACAGTAAAAGAACAACATAGATGGCAATAAACACAGAGGCGGATTTGCAGTTAGACACAGAGATAATCTTCCATAAGGTAGTAGCGATATGATGACCCACAACGTTACCATGAATAAGAGGACTCGCCCAGCGCCACAGCAAAGTCGGGAGTTCCCCAGTAAGGAATAGATGATCAAGATCTTCAATCGATGGGCTCTTACAACAGGAGCATGAGGAAGCTAATGGGATACCACAATTAGAAATGCGATCATCCATGGGAACTGCGCAATGCAAAATCCGCCAGCCAAACATAGAAGCTCTGGGGTTAAACACATGATGCCAAATTTTAAGCAGGGCAGGGCGATGAACACCCTTCGCCCTAAAGACCTGGAAGGCGGATCTGGTAGAGAAGATGCCATCAGCTTCAGCAGTCCAAACACACATATCAGGGGCTTCAGACAGGTGAATATTATCCAACACAAGGCAGATATCATCAAACCTCCTAAGAGGATGATCATCA
The DNA here is from genome assembly GCA_014218235.1 of Colocasia esculenta. NCBI lineage: Eukaryota > Viridiplantae > Streptophyta > Magnoliopsida > Alismatales > Araceae > Colocasia > Colocasia esculenta. The sequence goes on from CM024760.1 coordinate 90,709,926, forward strand.
TGGTCAACCACTTCTTTAATAGAAACGAAGGGTTGTCGAGTAGGGGTGGGAAGGGAGTCGATGAGCGGAGCACTACCGACCCACTTATGACGAAGAATGTCGATGTCCTTTCCATCACCAAGGACCCATCTACTGTTCTGCAGGATAAGGGTCCTGGCCGCATTGAACACACCTTTAGAAATACCAGTGGGAAAAGCCTTAGTAACATCAGAGAAAGGAGATGTGAGGAATCTGCTTCTAGCATGCAGGGAGACCAACAGAGTGTAGATCATGTGTTCATCTATTGTTCATTAAATGATTCCACAAGAATTAAAACATTAATCGCACTAATAATACATTAATAGTTTTGCATATATAACAAGTCATTAAGAAATTAAGTACAGTTGAATAATATGTTGAAACCTTACTTCGACTTTCCAATAGTTAGAGTAGGTCAACAATCGATTATAACAACAATAAGTATGAATCATATAAGCAATCGATGTTCAGAACTAAAGACAATCGGTATTCATAACAACAATCAATGTTTAAGAGTAAGGCAATCGATACAAGGCTTCGACTATAGAGAAGTCAGAGTAAGATTAACAATCGATACCTGAATGATCAGCAATCGATACAATCAATCGATAGAAATGGTCAACAATCGATATAATCAATCGATACATAAATGATCAACAATCGATACAGAAATGATTAACAATCGATAGTTTCAAAGGCAATCGATAGACAAACTTCGACTATAGACTTTGATTGTAGGGAAGTTGTAGTGAGACATCGATTGGTGGCCTTTATACATCAATCGGTACCTAACTTCGACTTCTTGAGAGTCGTAGTGAGACTCCGACTTGTGATATTCCTTCATCAATCGGTATCTCACTTCGACTTCTTGCGAGTCAGAGTTGTACAAGTTTGTTCATCAATCGATATCATACTTTGACTTTCCAGGAGTCGAAGTGGGACCACTTGTTCAGCAATTAGTAGCACACTTCGACTTTTCGGGAGTCAGAGTGGTACCAGTTTGTTCAGCAATCAGTACCACACTTCGACTTTTCGGGAGTTGGAGTCAGTATGACATGATATATGTATACATTGTGTACTTAGAAAATTTTCTTAACGAGAGTTGATAGTGTGTCGACACTTAGGCTTAGTGTGTCGACACCAACTGACTAATATAGGTTATATAGTATAGTTCATGCATGCCTTTGCTTACAATACAAAGTAAAGTTTGTTATAATTAAATAAATTTGTTTAACTAAAATATTACTAAGAGATTTTGTCATAAGCAAAAACAATCTTTTATATAGTTGCGTTCAATTAGCAAAAAAAATGTTGCTCCTATATGTTCTATATATCTTTTCTCCCCCTTTGTGGCATTAACAGAAAGGATATAATAGAGAGAAAAAGGAAAAAATACACAGAGATGAGTAGGAACAATGTACATTAATAACTGAAAAGCATTTTTACAAACTTTAAGAAGAGGTTGGGAGATAGAGAGAGGGTGAGATTTGATCAAGAAAGGGTGGAAGAAGATCCCACAACTTCTTCTCATTGTCAGGAAATACATGGATAAAGACAGAACTATCTAAGTTATAAGAAGGCCCTACTGAGGGAATTTTTCTAAAAGACTTAAGATGCCGACGATGACACTAAAGAAGTTTCCTATAAAGAGCATCACAACTCAGATTCTACCTTAAGGGAGTTAAATTCCTACTAGCAGCCTTGTGCAAAAATTCTTGAATGGTAATGTTCCACCGAAGATGTTGTGACTGAGCTGTTGCCTTGGCTTTGTAGTAAACTCTGTATCTTTCTTCCCACTTAATGGATAAGGATTTCCAAAGGGCATCATAACTTTTAGTCATATATGAAGAGGGTTGAAGTTTCTTCTTGGTGCATTCTTGAGCCTCTTCAGGATGACAAACTGGCCACTATGCTACTGCCATTCTCTTTGACTCTGCAAATCTGTGTTGAAAGTCCTTGACATAGTCTGAAGACTTAGAAGCATGCATCAGGACGAATCTATGGAAAGAGAGAGTCCTAGCATACTTGATCTTGAATCTGACAGCTAGCCGGATGTGCCTATTAAACATTACTTGAGCAAATTCCTTCCTAGAGGAAACTGCACCTATCAGGCTTGAGAAGTGATTGGAGGGTAGGCCAACAATCATAGAGGAAGTGATAGGCCTCTGCCCTGTAAGTAGCATGGCACACTGACCCCTACTGACATCAGGTAGATTCAACTGAAATCTTGCTTCATTAAACTTCTTCATTCTACTAAAACTGACTTTATGCTCTTTTAGAAGTTTTCCAAAAAGATCAAAGAATCTAAGGCCCAAATGTGAGGATACATTCATTAGGCCATTGCTTCTAGCTTGGGCTGCTCTAAACTTGACTGCTTCTTCAGGATGGATAGATAGAAATTCTTCAGCAGAAAGACTACGACTTTTCTGAGTGATGAGATTTAGAACATCTAAGGGAACTTCTTTAACCCTGATCAATAGGGGAAGCCAATCTTCAAATTTATAGCCTAGCAACCCATGGACTTCAAGAAAGACTTTGAGTTTAAAAAATTCTTGAAAAAGAGCAAGATGGTGCTCAGAATGATAAATGAAGGCATACTAAAAAGGAGGAAATGTTAGGTTAAGTCTATGTTTCCTCTTCTGCCCAACTTAAGATGGAAGTACCACACTAGGTACTGCCTGAGCTAGAGGATGTGATTAAGGATCAGCAGAAGGAGTGGTTGAGGTAGGAAGAGATGAGAAAAAATTTGGTACCAAGGTGTGAAGAGTGGGTGTGTTTATAGAAGGTGGAGTGTAGGTGTACACTAGAGGAAATGAGGTATAAGAGGTGGTTGGTGGTGAGTGAGGCTGGAGAGTAGATGGGGGATCAGGATCAGAAGAGGCTTCAGGTTGAGAGGAAGGAAAGATAATAGATCCGAATTTTACCAACTTCTTCCTGACTCCCCTCTTGAAGGTCTAAACACTAGACTGAGCCCCTTTTGCCTGTGAGGATTGCTCTACTGGCTGCACTTTTGGTTCAACTGATTTCTGTTCAAACTGCTCAAAAGGCTGCTCAGGTTGTCGTGGCTGCTGTTCTGACTGCTCTGGCTATTGTTGTTGTTGTTGTTGCTGTTCAGTTGGTTGCTCTAACAGCTGTTCTGGCTCCATAGCTAACTGATTTGTCTACTTCTCTAACTGCTGTGCTGGCTGAACTGGCTGCTGCTCTTCTTGCTGAGTTGCTGAGGTTGGTGTTGGAGAGCTGCCCTTGTACTGCTGATAAACAAATTAATATAGCAGATCCTTCATCTGTTGAACTTCTTATGACAAGAAATCAAACTTAACATCAATTTGGTGTATCTGCATCTGAAGTACACCAAGCATATTTTGTTGTTTGAGGACCAAAATTAGCACATCATCAATGGTCCTACTAGTCTCTCCCTGAGACCTTGGCTCGGTCTCCACTAGAGGTGGAGAGACATGATGAGATTCTTCTTTTATAGCAAGCTCAAAAGGTGTAGGGCTTGTAATTTCTTCATCATGAGTGACTGCTTTACCCTTGAGATCCCTAAGTACTTGAGTAATTGTATCTTCAGGGGGATCTTGCTTAAGGGAAGGTCCTGCTTGCTCTGCTTCATGTGCACCTACTTCTTCTCCTTTGACTGCTTCTCTTCTATCTATTGGTGGCTGAATTGGTGAAGCAGTAGAAGTGCCCTGTACCTCATAAGGCAATCTTTCATGAGTACAATCAAATACAGAGTCCTTAGTCCAAAAATTTTGGGATTTATCCTCTAAGATGTAGTGGCTTCTACGAAGGGTGGATAGACCAATCTTTTCTTTCACAAATACTGAAAGTTCTTCTGATAAATATACTGAAAATCTTCTAAAGATAACTGTAAGCAGAGGTCCATAAAGAAGAGATTCTTGAAGAAACTTGGACCCTACCATTCTATCTAAGATAATAGAGGCAAGATTTACTTGATGCCTCTGAATAGCCCAACATAACAAATTTATATCCCTGGCTGTGATGGACGATTGTGTCCCAGCCCTTGGAGTTACATGGTGGTGAGGATGGCATGGAGAAGCCTCTTCTCTGTAGAGAGCTCGTTGATGAGAAGCCCCCTTTTATAAATAGTACCTAGGCTTCCAATAATCCCCAATTTCTATTTCTCCACAGACAAGGTATCACTGATTTTGTGTCTGGAGGAGGGGCAATCCAAAATTTCCACAAGCAAATCTTCAGAAATAGAGATCTGAGTACCTTTCACAAATCCTTGTAGAGACCCATCGGCAGAAACTTGAAGGATCACATAAAAAGCCTTCACTGCATCTTCATAAGTGAGTTCATTGATTTGACACAGTCTGCTCTAGCCATAGCTTCCAAAGATTCTACAATTGAACTAAGTCTTCCTATCAACTGGGAGAAATCGATAACCTTTCCTTAACAAATTGAGGCTTTGGCGGAGTTGAGTATGTTGAACTGTTCCGGAGTGAAGAAGGAACCGTCCAGAGCCTTAGAAGAGGCCATCTAGACCAATACGAGGGAAAAATCTAAGAACGATTGTAAAGAAGATGTGAAATGAGCCCAAAGGTGTCAAAGATCTTACCTTTCTTTAGAGAGATTGAAGAATATGACCGATTTTTAGCAAGGGTTTCGTCGGGTCGAAAACTAATGCGGGAACCAGGAAGAAGAAGGAGGAGTTGGAGCGGTTTCAAATGAGGTGATTTGGAAAGAGAAAGAAGGAGTATATGTAAAAGAGGGAAGTCTAAAGATGACCATAGATCATAAGATTAACGGCTGAGATTGAATGAATAAACACATTATTTAATTCTCCCCCCATATAGAATAAATTTGTATTTTAAAATATGACTAGTAACTTCGACTTTCTAAACTTCGACTTCTAAGAAGTCGACTGTCTAGGAGTTAGAAAAAAGTTGACAAATGATTGATCATACAAAGTAGTCAAATTTTATGTATTTTATTCAGGGTTTCACATTCCGATTTCTCTTCTAATTGAAATAAACCTATCCTCTGGGAGTGGTTTAGTAAAAATATCAGCTAATTGATTATCTGTAGCAACAGATTCAAGTAAGATGTCACCATTACTTATATGGTTTCTGATGAAATGATGTCTGACCTCAATGCACTTGTTTCTTGAGTGCTGGATAGGATTTTTGGTCAGGTTGATTGCAGTTGTGTTGTCACATAGTATTGGAATGTCATGTAATTTGTGACCATAGTCTTCCAATTGGTGTTTGATGCACAACAGTTGGGTGCAACAACTTCCAGCTGTAATGTATTCTGCTTCTATTGTGGACAATGCTACGGAGTTTTGTTTTCTGAAAGACAAAGAAATTAAGCATCATGCAAGAAATTGACAAGTACCACTAGTGCTTTTTCTGTCTATTTTGCATATAGCATAATCAGCATCACTATATCCAAGCAATTTAAATCAGAACATCTGGCATACCATAGACCCAATTTACTAATATTAATAAGATATCTAAAAATTCTTTTAACAACATTAATATGAGATTCTTTTGGATCAGCCTAAAATGTGGCACACAAACATACATTGAACATTATATCTGGTCTACTAGCAGTAAGATAGAGTAATGACCTAATCATGCCTCTATAGATCTTTTGATCTACTTTCTTACCAATTGGATCATTGTCTAACTTTATTCCTGAGCTCATGGGTGTTCCTAAAGGCTTACACTTGTCAAAACCATACTTAGAAAGTAAATTTGAAATATATTTGGTTTGACAAATGTGAGTACCTTCCTTGATCTGCTTGATTTGCAAGCCAAGAAAGTAATTAAGCTCACCCATCATGCTCATCTCAAACTCACTTTGCATGAGATTTGCAAAGTGATTCATTAGTAGAACCAAAAATAATATCATTAACATATATTTATACAATCAAGATCCTTTTTGAAAGTTTCTTAATAAATAGAGTGCTATCTACTTTACCTCTTGAAAAATCATGTGATAGAAGATAAGCACTTAATCTTTCATACCAAGCTCTTGGAGCTTGTTTTAAACCTTATAGTGCCTTCTTTAAACGAAAAATATGATTTGGATATTTAGTATCTTCAAAACCAGGTGGTTTCTCAACATAAACTTCTTCTTTTATAAAACCGTTCAGAAAAACACTTTTAACATCTATTTTGTACAAATTGATATTCAAAGAACATGCGTATGTTAACAAAATTCTAATTTCCTCTAATCTAGCAACTGGAGCATATGTTTCATCAAAATCAATGTCTTCCTCTTAGGAATATCCCTGAGCTACCAATCTGCCTTGTTTCTGGTGATCACTCCTGATTCATCTATTTTGTTTCTGAAGACCCATCTGGTCCCAATAACAAGATGATCAGAAGGTCTCGGTACAAGAGTCTAGACTTGGCTGCGTTGGAACTGGTTAAGTTCCTCTTGCATAGCTAGGATCCAAGATTCATCTGCCAGTGTATCATCGATTGTCCTAGGCTCAATTTGAGATACAAATGCAGTATAATCACAAGGAATAGTCATATCTTTGGTTCTTACTTTATCTTGAGGATCACCTATTATGTTTTCTCTTGGATGATCTTTATGATACCGCAATTCTCTAGGTAGTCCTTCCTGTGCTTCTTGTTGTTGTTGAAGTTCTTCTATTGGAGGCTCTTCCTTGTATTCATCTTTCTCCTCTAGAGAGGCTTGTTCCAAATCCCTGCACAAATCTTCAACAACATCATCTTCTTCTTCTATTCTCTTAATAGAAGGGTTAGTTTCATCAAATAAAATATGAACAGACTGCTCTATAGTTAACGTTTTTTCTGTTAAATACTTTATATCATCTAGGTTTTGAAATGTATCCTAATAGAAAGCCTTCATCATTTTTAGCATCTAATTTTCCTAAATTATCTTTATCATTATTCAAAATGAAACACTTACAACCAAAAGGTCGAAGGTGACTCACGTTTGGGCTTTTCTCCTTGTACACCTCATAAGGTGTCTTCTTCAATATTGGTCTGATCATGCACTTGTTGATGATGTAGCAAGTTGTGTTGATTGCTTCCAGAAGTATCTTAGTAGATTGTATTCTGTAAGCATTGTTCTGGCCATGTCCAACAGTGTTCTGTTCTTTCTTTCTACTACTCCATTCTGTTGAGGTGTTCTTGGTGCAGAGAAATTATGTTCTATGTCGTTTTCCTCACAGAATCTGACAAACTCTTCATTTTTAAATTTCCCACTATGATCAGATCTGATACTGATTATTTAAAATTTCTTGGTCTTTTGTACCAGTTTACTAAACTTCAAAAAAGCTAAAAAGGTCTTTAATTTGGCTTCCAAAAATGATAACCATGTGTATCTTGAATAATCATCCACAATTACATAGCCATAAATTTTTCCTCCAAGACTTACTGTTCTTATAGGTCCAAATAGGTCCATGCGAATAAGTTCCAATGGTTTGGAGGTTGTCACCAATGTCTTGGACTGAAATGATGTCTTTGTTTGCTTTCCTTTTGCACAAGCTGTACAGATTCCAGAATTCTTTAATTTCAGCTTTGGAAGACCATCAACTAGATCATGCTTGATTAATTTCTTGATCACTGAAGTGCTATCATGTCCTAATCTTCTATGCCATAAATCAATTTCTTTACTCTTTGTAGTTGCAACAAGTTGACTTCTTTCTGTTCTTCCAGTTGTAAGGTGTACATATTTTTTACTCTTAAACCTTCAAAAACTACTTTCTTATCCTTTAAGATGATACATTTGTCATTTTAAAATTTCACTAAGTGACCTTTATCACATAATTGACTGATACTAATGAGGTTATGCTTTAATTCCTCAACACACATAACATCCTCTATTAAATCTTTTTCTTTTGTTCCTATTATTCCACACCCTATCACTTTTCCTTTTCCATTATCACCATATGTTACTTGACCATTTTCATTTATGAAATTTGTAAATAATTTTCTGTCTCCTGTCATATGCCTTGAGCACCCACTATCCAAATATCATTTGAATGCTCTCAGGAGCCCTGCAAGCAAAATTAAGTTGAGACTTTTGGTACCCAAACTTTCTTGGATCCTTGAAGATTAGTTTTAGGAATCCACTGTAAATGTCTAGTGGTGCATGTGCTAACAGTGTGTCCTAATTGATTACAATGACTACAACACAAATCATATGCATGCTTTGATTTAGTGTTGTTGTTAGTTCTGAGTTTCTGTTTGTAAATATTTTGATTAACCTTTTTGGAATTTTTAATTATTTTTTATTTTACAAACTTAGGAGTTGGGTATTGTTCAGGATAAACAATTTCTTTTGCATTTATTGGAGGTGTATACCCTACTCCATACTTCTTTTTACCTGTTCTAGCACATTTTAGTTTTACAACAAAAGATGTTTTGCAGTTAGTTAATTTTTCTAAGGATGCTCTCAAGTAATTATTTTCTTATCTCAATTTTTCTTTATTTTTCAGCTCATTTAGATTTGTTTTGAGTTTTATAATTTTACCATTTTTAGTCTTTAAATCTTCACATAACAGTTTATTTGTTCTTTTAGTTTCAGCTAGATGCTGTCCTAATCTATCTACTTCATTTTTTAGAAAAGTATTAGATTTTTCTTAGTTTATTAGATTTAACTTAACCACTTTCATTTGTTTAACTAGAGTTTTATATTTATCATACAATTCATTAAATGCATCTTCTCGAATATCAGAATCAGATTTTGAACATGAAGTAAATGAGGTTTTAGAATTTACCTAATCTAGTCTTGCCATGAGGGCTAGATTTACTTGTTCTTCTTCTTATGATTCTGAGCTTTATGCATCTGAACTTGTTGCTTCCTCATTATCCCAAGCTGCTGCCATTGCCTTCTTCTTATATTTTCTGAACTTTCTTTCTTTACCTTTCTTTTTCTCATGCTTGTTAGCCTGATCTTTTCTTTTGAGTTTTGGATATTTAGTTTTGAAGTGTCATGGCTGCTTGCATTCTTAACATGTTGGTTCTTTGCTCTTCTTGTCCTTTTTGAAGTATCTCTTGGATCCATACTTCTTCTTATCAAGAATTCTCTGAAGTCTTCTAGATAATGTTGTTTCATCATTGTTGTCTTCAGATTTTTCTTTAGAGTCTTCTGAAGAGGAAGAGGAAGAATACACAACTTTCAAAGTATTTGACATTTTATTTTTCGAAGTGCTCTCTGAAAATCTTTCCATGTTAATCTCATGAGCCATGAGAGAGCCAATTAGTTTATCAATAGAAAGTTCTATAAGGTCACGTGCTTCTTCAATCGCGGTTACTTTGGGAGTCCAAGAATGAGTTAGTGATCTAAGAATTTTTTTGACTATTTCTTCATTTGTAAGATTTTTACCTAGTGAGCTTAAACCAAGTGTTATATTGGTAAATCTATTATACATTTGAGTGATATTTGCATTAGGTAGCATTTTGAACTGTTTATATTGAGAAACAAGAATATCTATTCTAGTTTGTTTAACTTTATCTGTTCCTTCATATGTTACTTGTAGTTTATCCCACATTTCTTTTACAGTTCTATATGTAGATAATCTATTAAATTCTCTTTTAGATAATGCACGACATAAATAATTTTTAGTCTTATAATTTAGAGACATATCTCTTTCATCAGATATAGATAAAGCAGAAGTACCATCAACAAGTATAGTATAATCATCTTGCTCTATTACCTACCACAGATCAAAATCTGTACCTCGAATGAAGCATTCTATTTTCATCTTCCAGTACGGGTAATCTTCACCATCAAAGAATGGTGGTCTTGTTACGGACTGTCCTTCATAGTTGTAAGCTTCAACAACCATCTCTTCTCAAATCTTTCGATTGTTCTGAGAATATCTCGCTCTGATGTTGTAATGGACCACGCCGTTCAAACCCATTAATACTATAACGAGCTTGACACGACTCCGTCTCCCGCGATCGGGCCGAAGCCTCGTAAGGGATATCAAACACATATGTCCGTGAAAATACAAAAGAACCACATTAAGCACATATAAATATATTGCTCATACATGTCCATAAGAAAAGTACATACCAGGTTCCTTACATAATCAACATAAACATACACACAGCCTGGGACAAACTCCCAAGGCTCCACAAGGATGAACTTTACTCTGCTGGTGGTGATGGCCTGACTCCGCTATGAGGCTGGTCCGAACTACTGGAGGGACGTGAAGCCTCCTGCTCTCCCTCACCTAGAAGAAAAAGGGGTGAGCCTCATGAGTCATTGGCTCAGTAGGATAACTCCCCCAAGTCGAGGAAACACAATTAATATTAAACTGTAAATCATGTAAACACCTAAGCATGATATTACAATTACAAATAAATAAACAACAACACATGTCGAGTGTACAAGCTAAAGAAAGGGTACGCCGAACACGAGTCACGAGACTGGTTCGCGACACCAGCCACAAACTCGGACAAACAACACAAGTACACCTCTCAGTCTCACAGCCATGGACGAAAGGTCTAGCTGCCGCTCCACCTCATCAAGACAAGGACCGTGGAGACAAACCACACCACACCTGCAAGCTACACAGCTACAAGACCAAGCCTGACACCTTTGGGGGCTCCGGCGAGAACCCTAAAGTGAGGCACTAGAACAGGACTAGCTGAGGAACAGTATGTCTACCGTTGTCCATCCCTCAACCAAGAGCGTGCTACAAATGGCCGCACACCCACAAACATGAGCCATTGTCCCCTATCGTCTTTCCCTCAGCCAGACGTACTACTCAAACACAGGAGTGAGGGTGTCCAGGAAGACGACACAAACCTCGACGGTACTCCCGTACCGAGACAAGCCCTAAGCACCCCATGCTAGGGTAACCGACTAGAGAGGTAACTATGGAAGGTGTAACACCTAACTCGCTATGCACACAAATCCATGCAAGACACCTCGATATCAATCACAACGTGGGTCCACACAACCTATGCAGACCCTACATTGCCTTGGTAACACAGCCCAAGCAATGTGGAACACAAACCCGACAAACTGGCCACAGCCTACCAGAGCTCAAGTGGTCTCTTTCTTAATTGCGTCCAGAACAGATGCCGCCATCACACATTGAAAACACGTCCGACATATAAGACGCCACTCAACTCTAAATCACGTCGGGTGTAAGCGACACGTTCCCAATAACGCGTCCACTGTATCGGACGCCTTTCAGAGCTCAGGAACACACCCCACAAACACCATCAGGAAATCACACCACCCAGTCCTATAGTCATGTAAAGCTAGAAATTAACATGCAGATGGGTTCCTACACATGCTCACTACCATGCCCATGCAATTCCCATAAGTAACACCCCTAACCGTGCACCATACAACACATTCAACATGTAAATAGGGTAAACCATGGTAGAGTTCCCCTACCTATGAAGACAGCACGATTCCGACGCCACCAAGGGATTCCTCGCGCTCCAACGCTCGCCCTCGTGCCGGAATTACATCAAACGGATTCCAATTGCACCCAAAACACCCAGAAAACCCTTCACAGCCGCAGCAGCACCTTCCCCAGCTGAGCAGTGCCACTGCACTGTTCGGCCAGGAGAAGATACACTTAACATCACATTCCCAAATCACGTCGTACATACCCGACGCGTTAAGAAATGCGTCCGACATTGTCGACGCGACTAAAACCCCCGTCACCCTGCATGCGCCACATGGCACGCATGCAGCGACAGCCACATAACGACAATTATAAATTGTGTCCCATATAGAGACCGCGATTTGAAACCTAATCACGTCAGGGAAACTGGATGCGATAATCTCATGAGAATCACGTCGGCTGTATGCGATGCGATCTCAAAGAGCCCGACAGAGCCCTATCTGGGCTGGAATGCCCAGCTCCCCTGCTTACCTCTTGACCCAGAGAACCTGTAAAAACACATATAGACCTCCATGGTCTAACAATGGCCACACACTGACCTCCAAACCCGGTAAACCACGATCTGAACATACCAGTTATTACATTACTATCACCTAAAAAGAATTTCGTCCTCGAAATTTAAGCAGTAAACATAATATAGTTCAAAGCATATGCAACTATCACCTAAAAAGAGAAGTGCTACTTACTGAAATAAATACGGATATGTCTTGTACATTTCTTCAGCCAATTCCCAAGTATTTTCACCACCTTGCCGATTTTCCCATCGAACTTTCACCAACTCGATGTTTTTATTCCTTAACCTTTGAGTCCACCTGCCTATGATCATCACTGGATATTCTGGCATGGTAATATCTGGCTTCAAATCATCCCACTGATAGCTCACAACTTGAGAAGGATCTTGGATATACTTCCTCAACATGGAGACGTGAGACACGTCATGAGCATCCGTGAAATCTGCCGGAAGCTCCAACCTGTAAGCTGTCTCCCCAATTCTTTCCAAGATCTGAAAAGGACCCACAAATATAGGGCTCAATTTTCCCCTCTTGCAGAACCTTAGGACACCTTTAGTCGGGGAAACTTTCAAAAACACATACTCTCCAACCTCAAACTGTAAGGGCCTACGCCAGACATCCGCGTAGCTCTTTTGTCTACTTTGTGCCATTTGGAGTTTCTCCTTAATGAATTTGACCACTTCCGCACATTACTGAACCAATTCCGGTCCCATTACCTACCTTTCACCCACTTCATGCCAATTCAATGGTGTTCTACAAGGTCTTCCATAAAGTGCTTCATAAGGTGCCATGCCGATACTTGAATGATAGCTATTGTTGTAGGCAAACTCAAGCATGCCAAGGTGATGTTCCCATCCACCTCCCCAAGCCAAACAACATGCCCGGAGCATATCCTCAATGGTTTGGATTGTTCTCTCCGTTTGTCCATCGGTTTGGGGATGGTATGCGGAACTATACCTCAGTTGTGTGCCCACAACCCTTTGCAAACTCCTCCAAAAACCCAATGTAAACCTGGGATCCCGATCTGAAACAATAGTAACCAGTATCCTATGCAATGGCACAATTCTTTCAACATATAACTTTGCTAACCGAACCACTGCCCATGACACGCTAATCGGTAACAACCTACACACTTTGGTTAACCGATCAATAAAAACCCAAATATCATTATGACCCATTGTTGTCCTAGGCAAACCTGCAACAAAGTCCATTGAGATATCATCCCACTTCCATTGTGGTATTGGTAGTGGTTGCAATAACCTTCTTGGCCTTTGATGTTCCGCCTTAACTTGCTGACATATCACACATCTTGCTATAAACTCTGCTATCTCCTTCTTCATGCTTGGCTACCAAAAATACCTTTTCAAATCTTGGTACATTTTAGTACTTCCCGGATGTATAGTGTATCTGGACCGATGTGCTTCTTCCAACACTTTCTGCGTTACCCCACCTTCATTTGGAACATACAACCTGTGCCTAAACCGCACAACACAATCATCATTAATGGTAACATTCTCCATCTTCACAATGTCGGCCAAGTATTCATCTTCCTTTTGAGCTTCCACAACTTGCCAATATAATGATGGTTCCACTGCACTATTAGCCAACACGGCTCTTCGTCCGTTGCTTGGTACCAACAAAGAACTTTCTGCCACATCCTCATACAATTTCCATTCCTTCATCATAATATGACTCACAACCACCTTTCTACTTAAAGCATCCGCCACCACATTTTCTCTACCTGGGTGATATGCCAAACTAAAATCATAATCTTTAAGATATTCCATCCACCTACGCTACCTTAAATTCAAGTCCTTCTGGGAGAAGATATACTTCAAACTTTTATGATCCGTGAATATCTCAAACCTTTCCCCATACAAATAATGCCACCAAATCTTCAATGCAAAAACAACCGCTGCTAATTCTAAATCATGCGTGGGATAATTTTCTTCATGACGCTTCAATTGCCTAGATACATAGGCCACCACCTTCCCATGTTGCATAAGTACCGCTCCAAGTCCTCTCTTGGATGCATCAGTATATATCACAAAACCACCTCTTCCTGCCGATATCACCAATATTGGGGCTGAAGTGAGCCGCTTCTTCAACTCCATGAAACTACACCTGCAATCGGAGGACCATTCAAATGGCACTCCTTTTCTAGTGAGCCTTGTCAATGGTGCTGCGATTTTAGAAAAATCTTGAATAAACCGCCTATAATATCCGCCATACCAAGGAAACTCCAAATTTCTGACACGGTCTTTGGCTCCTCTCATTTCATAATAGCTTCCACCTTTGCTGGATCTACAACTATACCTTTACCTGAAATAATATGCGCCAGAAATTGAATCTCCTTAAGCCAAAACTCACACTTACTATACTTTGCATAAAGTTGATGCTCCCTCAATGTCTGTAATGAAATTCTCAAATGATTTGCATGCTCTTCTTCTGATGCTGAATACACTAAAATATCATCTATAAACACCACAATGAACTAATCTAAATAGGGATGAAAGATCCGGTTCATTAAGTTCATAAATGCCGCCGGTGCATTGGTTAGCCCAAAGGGCATAACCACAAACTCATAATGCCCATACCTTGTCCTGAATGCCGTCTTGTCTATATCCTCCTCCCGGATTCTCAATTGATGGTATCCCGATCTCAAATCTATCTTAGAATCCACTTTTGCTGATTGCAATTGATCAAATAAATCATCTATGCATGGAAGTGGATACCTGTTCTTTATGGTGATTTGATTCAACTGGCGATAATCTATACACATTCTCATACTTCCATCTTTCTTCTTTACAAACAAGAACGGCGCTCCCCATGGTGAATGACTCGGCCTAATGAACCCTTTCTCAAGTAACTCCTGCAATTGCTTCTTTAACTCCTTCAATTCTGCAGGTGCCATTCTTTATGGTGCTTTAAAAATAGGCATACTACCTGGCTGCAACTCAATAGTGAAATCCACCTCTCTATGCGGTGCTAAACCCGGTAACTCCTCCGGAAACACATCCACAAATTCCCTAACAACAAGTACCATATCCACTGCCTTTTCTGCCTCAACCAAACTAACAGTTGCCAGATAGGCTACACACTCTGCATTAATCAATTTCCTAGCCTTTAAGGCAGAGATAATGAATTTTGGAGTGTAGAATGGCATACCTTGGAACTCAAATAAATCTTCTCCTGGATAGCTGAACCTCACTTTCTTTTTCCTGCAATCCACCACTGCTCCATATGCCTCTAACCAATCCATACCCAATATCATATCATACTCCTTTAACTGCAAAGCATAAAGCCTAGCCGGTAACTGATTACCCTGAATCATAATAGGTACCTCATTCAAGTAACATGTGGTAAGCATGAAATCCCCCGATGGTACCTCCACCATAAGCTCACATTGCCTCTCCTCAAAAGGATGCACCATAATATCAAGAAAATCTTCAGAAATGAAAGAGTGGGATGCAGCCGGATCAATCAATGTTCTTGCTGAAAATTCAAAGATCGGTATAATACCTTCAATCAAATTTGATGCTTCTGCTTGAGCCCTGGTAATCGCCATTACTCGACCTCATCCTCCGCCCCTTTGGTAAGGTGTGCTTCTTCCTTGCCCTGCCGATGGTGGCTGTTGTGGTTGTTGTTGTTGCTGTTGTGGCGCTCCTCTACCATAATTAGTTCTCCTTGGGTATGGACAATTTCTCGCCATATGCCCCAGCTGATCACAATTATAACACCGAAATTCCCCGGGCCGCCTTGCCGTGCTTTGTTGGGACTCCTCCGTCTCCGGCTTGTAACCACGCCTTTGCTGAAATCCTTGCTGTTTGCCACCTCCTCGACCTCTAAATATCATTTTCAACTTGTTGCCCCATTTGCCAAAGCCCGAAGAAGACGATCCTCCTGAAGGTGCCTTTCCTTTGCTAACACCCGCGAAATGCTGTGGAAGTCAGAAACTACCACTACTTGATCCCGACCCGCTAGACTGCCTGGCTTGAATAGTTCTTTCAAGAATTGCTGCTCTTTGGGCTACCTCTTCCACTGTACTACACATCAGAGGAATAACCGCATCTTGCAACTGCGGCCTCAATCCCCGAATGAAGTACTCAATCATCATTGCATTATTGGTTACTACATACGTGGCATACCTGCTCAAGGCCATGAATCTCATTTGATATTCCAACACCGACAAGTTTCCTTGCTGAAGTGTTCTAAATTGCTCCCTTTTTGTTTGCTGAACTTGTATTGGAAAGAAAGTATTATTGAAAACCTCAAGAAACTCGGGCCAAGTAATTGTTTCTTCAGCTCTAGTGGCAAACACGGTTTGCATCTTAAGTCTCCACCATTCTTGTGCAAAACCCCTCAACTGATATGTTGCAAAGATGACTCTATCAGCCTGAGGACATCTCATTGTGACAAATACCCATTCAATCTCATGGATATAATGCTCAGCTGTATCCAGATTTGGGCCTCCCGAATATGTTGGTGGTTGCAAACGCAAGAACCTCTCCACCATCATAGTGGACTCCTCCACACTTGCTGGCCTCACCAGTACCACTGGAGGTAAAGGTGCTGCAGGGGATACCTCTACTCCATAAGGTGGTACTAATGGTGCCGGCATTATCTCCTCCGTCACTGGTGGTGCTACCCCGAAAGATTTCCCTGGTCGTTGCTGATCTAACCTTGTCCGGATATGCGTGAGACTTTCCCACATTCTCTCTATCATTTGGTGAGTAGACTCCTCAGGGTCATCACCTCCTCCTCCCCAATCTCGCCTATCCTCCATTACAAGCTCTGCACATACACATTCCATCCACACAAAATAACAAGTATATCATTATAAAAACAAAATCATCTACCAGCAAAGGATCATGATAAGGAACTACTATGTACTTTTCCCGTTCTTTCATATTTACACGGACCCTGCTCTGATACCAACTGTAATGGACCACGTCGTTCAAACCCATTAACACTATAACGAGCTTGACACGACTCCGTCTCTCGCGATCGGGCCGAAGCCTCGCAAGGGATATGAAACGCATATGTCCGTGAAAATATAAAAGAACCACATTAAGCACATATACGATATATTGCTCATACATGTTCATAAGAAAAGTACATACCAGGTTCCTTACATAATCAACATAAACATGCACACAGCTTGGGACAAACTCCCAAGGCTCCACAAGGATGAACTTTACTCTGCTGGTGGTGATGGCCTGACTCCGCTATGAGGCTGGTCTGAACTACTGGAGGGACGTGAAGCCTCTTGCTCTCCCTCACCTGAAGAAAAAGGGGTGAGCCTCACGAGTCATTGGCTCAGTAGGGTAACTCCCCCAAGCCGAGGAAATACAATTAATATTAAAGCTGTAAATCATGTAAACACCTAAGCATGATATTACAGTTACAAATAAATAAACAGCAACACACGTCGAGTGTACAAGCTAAAGAAATGGTACGCTGAAAATGAGTCACGAGTACTGGTTCGCGACACCAGCCACAGACTCGGACAAACAACACAAGTACACCTCTCAATCTCATAGTCACGGACGAAAGGTCTAGCTGCCACTCCACCTCAACAAGACAAGGATCGTGGAGACAAACCACACCACACCTGCAAGCTACACAGTTGCAGACCAAGCCTGACACCTTTAGGGGCTCCGGCCGAGAACCCTAAAGTGAGGCACTGGAACAAGACTAGCTGAGAACAAGTACATCTACCGGTGTCCGTCCCTCAACCAAGAGCGTGCTACAAACGGCCGCACACCCACAAACATGAGCCGTTGTCCCCTGTCGTCTTTCCCTCAGCTAGACATACTACTCAAACACAGGAGTGAGCGTGTCCAGGAAGATGACACAAACCTCGACGGTAATCCCGTACTGGGACAAGCCCTAAGCACCCCGTGCTAGGGTAACCGACTAGAGAGGTAACTACGGAAGGCGTAACACCTAACTCGCTATGCACACAAATCCACGCAAGACACCTCGATATCAATCACAACGTGGGTCCACACAACCTATACAGACCCTACATTGCCTTGGTAACACAGCCCAAGTAATGTGGAACACAAACCCGACAAACTGGCCACAGCCTACCAAAGCTCAAGTGGTCTCTTTCTTAATTGCGTCCAGAATAGATGCCGCCATCACACATTGAAAACGCATTCGACATGTAAGATGCCACTCAACTCTGAATCACGTCGAGTGTAAGCGATGCATTCCCAATAATGCATCCACTATACCGGATGCCTTTCAGAGCTCAGGAACACACCCCACAAACACCATCCGGAAATCACACCACCTAGTCCTATAGTCATGTAAAGCTAGAAATTAACATGTAGATGGGTTCCTACACATGCTCACTACCGTGCCCATGCAATTCCCACAAGTAACACCCCTAACCGTGCACCATACAACCCATTCAACATGCAAATAGGGTAAACCTTGGTAGAGTTCCCCTACCTATGAAGACAGCACGATTCCGACGCCACCAAGGGATTCTTCGCTCTCCAATGCTCGCCCTCACGCCGGAATTACATCAAACAGATTCCAATTGCACCTAGAACACCCAGAACACCCTTCACAGCCATAGCAACATCTTCCCCAGCTGAGCAGTGCCACTGCACTGTTTGGCCAGGGGAAGGTACACTTAACATCACATTCCTAAATCGCATCATACATACCTGACACGTTAAGAAACGCGTCCGACATTGTCGACGCGATTAAAACCCCCGTCACCCTGCATGCGCTACGCGGCGCACATGCAGCGACAGCCACGTAACAATGGTTATAAATTGCGTCCCATATAGAGACCGTGATTAGAAACCTAATCGCGTCAGGGAAATCAGACGCAATAATCTCATGAGAATTGCGTCGTCTGTATGCGACACGATCTCTAAGAGCTCGATAGAGCTCTATCTGGGCTGGAATCCCCAGCTCCCCTACTTACCTCTTGACCCAGAGAACCTGTAAAAACACATATAGACCTCCATGGTCTAACAATGGCCACACACTGGCCTCCAAACCCGGTAAACCACTGTCCGAACGTACTAGTTATTACAGATATCACTTGTTGGATCGAGATGTACTTTAGATGTCCTAGAGGGGGGGGGGGTGAATAGGACTTCTTGCACATTAAAAAATTTATCTGAAAAATAGATAACACTAGATAATATCGTTAGTACTTAGTGTAGTTTGTGTGAAACAAGTGAAAAGCTTGGTGGAAACAATCACACAAAGTGCACAATGATTTATCCTGGTTCGGCCCTCCTATCAATCAAAAGTCCTTCATCTAGTCCCCAAGCACCTCTTGGGATTTTCACTATTTGTCAAGAACACTTGGCCTTCTCTCACTAGAGAGGTATTACAACCCACTTGCTCCCACGCAAGTCTTCCCTTCACAGAGGGGTATTACAACCACCTACCATATAGGTCTTCCCTTTACAGAGGGGCACTATAGGGAATAAACCCCCTGATGGTTTCTATATAGAACTGAACACAGTGTGTCTACTCAGAAAGATGATCGAACATAGAAGATCAAAAAGAAATTACAAATAGAATTGAAAGCTCTAACTCTTTTTGACTCTAAGAGGGTGAACTTAGAAGATCTATAATGCCGAGTGCCACCCAAGAACTTCTGAAAGCAAGAGATCTTGAAGTCACAACTTTGACATATGGCTCTCTTGAGATCATGTAAGCTTCTTCTCTTTCTGTGAGTGTGGAGACTACTCTTGTTGTGTGCACTCACGTATGTGTTAACTCCTTCATACTATATTTCAAACTTCAGCTTCATATAAATAAACTTCAGAGTCTTCAGCTTCCTGTTTAAGTATAGCCGTATGAATTTGAACGTTGTGTCTTGAGACTTGAGACTTCCTGAGATGTCCATCATCAAATCATCAGACTTTGAGTCTTTGAGTCTCAATGGCTTCTAGGCTATATTGGTAGCTGCATGGTTCTATTCAAGTAGCTTTGATAGATTATCTGTAAACACCATACCATATCTTTTCTCTTTCTCGGGGTTAGCCATGTGATAAATAAAATAGTAATAGAAAGTAAAAGGACAATTTATTTCTAACAAATATCTATCAGTTCCAGAGAAACTTGTGTCTTTTGAACAGTACTGGGTAAGTGAGCATTAAAGGAGGAATGGACACCTACTTGGCACACAGTACCACTGCAAAAGAGGTTTTCTTTAATATCTGGAAACTAGACATTTTGAAGGATGCTTATATATGTCTTTGTAAGACACATAGCTATCTTGATAAAATAAACTATGAAACTGATCTTCAGATATATTCATGACAGGAAATATTAAACAACAAGAATTAAGAAGTACACTGCTCATTTGATAGATTATTTATACATATAACAAAGAGAATGTCATAGTGTAGATCATGTGTTCATCTTTGTTCATTAAATGATTCCATAAGAATTAAAACATTAATCACACTATTAATACATTAATAGTTTTACATATATAACAAGTCATTAAGAAATTAACTACAGTTGAATAATATGTTGAAACCTTACTTTGACTTTCCAAGAGTTAGAGTAGGTCAACAATCGATTATAACAACAATCAATATGAATCATATAAGCAATCGATGTTCATAACTAAAGACAATCAATATTCATAACAACAATCGATGTTTAAGAGTAAGACAATCGATACAAGACTTCGAATATAGAGAAGTCGAAGTAAGATCAACAATCGATACCTAAATGATTAGTAATCGATACAATCAATCGATAGAAATGGTCAACAATTGATATAATCAATCAATACAGAAATGATCAACAATTGATATAGAAATGATCAACAATCGATAGTTTCAAAGGCAATCGATAGACAGACTTCGACTGTTGGGAAGTCGCAGTGAGACATCGATTGGTGGCCTTTATATGTCAATCGATACCTAACTTCGACTTCTTGAGAGTCGTAGTGAGACTCTGACTTGTAATATTCCTTCATCAATCGGTATCTCATGACTTCTTGCGAGTCAGAGTTGTACAAGTTTGTTCATCAATCGATATCATATTTCAACTTTCCAAGAGTCGGAGTGGGATTAGCTGTTCAGCAATCGGTAGCACACTTCGACTTTTCAGGAGTCGGAGTGGTACTAGTTTGTTCAGCAATCGGTACCACACTTTAACTTTTTGGGAGTCGGAGTGGTACTAGTTTGTTCAGCAACTGGTACCACACTTCGACTTTTCAGGAGTCAAAGTCAGTATGACATGATATTTGTATACATTGTATACTTAGAAAATTTTCTTAACAAGAGTTGACAGTGTGTCGACACTTAGGCTTAGTGCGTCGACACCAACTGACTAATAAGGGTTATATGGTATAGTACATGCATGCCTTTGCTTACAACACAAAGTAAAGTTTGTTATAATTAAATAAATTTGTTTAACTAAAAGATTACTAAGATATTTTGTCATAAGCAAAAACATTAATAAATCATTTGTAAAAGATAATTGCACAACATGTTTTATGAAAGTTATAGGCTAGATCTACTATTTTCAATGATCACAAAGTAGTAGGCCATAATGTTTGCGATAATCACATTCTCTAATAAGAGGATCAATTATTATCAATAATCATGTTTTATAATAAAGATATCATAAGAGTTAATATCGTAGTAATAAATGTAGTTTCCCTTATCTTATAGAAATGACATAAATGATAGGAAGGCTGACAAAGTTATAGGCTGGTTAAGCTATAAACTCAAGCCTAAGTAATAAGAAGATTGGTCGAGTTATAAGCTCAAGGCCAAGCACTAGGAGGACTAGCCAATCTATACGCTCAAGGTTGAGTAATAAAAAGACTGATTGAGATATATACTCAAGACCGACCAATAGGGAGGCGGGCTGAGCTATAAGTTCAAGGTTGAGAAATAACAAAGTTGGAGGGCATGTGGATCAATCTACAGATCTGGACCTAAAGAGTATGGAGGAGGTTAGGCTTAATAGGTCAAGAGAAGATTGAGCATAATAAGCACTATAGAAAACAAAAAAAGTGAAAAGGATGCTGATGAAAGTATATGTCAATGGCTAAGAAGCTATAGACAAAGCCGTCGATAAAAGCTCCATCAACTTAGGATATATCAGTGGCTATAGTCAGACCATTGACATATGTGACATATGTAGCGGCCCTGGATACTCATACTCGTTAAGGCACCAAATTTAGATCCACCTCATGAGTCTGAAACTTAGAAGGGATAGTACTAATGGGTCTAGAGAGGTAAACAAACAACTATAGTAAATTTAAATAGACGTAAATTAACAATAATTAAATAACATGCTCTCAATTTATAACTCAAGTATGCACTTGGATGGGAGAAACCCCAAGAAGAACACTGAATTCGACTATTGGTATGTGAAAGGCACCATATAGCTCGCTATCCATCCAAGATCAAAGCAACTCTACTCCACCAAGTAGCCTGAAAAGGGGTAGAGAGTGAGCCTCTAATAGTCATATGCTCAGTAAGGAGCCCTATAAAACAACAACACAACACCATTCAAGAGATGTCAAATTCAATAAAGTCAAACCAATTATTAGCCATTC
Organism: Colocasia esculenta; assembly: GCA_014218235.1. Taxonomy (NCBI): domain Eukaryota; kingdom Viridiplantae; phylum Streptophyta; class Magnoliopsida; order Alismatales; family Araceae; genus Colocasia; species Colocasia esculenta. The sequence continues at coordinate 90,732,409 of CM024760.1, forward strand.
TGTTAATAATGGAACCAGGTCATAAAACATGTTACTCAATTATAATTGTACAACATTTTTAATAATTTGCTTAGTTAATAAATTCTACCATTTAAAGTTAAGAACTAAATGATAAAATCACACAATTTTCAAATATAGTTGGATGCCTAGTGTCATAGGGAACAGACTGGGTAGGATCAACACATGGCCCGACTTCCCTCACCCTGACACACCAACCATGCGATTAAAATGTTAGGAGGATGGGCTTCACTAGTCACTGGCTCCACCAAGAAACCCTAAAGTTATACAATCCAACCAAACATTATGAACTAAAATCTTAATCCCAGAGCTAGTCATGAATTTTAAAAATAACCTACTATTTCCAAGACACAAGATGCAGTGCAAAAATGTAATTAAATCAATTCCTAATTTGCACACCAGCTATCAAAAGCCCGATTCAGAAAGCTTGACTCTATCACTCGGGTCACAAAGACTAGTCCATGACACTAGACTCTGACTTGGACAAACTACACAAGAAAAGTTAGCCAAGGATGAATGGTCCAACTGTGGCTCCACATCAACACTTCATAGAGTCAAAGAACAGTGAAGACCAACCAACACCATCATCTACAATCTGGCCAGACTATAGTTCCACGTTTAACAGACCTCTATAGGTTCCGAAGTCCGTAGAGTAAGGTAAGTGAGAACAAGGGACTAGTTGGGGCCCAACACATCTGCTCGTATCCATTCCCCCAACCACGAGTGCACTCCAAGCAACTGAAAGAAAGTGCAACCATAACACAAGTTGCTGCCCCACTATCATTTTTCTCCTAGTTAGACGTACAACTCACCAAAAAAGAGCAGAGGAGTCTATGAAGATGACAAGATTCTATGGGTATCACTGTATTGGGACTAACCTCGAGCACAATAGCACTTGGCTCATAGAAAACCTAGGGTACCTTAGTAAAGAGGTTTCCAAGAAGGAGCACTGGAACTACTAAACTCGGAAATCCGTAATACAATACTCATAATACTATTAATATCCATGGTCGTATAATTATCATTCTATCATAACCACATTCAATCACTTTCCATATCTACTTACTCCAAACTCATTACATAATCATTAACTCACATTAAAGGAAATTAGATCAGAATCAATAAAACCCTCATTGCCAACTAGTTCATCTCATTATGGGATCACTACTCATTTATTATTTCTATTTAGTCAACCACACCAAAACCTTTCACTTGTTGAATTTAAAGATCAGTTAACTAAAGAATCAAACCCGAACACTGCTAAACATTTTCGGATAGAAAACTAGAACATGCATGGGTACCAACCGCGTTCTTAATGGGCCTTCCCAATGGACTGCATCTCCAAGGAGAACACACGAAGGCCTGAGCTGTGTTAAGAAGGTGAGAACCCAACTGGCCACATTCTCGAATGAGAACACGTCAGGGGTCATGACCGCATTATGAACGTGGTCACCACCCAGATCGTGTTCTAGCACAGAACATAGGGACCATGAAGTTTGACTAAAAAACCCCCAAATCCATCCATCTCAATGGATCAATCTCACTATAAACCCCTAACCGTCACAAACCTATCAAAACATGCTTAACAACCAATCAAAATGCTCAATTAAACTTTCAATATATCAATTTGAATGCTAGCATGCTTCTAACTCACCAACAAGAGTCAAATATGATACTCATGAATCTTTCACGAAGATAAAGGGGTTAAACTCATTCTAGAAAATCTTCCATATCCAAACTAATTGAGAAACACCAATTAATCGCAGAAAACAAGGGAAAACTCCCTACCTAAATGAAGAATGATGAAGAATGGTGAAGAACGATGCTTGTCGGATGCTCCCTTACGATCCAGTCACCTCTTATGTGCCAAAACCAGGTCGAATCATCCAAGGAATGCTCAAAATCATCGAAGGTTGCCGGAGCCATCCTCCATGGGCTGAGACAGGGTGAATACCTGCTCAGTTGAAGAACATGACTTAAAACGTGTAGGGATCAAGGATGCTGTGAGGCGGTGTCACATTCGGAACTTGCCCTATGAGGTGACTGCATTCTTGAACTTAATGCTGAAAGATATGCAGAACTATCTTAAGACGGTAATCTAGAAGGGGGGTTGAATAGATTACTACCAACTAAAAATTACTATGACCTTCCTTTGCGATGGTAACACAGACTAATTGAAATCTTAAATAGATCTGTATTGAATTCGAGCTAAGATGTGTGTGTTGAGTATGAGCAGAACAAATCACAATTTACCTGATGTGTGAGAGACCAACGTGCCTACCAAACATCTACCGTAAAACGTTCAAACCACAGACACGCTAATTTAAGGTGGTTCAGAGTACATAACTTGTGTATCCTACGTCCACCGTCCACACACACACGCAGAAACAACTGCTTATCAGCGAGTTCCACTCTACAACTCACACACACACATTATCTTATGCAAACAAGCTATCAGGACAACAAACCACACGTGGATCAAGTACAAGGGATGCTTGAACCACAACCACAACCACAAAGATATGAAAAATATGAAGGAGAAGAGTTCTGAGATGAAGAATCAAATCCTGATGAAGAACTATTCTTGATGGTCGTCCAAAATAGCTTCAAGCTTCAACTTGATGATGATCAGACGACGTAGAAGCTTGAACCACGAACGAACCGACTTCAACTCCATTCGGAAGGTGGATCTTCCTCGCTCTGGACAGAGGATTGAAGCAGAGCAGCAGGGAGAAGCTTTCTCTCTTGGGTTTTGCTTAGGGTTTTGGTATGGTGGCTTCTCTGTGCGAAAATAGCTCCATATGACCTTTATATATGGGTGTCCAAACATGGAGAGTCGTGCTTAAAGGGATCACCCAAATATAGATCATATCCTGACCATCAGATCTTTCTAAAACTTCGGTTGTCGACAGGCGATTTACTGCTGTCGACAGCTACTGCATATTTCTGGTTTCCAGAACCTTTGAAAGTTCCTGGAACACTAGGCTATCGACAGGCGATTCTCATCTGTCGACAGGACATCTGTATCTGTCGACACGTGAGCTTCAACTGTCGACAGCTACTGTCCCGAATGAGCTTCCAGTAGCTTGTTTTGTTCTGGATGGTCCATCTGTCGACAGGGGCCTTCATGGCTGTCGACAGGTGTTGACTTGAAGTCTTTTTCTTGTTCTTTTGCATTTGGTTCTTGTTTCGGTGATCAATAGAAGCATGTTCTCATATGATTATATCTTGCATGACTTTGTCACTGTCATCATGTGTCAACCAACTTCACAACATCAATTAACATTTCTCATCATCAAAAACATTTAGACACAGACATCACACATGAGAACCCAACATTCTCCCCCTTTTTGATGATGACAAAATGGCTCACACTCTTCTGGTTGAAAGCCAACTCACAAGAAGCTTTTGGGCAGAAGCAGTGAATACTCATGTTATATCCTTAATAGAGCCATGGTAAGACCTGTGATGAAGAAAACTCCCTATGAACTCTTAAAAGGTAAGAAACTCAGTATTGTGTATTTCAGGATCTTTGGCTCCAAGGTCTTCATTCATAACAATGATAAAGTTGACTTAGATAAATTTGAAGCTAAAAGTGATCCACATATTTTTTCTAGGATACTCAGAACACTCTAGAGCATATAGAGTGTTTAATAATAAGCCTAGAACTGTGGATGAAACTCCACATGTTGTTTTTGATGAGTATCATGCAAAGACTAATGATGCAAATTTTCGCAGGTATGATGATGAAGATGAAGGAACAATACTTGGGAAACAAAATGAGAAAACTAAAGGAAATCCTCAAGTAGAAACAAAAACTAACAAGGCATACTTTCGCAGGTACAATAATGATGATGAAGGAATATTTTTCAGAAAACAAGATGATGATACTAAAAAAGATCCTCAAGAGGAAAAGACTCAAGATGAAAATCCTCAAGAACACCCTCCTCAAGAACAAGTTACACAAGATCAAGTTCCTCAAGTTCAAGATCAGCCGGGTCCTTCAACAATCACAAATGTCAGGTACTCAAAAGATCACCCACTTGATAATGTAATTGGAAATGTAAATGATAAAGTTCAAACTAGGTCTCAGGTTAGACACATTATTGAACAAGATCATTTAGCTTTTGTCTCTCAAGTGGAACCTAAAAATGTTGAAGAGGCTCTAAAAGAAAATTCTTGGATAGATGCTATGCATGAGGAACTAGGACAATTTGAAAGAAATAATGTCTGGAGTTTAGTTCCTAGAACCCCTGAAATTTCTGTAATTGGGACAAGATGAGTATTTAGGAATAAACTAAATGAAGAGGGTAAAGTGGTGAGAAACAAAGCTAGACTGGTTGCAAAAGGATATAATCAAGAATTTAGGATAGACTTTGAAGAATCCTTTGCACCTGTAGCTAGGCTTGAGATAGTTAGAATTTTGATGGCATATGCATGCTCAAATAAATTCAAACCTTTTCAAATGGATGTTAAATCTGCTTTCTTGAATGGCTACATCAAAGAAGAAGTCTATGTTTCTCAACCACCTGGATTTGAGGATGATAATAAGCCTAACCATGTCTATAAGTTGCACAAAGCTCTTTATGGTTTGAAACAGGCACCCCGAGCTTGGTACGATAGGTTAAGCAATTTTTTGGTGAGTAAAAACTACTCCAGAGGTAAAGTGGACCAAACTCTCTTCACTAAATGTGTTCACAATCATATCATTGTTGTTCAAGTCTATGTGGATGATATTATCTTTGGTTCCATTAATCCTTCACTGTGTGAAGAGTTTTCAAAACATATGCACAGTGAATTTGAGATGAGTCTAATGGGGGAGCTTCAATTCTTTTTGGGCTTGCAGGTAAAACAATTTGAAGATGGCTTCTTCATCAATCAAGAAAAATATGTCAAGGAGCTACTGAAAAGATTTCAGTTTGAACAAGCCAAGCCACCCTCCACCCCAATGAGTACAAGTGTTAAACTTGAAAATGATGACAAAGGTAAATTGGTAGATGCAAAGCAATACCGAGGTATGATTGGCTCCCTCCTTTACCTTACTGCAAGCAAGCCTGACATACAGTTTAGTGTTTGTCTTTGTGCTAGATATCAATCTAGTCCAAAGGAAAGCCACTTGATTGCAGTTAAGAGATTTTTCAGATATCTCTCAGGAACACATGATTTGGGTTTATGGTATCCAACAGGTAGTAGAATTGATTTGATTTCTTATTCTGATGCTGACTATGCTGGGTGTAAAATTGATAGAAAAAGTACTAGTAGGTACTGTCAATTTTTGGGTGGTTGCATGGTTTCGTGGGCATCCAAGAAGCAACACTCAGTTGCATTTTCCACTGCAGAGGCAGAATATGTTGCTGCAGGGAGTTGTGCGGCTCAAGTATTATGGATAAAAGGTCAGTTGTGTGACTACAACATTGACATTGGATGCACACCTATCCTATGTGACAACACTAGTGCTATTAATCTCTCTAAAAACCCAATTCAACACTCAATAACTAAACACATCGAGATTAGACATCATTTTATGAGAGATGAGGTAGCAAAAAAAACCTTGGAGCTTAGTTTCATACCCACAGAGAAACAACTGGTCGATATATTTACAAAACCACTGTCTGAGGATAGGTTCACAACATTGAGAAGAGAATTGGGCTTGTGCAGAATACAATGAGACCAATGCCCAATTATGGGGTAAATGGTCCTTGTGCATAGTGATTGTGAGGTATATCAAATGGTGACATGTGGAAGAATAAGTCATGCTTGTTCGAAAACTATCATTATGCGTGAGGACACATTCTCCGCCAAGTATTCACAGTCTTCTTATACATGAAGGTCATTCACTTCACAATAAGGTATTTGGTTTTCTTTACGTTTGTCATATGCATCTTCTTAAAAAGAATGAATTTTTGATGCTCACATGGTTATGGATGTTGTGTTGTGTGCAAATGCTTGATATGCCTGATTGATTTGCTTGAATGTTGAGTCATCACATGCACACAATATGGGGGAGTAAGGTAAGGCTAGGTGAGTGAAATTGGTAAGGGATACTTCTTATATTCCATGTGTCTTTATCCCTCATTCATATTGTTTCAAATCTCTCACAATTCAAGCCATAACACTGGTTTTCCAGGTACCTGTCGATAGCCAGCATCTCAGCTGTCGACAGACAAGCCTTCCCAGAACCTACATCTTACTGGAATTCAGTACCTGTCGACAGGCAACTCCTTGCTGTCGACAGATACATCTTTTATGTCAATTCTTCTTTTTTTCTAATCCTTTCATCATGAGTATGTTCACAATCTTTGTACAAGGGGAGAATAGGGACTTAATGTTCATTACCATCTATCATACTCACATAGTTTCCAAGACATTGATCCACTCACAATGGTTTTGACATAATATTTTGTGTTGAGTCTAGGTTGTGTCATCTAGACAACATTGAGCAAATCCAATGGACTTCACTTAACTCATTTGAATAACTCCCTTGTGGATTATCATGTTTCTCAAATGGTTTGATAAGTAAGACGGTTATTGAACTTAATGTTCTACATTGGCCATTGACCTTAAATAACTATTGACCTTGATTACTGAATAAACAAAAAAAAGGGAGAAAAGCTACCTATTTCTAGACTGAACAAAAAAAATGATGATGAAATTGGATAAAAGGTAGAGCAATGATGATCTTTACTGAGTAACCAGGGACTTGGGCATCACAAATGTCTATCTTCGCGTCAAAAAGTCATTTCATTACCTCTGCATACTGTTATGATGGTCACTCACACTGAGTAACTGGAGGTATGGGTATCACAAATGTCTATCTTCACGTCAAAAGGTGCAAGTGATCCTAATTATCACTTTTTCCATTTTAACTATATACACGAAAATCCAACAATGCTAGAAATAGAGTGAAGCCTCCATGTCTTTAACTCAAGGGCAATTTGGTATTTATTGTTAATTGTTCATAAGGACATTATTTTCTTGTACCAACTGAAAATCAGCCACTAAGAAATATGATTTTGTTCAATGGTTTTATTCAACAGGGCTATCTTAGCTTCTTATGCATTTGAACAAAATTTTCTAGGTGCCGGCGATGTTCTCTTCCTAAGGCTTATGACTTCTCCTTCTGATGGAGGGGAGGCTTTGCAGCACGTGGCGTCAGGTGATCCTGTGGTGGGCCGACTTTCTTTTCCCAAATCATCTCCCAGACCAAGCCCCCACCTCAGGTCAACATTGATCTGAAGGCCCTAGCTTACTAATGCTGGAGAACCAGCCGTCTTCTTCTCTCGTGAGGAGGTTAGTAGATCGGTTGTTCACCTAAACTTGGCAGTCATTGTGAGATGCTCCTATGTTCTATCCCAGTCTTCAAAAGTTGCATTTCGCAACGTCTGGGTCTTAAGTGTGATTTTATTGTAAGTACCCTAAATCAACGTCATCTTCTAATGCGGTTTGAGGAAGAGGAAGATTACTTAAAAGTAATTCTAAGAAGAAGCTTATACATTAAAGGTTTGCTCTTTAGATTCTTCAAATGGGAGGCCAATTTCGACTTCACTGCTGATCCTACGGTTATGCCTATTTGGGTGGGCTTTCCTATGCTCCCGGTGAATTACTACTTCCAGGACTTCTTAAAGTCTATTGCTGGTAACCTCGGTCAAGTTCTAAGGATTCATGAACCTACTCAGGCTCTAACGCAAACCCATGAAGCTTTTGTTTGTGTGGAACTTGACATAGCTAAGCCTAAGCTTGAGAGAATCTGGATAGGATGTGGTCAGGATGGGTTCTGGCAGAAGATAGTTTACTACCAGGTGCCAGCTATTTGTAGCTTCTGCAAGAAGTTGGGGCATGCAGACTTGAAGTGTAACAAAAAACCTAAGGATTCTGATGTCCTTATCAGATCTGATCCGCCTCTACAGAATGCTCCCAGAGGGGCTACTGAAGGGGTCCCTGTCCGACAAATTTGGCGTCCGAAGGATGTCTCTTCTAGTAATCCGTCTACCTCGGTGGAAGCTAATGAGAAAGTGCAAACTGTGATCGAGGGGAACTCTGCTCGGGCTCTTTCTGATCAGAATAATCAAGAGAATGCCTTACCTACGTCCGTTCACCAAATTTCACCAGCTCAAATCCAAATAAGGTGCATGGTCAGCATGGTGTGATGTTGTTGGGGTTGAGAGAACCCCTAGGAAAGTCTGTTTGTTCTGGTATACATGAAGAGGCTGCGTTGCCTCCATCAGATCCTCAACCCTCTCTAGTCCATTTGCAAAGTCAGGTGGATGGTATGCATGGTGTGACGTCGTCAGGTTTTAAAGATCCTTTGGGAAAGGCTGCTTTAGCTGGTATATAGGAAAATCAGACTGAGAAGTCTACGTTGCATGGCCTGCATGTTAACTCTATCGGGTCTCTGTATTGTGAGTCTGTTCAGAGTGACCCCCTCTTGGGGCTCTGGTCGCCGGAGGGATGTCTGCCATGGTGTCTCTGGTTAGCCCTCCCGCCGAAGAAGAAGAAGCCTTACCCCGTTTAAACACTTCTAAAACCCAGCCGCCAGTTTCTATTATCCAGAAGGCTGCCTCCCTAGCTAGCAAGGAGAATATACTCATGCCTCCTATAGGTCATCAAAAAAAGGTGCATCAGGTTATGGAAGTGGGCGCTCGTACCCGCTCCAAAGCGAAGGCTGCGATCGGAGGTCCCTCTGGCTTCTCGTCCTCATGATCCCTACTATTTTATATTAGAATAAGGGGCATAGCGAACCTAGCATCTAGACGGTCGCTCAAGAGATTGCTCATTTCTAATAATGTGGATTTTCTGGCAATCGCTGAACCCATGGTTTCCCAAGACACAGTGGATTCTATTCGCTCATATCTTTGCATGGATTCCTTTTATGGCAATTGTGACACCAATAGCAAACTGTGGATCTTTTGGCAAATATGACTTGTCAGTTGGTTAACCGTTTCGATCAGCAGATTACTATGGCAGTGGTTATTGGCAACATGATTGCCTACTATATTACTGTGGTTTATGCTAGCTGTCAGGCAAACTGTAGGCGTTCTCTCTTTGATGACCTGCTAGATTTTTCTAATTCTATGGAGGTTCCTTGGGTGGTTGGTGGTGATTTCAACTGTGTGTCTCTCCTCTCAGAGATACAGGGTGGTAACTCAGTTAGCTTGCATGGAATGTTAGACTTTAATGCTTTAATTTCTGGGGCTTCTCTCTTGGACATGGGCTATGTTGGTTCTCACTATACCTGGTCGAATAACCGCACTGGGGTGGCTTCAGTGAAAGTGAGATTAGATAGATTCCTTTGCAACTCTCCTTGTTCTGACTCTTATGCTAGTCTCCAAGTCAGGCATTTCACTAGGGGGCCCTCAGATCACACCCCTCTTCTGGTTTCTCTTATCCCTTCTACCCTCTCTCCAGCCAGGTTCACTTTTCAATCGATGTGGTGCACTCATGAATCTTTCAAGGAGACGGTCAAAATGGAATGGGAGGCTGCTACTGGCTGCCACTATAAACCCTTTGTCACTCTGCACTTGAAGCTTAAGGCGGTTAAAGCTGCATTGCGCATATGGAACAAAGAAACATTCGGCAACATAAATGATAATTTGGTCTTCCATGAAGAGCAAGCCAAAGCCATGCAGGAGGCTTTTGACGAGTCTCCATCTCCTGGTACTCGCTCAGCGATGGGTATGGCTAATGCAAATTTGACAAAGGCTATCAATTGTGTGGAGATGTTTTGGGCTCAGAAAGCTCGTATGCAATGGTTGGATAATGGTGATAAAAATACCGCCTTCTATCATGCTGTCATTAATGGGAGGAGGAAGAGTAATACTATTCATCGGCTTCAGGTGGCGGGAGTCTGGACGGAAGACCAAGATGCTCTTAAGCAGGAGGCGGTTAGATATTTCCAATCTCTTCTCCAATCTTCTGACCATGTGGTTGATCATTCTCTTCTCAATGTCATCCCATCTTTAGTTAATGAAGATCAGAATTCTCTTCTTTCTGCTATCCTTACTAAGGATGATATCAAGGAGGCGGTCTGGAGCTTGAATGCTAATGGTGCTCCAGAGCCTGATGGGTTCACGGGTCACTTCTTCACTTCATGCTGGGATATTATTCAGAAGGAGGTTGTGGATGCAGTGATTGGTTTCTTTCATGGTTTCCCTATGCCTAGAGGGGTTACCTCAACCCTGATTGCTTTGGTTCCTAAGAAGGACAATCCAACCACCTTTGGTGATTATAGGCCAATTATCATGTATAACTTCTGCTATAAAATTGTACCCAGAATCCTTTGTGATAGATTGTCTTCCATCCTTCCTTTGATTATCTTTGAGGAGCAGGGGGCCTTTGTTAAAGGTAGGGTCATTCTTGATAACATTTCCCTTGCTAGACAGCTGGCGAGAGACATTGGAAGAAAAGTGAGAGGTCATAACACTCTAATGAAACTGGATATCAGAAAAGCTTATGACAGTGTGGAGTGGGATTTCCTTCTTGCGGTTCTAAAGAAATTCGGGTTCTGTCACAGATTCACCTCTTATATAGGTATGTTGATCAGCAACTGTTGGTTCTCTATTCTCTTCAATGGCTCCACGACTGGTTATTTTCACTCAACTCGGGGTCTTCGTCAGAGAGATCCCATTGCTCCAGCTCTTTTTATCATCATGGAGGAGGCGCTTAGTAGAGGAATCAAAAACTTGGTGGCTACGGGCAGACTACAGCCGTTTTCGGGTCCTAGAGCATGCCCACCGATCTCCCATCTTCTGTTTGCATATGATACTCTTATTTTCCTTAATGGAGGTATACACAATGTGAAGAGATTACTTACCTTTCTCAATAGGTATTCCTCTTCCTCAGGTCAACTAATCAATGCCTCTAAAAGCTCTTTCATGATTTCAGAAAAAGCCCCTCTCAGACAGTCAACAGAATTAAGAGGATCACTGGGTTTAGATGGTAGAGTGGTGCTTTAACTTACCTAGGCATTCCTCTCCGTCCTGGCAGAATTTTAGCATATGATTTTTCACATCTTATTCAGAAGATTAATGGGAAGCTTGCTTGCTGGAAGCCTAGACTTATTTCTCAAGCTGGGAGAGTTACTCTTATTAATGCTGTGCTTACATCTTTACCTGTCTACTTGGCAGCCTCCTCTTCTATTCCTATTAGTATTCTGAGTTATATTGATAAAACCTGTGCGGGTTTTTTTTGGAACAACTCCGATGGCAAGAGGCGTCGCCAATGGGTTGCTTGGGCTACTGTTCAGTGTCCTCTAGATGAAGGTGGTTTGGGTATTCGCAGCATTAAACAGGTCCAATTAGCCCTTGCCATGAAATCCATATGGAACATATACCATTGTGTGTCTTTCTGGGCCCAGTATGCTAAAAAATGGTACATGTCAGGTACGAAGTGTATTTGAAGGGCATGCCTTCTAAACTCTGGTCTCATGCTCATCAGCTTATCCTGGAGAATGCTAGATGGATTCATGGTAATGGATGCGATATCAACATTTTATCTGATATTTGGATTGTGGATAGACCGTTGACTGACCTGTTGAGCTATCCCGTTGAGGGAAATGGCTTCCTTCTCAGTGAGGACATTTCCTCCCTGACCACCCCATTAGATCGATTCTTCCAACTGGTATCCTTCAAGGAGTGGTCCTTAATGATGAAAAGGATAGAAGAGTTTGGCATCCTTCTAAGGATGGGAGTTTCTCTGTTAAATCTGCTTATAGCTTGGTTCGCTCTGTTGGCGCTAAGAGACCAGCTTTAACTAAACTTTGGCATCATAGTTTCTATAGAAGGGCTTCTTTGTTCTGCTGGAAGATCCTCCATAGAGCAGTCCCGGTGGACCAAAGAATTGTAGAAAGCGGAATTAACATGGCATCTCGATGCTCTTGTTGCAGGTCTCTGAACATTGAGGATTATAATCACCTCTTCATTGAAGGCGATTTCGCTCATTCCTTGTGGAACTGGTTCCTACCGCTTACAAATGCCAGAGTTCATCTTCATAACAACATTACTTTGAGAATTTGGAGCTTCCTCTTGGCGACCAACACTTCTTCTGCTATGGGTTTTGTTTCTCTCTACTGTTTCATTCTGATGTTGTGGGAGATTTGGAAGGGGAGATGTGGGATGAGATTTGAAGCTAAGAAAACCTCTGCTGGTGTAGCGATTAGTAACATCCGAGCTAAGGTCGCCCATTCCCTTCTTTCTCTTCAGTTCAGATCGGAGCCATCTCCTCAGGATCTGCAGGTCCTCGGTTCTTTTGGTTTCAACCCATCCTTCGCTGCTAAGCAAATCAAACTCATTCGTTGGATTCCGCCAATCTCTGACTTCTGCTTGAATGTTGATGGTGCAAGTAAGGGTAACCCCGGTGATTGTGGGGGAAGTGGTTGTATCCGTGATCACAAGGGTGACATGTTGGTTGGGTTCTCTCACTTTTATGGCCATGGGAATAGTATTATTGCTGAAGCCCGAGCTCTATGTGATGGTATACATCTGGCCGACTTCTTAGGCTTCTAGATTGCTATGATCCAGTTAGACTCTTTGGTCTTGGTGAACTCTCTCACTGCTGCAAGGTGTCCTTTATGGCAGGCTTTCTATTGGTGGCGTGAAGCCTTTGTGACGATCCAGAAGAAGAACCTTCTCCTCTGCCATGTTTATCGGGAGGCTAACCAACTGGCGGATAGTTTAGCTAATTTTGGTTGTTTGTCAAAGGAAAACAAAGTGTTTTGGGAATCTGGTAGCTTTCCTTCTTGTTGTAAAGGTTCTATGGTCTTGGACAAAACCGACCTATTTCATGTTAGACTCTTGTAACCGGTTTGTCCTTTTGTACTTTGTAATTTCTCTTTATATTTTATTCTCTGGCCCAGGTTTTACCTGAGGACCGTTTCAATTAATTTTTTTTTTCCTAAATACCCTAACTTAAGACTCCCGGTGTATTATATCTTAACCATTGTAGAATTTTTTGTATGTGTCTTCATACTAGTGGCTATGATACTTTGTAATGAGTATACAACCTTTTCTCAACCCTAAACTCACAAGTGCATGCTCATTTCCATCAAAATTCCTCAAAAATACAGTTCTAGCACAAAACCGCTTAGCAACTATCGACACCTGCCTTTCTGGCTGTTGACAGTCGGCGGCCTGGGTGGTTCAAAAGCCCAACCGGCGCGACCTTTGGCCGGATTTTGTGGGCCCCTTTCCTTTCAAACTTCTTTAAAAGGGCACCCACGTCTCTTTCCCCCTTCCACCTCTTCCAAAAAGCCTTTCTTCCCTCTCTCAACCCTAACCCTCCTCTATCCAGGGCATCCACCTCAGATTCTGCACCTTCTGGTTTTTCTTCCTTCTCCTGTCTTCTTCCTCTCCTCAGTGCTTCTCACCTCTCTGACCTAACCTTATCCATGGCTCCCAAGGGTAAACGACTAGTGTCTCGTCGGCATCCCACTTCTTCTGCAGTTGGCGAAGGCTTCGGGGCTCCTACCGAGCGCCGAAGAGTGCACCGGGATGACCGGCTGCCGGAGCTCCTTGTCTCTCCCAACCGCCAAACTTCTAAGGTCCGGGGATCCTTCACCAAGTTCGTCCAGCCACCGTTCGTGGAGTTCGAGTCCCTGGAGGACATGTTCCCTGGTCTCCAGCCCCCGTTTGACACCCAGGGATGGACGACCTTTCTGTACTCCCACAAGCGGTACTCCCCAGTCGCTGTGACGGAGTTTTACAACAACTTGGAGTTGTCCGTTCAGGGTGATGAGCTTTACACCGCGGTAAAGGGTACCACATTTCAAATCTCTCCAAATCTCCTTTGCCATGCATTTCAAATTCCAAACTCAGGGGCAAATATTCTTGTCAATCCTCCTTCTGCCTCTGACTTCTACACCCTCATCACTCACTAGATCTATCATCCTAGTGTCTATCACTTGAAGCTAAATGCGAACTCCTTCCCTCCACTGAATCGTCTCATTCATCACATTTTCACCACTTTGGTCGTTCCTAAGGACGGAAGCAGGGAACTCGTCACTACGGTCCATAAGTCCCTCTTCTACTATTTCCTTCGGACTGAGCAAATTAATCTCCCTCTCCTTAGACCTCATCAAATAGTGCTTTACCAATTCCAAGAGGTCTATGCCATATGCCTGCCCTATCACATCTCTCCTTTCCTTCATTGGCATTCCCATCTCTGATTCTGAGTGTAAAACTCTCTCATCCTGTAGCTCCTTTGATCTCACTACGGTACATAGGATGGGCTACAAGCTTGTAGATGGGCGAGTCACAAGGACTCTCAAGGGTCAGACGCCGGAGGTTGCCCCGGAGTCTGATGAAGATGGTGAAGGTGATGACGATGATGAAGACTCCCAAGCAGAGCCAATGGATGCTCAGGGAGAAGATGACGATGCTGCTAAAGACCAAGCAACACAGGGTCCGGCACCATCTCTTCGAGATTTTATTGCTAGTCAGATGGCCCAATTGCAGAACCAACTCACTACAGGCTTTGACCATCTCAATGCTCGTCTTGATCATGTTGATACAAGGATGGATGCATTGGCCAATACTCATGTGCAAATTCAGCACCGGCTTACAAGGCTCTCTACAGAGTTTCATGAGTTTCGTCATCCCCCTGCTCCTGGGAATGGCAATGTCTAGAGAGTGCAGGATTCAGTTTGGGAAATGTAGTTCTCCTTTTCACTAGGTCTGGGTCATGTCACTGGTGTCTTAGTTTGTTGTGTCAGTCATGTGTGTACTGAATGATCGTTGAATGAAATTCACAATTATTTGCCTAATTCCTCTTCATGAGTGCATGGTCTATCTTTTTGGATGTTGTCAAAAGGGGGAGAAACATCAATTGTGCATAAATTAAAAATTTTGTCATCATAAAAAATATTTAGACACAAACATCACACATGAGAACCCAACAAATGCCATTCATTGCATGACCTGTCATGCATGCAGTTGAGGACAGAAACTGGCGGTTCTAAGAATGCACCCTAGGTCTAGGCCACATTATAAATGTGCCTCCCAGTCCCATCGTGTTCTCAACCAATGAACCAAAACAACACAATGGGTTCACACCTCCAGCCCAAAACACTCCCACACCTCACGAGGACTCAAATACATGTTCCATTAACCACGTATTGACCCAACAACTGTATAAAATCTGATAATGTAGGATCGAAAACACCACAACGCTACATTACTACCACCTAAAAAGAAATTTCATCATTGAAATTTAAAGCGAAACCTGTAGAAAATTATCGTTACATGTAAAAACTTAAAATCATCTATTCTTTAAATAATAATAACAATTTATCACAATTTATATAATTTTTATCACATATTCTTATCCACACTGATTAATTATGTAGACCATCAGTAGTTTAGGACAATCGTAGCCAAGGATTATACATCTCACAAGAGCACAACAACAATACAATATTGTGAAAGAGTAATGATCAGGCAAAGCAATACATTACATCACTGGTTTAACTTCTATGAAGTAGGAGCATCTCAACCAGATATACCATCTTACTCGGATACAACAATAAAACAAATTTTGAGTTTCACATGGTATCTACAATCCCACACAATGGGGATTCCAATCCCAAGGGAATCACTAGCATTTAACCGACCAAAACTAATCTCAAAATGTGCATGGCACAAGGAATTCGACTCTCGAGCTCCTATCACATTAATGGCCACTCACATGATAGGTTTGAGCTTCTACTTCCAGACATGCCAAGTAAAACAAATAAATCGGAAAGTTCAATATCTTCAAAGTACAATATTTAGCTTCTGTATCTGGAAAAATTAATCTATCAGAATAAGCATGATCTCGAAATCTGCTTTCATCAACATAGTTAGCCAAAGGCTACTGGTCCAGATAAACCAATATCTGAAATCCCTCCTTCCAGATAAACAAACATGTGATAATTTGCAATCATGTTTTTATTTTGGTTCTTTACCTCCTTCATGCCGAGGAGCATTTGTTAGACGAGGCTGGTTGTCCATCCATCCGGGTCCAGTCTTAGGTTTCTTTATGGATCCTTCATATTATTTGTACTTCAAAGGTATATATGCCTCGTACGTAGGAATTGTATTCTTATTAATCATATTATAATAACAGGTGATTGGAAGTGTTGATGGAGTGAGAACATTCTTTACTTCTAAAGAAGGGTGCACTCTCCTTACTGCTGAACTTGACCTTGCATTTATTAAAAAAAAATATCTGAAATCCCTCGGTTAAGCATGCTAATTTCTACAATATGTCAAATTGTAAATACAGTAAAGTTAAATTCACATTTCAAATGATATAGAAATAAGGGACATCAGCGTAATCCGAAATCCACATCATACATTCATCTCATCATACTATATAAAACGACATGACAATTAGCTAAATCCGCCAATCCAATAGAATCTCCAAAATCAATGCATACGAGAATTTAAAGCAGTTTATACCTTTCCAATGATTACGGAATCATTGTTCAGCTTATTGCTTGATGCATCTGACTATATTCTTAATTTCACTTTCTATTATAAAATTTGCATACCATTAAAAAAAATTATCACTTAATAGCCTGATTGACTATCGGCTTAACCTTTTCTGTCATGTTTAAGTCACTTTAAATATGCTTCTCTTTAATTTCACATCATTAAAAGATGTGTTTGTTTAAAAATTTTAATCACAGCCTGTAAAATGTGTGTGTGAACGAATACAATCTTTACTTTAACCTACTTAAAGAGCAAAAGTCTAACCAGCTATATATTCCCCAGCATAGAGCACAAGCATTAAATTCTACAAACTAGTCTCCTTATTGACCCAAGGGAAACCCCAACGATGCACTAAGATTTAGGTTTCCTTACCACCATGTTGTATACACAAAAGAAAAGAAGCTAATATAGCCTATCACTTTACGTTACACCATCTACTATATAAGGCACCCGCTATAACAAATACCACCACACTAGTATAACACCTATTTCGAGGACTAACTACACTGTTCCTACTCACTATAAGAGATGAAAAGACTTATAAGATTTCTTCATAAAAATTACACCATAAAATTTACAACACCATTATTCTTCAAACAAATACTTCTTACCTTAACATCTCTCATAGTTATCTTCTAAACTAACAACTATCTAGTCTAGCCCCAACTCACCTTATACCATATCTTGATTAATTGCATTTGACATTCACACCACTAGAAACACCCAATCATACAAACCTATGAATTTAATCTTACTAATACTACGCTGGACTTACCAACGGATGTACCTTCTTAAATAATACAGCTCAATCTGCATCGAAAGAAAAGAGCCCTTCGCTAAATAACTAATTTCACCGTTAAGATTTGTAAAAATGTTGGTATATCTATTGTGTATTCAAGGGTTTATTGACAAAAGAGTTCAGAAGGCTTAACTTGATTATGACTTAGTTATGGGTTTCATATCTTGTCCAGCTCTTTATTTAGTTCTTAATGATTATATGCCACCACGGGTAATGATTCCCATTATCAACAATTAAATTCTTTCAACTATCAGGGCTCACTTATGAAACAACACCACCTGCAACCATAAGCATAAATCAATGGTTATATAAGCAGTTACCACCTTTACAATGCCAAACAAACATTCAACACACACTTCCACATCAAGCTACATTCACTAGAGTACAAGTCAACATATAAGAAATATCTGCTCTTATATAGTACAACCCACAAACTCTACAAGTAGTTACGCTAAATAACAACTATCACATATTCATGAACTTATAAATAAAAATTACCTATCCAAGCTCTTATACATAGCCACAACTCTCTGTGAACTACAGACAAAAGAGATCTACACTAAGAGCATTAACAAACACATGCAAAATACACCTCTCCTCTACTTCTATCCACTGAAACTCTCCTCATGACTACCGGTGCTGGGGACACTCATAGGCATTATGACCTGGTTGCCTACAAATGTAACACAACATAACTCTTTTATCTTTCTTCTCCTATGTTCATTAGGACAATCATGAACTACATGGTCTGACTTCCCACACCGAAAACATCTATTGCTAGTACCCTCAGCAGGCTTACTTGAAGTCATGTTAATTGTTGCCACAACCTTCACCGGCCGGTCCCACCGAATACCGCGCTTGATAGCTTTTCCAAAATCTCATTTGATCACTCAAATCCATGGATGATGAAGTAGTCGTTGTTTTCTGTACATCTTAATTTACCCGATGTTTTCCGTGCACTGGTTAGGGACTTCCCGCGTCCCAGTTATGGAAATGATTGTTCCAACAGTTCCGCATGTGCCACTGCATCCTCAAAAGAACTCAATTGATGGGCAGGCCTATGGTTTTAACCCTACAATAAAATTCTCTATCTGTAGTGATTCACTCCGCATTACCTGCATCTCAAACAAACACAACGTCACGAGTCTCTCCAAATACTGTTGCACAGTCACATCCTCCTACCACAACAAGAGGAAGCGGGATTTCCGACGACAACTTTCCGTCAGAAATCTGTTGGAAAAGTACATTTTCGACCACTTTCTGGTGATTGATTGTCGGAAATAATTTGTTCAAAAAAAATTTCAGAAATCATCGACGGCAACAAAATCTGTCCATAAATTTGTTTGTATTTCTGAAGAAATAATCGTTGAAAATATCCGTCAGAAAATAAATCTTTCGACCAATTTACCGATGAAAAAAATCCGTCGGCAAATTTCGACGAAATATTCGGTCAGAATATCCGTCGGAACTTCCAATTACCTTGGCCGACAGATGGAAAATATTCGTCGATAATTTGTCAGAAATAATATTTTTTATTATTTTTTCAAAAATAAAATTAGATAAAAAGATAAATTGAAAAACCTGCTAAAAATAATATTCATAGGAACATCCACAATAAATAAGAATTAACATAAAATCATCAATTACAACAAATATGGAATATCCACAATAATAATAAATAAAAAATCAAGAAAGAACTGCTGGATCATCCTCTCTTCTCAGTTCATGATCATCAAGTGCTGGAGATCCTATATTATAAAAATAAATATTAGAAACATAAATAAAAATAATACACACACATTATTTTTGAAAATTTAAATTCAGAATATATGAATATTCACTGTGTAATTAGAAAATATTTCTGATCCTTTACACTTGGATTTTTTTTAAATTAGTAGTTTGAGCGCCGAACCCAAACTGGAAATCCGATTAGGATTCCAACAGTTCTCCCACATCACTCTCATCCACCCGGTCGTGTCAGAGCAAACGACACACAGATCGGATCCCTATTTTAGATTTTGGACTTTTGACTTGTGTGTTCTAACCCTTTACATTTGGGTTTTTTTTTAGATTAGTGGTTTGAGTGCCGAACCCAAACCTGGAATCCGATTAGGATTTTGTCAGTTTCCACATGTCACTCTCACCTACCCGGTCGTGTTAGAGTGAATGACACGTCGATCGGATCCCTATTTCAAATTTTGCACCCTCAACTTGAGTGTTCTAACCATTTTAATTTACTTTTTTTTTTAAGATTAGTGGTTTGAGTGCCGAACCCAAACCGGGAATCCGATTAAGATTTTGTCCGTCAGTTCACTACACCAAATTAGACTTTTAGTAGCGATTTTATAAGCTGCTATAGATAAAAGAATTACTGCTAAAACTCTTTAGCAGCCATTCAAAATTTTGCTATTATAAGTCCTGTCGCTAAAAGGGAATAACAACCATTCACAATAATGGCTACAAAAAGTAAATTTTAGCGACTAATATAAATGCTGTTATAACTCTTCAAAATTGTTGTCTAAGCATCACAAAAGCCTTTAGCAGCAATTTACATGGCTTCAATAGCATAGCATTAAAAACATTTAAAAATGCTGCTAAATATGTTTAATACTAGTAGCTAATCTATTGGCTAGTACTTTTTATTTGTAGTAGCAAAAACAATTGTTGCTACTGTATATCAGTAGAAGCTAACATAATGGCTGCTATTTATTTTTCAAAAAATAGAACATAATTGTCAATAAATGCATTAGCGGCATTTCTTATTACTTTTAAAGATTAGATATATGCATTATAAATGGCTACTAAAAATAAGTAATTGGCTGCTAATAAGTATTTTTAAGAACATATACAATTGCTGTTAAAAGTGTAAAAGTTTACAATAATGACATTTAAAGTTGTCACTATAGTTGATTATAAAGCACCACCTGTTTTGCAATTGTGTCATCAATAAATGTACATTCTTCTATGCGCATTCAATCTCTCCATCACAAATGATTCATTTCCAAACATTGTATAGCTGAAATATCACATCATACATATCCATTCTCAATCTCTCCATCACAAATGATTCATTTCCAAAAATTGTACACATAAAATATCACATCATACATATCCATTCTCACAAGACATCACATATTTTTAGAAATGACAAATACAAAAGAGTAAAATATGTGTTTCAAACATTGTTCAATCAACATCCAAAATATATACAACTGGTTCTAGGTGACCATTAAATGTCAACAAGAGAAAAGAAAAAAAGAGACAAAAAAAAAGTTTCATTCTAAGTTGTCTTCATGTAGATCATTCTTCTGCTCTAGTGACCTATGAGAGAAAATACATTTATTTAGCATAGAATTGACAACATTATTAATAATGATAAAGGAAATGTTGAATAAACATACAAGAGTGAAAGGCCAAGCAATGGTAGCTCCAATTGCATCTCCAATTGTCTTGAATTGTGCATAAGGCCTTGGGAGAGGTTCATTGTGAACAAGAGCAACATTTATAGCCACTTCCCAATACTCATATCCTAAATCACAACCTCCAACCTTCTTTAATGGATTTTTATTTTCAATAGTAGCAAGAGCCACATTGACAAGTGACTTTTTGAAACTCTTTAAGTAAATCATAGCTTTTCCCTGTAAAAAAAAAGATACATTTTTTTAGTCATATGCTCAATAGGTTCTCGAGGAAAAAAAAATGGTGAAGATCCCCATGTCTGGCCTGTTTATTTTAAAATTTTGAACTTATGGAATTCAATATTTTCCCTGGTTCTAAGATGGGGTTCCTTATGTGCCACTCTTCTCTGTTTCTGCAACTGTTGCTTAAGTTTCTTTTTGGTGAGATGTAGACCAGATGGCAATTGTTACAACTGTTACAAGGACATAATATTTTCTCTCCAATGGCTAGCTTCTGAAATGCATAGTCTAAAAACTTGTTAATTCCAACTTTGTACTCATCACTTGCCCTATATCAACCAAGTGCCAAAAAATGGTTAATGTTTGAGCTATTTAAATATTAAAGCTACATAGCTTAATAGGAAATAATTGTACCTTGGTCTATGAATCCAACTTTTATCAATAGCACCATCTGATAGGTTCTTCTTTATGTCCTATATATCAAACACTTACTGATTACAAATGACTATAAAATGTGAGAAAATAATCATATTAATGAATGTAAGTTTGTTGTTTGCCTCATCTTTTTATACAGATGAATTGAAACATAAAAATAAAACATGTGACACTAATACTTTAAGGGATAATGTAATGATACAATTAAAATAAGCATATCTATTTATATCAATATTTGTACCTCCTTTGAAGCATGGATATCTTCATTCTCAACAGTCATATTTCTTGTTGCATTTTCCACATTTGGCCTCTGTTATATTTCCTATTGTCCAGTATAAACATAAATGTCATTGGGTTACGTTAGAGAACTTCAAACACATGCTCAATAGATAACAATAGGACATAAGAATAACAATATCAAAAGACAACTAATAGCTAAATAGATTATGAGATTTAGAGTAAGATACCAATGTAGTCGAAATCGACAGTGTTGGTTGGACTCGGGCAGATGTTACTGGCCCATTGTAACCTCCTCTACTGACATGTTTATTTTGGACAAAAGTTCCATCTGATAGGTTCCTATCAGATTCCTATATATCAAATATTTATTCATTACAATTTTTTTATACAAATGAATTGAAACCTAAAAATATAATGTGGGACACAATATATTAAATAGGGATGACATACTGATATTACTAAAACAAGCATATTTATTTATATCAATATATGTACCTTCTCTTGAACATGGATATCTTCATTCTCATTCAACATACTTCTTGTTGTATTTCTCACATTTGATCTCTGTAACAATCCCTATAGTCCAATAAGAAGGATTCGTGCTCAATGTAATTCTGCATACATGATTAAAAATGATAATTTTACCCATCTTTTGAAACAATAAAAAATAGTTTATGAGAATCAAAGTAAAATACCGATGGAGTCAGAATCGATGGTGCTGGTTGGACTTGGTAAGATGTTGTCGATCGATTGTAACCTCCTCTGCCGACATGCTCATTCTTAGAGCCGCCACCCACTTGAGGTTTCATATTGTGGATGATCTTTGTCCTCTCCTCCGCACTTAACCTGTCATTCTCGTATCAGGTGACAAAGATGTAATTGGAACTTGGAAAGATATTGGTATAATGCAGTTGCAACATCCTCAACATCAACTTCTTCATAGCATCCTCCATTGAAGGGACAGCAACCCTGCCCACACACGCGTCATAGTCAAGTTTATTTCTACATATACATGAGAAAGTAACGGGTGCATAGTTTAGAAAGTGAAAACAAGTGCATTCGACAAACCTAAGAACTGATTTTCTAAGTTTTGAAACATAAGATCTCATTACATATGTCTTTCTTATAAAACACATGAACTATAATTGTTCATTTCATAACATTTTTGTTTATTAGACAATAAAATAATGTAAAATGGGAGGTGTTGGCCTGCATGTTGTGCTAAAATTTTAGGGAATCCAATACGCAAGAAAGACATGTAATGCAATGCAATATGCAGGGAAGACAATAAAATAAATCTCTTCACTATTTCAGGGAATACAATACAAAGTAAAGACATGTAATGCATGGCCACTACCACCAGTCTATCGCCAACGTTGTCACAGCTGGTGGAGCTCTTTTTTTGACCAAGGACAGATGCACTTCTCTGTATTTCCACGAACCTACAAAACATATGAAAACCACAAAATCATGGAAGAGAAGAAGAGACGTACCTGTGCGCCGGCCATCTGTCACGTAAAACCCAAGGGGCTGGTCGTTGATTGCATAGGGGCGCCGACCGTTTGTCACGTAGAGGAGGCTTAGGAGAGCGCTGGAGGGGGTGACCCGGAAAAAGGGAACTTGGGCGCTCAGTTGGCGCCAGAGGCCGTGCAGCAGGGAGACAGTGGAAGTGCACCAGAGGGCGATGAAGCAGGAGGCGATGTAGTGCGCAGGGTGCCTGGCCTACGTACACTGGTTCGCCTATAGGGGAACATGCAGCAGATCATGCTTGGTCGTCCGTCGCGTAGGACGTGGGTGCTCAGACCGACGACGGAGGACTGCAGGAGGCGAACATGGGAGGTGAGCAGTGGACGGACGACATGCTGCAGGAAGCGATCACCACCGGACGGAAGGAGGCGTATGTGTTGGAGAGCACTGGCGACGAGGCCACCTAGTAGGAGCCCACTTGACGTGGGCGATCAGCCAACCGGCTACAGAATACTCGTGTGGGTTAGGGCCTGTGCGCGGGCGCTCAGGCGGCCGGCGACAGATGCATGGTTAGGGCGTGTGCGCGGAAGAGAAGGCGATATCGAGATGATAGAAAAGAGGGACGACACGTACCGGACGACAGGAGGTGTGTACGGGATGGTAGGAGGCGAGCATCGGACGGCACACCGGACGGCAGACAGTTGGCGACGGGGCCACCAGGAGGCCACTTGACATGGGCGCTCATCCAGCTGGCGCGACAGAGGAACTGCCGGAGGTGCGGCTGCCTCGCAGGGGTTAGGGCCGTCCTGTGCACGGGCGCTCAGCCGGTCGACGATGAGGCTACACGTATGGCAGTTCCTGTGCGTGGTTGCCTGGCAGGGGTTAAGGCATGTGTGCGTGAAGGACGAGAAGGCGATCGATCGAAATGTAGAGACACGGGCGCTTAGCAGACCGGCGACGGAGGAATTGCCTGTAACGACCCTGTTATATCGGTACGGTTCCACCAACCCACGTCGATATAAAAGGCATCACTACATTGGGACATTTACCTAACACTAGTACAATAGGCTGAAACATACACAAATATATTATATCTCATGACAGCGGAATTTAAAGAACTGAAAAGAATTCTTATTTCATCATCCACATTCTATTCACAGTCCGTATAGTAGAGAAGAGAGCTAACTGTTCACAACTGAAATAAAATAAATACATTGTCCACATGAGACTACGCAGAGTCTTTATTACATACTATGGAGTAATGAAAATTACAATGCTAAATCCACAACAATATCTCCTACTCTCGCTCCGAGTCACGCCTAACGATCTCCTCGGAAGAAGTAGAAACGTCTGCACCTGTACGCCGAAGCAAGAATGAGTTCAAAAGAACTCAACAAGTAACACCAGCACACTAAACATACATGCATCAAGTAATATCCATAACCTTATGCTACATCATTTACACATAATGCATGGAAGTGACAATTTTTCAAATAGAAGCCTATTCATGATTTCTACACTTTTTTCACATGGGATTTGGTTTTATACACAATAAACTAATCCTATCACATGCTTTCTACACTTTTCACTATGCTAAACTGATTTCATTTAATCATTCATAAGCCACATATTGAACAATTTATACAATATTTACACATTTCATAACAACTAATTTAACATGAATTCTAAGACAATTTTACACATGGTTAACACATTTATATTAGTGAGAAGCTCGCTGTTTTACTACTATCATGTCACATTCACAAGAAACTTATCATTTTTGCATGCTTTCATAAGAATTTCATGAACACATATTCACTTACACAGGTCCACAATTTACACATTTTCTTTCACTTAAACACATTTTCACTTTTCCTTAATGCCGTGACACATAGCCCAAACCACTTTAGAAGGACACACACTAATCACATCACATATCAATCACCTAGGCATTCCAGTGATTAATCTTAGTTACTGCGCAGAACCGGGAGAAGCACTCTCCACCCTAACCAGCGATACTTGTTCGCCTCCAGGATTTAATCCCAATGCCCATGGGACATCACACACTTTGACTTTCTCGTGGGAACTTTACCACAGTACAGTTCCACAGCCCTCTAAGGTAGCAGTGTCACCCATTGGCACATTAATACATTTTCTCAATTTCCACACATTTCTAAATACAACATAATTACGCATTCATCTTATGTTCACATATTTACATTCTTCAGTATTACCTAGCATGGTACTACTGTTTTCAGTATTAATCAAATTTTTACAACAATTCTAATCATGCTGAAATTTTGCAGAATTAAACATTAATCATATTAGCATGTATTAATTATTAATATCTAACATAAAGCAAGTTTATATAGCTACTGTCATCTGTTCAGTACAGAAATTTAACCAGAAATTCATCACAGTTTAACCATCACGCATACCAAAATTTGTATTTTTTCTGAGTTACACATATTTTCTGAAAATTCTAACAGTGATGTTATCAACTGTAAAAATAGCCAAACTGACACAAATTTTCATAATTCGGATTCACAATTTATTTCATGCATGAATACTGACAGTACAAATTTTATCACAAATTTTAGGAATTTAACTAGTCTCGCATGAATTCTTAATTTTTTTACATTGAGTAGACATATTAACTATTTTTCGGTTCAGAAATTTAAATAAACTGTACAGATATTATAAATTGCTCAAATTTTTATATCATGCATCAGATCTTATGAACAATGTACAAAAAGTTTATGGCAATTAAATTCTACACATATTTCATAAACAACATTTTCCAATATTAAAATTTTGTTGGTAGCACATTCCAAGAATTCTAATAATTAGCGAAAATTCCAAAAATGCACAATAACTTACAGTACAACCAAACATATATATTTGCATATTATATGAAATTTTTACTGTATATCCTCATGCGGAAAAACTCGAAAATTAGTTCATATAAGGACAGACTTGCACACTGTTGCAGTCTGAAGAACTAGACGGCATGGGGTAGCCGTCTATAGGTTAACGACATTATATGATGCCGCTAACACATGATATTAGCGGCAAGGGATCTTGCCGTTAATATCCTGTCTACAAAACACAGACTGAAAACCAACAAATCACTTGAAAGGGGGGGGGGGTTCCAGGACACGAGAAAAATCTGAAAAATTCCTGGGACATACTAGACACATGTAGGGTTAATGTGAATGGGGTACTTGCCTTCTGTAAAATCTACAAACGACGATTTAAGCCGGAGAAACCCTCCTCGGCCTGTGCCAAAGAGTCTCCAAATCCCTCCTTCTTCGGATCTTCTGTTGATCTTCACAGCACACCAGCGTGGGGAGTCGTTCCCGGATGTTCAAGGTTGACACGGTCGATGTAGATTGCCAGACGAAGCCTCCCGAAGCCGGATCTTTCAGGTTCAATTTAGGGTTTTTGCACAGAAAAAAATAGGTTTTTGACCCAAGAGCCAAAAGGGATGGATCTGGTCGAAATTTGGATATTATAAAGGGTTGGGGTCGGATAGGTTAAAGGGCAAGTCTTAGAGCCGTTGGGAAAGGTTTCCAAAACAAGAGGCTCAATTTCCGGAGGCGTTTCCGGATCTGGAAACGTAACAGGTCTGGGATATTGGCGTCCATATCCATGGTCGCCTATCCAAAATGGGCGTCCATTGATATTGCTGCCTACCCCTGGTCAGCGTCAGCCGATGTGGACGCCTACTAGCCGACAAAACTCACTTTAATTATGCAGAATTTATAACACTACACACTTAATATATATATATATATATATATATATATATATATATATATATATATATATATATATGTATATGTATATACTTGAATACACTATGTACATTTCAATAATACTAATTCATACAATTTATATCAATAAATACTTATACACAATAATCTATACATCAATAGTATACACTTATACGCACATACATATATTTAAACAAACAAGGTGAAAATCAAGGGCCTTACATTGCCGGAGGACGATGAACGATGGTTGCTGGGGCTGCCTCGCGGGGGGTTAGGGCATGTGCGAAGGGAGAAGGCGATCGGCCGAGGATACGGAGACGATGGTCGAAGGAAACTCCAAAAAAATCGCGCGCGAACAAGTTGAATAGGACACGATATCTCTCACAAATTCACTTTCCCACCAAACCATTATAATTCTTAAAATATTTCACAACAAATCAAATTGCTGTTAAAAGTAAAAGTCATTAGATTTTAATCTTTGGCAGCTAACATTTAAAAATGGTTGTTAATTAGTAGCTAATAATTATTGCTGTTAAATATAATAGTCATTATAACCTTTGAATAACCTATTTAGTAGCAATTTTATTAAAAATGCTGTTAATTAACAACAAATATAAATTGGCTGCTAGTAAAATTGCTACTAAAAATCTAATTTAGTGTAGTGGTTCCCACATGTCACTCTCACCCACCTGGTCATGTCGGAGTAAATGGCACACCGATCAGATCCCTATTTTAGATTTTGAACCCCCGACTGGCGTGTTCTAACCCTTTTCATTTGGGTTTTTTTTAAGATTAGTGGTTTGAGAGCCGAACCCAAACCGAGAATACGATTAGGATTCTTTCAGTTCCCACACGTCACTCTCACCCACCCAGTCGTGTCGTACAAATGGCACGCCGATCGGATCCCTATTTCAGATTTTGGACCTTCGACTTACGTGTTCTAACCCTTTTCATTTATTTTTTTAAAGATTAGTGATTTGAGCGCCGAACCCAAACCAGAAATCCGATTAAGATTCTGTTAGCTCCCATACGTCACACTCACCCACCTGGTCGTGTCGGAGCAAAAGACACTCCGATCGGAACCCTATTTCAGATTTTAGACTCTCGACTTGCGTGTTCTAACCTTTTTCATTTGGGTTTTTTTTAAAATTAGTAGTTTGAGGGCCGAACCCAAACCGAAAATCTGATTAGGATTCTGTCAGTTTCCACACGTCACTCTCACCGACCCGGCCGTGTCGGAGTGAGTGATAGTGTAACACCCCAAAATAATATATATTAAAATTAGAGAAAAAGGTAATGGTTTTTATTTATTAAATATAGTCACTTTCATAAGATATAATTATCCTCAATTTAGGATTACTCTTATATTATTAATTTAATTCTAATGTTGTTTTCAGATGTGTGCACTCCGACAGGGCGCCAACAGAATTCGATAACGGAATTTAAATCTGAAAAACCATAATTATTAGAAAATTTGTTGATTTTAAAGACATAAATGTCATGAATTGTTGATGCACGGATATCAAGATAAAGTCGACACAATAATTTTCTGGGTAATTTTTACTGGATGAAAAATTATTTCCAAAAATTAAACTAAAATCACCATAATTTTTAAAACCATTCAATTAGCTTATGTTTGAAATTTTAACTTGATTTGACATCATTTAGATATAAAACTATAAGGACAAAGGGTTCAGATGAATTATCTCCCAATTACGAAACCCATTTTTAGAATATTTTTGCTTACATAGTCTTGGCTACGTAAGACACTTATCTCTTGTGTAAATGGGTTACACGTACCATAATACGTGTTAGAAGTGAAAACCTCACTGTAAACGTGGCTAAGTAGGAAAAGTAGGGGATTTTTATCCTTAATGCGTGGGCTTTTACAGTGACGGGTGGAGGATTACCTGCTAGTCATGCATGTAATCTCAAAGTTTATATAAGTTTCCTTGGTCTGCTTTCACGAGAGTTTGGCTATTTCTGGCCAAATACCATTATTGTGACTGTCATCTCCATCAACTACTGCTGTTGCTACGGCTGTTGTTGTTGTTGTTACTGCTGCTATTGTTGATGCTGCCGCTACTACCACGACTACTTCTACTGCTGCTGCAGCTGCTACTGCTACGACTGCTGCTGCTGCTATTGCTGTTTTCCTTGTTGAAGGATCCTCTTACTAGGAGAAGAGGAGGATTTCCATTTCTCCTGTAGTCAGGTAGGATTCTCCTTCCTCTTGTTCCCACCTTCTATTAGAATCTTTGAGGATAAGCATCTACCTCGGCATTATCCTTGACTTGTGTTCAGTAAGCTATTTAGGAGTGTGAATTCATTCTTTTTCTTCCACTGTGTTCATATTTTTTAGCTGTTTGTTCGTGTACATTTGATGTGAGGTTTCTTCCAGTTTCCAGAAAGAATCTCATGATGGATTTAAATATAATTTTCTCTCTTCCAAAAGTCCTCCACATCACCCATACTGTAAAGATCTCCTCTCTTCGTTCTACTAAAGTTGTTTACTTTTCTTCATGATAGGGTGTGTAAAGAAATGTACACAAGACCCACAAACCATTGTTTGATCTTTCATAGAAAGTAGAAACTCTTAGAAGAGTCTTTCTAGCAAGTTTTAAACCTTTCCAAAAAGAAAGACCAGCGTCTGTCGACAGACAGAACATATCTGTCAACAGATACCCTTGGTTCCAGTACCTGATGCGCGCGACATTGTTGACTGTACATCTTCGTTGTCCAGAGTTCTTCGCACTCGTCAAAATGCGCACTTCCTCTAAACTGTCTCACAAAATTAAAATAACAAAGATGAACTCTTATAGTGGTGAGAACAGGTCATATCCACGGAGAGGCCGAATAGAATTTGATTTAAACTACTTTAATTTGAAAGCATTCTATCGGACACATTTTCACCAAAATCATATTGCATTAAATTCAATTGTGTAAACATTATCAAACAATCCCCTCACAACTCTGAAAAATTAACATAATGAAGAACAAACAGAATTGAGATTAAAGAAACTTGATATCAATTTACCCTCACAGCTCGAGGGATGAATTAGTAAGAAAATAGTAAAAGAAATGTAAATTGCAACTTCAACTCATGATCTGTCCAGAACATAGAGAGAATGAAATGGAAATGGCAACGGATTAAATTCTGGAACACAAAAGAAATGAGAATAGAGCATTCGATCTCCCAACACAACACAATAGCTTGCATTACACAGAAGAAAAGGAAAAACTAGAACCCAGCAGCTCTTAGAATTCCCACAGCAGCCGAACTGAAGAAGAATTGACAAAATCTCAATTGACACAGCAGCAGAATTAACCAAACAAGTATCTGAACTCTCGGAGTGCCAAACCCAAACAATTGCAATCACCCTCCGAACATCACAACAATCTAAAAATGTTGAACAACCACTTCCAATCCTCACAGAAGAACAGAAAAAGAACTCCCAGAACAGAAGAATAAAAACAACAAAAACTCTCTTATCTGCAGAACTCAATCCTCACAGCAGAAGCAAAAGAAATCCCACTCCCCAACCCTTACAGCTAAGAAACAATCAAATAAAATCTGTATCAGCCTCCCTACCCTGCAATCAAACCAAAAGAAATGAACGAACTCCTCCAAAGATCTGAACTAGAACTAGCCAAAATTATCTAACCCATGCTCTGCTGAAAAGAAAGTACACGAGAAAACTGGAAGAAATAAAAAAAAACACAGAAAACTTGAAATGACGAAGCTCTGAAGAACACACTCCAATCTACTTTGCTGAAAGAAAAATTGCAGAAAGAAATAAAACCTGAAAATCCTCTCCTCCGACAGATGCTAAAGGAAAGAAAGAATACATAACAACTAAATGGCAGAAACAAGATCCCAAAAGCTTGAACTCCGGAAGACTTCTCCACTGCTCTGCAGAACTCAGGAAAATGGAAAGAAACTAAAATCCTGAAAAATCGAACACTCAACTCTCTGAACTCTGGAATAATAGGAAAAACTAATATTAACTTCTTAAAAATCAAACCAACCAACCAATCTCCCAGTTGCTCTGCTGAAAAGAAGAAAAATACAGATGAATGGAAACTAACATCCTCAGAAATTCGAACTCCCTATAGAAGAAAATGGCAAGGAAAACTCCAATCTGAACCTCTCAATCCCTTCCACTGCTCTGCTCAAACGAAAATACAAGAACGAAACTAAAACTAAATTCCTCAAACCTCAAACCAGAGAACCCCCAAACATCTAAACGCTCTGCTCAAAAGAAGAAATTACAGAAAAAAAAGGGAAACTAGAAATCTGAAAAAAAACCAACCCCCAGAGAGGAGGACCTTGGGGTCTTCTTATAGGTACCCGGGCATCTTGGAGAGCTTCTTCCGGCCTTTCACCAGGATCGCCATCGCACAGCACACCTGGATCGCCAGCACAGCCACCCTGCTGCGCACCAGATCACACACCGCCCAATCGCCTCCGTCGTGCACAGCAGCTCCTCTGCGCGCCTTCACCAAGCCAGCCATCACTGCATCGCACGGCGCTCCGCACAGGAGCTCCTCCCGCCACGCACAGCACCCAGTCACACATCGGCCACCTCCAGCTTTGCTTCACCTGGCCATCGTATGGCCCAGCACACACCTCCAGCTCAGCACCATGCCGCACCCGGGGCCGCTCTGCATCTGACCGAGCTCCATCTCCAGCGCACACCAGGACCCACCTCAGCAGGCCCCCATCGCCAACCGCCTGCCGCGCAGGCCCAACAGCCCAGCAGCCCAGCAGCTCCCACACAGCTTCCATCGGACACCTCAGCTGCTCCTGGTTCAGCATCGCGCCAGGGCCCAGCCCAGATCGCCATCTGCACACCAGCACACCCAGGAGCTCCAAGCCTCACGCGCCCAGCTCCTTAGCACCCTGGCCGCCTGCAGAACACCACACCAGCGCTCCATCCGCCAGCAGATGCTAGCCCTTCCAGGAGCTTCTGATGGAAAGAAATGGGAAGGGTTAGGATAATATCGGATTTTAAAAAAATAGTTAAAAATTGGAATGGGTTATGGCATCACGTGATTAAAAGGATTATTAAAATGTTTTGTTTAATGGGAGTGGATGGGATATGTGTGGTATGATGGTGAGATGAGATTAAAAAAATATGTAATGGTCATATGAGGGAGGGGGTATGTGTCATGATTACATTGGGTGAATCAAATTTTTATTTATTTTTTTATACACTAATATTTACAAGAAAAAATTATTTATATACAGTGTAAAGAAACATAAACTATTCAAAATTTATTGATTTTTATTAATGAGACTTTAACCATGTGTTCAACTCGAGAATTTAACTAATATGTTTTAAATTTTATTTTTGGACGAAATGAAAATTAAAATCAACATACACTTTATTTACAGACAAAGACTGTCTAAACTTAACTATATGCATGAATTTTAACACTAAAAATTTTGTAATTATCACTCCCCCCTACTTGAACATTGCTAGTCCCTTAGCAATAAAAATTACTCCAAATTTAGGACTAGAAGATACAATGTCTCATGTTTAAATAACCATCATGTAAAAGATTAATGTAATGACATGTCTTTCCTAATTGTAAGGGCTTATGGCAAGAAATTAGTGCACAAATGGTAGCTCACTTAAGAGTTCACATCAGCCCTTCTGAAGCTCCTCTGCCTCAGCTAGTAATTGAGATTAGATTAATTCGAGGGAGAAGAAAAGAATTGTGGAATAAGATCATTGCTCAGTAAGATCGAGTTGTTTCTCTCAGTTCCATTCTGCCCATCTTCCTTGAGGATTATTTCTCTGAGTTGGGGACTTTTGTCCCTTTATTTGCACTTTGTGCACTCAGATTTTTTTCTCTTTCATCCACAATGCTGCACAACCCATCACTTTTCAAGAGTAGCGAGTCCAACTTTACTCAGATTCGGGGCATTTTTCATGGATTTTCTTTTGCTTTTTGCTTTTGATTTTTCTTTTCTTTTCCTCTTTACGGAAGGATGAACAGTCAGGTTCCTTGATCACATACCTTCACTTCCTTTGCAGTTCACTTAAGGGGAGGGGAGAAAACCAATCGCATCTCTCCTACTTGCCTTGACAAAATTGCTACATTCGGGTTCAGCTAGTCTAAGTGGCTGTGTAGTGTATGTACGAGACTTCCTGCCATAAATCCTTACATAAGGTAGACAAGAGGTACATGTAATCCTTTACTAGAGGCTACCTAACATGGATACTTGCAAAGGAGGGTGACAACCACAAAATTTTAAGGGTTAAAGATCAGACACATAGTTTGCATAGCGCAATGCCACACATTTTTATTCAAAGATGAAACATTGTGAAATTTTTATTTGCATATGTACAAGCTCAAGAAAGAAAATGAAACAATGGTGGGGATGGAGACTATGCATGCTTTATTCTACCTCTTCCCCCTACTTATTTGCAAGAAAAGAAAGCAAAATAGAAAATTACCTGATAAGAAAAATCTGTACACTTGGGTTGCCTCCCAAGAAGCGCTAAGTTTATTTCGTCTTCAGCCGGACGCAATTAGACTTCGTTTGGATCAGCTAGCTTGGAGAATCCGTTTTTAAAAAAAGTGGGCTTTCATAGGAATGCTTTAATC
This sequence comes from Colocasia esculenta, assembly GCA_014218235.1. NCBI lineage: Eukaryota > Viridiplantae > Streptophyta > Magnoliopsida > Alismatales > Araceae > Colocasia > Colocasia esculenta. Next base: position 90,765,863 of record CM024760.1, read on the forward strand.
TTTGCCCATTAGCAATGAATGATTGTCTAGTTTTTGGGTCAAGAATGATAGCACCAATGTCACAAGCTTCGACAACACTATAAGGACCATCCTGTCGGGACTTCAATTCTCCCGAAAACAGACTAAGCCGAGAATTAAATAACCAGACCTTATCTTGCATTTGAAAAGTTTTTCCATGATTTTTCAAGACTTCAATTAGTTTCTTCTCCTGCCCTTCATCAAGATTGCTAGCAATTATGATGGGCCAAGTCTCGTTCTCTCTTAGAAAGATGTATTTTAAATTAGCAGGGAGTGGTTTTAGCTCAACCTTAGGAGGACACTCAGATGGATTTGATGGATCACTATTTTGAAATAAGGAATTAAATTGTCCTTCCTCTCCCTCAAACCCTAGAGCACAGGGTTGGTCTACTGCTTTTTCCTCACAAGATTCTTCCAAGAGTTCTTCATTACCAGTTGATTTGTTTTCAGATTTTGGCTTTAAAACTTCAGAAAAATGGACTCTTGGAATGTAATGACTTGGGTCTTCATTTATTTTGATTATGTCTAGAGGCTCTTCAAATATTTTCTTTTTTTCCTTGAATTTTTCAACATTCTCTTCAACCTCTTCTTCAATTTCATTCTCAATTTCATTTTCCTTATCCTCATGCAATGTTGACATGTGTGAGTGAGGATTTGTTATGATGTTTTCACTTCTTAAAGTAGACACTGTTTCCATATTTTCCACTTGGGGGCCCCTAGCTTGGGCAGAATGATGGTCCTGTTGTATAAGTTGATTTTGAATTTGTGGTGCTGAAATGTTTTGGACAAAAGTTTGATGTGGGTTTTGTGGTAGAGGTACATTTGGTCTGACAGGTGGTCTGTACCCCTGACCTTGATAGTATTGCTGGTCCTGATAAAATCCAGAAGAGTTGTTCCTTGGGTTTGTTATAGTTTGACTTGGTAACTGACCCAATTCCTCCCTACACACCTCAGCAATCTGAGACTCTATCCTATCCAAATTTTGCTGAATATTTTGCTTCTGATTTTGATATTGATTTTGTTGTTCTTGCACAGTTTGGCAAGAGTCATCATCATGTTTGAAGTTGATTCATTTTATCTTCCCAATTGGGCTGAGAAGATGGTGGTTGATTGTATGAAGATTGCTGAAAATTGGTATGAGCAAATTGATCGAAATTTTGATTTCCTTGAATTGTGGAGGTTTGAAATAAAAAGATTGGTCAAATCCTGAATTCTGATTGGGATAGGATTGACCATACATGGATTGCTTGAAAGAAGTTTGAGACACTTCTTCATATTGATTTCTCCAAGAAAAGTTTGAGTGGTTTCTCCAATCAGGATTGTATGTGTTAGAATATGGATCATGAGGGGGTTGGTAGAAACCTTGGAAAGTTTGGACTTGTTCTTGATAGGCCATGGGTTGAAAGAATCTCTCAATCGATAGGTTGAGCCAAATCTAAGTCCAGAGAATGTCTACCAAGCATACACAGTGGAAAAGCCCTCTATTTATGATTTTTGAATTTTTAAGATTTTTATTGATTTTTTTTTATGATTTTTTAAACAAGCACAAACAAACAAACACTTTCAAATCAAATTAACCTAGACACTAAGTGTTCCTTGGACTTATGTTATTTTCTCAAAATCAGATTTATACTTGCTTAAATCCAATTCTAACTCTTTTTGTACTGGCCAGGTAAGAGGTGGAGTAGAGGGAGGCCCCCCTTGCTTTCGCAAGGACCCAATTAAATAACCTCTAGCTCACTTAAGCGTAAGCTTTTTAACCTCTAATCCTAGACACCAGACTTAAAGAGAAGTCTTAGAATTAAGAAAGAACAAATCTAATTATGAACCCTAGGGCCAAGTCTACTGATTTTTATTGAAAGTTTGGGCAAATGCAAAGATGTGAAAATTTTTTGTGATTTTTGGGCAAAGGAAAGGGTGATGAAATCCCTCACCTTATCTTTTTATCTAATGGGTTAAGCCCTTAAACAGTCCCTTTTTCAAATATGAAATGCAAAGATCCAATTCAAAACAAGGGTTTTCTAATGCTAAAACTAATGCATGAAATGAGAGAGAGAAATCTTACCTTTCCCCCGCACTCTTCAATGCAAGAAAAAAGAAATGGAGTTCAAATAACTATTAAAATGATGAATGTCCTAAAACATAGGATCCTAATCTTGAGAGATGAAATTTTTAATTACAAACAAACGGCTAACATGAAAGAGCGATTTGAGAAATTTTTAGATTTTAGAATTTTTTAATTTTATTTGTTTTTAAACTGAATAAAATGAAACTAAGAAAATATGAAGTGGTACTATAGACTAATGCCAAACCAATCAAACCACAAAGAGGCCAATTATTACATGCCAACGTGAAAGAAATCTCTGTACATGCACAGAGAATACATCAAAGCCTCACTACAAAGTTCACTCACACTCTTTCTATCTAAAATTCGGAATTAAAAGCAATTAAAAAAAATTTCAGCAAGCTTCTCCTCCAATGGGCTTCAAATCTCCAAGTCCAATCTCCAAGTCCCACTCCAAGTGTGCAAATCTGAAATAAAAGCCCAATAACAAGTCAAATGAAATCTCAAGGTAAATGAAATCAAATTAAAGTAGATCTAAATCAAACTCTAATGCCTCCCCGGCAACGGCGCCAAGATGATGCGCGCGACATTGTTGACTGTGCATCTTCGTTGTCCAGAGTTCTTCGCACTCGTCAAAATGCGCACTTCCTCTAAACTGTCTCACAAAATTAAAATAACAAAGATGAACTCTTATAGTGGTGAGAACAGGTCATATCCACGGAGAGGCCGAATAGAATTTGATTTAAACTACTTTAATTTGAAAGCATTCTATCGGACACATTTTCACCAAAATCATATTGCATTAAATTCAATTGTGTAAACATTATCAAACAATCCCCTCACAACTCTGAAAAATTAACATAATGAAGAACAAACAGAATTGAGATTAAAGAAACTTGATATCAATTTACCCTCACAGCTCGAGGGATGAATTAGTAAGAAAATAGTAAAAGAAATGTAAATTGCAACTTCAACTCATGATCTGTCCAGAACATAGAGAGAATGAAATGGAAATGGCAACGGATTAAATTCTGGAACACAAAAGAAATGAGAATAGAGCATTCGATCTCCCAACACAACACAGTAGCTTGCATTACACAGAAGAAAAGGAAAAACTAGAACCCAGCAGCTCTTAGAATTCCCACAGCAGCCGAACTGAAGAAGAATTGACAAAATCTCAATTGACACAGCAGCAGAATTAACCAAACAAGTATCTGAACTCTCGGAGTGCCAAACCCAAACAATTGCAATCACCCTCCGAACATCACAACAATCTAAAAATGTTGAACAACCACTTCCAATCCTCACAGAAGAACAGAAAAAGAACTCCCAGAACAGAAGAATAAAAACAACAAAAACTCTCTTATCTGCAGAACTCAATCCTCACAGCAGAAGCAAAAGAAATCCCACTCCCCAACCCTTACAGCTAAGAAACAATCAAATAAAATCTGTATCAGCCTCCCTACCCTGCAATCAAACCAAAAGAAATGAACGAACTCCTCCAAAGATCTGAACTAGAACTAGCCAAAATTATCTAACCCATGCTCTGCTGAAAAGAAAGTACACGAGAAAACTGGAAGAAATAAAAAAAACACAGAAAACTTGAAATGACGAAGCTCTGAAGAACACACTCCAATCTACTTTGCTGAAAGAAAAATTGCAGAAAGAAATAAAACCTGAAAATCCTCTCCTCCGACAGATGCTAAAGGAAAGAAAGAATACATAACAACTAAATGGCAGAAACAAGATCCCAAAAGCTTGAACTCCGGAAGACTTCTCCACTGCTCTGCAGAACTCAGGAAAATGGAAAGAAACTAAAATCCTGAAAAATCGAACACTCAACTCTCTGAACTCTGGAATAATAGGAAAAACTAATATTAACTTCTTAAAAATCAAACCAACCAACCAATCTCCCAGTTGCTCTGCTGAAAAGAAGAAAAATACAGATGAATGGAAACTAACATCCTCAGAAATTCGAACTCCCTATAGAAGAAAATGGCAAGAAAACTCCAATCTGAACCTCTCAATCCCTTCCACTGCTCTGCTCAAACGAAAATACAAGAACGAAACTAAAACTAAATTCCTCAAACCTCAAACCAGAGAACCCCCAAACATCTAAACGCTCTGCTCAAAAGAAGAAATTACAGAAAAAAAAGGGAAACTAGAAATCTGAAAAAAAACCAACCCCCAGAGAGGAGGACCTTGGGGTCTTCTTATAGGTACCCGGGCATCTTGGAGAGCTTCTTCCGGCCTTTCACCAGGATCGCCATCGCACAGCACACCTGGATCGCCAGCACAGCCACCCTGCTGCGCACCAGATCACACACCGCCCAATCGCCTCCGTCGTGCACAGCAGCTCCTCTGCGCGCCTTCACCAAGCCAGCCATCACTGCATCGCACGGCGCTCCGCACAGGAGCTCCTCCCGCCACGCACAGCACCCAGTCACACATCGGCCACCTCTAGCTTTGCTTCACCTGGCCATCGTATGGCCCAGCACACACCTCCAGCTCAGCACCATGCCGCACCCGGGGCCGCTCTGCATCTGACCGAGCTCCATCTCCAGCGCACACCAGGACCCACCTCAGCAGGCCCCCATCGCCAACCGCCTGCCGCGCAGGCCCAGCAGCCCAGCAGCTCCCACACAGCTTCCATCGGACACCTCAGCTGCTCCTGGTTCAGCATCGCGCCAGGGCCCAGCCCAGATCGCCATCTGCACACCAGCACACCCAGGAGCTCCAAGCCTCACGCGCCCAGCTCCTTAGCACCCTGGCCGCCTGCAGAACACCACACCAGCGCTCCATCCGCCAGCAGATGCTAGCCCTTCCAGGAGCTTCTGATGGAAAGAAATGGGAAGGGTTAGGATAATATCGGATTTAAAAAAATAGTTAAAAATTGGAATGGGTTATGGCATCACGTGATTAAAAGGATTATTAAAATGTTTTGTTTAATGGGAGTGGATGGGATATGTGTGGTATGATGGTGAGATGAGATTAAAAAAATATGTAATGGTCATATGAGGGAGGGGGTATGTGTCATGATTACATTGGGTGAATCAATTTTATTTTATTATTATTATTATTATTATTATTTTTATACACTAATATTTACAAGAAAAAATTATTTATATACAGTGTAAAGAAACATAAACTATTCAAAATTTATTGATTTTTATTAATGAGACTTTAACCATGTGTTCAACTCGAGAATTTAACTAATATGTTTTAAATTTTATTTTTGGACGAAATGAAAATTAAAATCAACATACACTTTATTTACAGACAAAGACTGTCTAAACTTAACTATATGCATGAATTTAACACTAAAAATTTTGTAATTATCAGTACCCAGAAACCAGAACTGTTGACAACCACCAGTAGCTGTCGACAACCAACCAATAGTTGTCCACAACCCTCAATTGTCTGTCGACAACCACCAGTAGCTGTCGACAACTAAAGACCAGATTCCAGAATGCAGTTTTGGATGGAGCTGTAGCTGTCAACAACCAACCAGTGGCTGTCGACAACCACCAGTATTTGTTGACAAACAGAACCATTTCTTCATAAATCAAAGTTGACACACTCTTGTATTGTCTAAACACGTTACCTTTCCCGTTTTCTTGGATTCTAAACTATTATACCATTGGAATGAATCATTTAATCATCATCTACATCCATTTTTGGATTATTCTTGGACATTTCCAATTATGTTGTTTCCTACATCTTCTTGATATCTTTAACATTAACTCATAGAACCCTGTTATTGTGATATTATGAGTACTTATGTACCATACATGCATGTTTAGCAAAAGTGAAATTTGATGACCACTTTGGGTCTTTGGACTCATTTGAAGTAAATGTCTGTGCAAATGGGGCTGATCCAGTCCCGGGAGGAGCACCCGAATTCGTATACTGGCTGTACGGAACGATAATGGATCTACTAGATGTTTGGCATTACATCATCTTTGCTTGATTTGGTCATCTTTTTATTCAGATATAAGTTGAATATGTATTACCTACTTGAACCAGTATGTGGTTATTGTACTGATTTTTTTCTTGCACAAGCTTTAATTCAATACTCTCTTTTCATGATTGTCATCTACTTATATGAGTTTATAATCACCCTTGACATTCAGTACTACCACCAATCAAGTACATTGCCTAATTTTATAGTTGTCATATTCTTTCTAATAAGAAGGGTGAATCCTACTGGGCACAATTGCTCACTAAATCTTATTCTTTTAGATGAACAAGAAGAGCTTAACTCTTAGGGGCGTGAGCTGAGCAGAACAACCAATCTCTGGAATCTTTTAGAATACCTTTTGAGGACAGTAGTTATAGGTGTAAATATTTTGTTTTCTTTTTCCCACTCCTCCTGTGGACTTACATAAGGAGTGTTTTGTAAAATTCTGCTGTAATAAAGATAGATGTTTATATAATCTAAGTTCTATTTCTTATGTCTATTTTCTATCATTTTCCGATAAATAGTTATTTATTGGGACATGACAGGTTAATTGGCATCAGAGCCTTAGGCTCCGTAAACCTTGGAAATGACCAGTGAGTTTGGGTAGAAATCTGGGATTAGTTATGAAAGTAATAGAAATTTCTGTATATATATATATACTTAATTTGTTATTTGTTACAGAATGGAAATGAATGCTCGAGATCGGTTACTGAGTGTAATGGAACTATTACGACAATGCTCAGGCCCAGAGAGAAACACAGATGCAAGTAAAGGAAGAAGTACTGAGGCTAACCACTGGTGCATTTTTAGCAGGAAATCCCCTTGCTTCCTTAAAATCTATGACTCAAATAATGGGCAATTTGGATAATCTGAAGACAGGACAAGACCTGTTGCTACATCAGATTGAAGAATATTGGGAGGTGCTGTCTGATGCAGCGAGGGAGCTTTATCATAATCCTGAGGGAGATCAACAACCATCTGTGGAGTCTGCTACACTTACATGAATCAAGCTAGGATGTTTAGGAACTTACTTTTGTTAACCTCTCCTTTTGATAAATAGTGATTTTGTATGTATAACTCCCCATATGCTCTCGATTTATTAATGAAAAGTATGTATGTTATGTGGTAAAAGAAAGTTTGCATGTGATAAATGTATATATTGGTTTGGGTGATTATATTAATGTATGAATTATTGGATCTCAGATAATTCTTAAAATAGTCATGGAAGGAGGTGATGCAAACTGGAAAAAGATGGAAAACACCATGCATGACTTAACATGAGTAATGAGGACAGTGGCCAAAAATAGTACTCACAATGGAACAAATATGTTTAAAGATTTCCGAAGTTTAGATCCTCCAAGATTTGCAGATAGCATAGATCCTGACGAGGTAGAAAATTGGATAAAAGATATTGAAAGAATTTTGAAGGCAATTCAATGCTCAGAGGAGGATAAAATGCGTTTGGCAACATTTCAGTTGGATCGTGATGCTCGTGCCTGGTGGGAGGCTATTGAGTCTACTTTGGAAGATCCAAATCAGATAGTATGGGAAGAGTTTGTTGAGTTGTTTAATGAACAATATTTTTTTGAAGTGGTCCAAGAGAAAAAGGCTACTGAGTTTGCTAATCTAAACCAACGTGGAATGACAGTGTCTGAATATGAGGCACAGTTTGCTTGACTGTCTAAATATGCTTCTCATTTGATAGCTATAGAAAAATTGAAGGCGAAAAGGTTTATGAATGGCTTACGCTCAAACTTTATCACTTAGTTGACGCCCACTTAATTTCAACATACTTTGAAATGGTCAAGAGGGCTTTGACTCTAGAAGCCACAAATGAAATAGTAGAGAGAATTAAAGGGATGTTTGGGGGAAGCTCTTCAACAACTGACCACAAGAGGAAGTTGGAGATGGGAAATGCTCCTAAAATACCACAGTCCACCAAGAAACCAGGAAAAGATCTAGTTGGAAGTAAAGATGTTTGTCGACATTGTCATCTTAGTGGACAAAAAATTGAGAATTGTTGGTGAAGGTTGGGTGCTTGCCTCCAATGTGGAGGCAATCAACATCGGATTCTTGGATGTCCTATGATGAAAAATGTACCGGCATCCCAAAATTCCCGAGCTAAACAGGGGCGTCTACAGGCCATTCAAGAGGTGGAACTAGAATCTCCGCAAGAAGGTGGACTTATTGAAGGTACACTTTTAGTGAACTCCAAACCTGCAAATGTTCTATTTGATTCAGGAGCTACTCATTCCTTTATCAGTCATGAGTTCGCTAGATCCTTAGAAATACCATCAGTTCCACTACCTGTACAACTAGAAGTTGCTACTCCTCTTAGTGAGGGAAAGAAACTCGAAGAATATTACCTTGCCAGTAAAATTTTAGTTAAGGAACATAATTTTTCGGGTGATTTGATATGCCTTGAGATGTGGGAATATGATGTAATCCTTGGGGCAGACTGGTTGTTTAAACATTGTGCGAATTTGGATTGCCATTTAAGGCAAGTAACTTTTCTGGGTAAGGAGGTTTCCTCAGTGACTTTTGATAAGCCTCGTGTAAGAAATATACCCATAATATCTGCAGTTAAAGCATGCAAGCTGGTACATAAAGGGTGTAAGGGATATCTGGCGTCCGTGACAATAATGAACCAGGGTACTACAAGTTTGAAAGATATTCCGATAGTAAAAGATTTTCCTGATGTATTTCCTAAGGAACTACCTAGATTACCACCTAGTAGAGAAGTGAATTTTTCAATTGAATTGGTTCCGGGAGCCACACCAATTTCAAGAACGCCTTATCGAATGTTAGTGAAGGCAATTGATGGAACTAATGGAAAAAAGATTCATTAGACCCATCACATCTCCCTTGGGTGCTCCAGTACTATTTGTCAAGAAAAAGGATGGAACTTTGCGATTATGCATAGATTATAGACAATTGAATCAGTTAACAATTAAGAATAAATACCCACTCCCTAGGATTGATGATCTACTTGATCAATTGTTTGGAGCACAATATTTTTCAAAGATTGATCTTAGATATGGGTATTATCAATTAAGAATTCAGGAAGAGGATATTCATAAAACATCTTTTCGAAGTAGATATGGGCATTACGAATTTGTGGTCATGCCGTTTGGACTGACTAATGCACCTGCTGCCTTCATACGACTGATGAATGATGTATTCAGGTCATATTTGGATCAATTTGTGGTTGTGTTCATAGATGATATATTGATTTATTCTAAAAGTGTGGAAGAACATGAAGCACACCTTCAGATCACTTTACAATTGCTACAAGATCATAAGTTATATGCAAAGTTTAGTAAATGTGAATTTTGGTTGGAACAAGTAACATTTTTAGGACATGTCATTTGTAGAAGGGAATTTTCAGTAGATTCTTCCAAAATTGAAGCTATTCAGAAATGGGAGCAGCCTAAAAATATTACTGAAATTAGAAGTTTTCTAGGTATGGCTAGTTATTACCGATGATTTATTAAAAATTTCTCCAGAATCGCCTCACCTCTTACACAATTAACCCGGAAGGGAACTACATTTGAATGGAATGAAAGCTGTGAATATGCATTTCATAGATTGAAAGAGTGCTTATCATCTGCACCAGTTCTGGCCTTACCAGTAGAAGGAAGAACCTTTGAAGCCTACACCCATGCATCAAATATCAGGTTAGGATGTGTTTTGATGCAAGAAGGAATAGTTATTGCCTATGCATCCAGACAACTAAAGAATCATGAGAAAAACTATTTGGTACATGATTTGGAACTAGCAGCAGTAATTTTTGCTCTAAAACTTTGGAGACATTATTTGTATGATAATCAATTCATAGTGTACTCCGATCATAAAAGTTTGAAGTATTTATTTTCAAAGAAAGAGCTGAATATGAGACAAAGAATATTGGTGGAATATATCAAGGATTATGATTTTAAGATTGAGTACCATCCTTGAAAAGGCAATATTGTAGCTGATGCTCTCAGTAGGAACCCCATGGTAGGAATATTTTATTACAAGTAAAAGAATGGAAACTCCTACAAGAATTTTCCACATTGAATGTGAAAGCTGAACCACAAGAAGATAAGGTTATGATAGTTAACTTGAAAGTTCAATCTGATCTTTTGAGGCAAATTGGTGAACAACAAGACAATGATCCCACATTGGTAGAAATTAGAGAGAAACTGAATTCCAGACCTAACTTTAATGTAGATTCTCATGGAAATCTTCGGTTTCGAAATAGATTATGCATACCAGATAATTCTAAAATTAAGAAACAAGTATTAGAGGAAGCTCATTGGGCACAATATACAATCCATCTAGAAGCTGTCAAGATGAACCAAGATCTAAAGAAGAATTTCTAGTGGTGTAACATGAAGAAAGACATTGTAGATTTTGTTGCAAGATGCTTAACTTGTCATAAAATAAAAGCTGAGCACCAGAAACCAGCAGGAAAACTAAAACCCCTTGACATACCAGAATGGAAGTGGGATAGTGTAGGCATGGATTTTATTATAGGATTACCCAGAACACGAAATGGATATGATGCTATGTGGGTGATAATTGACCGACTCACAAAGTCAACTCATTTTCTGGCTATTAAGACAAAGTGGTCTGTTAATGTGTTAGCAGCCTTGTATTTAAAAGAAATTGTTTGGTTACATGGAATTCCAAAAGATATTATTTCTGATCGAGATACAAGATTTACTTCACACTTTTGAAGAGAACTATAAGATGCATTGGGAACTAAATTGAAATTTAGTGCAACATTTCACCCTCAAACTGACGGACAGACAAAACGAGTAAATCAAATTATTGAAGATATGTGTCGTGCCTATATTTTAGAATTTGGAAATGACTGGAGTAACCAATTACCAATCATAGAATTTGCCTATAACAATAGTTATCAGTCTACAATTCGAATGGCACCATTTGAAGCTTTGTATGGCTGACAATGTAGATCACTAATATGTTGGATTGAATTAAAAGAATCACACATCCTTGGACCTAAAATGATACAAGACACAACATAGATTATAAAGTTGGTACATGACCAAATGAAAGCCGCTCAAGATCGACAAAAGAGTTATACTGATCAACAAAGAAGAGAGCTAGAATTTCAACAAGGAGATCATGTTTTTCTAAAAGTATCACCCCGAAGAGGGATCAAGAGATTTGGAGTTAAAGGAAAATTTAGTCCGCGATACATTGGACCATTTGAAATATTAAGGAGAATCGGAGAAATGACATATCAGCTAGCACTACCACCTCAATTGTCCAATGTACACGACATCTTTCATGTATCAATGTTACGGAAATATGTTTATGATCCAGAGCATGTTATTGAATATCAGAATCTGGAAGTGCAAGCAAACCTGACATATGAAGAGAAACCAGTGCAAATCCTTGACCGAAAGATTAAGCAACTCCGGAATAAGGAAGTTCCACTACTAAAGATTAAGTGGAATAAGAAAGGACAAGAATAAGCAACATGGGAACTAGAAGATGCTATTAAAACCAAGTACCCAGAATTTTTTACAGGTTAGTATCACTTGTTATTAAATTCATAACGATTAAATTTAGAGGACTAATTTTTCTTTTTAGTAGGGAAGAATTGTAACACCCCAAAATAATATATATTGAAAATGTAGAAAAAGGTAATGATTTTTATTTATTAAAAATAATCACATTCATAAGACATAATTATCCTTAACTTTGGATTACTCTTATATTATTAATTTAATTCTAGTGATGTTTTCAGATGTGCGCACTCCGACAGGGCGCTATCAGAATTCGGTAACGGAATTGAAATTTGAAAATATCATAATTCTTAAAAAAATGTGTTAATTTTAAAGAAATAAATGTTCTAAATTGTTGACGCACGGATATAAAGATAAAGTCGACACAATGATTTTCTGGGTAATTTTTACTGGATGAAAAATTATTTCCACAAATTAAACTAAAATAACCATAATTTGTAAAACCATTCAATTAGCTTATGTTTGAAATTTCAACTTGATTTGACATCATTTAGATACAAAAATATAAGGACAAAGGGTCCAGATGAATTATCTCCCAATTATGAAACCCATTTTCAGAATATTTTTACTTACGTAGTCTTGGCTACATAAGACACTTATCTCTTGTGTAAATGGGTTACATGTATCATAATACGTGTTAGAAGTGAAAACCTCACTGTAAACGTGGCTAAGTAGGAAAATTAGGGGATTTTTATCCTCAACGCGTGGGCTTTTACAGTGACGGGTGGAGGATTACGTGCCAGTCATGCATGTATCCTCAAAGCTTATATAAGCTTCCTTGGTCTGCTTTCACGAGTGTTTGGCTATTTCTGGCCAAATACCATTATTGTGACTGTCATCTCCATCAACTACTGCTGCTGCTACGGCTGTTGTTGTTGTTGTTGCTGCTGCTGCTGCCGCTACTACCACGGTTGCTTCTGATGATCAGTCCATCTCCATATAATTTATTATTAATTATATATATTTTTTGTGATTAACAAAACTCTGAATATTATTTTCTAACATCATTTTATGAAGTTTATCAACATGCAGTAATTCAAACAAAATCAGTAAGTTGTCTACACTCACTGCCACCTGAAGCTTATTACATATATTTTGTCTAAGTATACATTGACTTCCTTGTAAAAGCTTAGAACGATTACTGCTTCACTTAAACAACGACTTCCTTAGTAGAACATTGATTTCATAAAAAAAAACATCAATTTCACTTAAGTATCGACTTCATATTTGGAACATCGATTTCGGTTCTACATCGACTCCACTTAAACAACGATTTCTTCAGTAGAACATCAATTTCGGTTCTATAATGACTTCGTTTCACTTAAGCATCGATTTTGTTGCTACATCGACTTCGTTTCACTTAAACATCGATTTTGTTGCTACATCGACTTCATTTCACTTAAACATCGATTTCGTTGCTACATTGACTTCGTTTCACTTAAACATCGATTTCGTTGCTACATCGACTTCGTTTTACTTAAACATTGATTTCGATAGAGCATCAACTTCATATGAAACAATGATTTCACTTAAACATCGATTTCGATAGAACATCGATTTCATAAGTAACAACGACTTCATGTGAAACAATGACTTTACTTGAACAACGACTTCATTTCAAATAACGATTTCATTTGCACATCGATTTCAATACAACAACGACTTTAGTAAAACAACGACTTTGTACAGAATATTGATTTGACAACATGGATTATGTTCACATCGACTTTGCTTCAACATGGATTACATTCATACATAGATTATATCATCGATTTCATATCAACATCAACTCTCTCTGCACACAGACTGTCTCCAAACATCAACTCTCTTTTATTAACGATTATGTCTTAGACATCTATTGAATATTCTTATTTAAACTCCTTTTAAGATACATTCCATATGATATTCAAATATATTTTCAAATCTCTGTGGATTTCAAGTCTTCCCACGCATCATGTTGTATCCTGTGGTCTTGAACATTTATTGTGATGGAACAATATCTCTGCACGATATATCTTTGCTTATCTTACTTATGTCACATTTAGTCTCGCTTTATATGATGACAAAATGACATTTCCTTTTTGGTGTATCTTCATATAGCATGACTACTAGTGTTGACTGACAGTTTAGACAAAGATAAGTTGTCTATGTGTCAGCATTTATTATGTGCAGGGTTTCCGGTAGAAGCGCACGTTGCCAAGTTGAACCTGTCAACCTGACAGAAGCTAGAAGAGATTCAGACAGTCTTCCTCTGTGTATGAATGTCTACCCCAGCATTAAGGGCTGCAGGCTCTCTTGCTCCACACTTCGGACCAGACACTCCAACATGCATGAAGATGTGAGACAATGGATACTTCAACAGTCAAAATCTTTTAAAGAAGATAAATAGAAGACTGGTGACTCCATGAAGAACAACTCTGCAACTCTTGAATAACTTTTGAAAAGCTTGAAGATCTCAGTCACCTGCAAGAAAAGAAGAGCTCACTCATCCATTCAAACCTTCTGTAGCTCTTAGCTCTCCACAGCAAATTACTTAGCCTTTGAGAGCTTGAGTAGATCTGAGAGAGAGTTCTTTGTCGATATTCTTTGTCTCACAGACATTGCCTCAGATCAAGCAGTTTGTATAAGCTTGGTCTAGGGGCCATCCACTTCTTACTCATTTTCTCAGAGTGCTCCTCTTCGGGTGTGAAGAGAAGACCTACTTGAGTGGGTGGTTGTTCCCTTCATGAAGAAGGAAGACCTGTTGCATCAGGTGCTTTAGTTCCTCTTCGGTAAAAAAGAGAAGGCCAGCTATTGCTGGAAGTGTAAGTGTCCTTAAGGGGGACTGTACCCTCGCTTAGTGAAATCTAAGGGTGTTGCTTGGGGACTGGACGTAGGACTCCTTGTGATAGGAGATCCGAACCAGGATAAAATTTCCTGATGTCTGTGTGATTGTTCTCTTTCTCTTTATTCAACACTAACTCTAACCATCAAACTTAGTGTTTTCTGTCAAGTATTTTTATTTACAGGAATATTCTATAAGAAAATTTCAGCAATCCATTCACCCCCCCTGGGCTTCCTATCTAGGCAACAACTTCTACTGCTGCTACTGCTATGATTGCTGCTGCTACTATTGCTGTTTTCCTTGATGAAGGACCTCTTACTGGGAGAAGAGGAGCATTTCCATTTCTCCTATAGTCAGGTAGGATTCTCCTTCCTCTTGTTCCCACCTTCTATTAGAATGTTTGAGGATAAGCATCTACCTCGGCATTATCCTTGACTTGTGTTTAGTAAGCTGTTTAGGAGTGTGAATTCATTCTTTTTCTTCCACTCCGTTCATATTTTTTAGCTATTTGTTCGTGTACATTTGATGTGAGGTTTCTCCCAATTTCCATAAAGAATCTCATGAAGGATTTAAATATATTTTTCTCTCTTCCAAAAGTCCTCCACATCACCCATACTGTAAAGATCTTCTCTCTTCGTTCTACTAAAGTTGTTTACTTTTTTTCATGATAGGGTGTGTAAATAAATGTACATAAGACCCACAAACCGTTGTTTGATATTTCATAGAAAGCAGGAACTCTTAGCAGAGTCTTTTTAGCAGGTTTTAAACCTTTCCAAAAAGAAAGACCAGCGTCTGTCGACAGACAAAACATATCTATCGACAGATACCCTTGGTTCCAGTACCCAAAAAGTAGAACTGTTGATAACCAATAGTGGCTATCGACAACCAACCAGTAGTTGTTGACAACCCTCAATTGTCTGTCGACAACCACCAGTAGTTGTTGACAACTAAAGGCTAGATTCCAAAATGTAGTTCTGGATGGAGCAGTAGCTGTTGACAACAAACCAGTGGCTGTTGACAACCACCAGTATTTGTTGACAAACAGAACCATTTCTTCATAAATCAAAGTTGACAAACATTGTATTGTCTAAACAAGTTGCCTTTCCCATTTTCTTGGATTCTAAACTATTATACCATTGGAATGAATCATTTAATCATCATCTATATCCATTTTTGGATTATTCTTGGACATTTCCAGTTATGTTGTTTCCTACATCTTCTTTATATCTTTAATATTAACTCATAGAACCCTGTTATTGTGATATTATGAGTACTTATGTACCATACATGCATGTTTAGCAAAAGTGAAATTTGATGACAACTTTGGGTCTTTGGACTCATTTGAAGTAAATGCCTGTGTAAATGGGGCTGATCCAGTCTCGGGAGGAGCACCCGAATTCGTTTACTGGCCGTACGGAATGATAATGGATCTACTAGATGTTTGGAATTACATCATCTTTGCTTGATTTGGTCATCATTTTATTCAGATATAAGTTGAATATGTATTACCTACTTGAACCAGTATGTGGTTATTGTACTGATTTCTTTCTTGCACAAGCTTTAATTCAATACTATTTTTTCATGATTGTCATCTACTTATATGAGTTTATAATCACCCCTGACATTCAGTACTGCAACCAATCAAGTACATTGCCTAATTTTATAGTTGTCATATTCTTTATGATAAGAAGGGTGAATCCTATGGGGCACAATTGCTCACCAAATCTTATTCTTTTAGGTGAACAGGAAGAGCTTAACTCTTAGGGGCGTGAGCTGAGCAGGACAACCAATCTCTGGAATCTTTTAGAATACCTTTTGAGGACAGTAGTTATAGGTGTAAATATTATGTTTTCTTTTTCCCACTCGTCCTGTTGACTTACATAAGGAGTGTTTTGTAAAATTCCGCTATAATAAAGACAGATGTTTATATAATCTAAGTTCTATTTCTTATGTCTATTTTCTATTATTATCTGATAAATAGTTATTTATTGGGACATGACAAGCACGCCGATCGGATCCCTATTTCAGATTTTGGACACCCGACTGGCGTGTTCTAACCCTTTTCATTTAGGTATTTTTAATATTAGTGGTTTGAGCGCCGAACCCAAACAGGGAATCCGAGTAGGATTCCGTCAGTTCCCACACATCACTCTCACCCACCCGGTCGTGTTAGAGTGAACGGTACACCGATCAGATCCCTGTTTCAGATTTTGAACCCCCGACTAGCATGTTCTAACCCTTTTCATTTGGGTTTTTTTTTAAGATTAGTAGTTTGAGGGCCGAACAAAAACTGAGAATCCAATTACGATTCCGTCAGTTCCCACACGTCACGCTCACCCACCTGATCGTGTTGGAGTGAACGACACGCCGATCGGATTTCTATTTCAGATTTTGGACCCCCAACTGGCGTGTTCTTACCTGTTTCATTGGGATTTTTTTATGATTCGTGGTTTGAGTGTCGAACCCAAACCAGGAATCCGATTAGGATTCCGTTAGTTCCCACACGTCTCTCACCCACCCGGTCGATCCCTAATTCAAATTTTGGACCTCCGACTTGTGTGTTCTAACCCTTTTCATTTGGATTTTTTTAAGATTAGTGGTTTGAGTGCCGAAACCAATCCGGGAATCCGATTAGGATTCCTTCAGTTTCCACACGTCACTCTCGCCCACACGGTCATGTCGGAGCAAACGAGTCGCCGATCGAATCCCTATTTCATATTTTGGACCCCCGACTTATGTGTTCTAACCCTTCCAATTTGGGTTTTTTTTAGATTAGTGATTTGCGTGTTCTAATAGTTTAGATTAGTGGTTTGATTTCATTAAAACTATATGAAATTAAAAGTGACACTAACCTGAGGGGCTTGCTATGAGGTGCCTGCTCCTCTGATGGCAGCCACCAATTGCTCGACCATGAAGCCAAGGTGCAATGGCAGCTGCTGCGACAGTTCTTCCCGGATGAGGGTTTTGATGTCGTCTCCACCGCTGCAGGGCGTCGCAGCAGACGAACTCGCGTAGGCTAGAGGAGTGACTAAACTCGCATATTAGGACAACACTAGAGTTGTATCCAGGCTGTCCCTAAAGTCGTACACTCGACCCTTCCTCGACCCTCTTGCTGCGTCGACCTAGGCCTCCGGATCCAAGTCTAGCTGGGGATAGTGATCCGCCATCGTCCTGTCATAGGTCTCCTACATAAAAAGTTAAAAGTGTATTATTTATTGCAAATTTATTTAATCTCTAAATTGAATAAAAAATTATATTTTGACTTACGGCAATCGTGCGAGCACTCTTGCTGACATAGTCATCCGTCCCCTTCTGCTTATGAGTCCGATCAAATAACTCAAAATGTAGGGGCACGCTCGAGCTCGTGACACTTACAATTCAATAAAAGTAGTTAGTTTCACAATAATAATTAATGTATTAAGCAATTGAAATTCAATATACTTACCAATTTCTGGCTATGGGTAGCATAAGACACTGACCCACTAGTATGCACATTCTTTTCTGGATGAGATGCCCGATTGTGTTTAGCCGCCTGTGACCTCTCCTGCCATGGTCCAGCAGCCCAATGATGATAAAGGGACTCTCAATAGTCCCTCCTCATCCACACCGAGCAGTAATCCATCCAAGCCGTGGGATCCTGGCTGCCTGCGATCTTCGCCGCCTTGTCCCGGGCCTCCCACAGTGACTTTTTGAAATTAGTCTGGCCAGTAGACTCCCAGACGGCTCGTGCTCGAGGGAGATCCTCCTCTCTCGTAAACATGTACCTCCGCTGTTTAGCAATTAAATTACTCAAGTTAGTGCACTAACAGAGAGAGATAGTAATTAAAGAAGTGACTTTAAATGAGTAAAAAATAATAATACCACGAACATGTCAAATAACAGATCCTGGACGGCCAGGGGGAACTCTTTTAATGAGTCCACTAGTCCTAGAACGTGTGCGAGTAGCAACGATGTAATATAGCGGGAAGCAGATCCTGGATCTATCTTCCTCCTGCAATGACACATTAATTTTCATTTGGGTCATATAACGTAAATAACAAATATAATAAGTTTGAATTGATTAAGTTTACCCAGAAATCCAGCATGGCTGGTGTTCAGCTGGCTGAGCCACCTCCTCCGCCGTTGGATGATGACTCTCTACCTCTATTCTAAAAATGAAGTACACTATTATTAAAAAAATTAGAAGACAAGAAATGTGCTAAAGTATGGAAACATGCATGTACCTACTTCTGAATGGGATGAGATAGGTTAGCTACTGGATGTGATGCGGATCCTGCAAAATTATATGCACGTTAGAAAATATAAAGTTAATATGAACAGTAATATAGAGAGTTTTGTGTTTGAGTACATATATATATATATATATATATATATATATATATATATATATATATACCTGTCGTCAGGACAACTGGCATAGTCGAGGAGGTGGACCCTGCAAAATTATATGCACCTTAGAAAATATAAAGTTAATATACATAGTAAACTAAAAGAATTGAGTTGAGTACATATATACCTATCGGCGTAGACCCTCGGCCTACAGAAGTATATGGTGTAGGATCGGATATTTAGTGATGGCAAAATCTAGAAGGGGGGGTTGAATAGATTTGCAGCGAAGACTTAAGCAATTTAAAAATTACTTTGAGATAAAGAATCTACTCAATTAAAAACGCCACTGATCTAATGTGATTAAGTGCACAAAGTGTGTGAGACAGTTGAACACCAGATTATGTGAACTAGTGTGTGAATGTTAAGAGTTTAACCGAACCCCTATGCATGCATCTAACGATGAGATAATATCAAACCATTGCACAGAGATTTTTAGGTAGTTCGGAAATCACACCACGTGACTCCTACAACCACCCCTCACACTGTGAGGCACACACTACTCAAGAACTGAGTACAACACACACATGAGCACTCAGGCTCAGTCCACACACAAACAAGCTAGAAGAACCACTCTGTAGAGATCAAACCCTCTAGCTGAGGCAAGATCTCACACACATGAACACAGTGACAAACACTTGGTCTGCACTACACACACACAACACACAATTCAGATCTGTGTACAAATCAGCACAAATCCCATCACACACACTAATATTCAGGACATGAAGAATCAGAAGAGAAGATGAAGATCCAGGGAAGTTGGAGATAAAAAAACACAAGATTGGATCTCCTTAGCCTGGGGATGATGCTTGAATGCTTCAATCTGTAAGGGATCAGATGGATCTTCCCAAGTTTGATGAGTTGCTTCACACTTCTTCTTTGCCAAGAATAGGGTATCACGTCGCCATGAGATCTGGTCGTCTGCGCCCTTTCCAAGAGTACAATCTCTTCCTCTTCACGCTCGTAGATCCAATTCTCTTCTTCCTTGATGCTACTTCTAGTTCTACTGCTTTTGCTTCGCAGTTTGCTTTTGAATCATTTCAGCACAAATTCCTTGTCTGCAACTTTGGAGCTTGAGCAGAGTAGCGGAGAACCCCTCTCTAGCCGCCACAACCTTTTCTGAGTGTTATATGGGCTCTCTCTTCGGTAATGAGCTGATAGGAGGTATTTATAGCCTCTTGTACCCACATCGTACCTTGGAGTGCGTGGGCACAAAATTCTAGGTCAATTCAAGCATCCTATGAGTTAACACATGTTTCAGGTGATTTCCATTTTTGAGCTTCAGTCGAAGTGTGTCGACATAAGTCAATTGTGTGTCGACACATGAAGTTTGATTTCTGTGATAGCTTCCCTGGAAGTTAACATGGGTCGACACATAATTGACTTGTGTCGACACACCTAACTTCAGTGCACATAACTACTCATGGGAAAGGCTCATGTGTCGACACCCTGACAGGGGTGTGTTGACACCACAGACTGCGGCCTTCAATTTCTGCTTACAGGAAATCACACATGTGTCGACACACTTCTTGGATTGTGTCGACACACTTGACCTGCTTGTGTCTTGGTCGTGCACACAGACATTACCTAATTTAATAAACATTAATGAAAGGGTATTGAGATGGTGCAATTCAATCTTATCTTGATGTATGACATGAAATCACTTATGATTTATCAACAAAAATATTGTGAATGTTGTCATGATCATTATATGTACAATAGGTGTGTACAACATGTCATTGTCAAGATGTGTGCAATATGTCATCATCAAAATACACAAAACAACAATCTCCCACATATATACAATATGACACCATCAAATTGTGTACAATATGCCATCATCAAAACACACAACTCAACAGAGGGTGCATCGAAAGAGGTGGACCCCCTCCCACTATGTCCTCCATGCACCATATCTCTATTGAGAACAATAAAGATATAACATGTCATCAGCACTCAAATTTAAAGTAGGTATTTAATAACATATAACTAGCAACAACATTTAGTTCTTACAAAATTTTGTAATATTATCTATATTCATCATCAGATGCTGAAGATATGTTTAATTTAGCATCATCTTCGTCCTCATCATCGGTCCACTCTTCCTCCTCATCAGACTCCACCTCCCGCTCAACAACATGATCATCAAGGGCATTTGTGTCAACTTCTTCCTCTTCATTATCCTTATATAAGCAAATTGGTTCATTTATATCGTCTACACTGAACTGCGTAGAAGGAGCCAACTCTCATGCATCACTCCGGTCTTATTGGAAAAAAATGTCATTAACATCTCCGAGTTCTATATCATCTGGAAGAAGCTCATACTTAGGGAATAGCCTTGTTTTCACTCTACACGTAGCCCACCAATCTCTCAATTTGAGAGACGAATAGTTTGAATAATAAACTTGTTGGGCTTGTGCCGCCAGAATGAATGGCTCATACATACTCAACTTGGACTTATGTTTGACATCGACGATCTCATATGTTGTGTCATTATGAATAGAGGTCGGATCGAACCAATGACACTTGAAGAGAAACACATGGTTGCCTTGTCTCAAAAATTGCAGTTCAATGACTTCTTCGAGAATACCATAATAGTCTACTTCATTTTCATTATAGGCACTTCCCTTCACACATACGCCGTTGTTCATCGTAGACTTATTTCGTCCATAATATCTCGTGTGAAATTGGTATCCATTCACAATGTATCCTGGATAGACACGTACAATCTTTGAGGGCCCATAACTGATCTCTTGTACTCTTAAATCAGTAATAAAGCCTTGTTCAACCTATGCAAAAAACAAGGTATAGACAATGATAACTATGAACAATTTATGCATAAGAATATAACAACACTTATGCATCAAAATATTTAAACACTTACTCGATATCTTAACCAAGTAGTAAAAGACTTCTCCCGTTTCTTTCCAACATGCACGTCAGTCAGACGTGGATTCCGTTGCAGTATGACTGACTCAAACTCTCTGCAATGAAAATGCAACACAACCTTTAAGTTATGTGATTTGAAAACAAATGAGGTACATACATAAAGACGTTAGCGTTGAGGGCTTACTCATTGTAATGGTCTAATTCTGTGCAATTCCTGAAGATGTAGATCTCCGCAGCTACCAACTCTCTATCTTCGAGTGCGCGAGTAGAAGAATATCTGAACGCTCGTCTGGGACACCTGAATATAGAGAGTCGGTCAGACACATTAGAATCTCCATCATCATCATTACATGGAGGTTGAGTGCATCGAGTTCATATTTTCAAGTCAAAGTACATCAAACAGAAGTTCGATATCTCTTCAATAAGGTACACCTGGGTAATGGAGCCCTCAACTTGTGCTTTGTTGCGGACCTTCATCTTACGATCGTGAACGCACCTACGACAGAAATTCAAATGAAAATGTAGGAAGTATGAAAGATCATCGTAAGGTGAATAAATTGAGACATAGGAATATACCTCTCAAATGTATACATCCATCGAAATTGTACTGGTCCTCTGACTTTAGCCTCATATGGCAAATGGTTGATCATGTGCTCCATTGAATCGAAGAATGCTAGAGGAAATATCTTCTCTAATTTATAGACTATTTGTACTATATTTTGCAATTCATGAAGTTTGAGTTCTGATGCACATAAAATCCTAAAAAATTGACTCAACTCGGTCAATGCTCCCTATATTTGCTTCAGCAACAAATCATGAAAAGCAATTGGAATCAATCTTTGGATGAAAACATGACAGTCATGACTCTTCATTCCATATATTTTTCCCTTGTTGACATTTACACAATGGGAAATATTCGAGACATATCCATCTGAAAATCTCAATTGCTTCAACCATTGACATGATGATCAGTTCATCCCCATATAATTTCATGAATTAAATATCTATTTTGGTGATTAACAAAACTTCAATAAAGTGTTATCTAACAAGTTTTCATGAAGCTTAGACACAGGAAGTAAATTAGGCGAAATCAAGAAAATATGTAAGTATTTCTTACACTATAGCATTTAAAGTTCAAAGCATGTAATTTTTCTAAGTACACACCGGTTTCCCAAGTGAGAACAACAATTTGCTCTCACAATGATTTGTTAAGTGAGAACAATGATTTGCTCTCACAACGAGAACAACGATTTGGTCCCACAACGATTTGTTAAGTGAGAACAACGATTTGCTCTCACAACGATTTGTTAAGTGAGAACAACGATTTGCTCTCACAACGATTTGTTAAATGAGAACAATGATTTGCTTTCACAACGATTTGATAAGTCACACATCGAATTGGTCGCCGTAACGATTTGATAAGTCTCACATCGACTTGGTCGCCGTAACGATTTTATTAGTTTCACATCGATTTGGTTCTCACATTGATTCGATAAGTTATACAATGATTTGCTTGCTGTAACGATTCGATAAGTCATGACAATGACTTGGTCTCCGTAACGATTCGATAAGTTACACAACGATTTGGTAGCTGTAACGATTCGATAAGTCACAACAATGACTTGGTCGCCATAACGATTCGATAAAGTAAACAACGATTTGGTCATTGCATCAATTTGATAAGTAGCACAACGATTTGTGTTCACAACGACTTGCTTATAACGATTTGCTTATAATGATTCACTCTCAACGATTTACTTATGTGTGTATAACGATTTGCTTTCACTCAAAGAACGATTTGATCATTGTATCGATTCGATAAGTGAAACAACAACTTGCTTATATTTGTATAACGATTTGCTTACTAGCATACAACGATTTGTACACACAACGATTTCATAAGTCGTACCACTGATTTATTATCATAACGATTTCATGGACTACAACGACTTGACATTCAAACATGTTTCAAATATTTTGAAAGTCAAAGTCTTCTCGCGTGTTTCTCTGATATCTATGCATTTAATGCGACTATACATTTCATTGCAATGCATATCTGAATATCTTCTACTCTCATGTTTATATAAGAAACACTTAGGAAAATAGAATGACATTTCTAATTTGGTGTATATTCGTTCTAACGTTGACTGACAACAAGAGACAGCATAGCTGTCTATGGTTTAGCATTTATTGTGTGCCGGTCTCTGACAACACAACCCCATACAACGTTGGACAAAGTAGAAGCTGAAGGATATCAAGAAGGATCTTCTCCTTGCAAGCATGGAACGTAAAGGACTGTTGACTGCAACATACCTGTTGAAGAATAAGGAGAACCATGTAGTCTAACACTCACTAAAGCCTAGAGACAACGGACATCTCAACGACTACTTTAGCAAGAGAATATATTTATACAAGACTCAAGACTCCTGGAAAAAGCACTTTTGAAGTGTTTAAAAATCTCAAGGAAAAATCCTGGAAGTGATAGAGTCTTACCGAAAGAGCTTCTTGCTTTCCACTCCAACCTTTGTAGCTCTTGCTCTCTAGTGCCTCATTGTTGTTAGTTTTGGAGAGCCCTTGTGATCTGAGAGATTCTATTATTGCAGATCTATCTTTCTCAGTCACTGCCTCAGATCGAGCGTTTGCTATAAGCTTGGTCTAGGGGCATTTCGCCTGTTTTCTCACTTTCCTGAGAAGTTCCTCTTCGTGTGTAAAGAGAATACCTATTGGAAACAGGTGGTAAGTGTTCCCTTCGTATTGAAGGAAGACCTGTGAATCAGGGTGTTGTTTTCCTCTTCGGGTTGTGAAGAGAAGGCCAGCTGCGGCTGGATGTGTAAGTGTCCTTGAGGGGGACTGTACCCTTGGGTAGTGAAATCCTGAGTTGTTGCTCAGGGACTGGACGTAGGACTCCTTTGGAGAGGAGGTCCGAACTAGGATAAAATCCTTGTGTTGTGTGATTGCCTGTTTGTGCTTGTTATTTTTTTTTATTACTAACACTAACAGTCGAACGTAGTGTTTTGTGTTGAACGTTTTTGTTGTCAGGTTTAGATAATCGAATTTTAAGAATCACATTCACCCCCCCCCCCCTCTGGGCTTGCTAGCTGGGCAACAAGGGGTATCAGATCTCAAGTCTCTTCGATAAAGAAGATCTTACGATCTGAAGAGAAAAGATTAAATGGCAGCTCAAGGTCACTTCGAGGGTCAGTCCGTCAACACACCACTGTTGTTCGATGGTGAAGACTACAACTACTGGAAAACCAGAATGAAATTCTTTCTTCAAGGGCTTGATTATCAAATTTGGTCAATCATAGAAGAAGGAGATCTTCTAGTCACCAACGAAAAGGATAAGTGGACAGAAGATGACAAGAAGAAGATATCATTAAATTGCAAAGTAAAAAGTATCTTGTGTTGTGCACTAAGCAAGAAGGAGTTCAACAGGATGTCAGCCTGCAAATCCGCTATGGAAATGTGGGAAAAATTGAGGATCACCTATGAAGGCATAGATAAAGTGAAGGAAACCAGAATAGATATTTTAGTAGCTCAGTATGAACGGTTTCAGATGCAGCCAGGTGAAACAATCACACAAATATATAGCAGATTCACCGACATTACAAATGGCTTGGCTGGACTTGGAAAGAATTACGAAATGGGAGACATGGTAAAAAAAATCTTGAGATCTCTACCAGCATCATGGACTCCTAAAGTAACAGCCATAGAGGAAGCCAATGATTTAAAAACAATGTCTTTAGAAAAGCTTGTTGGGTCACTCATGGCCCACGAGATCAACATGGAAAGATTAGGAGAGTCGTCCAACAGAAAGAAGCAAAGCAACGCTCTCAAGGCTGTAGAAGAGACATCTGGTGAAGAATCAGATGACAATAAGAGCATGGGAAGCAGTGAAGATGAAGAAGCTTTCCTCTCTAGAAGACTGCAAAGAATACTATCTAAGAAGAAGTACCAGTATGGAAGGAGATATTTTAAGAAAGGAAAAGACTTCAAGAAGCCAGAAGTCAAGGACTCAAAGAAAACTGAACCTATCTGTTATGAGTGCAAGAAGGCTGGACACATCAAGGCCGAGTGTCCAAAGCTGAAGAAGACTGAATTCAGAAAGAAAGACAACTCTAGAAAATTAAGAAAATATAAGAAGAAAGCCATGGTAGTAGCTTGGGACAACAACATCGACTCAGACAGTGAGTCAAGCTCAAGCGAAGAAGAAGAAGAAAAGGCCAATCTAGCCTTTATGGCAAATATCGAGGAGGAGGTAACCTCTAACTCCTCTTTTACTTCTTGCAACGAATCTGATTCCGACAGTTTAGAATATGCTTTCAATGAGCTGTATAGTAAATATAAAGATGTTTGTAAACTACTAAAAACTACTAAGAAAAATCATGCTTGTTTAGAAAACACTAATTCAAATCTAAGATCCGAAAATGAGCAATTAGACAAACAAGTTTCTGAACTAAAAAGAAGAAATGAATTACTGTGTGAAGATTTAAAAGATAAAGATAATCAAATAGCTAATCTGGAAAACCAAGAAACTGTAAGCAAACTAAATCAAGAAATTAACGCATTAACAAAAGAAAATGAACAGTTATTTAGTACATTAGAAAAATTTACAAATGGAAAAAGAACATTAATACTAAAAGGAGCTAGAAGGTCAGGGAAAAAGAAATATGGCTTAGGATACACCCCTCTTGATAATGAGGAAACAATAGTGCATCCTAAAATATATCCAACACCTAAGTTTGTAGCCGAACAAGACACTGCATACAAGTCTAACCTTAAATATATTCAAACTGAAGAAATAAGTAAAACATCTTGTTGTAGCCACTGTAAAAAATTAGGTCATATTAAAATAACATGTCCAACTAAACACATAAAATGGATAATAAAAAGGAAAAATGAGGAAACTAACCAGCAAGGACACAAAAGAACTTGGGTACCTAAAGTTTAGTGTTTTCATTGCAGGAAAGCCTTCGAGCATCTAAGTGGTACCTAGACAGCGGGTGCTCAAGGCATATGACAGGGAATAGAAAGCTATTCTCCCACCTTGAAGCTGAAGAAGGCACATTAACGTATGGCGACAATGGAAAAGGGATAGTAATTGGTTGCGGATCAGTTGGCAGTCAAGGAAGAACTCTCATAGAGGATGTTCTATGCATGAAAGGACTCAAGCATAATGTAATCAGCATCAGCCAACTGTGCGACAAAGGCCATCAAATCAAGTTACAAGAGTCAAGATGCAGTATCATGAAAGATGGTGTAATAGTATTTGAAGCCTGCAGAGAGAAGAATCTCTATGTACTTCAGTTGGAAGAGTTGAAAGATCAGGATGTGTGCCTTGCAGCAAGCAAACATCATTCAGTTGAGCTTTGGCACAGAAGATTGGGCCACTGTAGCTTGGATGGGATCAGAAAGCTAATCAAGAGAAATCTAGTGGAAGGACTGCCCAAAGTAAGTACAAGAATGGATGGCATCTATGAACCGTGTGCAAAAGGAAAGCACACTAAATCATCTTTCAAGTCAAAGACAGTTGTAACAACTTCAAAACCATTGGAACTATTACATATGGATCTATTTGGGCCAATGAGAACCACAAGTCTTAGAGGAAAGAATTTTGGTTTTGTGATTGTAGATGACTATTCCAGATTCACATGGGTATCTTTTCTGGAGCACAAAGATGACATCTTCGATAGTTTCATTAAGTTCAGTAAGAAAGTCCAGAAGGATAAGAAATTCAGCATTGTCAGTATTCGATCGGATCATATAGAAGAGTTTCAGAATGAAAGATTTGCTGAATTCTGTGATGATCAAGGAATAGAGCACAATTTCTCAGCACCAAGGACACCACAACAAAATGGAGTTGCTGAGAGAAAGAACAAAACTTTATTGGATATGGCCAGAACTATGTTGTCGGAATACAACCTACCAAGGTACTTATGGGCCGAAGCCATCAACACAGCCTACTATATAATCAATAGAGTAATGATCAGGACAATCTTGAAGACGACAGCATACGAGTTATTCAAGCAGAAGAAACCAAAGATCAGTCACTTCAGAACCTTTGGATGTCCATGCTTCATTCACAACAACGACAAAAGGGATATTGGTAAGCTAGAATCCAAATCCGATGAAGGTATATTTATGGGATATGCTTCTAAACCCAAAGGATATAGAGTATTTAACAAACAAAATTTATTAATTGAGCAAACGGTATATATCATGTTTGATGAAACTAACCCTTCCTTGAGAAAGGAAGTAGACAATGATATTGATGATGCAGACGAATTGTCTAAGAAATTGAAGAATACATCTATCAAGGATAAGGAAGATCCACCCTTGGAAAAACTACAACAAAAAGATATATCACATGATGATCTTCCAAAAGAATGGAGATACAATCGGTCGGGGTAAGAACTAGAGGTTGTTGGGTTGAGTGTAATTTCATATCATTTCCCCTCTTATTTTGATGATGACAAATGTGATTTGAATGCAAACTAATTGAAACATGATACACACATTTCACCTGAAATTTATATTCAAAAAGCATATTTCAAAGCACACTTATCATTTGTACTAATAATAAAACATTTTACTAATGATATATGTGTTTAATTTTCAGGTACAAATACTTTTTGCAAAGATGGTGTCGACACACCCCACAATGGTGTCGACACAACACCTCAGACTCAAAGGCAAAAAGCTAAAAAATGCTGAGACTGTGTCTACACTAGTCAAAAAGCAGGTCGACACGAGTTGCAAATTCCAGGAATTAGACTACCCAGGTCGACGCAGGATGAGGGCAGGTCGACACTAGACCTCGTTCCCAGAACAACCTATTTTCAGAATTGGGACAGCAGGTCGACACTACCACCAGAGCAGGTCGACACTGGATCAATTCCCAGAACAGTCTGTTTGCAGAATGGGACAGCAGGTCGACGCAAGATGAGAGCAGGTCGACACTGGACCTCGTTCCCAGAACAGCCTTTTCAGGTTTGGGACAGTGTGTCGACACCACCACCAGGGCAGGTCGACACACTACGGAAAGATTCCAACTTAAGATGGATGATTGCCACGTGTCATCCTAGGGCGATGGTGTATCAACCTAGGATCGTGTGCCCTTGTACCCAAGGGTATCTTTGGAATCTTTGGGTATAAAAAGCCCCCAATTGGCCATCCATCACATCAAGAGACCCAACGAACTCTTGGAGCCTCCAGAAAGTTCCCTTTGGCGGCGAGAAGAGTTCATCTCCCTCCTCTGCTCTCCTGGTGTCTTCTGAAGACCAATTCTCATCAATTCGATTGTGAGAATTGGAGTGTGATCCTTGAAGAAGCATTTGAAGCGCCTCAAGGAAGCAGATCAAGTAGAAGCATCTGTTGGAGAAGAATTCAAGGAAGATCCCCAAGTTCAAAAGTGCAGAGCATCGCTTGGGACTTCAAGAATCCAAGCTTCTTCCAATCTGAGCTTCTACAAGGGAGTACACTGAAGAACAAAGTCTTTTCATACAATTCTCAATGTACTTTTGTTCTTCTGAGACATTTTGAGATTGTGCAAGTGCTTCTGCATAATTCTCATGAATGTTCTCATGTTCGACATGATCTGCTGCTAGAAGATCTATGTCTTGTGTTGGTGTCTAGCAAAGTCATTTGTGAGCCATTGTGCTCAGTTGAGTCGTCGAACTCAAGTGTTGGTTGAGCAGTCTTGCTCAGGGATCTAGAGTAGTCTTACTCTAGAGGTGTGTGAGTTGTAAACTCAGGTGTTGGAGTTGTCTGGCTCCAGTGGGTGTGTTACCCAGGTTGTTTAGTGAATCCTCACTGGGTGTGAGGGGTGGATGTAGGAATCACATGGGTGATTTCCGAACCACCTAAAAATCTCTGTGCACTTGTCTATTTGTGGTTTGATTCTATTATCCGTTAGATGCTTGCATAGGATCGCTTAAGATTCACTTAATCAACTGGTTTCACATCTATTTTATCAACTCACTTAACATCTCATCAGATCTGTGTTTTTCACTGTTAAAATTGCCTCTGATTCTCAAAGTAATTTTTAAATTGCTTAAGCTTCCGCATAGAGTGGCATAGATCTATTCATCCCCCCCCCCTTCTAGATCTTATCCACACCTTTTCCTCGATCCTTCAATTGGTATCAGAGCGGGTTTACATTTGATCTGATTTAATTTGAGCAGTTTTTGAGTATTGTGTGTCTGATTGCTTGATTGTTTGCTTGCTTGCTGAATATTTCTTCTGTGCTTTCTTTTAAGTCAATGGATTCCAAAGGTTTCGTAGCTGAGGGGCATTCCATAAATAGGCCACCATTCTTTAATGGAACGGACTATTCATATTGGAAAAATAGAATGCAAGTGTTTCTAAGAGCCCAGAACTATGAAATCTGGAAAGTGGTTGAGGTTGGTCCCTATGAAAACCAGGGAGAGGAAGAAACCTGGACTAGGGAACAAATAAGAAAAGCCACATTGAATTATAGTGCCATGAACATGATTCAATGTGTGTTCATCCCAAAGAGTATTCGAGAATCTCAATGTGCAAATCTGCCAAAGAGATGTGGGATAAACTCGAATTACTTTATGAGGGAACATCACAAGTGAAGGAAACTAAGGCAAATATTCTTGTTTCAGAATATGAATTGTTTATGATGAAGTCTAATGAAACAATTTCTGAAATGTTTGCCAGGTTCATGGTTATTGTCAATGGACTGAAGGCCTTAGGTAAGGACTACACAGATGCAGACTTGGTAAGGAAAATCTTACGTTCACTTTCTTCAATTTGGCACACAAAGGCCACTGTCATTGAAGATTCTAAAGATTTGTCCAAAATGTCTTTGGATGAATTGATAGGATCCTTAATGACATATGAAATCAATTTGAAAAGAAATGAAGAACACATAACTAAAACCAACCAATGGCACTTAAGGCCTCTTCAAGTAGTAAAGACAAAAGTCAGGAAAAGACAAGTTCTGAGGAGTCTGAGTCAAATGAGGATGAAATTGCCCTCATGACCAGGCAATTCAGAAAATTCTTGAAATTAGAAAAGGAAAAATGTCTGGGAAAAAGAAGTTTTCCTCAGGTAAAAGAAACACTTCCTCTTCTAATTTCAACAAGAATAAAAAATCTGACGAAACTGTCATTTGTTACAGGTGCAATAAGCCAGGACACATGAAGGGAGAGTGTCCTGAGAACAAGAAGGAAAAGCACAAGAAGTTCCAGAAGTTTAAGAAGCCCAAGGCCATGGTAGCCACTTGGTCTGATGAAGACTCAAGTGAAGAAGAAGAAGACAAAAAATCCTCAAGCTCTGAGAGTGAGGAAATCTGCTTCATGGCCAACAACTCTGAAGAAAAGGTAAGCACTTCTTTTGAAGATTTCACTGTTGAAGATTGGCAGGATGTTTATGCTGAACTAGTTGAAAAATATTCTGAAATGAGAAAAGAAATAACACATCAAAAAGAAAATTGAAAACCTTTATCATAACCAATCTTCAAACAACAGAATTTGTGAGCTAGAAAATGAGATAACAGAATTAAATGAAGAAAAAGAAAATTTCATGAACCTAATTGATGATCTAAAGCTTGCCTCTCAAAAGGCCACCCAAGAATTCAAAGACTTATCTGAAAAGCTGGAAATGGAAAAACAAGAAAAACAACAAAAGATTGAAGAAATTAAAACTCTTCAAAACCAGCTAAAAGAAAGGGATGAAGTTATCCAAACCTTCACAAAAGGTAAAGATAACTTGGAGGCACTGCTAGGAACAAACATGACAACAACTTCTCATGGATTAGGATTCAACAAACAAAAACCAAAGAAAGACAAATCTGGTGAGAAAAAGGGCAAAGCACCATTAATTAAATTTGTCAAAGGTCCTAATCTTGAGAACACAGAAATCAAGCAAACATCAGACAAAACATCAAACAAAACACAAAACAAATCAAAAACTCAAAACAAAAGAAGACAACCAGGTCGACACAGTCTCCTGACAGGTCGACACCAGTCCACAAGAAGAAGGCTTCTGTGGTTGCTGTGTCGACACCAGTCATGGAGAGGTCGACCTGCTCAACATCAACAGCTACAAACAACTCAATCAAAAATTCAAATAAAAATTTGAAAAACAAGAAAAAGTCAAAGGAAATCATTTATAAAGAACCTTGGACCTCCAAGAAAGCATTTCAAGATGATTGGACCAATCCTTGGAGCCAATGGTATGACAACCCTTGTTGGTATCATCCACAATTCTTTCCTCCAAACCTTTTGATGTACCAACAAAATCCATGGATTCCACCTCCTCATCTGAATTCCTATGCTCAAATGAAAAACTCCCCTCCCACTAAAAACAAAAATATTGGTGCTTTCATTCCTAAGGGAAAGAACAAACAGAAAAAGACTGAAAACACCAATGTAACAAAACAAAATAAAAAACAAGTCAAATTTGGGTGAGAAAAGATTTACTAACAATGTTCAAACATTCTGATGGTCCCAACTCTGTTTGGGTACCAAAATCTTCTCTCCACTGATCTATTTTGCAGGAAGGTCGTGCACCCAACTCCAATGTGTGGTTTCTTGACAGTGGGTGTTCACGACACATGACGGGAGACAGAGCCAAATTCTCATTCCTGATTGAAAAGGAGGGAGGGTCAGTGACTTTTGGAGGTAAAAATAAAGGAAAGATCATAGGATCTGGTAAGGTTGGTCAAACTTCCTCAAACTCTGTAGATAATGTTTTACTAGTTGATGGTCTTGATTATAATTTGCTCAGTATCAGCCAACTATGTGACAAAGGTCACAAAGTTGTGTTTGAATCTGATTTCTGTAAGATAATTGACTCATCAACTGATAAAATCAAATTTTTTGGAAAAAGGGAAAACAATGTCTACATGATCAACCTAAATAAAACTTTTCTGAAAATCTTTGCTTTGTTGCAAATAAAGATGAAATTGCATGGACTTGGCACAAAAGACTTGGCCATGCAAGTTTCAGAACAATGAATAAGTTGTTAAGATTGAATTTGGTTAAGGGTCTTCCTGAATCTTCTCTAATGTTGAAAATCAAGTTTGTGGGATCTGTGCTAAAGGAAAACAAACAAGAAAATCTTTTAAAAACTTCAATGAGTACTCACATCTAGGCCACTAGAATTACTTCACATGGACCTTTTTGGCCCTACAAGAATTCTAAGTCTAAGTGGCAAAAGATATGGATTTGTAATCATTGATGATTTTACTAGATTTACTTGGGTTATTTTTTTGTCCCACAAAAGTGATACTTGTCTTGAATTCAGGAACTTCTGTACCACTGTCTTAACAACTTATCCATATAAAATCAAAAATATTTTGACTGATCATGGGGGTGAATTTGAGAACACATCCTTTTCTGATTTATGTGCTGAATTTCAAATATTCCACAAGTTTTCTTCACCAAGAACTCCAGAACAAAATGGAGTTGTGGAAAGAAAGAATAGAACTCTTGTGGAAATGGCTAGATCCATGCTCTTAGGAAGTAATTTGCCCAAATCCTTTTGGGCTGAAGCTGTAACACAGCCAATCACATTCTAAATAGAGCATTGATCAGACCAAAAATCAGCAAAACCCCCTATGAATTATTGAAAAACAAAAAGCCAACTGTATCTTATTTTAAAACTTTTGGGTGCAAATGCTTTGTACACAATAATAACAAAGAAAACCTTGACAAATTTGATGCTAAAAGTCAGGAAGCTATCTTCCTTGGCTATTCTGAGGTGTCAAGGGCTTTCAAAGTGTACATTCTTAAATCTAAAACTGTTGAAGAATCTCCACATGTTATCTTTGATGAAAATTCCTTTTCAACTGATAATTCTAAATCTTGCAGGGAAAGACAAGACACTGAAGAGGATGAATTTGTTGTGGACTCTTCACCAACTGTTGAGGAGTTTGAAAACATTGAAGAGAACCTGAACACCCCATCTTCAAGTGGTTCAGGTAATATTGTCCCAGAAGTGGGTACTTCTCAACAGGTAATTTCTGAACATAGATTTCTGAGAGATCACCCATTAGACAATGTGGTTGGCAATGTAATGATAGAGTTAGGACTAGATCTTCATTCCTGCATGATATTGAAGAAGACCCACTAGCTCTAATTTCCCAATTGAACCAAAGTCAATTGATGAAGCCTTATCAAGTTCTGATTGGATTAATGCCATGCATGATGAACTTCATCAATTTGAAAGAAATCAAGTATGGGAATTAGTACCTAGACCTAGTGACCAAACAGTCATTGGCACTAGATGGGTTTTCAGAAATAAGTTGAATGAAAATGGTCAAGTCATTAGAAATAAAGCTAGGCTAGTTGCAAAGGGGTACAATCAAGAATTTGGAATTGATTTTGAAGAATCATATGCCCCTGTAGCTAGACTAGAAGCAGTTAGAATTTTCCTTGCTTTTGCATCCTCCATGAATTCAAAGTTTATCAAATGGATGTCAAAAGTGCTTTTTTAAATGGATATATTAAGGAAAATGTTTTTGTTGAACAACCTCCTGGATTTGAAAATGAAAAACATCCTAACCATGTTTTCAAGCTTAATAAGGCTCTCTATGGTCTTAAGCAAGCTCCAAGAGCTTGGTATGACCGTTTGAGTACCTTTTTACTTGAAAAAGGATATTCTAGAGGAAATGTTGATCAGACCTTGTTCACAAAAACAGTCAAAAATCAAATAATTGTGGTCCAAATTTATGTTGATGACATATATTTGGCTCCACCAATAAAGGGCTATGCACTGAATTTTCAAATCAAATGAAGAATGAATTTGAAATGAGTTTAATGGGAGATTTAACATTTTTCTTGGGATTGCAGGTTAACCAAACATCTGAAGGGATCTTCATCAGTCAAGCCAAGTATGTCAAGGAACTTCTCAAAAGGTTTGACTTTCAGAACCTCAAGCATTCAAGCACACCTATTGCTATAAATGCTAAGCTAGAAGAAGACTCAAATGGTAAGTCAGTAGACCCAAAGACCTACAGAGGTATGATTGGCTCTCTACTCTATCTTACAACTTCTAGACCAGATATTCAGTTTAGTGTGTGTTTGTGTGCTAGATTTCAGTCTAATCCTAAGGAAAGTCACATGTTAGCTGTTAAGAGAATTTTCAAATATCTTGTTGGAACATGTGATTTAGGAATTTGGTATCCTGCTAATTGCAAGCTAGATTTGATTGCCTATTGTGATGCTGACTATGCTGGGTGTAAATTAGATAGAAAAAGCACAAGTGGCTTGTGTTTATTCCTAGGTGGGTGCCTTATTTCTTGGGCTTCCAAGAAGCAACATTCAGTTGCACTGTCAACTGCAGAGGCTGAATATGTTGCAGCAGGTAGATGTGGAACTCAGATTCTCTGGGTGAAACATCAACTTCTCGATTACAACCAAGATTTAGGTTGTGTACCCATCCTATGTGATAACACAAGTGCAATAAATCTGTCTAAGAACCCCATTCAGCATTCTAGAACCAAGCATATTGAGATTAGGCATCATTTCTTGAGAGATGAGGTTGCAAAGAAGTCCTTTGAACTCCATTTCATTGAAACTGAAAAACAAGTTGCAGACATTTTCACCAAACCCCTTCCTGAAAACAGATTTTCATCCTTGAGGAGAGAACTTGGTCTTTGTAAATGTCCACATTC
The DNA here is from genome assembly GCA_014218235.1 of Colocasia esculenta. NCBI lineage: Eukaryota > Viridiplantae > Streptophyta > Magnoliopsida > Alismatales > Araceae > Colocasia > Colocasia esculenta. Next base: position 90,801,197 of record CM024760.1, read on the forward strand.
TTGATCTCTCTTTAAGTTTGGGTTGAGTGTTATGCACTGTTAAGGGGGAGTTCTTTTCATATCATAACCCTTTGCTTCCTTCAGTCACATTGTCCATATCTCTCTCAATTCCACTTCCATTTCCTTTGGACAATAAATTCTTCAACTCTTATTGTGTTGAAATTTCTTGGTATATCAAATGGTGACTTGGAGAAGGACAGGTTATGCTTGTCTGGACACTTTCACTATGCGAGAGTATATGTCTCCGCCAAGTACTAAGAAATGAATATGCAATTGCTGAGGGGGAGCTTTTATTGTTAAAAGAAAATTATCTTTCTTGATTTCAAAAAACTTGCATCTCTTTATTTTGATAGAAAATGATTGAAATCATCATCTCAGAGGGAGCTAGAAAATTCAAGTCATGACTTTTGCAAAATTCATAACTTTTCTTGCATTTCATCAATTTCCTTTGAGTGATCTATCATATTTTTTTGCTAATCAACTGTCAACTATATTTTTCAACCCACAGAAACTCAGAACTCTTCCAAGATTGAAAACAACTTGTGTCTTGAAATTAAAACAACTCTTTGTTTGCAACTGATGTTGGATAAAATTGATTTCTATCTTACAAAACTCTCAAAATTTTGAAAATTCAACAGAGCAATGACATTTGTGCTGAGAAACTGCACACCTTCACAATGAATGAAGTGCCATGCATGTCATGAGGCACTAATGTTATCTCTGTTCAAAGGGGATAAAAATTCAAAAATAAATTCAAAATACAGCAAAAATGTGCTATACTTTTTGATAATGACTGAGTAACTGGAAATATTGGCGTCTACAAAACGTATATTTTCATGTCAAAAGGTCATTATTTACCCCTTTGAGACTTGACAATGAATAAATCCTAAGTATCCAGGGACTATGGTGTGTAAAAAGCACTAGTACTTGAGTGAAAAAGATTTATATCATTTGATAGTCTGTTACAAAAACAAAATATGTGTGTTAATGGAGTTTTGTTTAGAAAGAATCATTTTCATTATCATCAAGTTGTTCTTTAAGATTGTGTTTTATTTTCAAACAATTGCATTCAGTCTAGAGGATATCTTTATTTCTTTAACGTTGAGAAATATGGTAGCTTATAGTTGATTGTTAGATATTATATCCCTCAAATCATCATTTCAGTGACTCAAGTCTTTGAATGCTCATATCCTATTGGAAATTGTTTAAAACTTGAATTGTGATGAATTTTTGCAAAATATAGCAAATGAATTTTTAAGTCTCTTAAAAATCCTTGAAATGACTATTTCTCTCATTGATTATCTTTTTAAAGAAGTCCCAAAATTTCTCAAATTTTCTTCTCACAAAAATTCAATTTTTCTTCAAAGGCCAGGTCGACACCACACCTATCCCGTGTCGACACACACCTAGGTCAGGTCGACACTACAGTCTTCCAGTGTCGACACTGCACCCCTTGCCAGACCTTTTTAAATCGTGGGTTCCGGTTAGCCCTTGTTGTTCCTGCGGGGTATTGCACCACTGCAAACCCTTTTTAGGCATCAGGTCGACCCGACGGTCTTTTTCTCTCATTTCCGGCAAGAAATTCCACATCTTCTCTCTCAATCACATACCTTTCTCAATCATCTCTCTCTCCTTCATCAACTCCCGATTCCACTCCATCCTTGCAACCATGGTGAGAAAAATGGGTCCTCGCCGTGGAGCAAGATCTCAGGCCTCATCTAGGCCAGTTCCGCAGAGGATGATGTTCCTCAATTCGAAAGAAGAACCAAAAGGCGCAATGACCCTGCAGAGCAACCAGGGTCCTCCTCTGCACCTCAGCCAGCAGCCAAGAGAGGTAGACCCTCTTCTTCGGGCAGAGGTAGGGTTTCTAGACCTGAGAATCCGGGCTCCTCTTCTGGAGATTCTACAGAGTCATCATCATCTTCGTCTGAGTCTTCCAAGTCTCAAGACACCATTAGTGAAGCCAAGCTAATTCTGAAGCCCAGGATAGTGGATTTGACAGATATTCAGCTAGCAAATACCTTTCCAGAAATTCAGACCTACTTCTCTTTTCAGTCTTGGTTAATCTTCATTTCTGAATTTCAAATCATCTATCCAAGACTTGTTCAAGAATTCTACAAGAATTTGAAATGCACAGATGAAGGGTTTCAGTCAAAGGTTAAGGGGATTGCTATTGACTTGCCACAGACATAGCTGCCTCAATTTTCAAAGTACCAGATGAAGGGCAGATTATCATAATTTCGAATTTGATCTTCATGAAGCTTATACCATCATGACAGGCCTTCCTGCTGATAAATCTGATCCCAAACAAACCTTTGTCACCAAATTCAACACAAACACATTTCCCCCTGTGTTGAGGGTTATCCACCATATGTTGACCACAATCATTACCCCTCAAGGTGGTGGAAGGGACAGGCTAACAGATATACAGAGGTTCATTCTCTATTGCATGGTAAAAGACATCAAAATCAATCTCCATGTAATTTGTATCAAATTATATCTGAAACAACCAGAAAGACCTCAGAGATCTCTTCCATATGCTGCACACCTGACTTCAGTGTTCCAGCACTTTGGTGTGCCTTTAGATAATGAGAAATCCCAGTCTATCCCTAAATCCAACATCTACACCTTTAAGAATATTCAGAAATTCATGGGATTTAGACTGGAGGGTACTCAAGTTAGGAGAGGGCCAGTTGTAGTTGAGGCCCCTCAAGCTCAAGAGGAACAGCCTCAAGGTCAAGGGGACCAGCCCCAGGGTGAAGAGGAACAGCCTCAAGGTCAAGGGGACCAGCCCCAGGGTCAAGAGGAACAAGCCTCAAGCTCAAGGGGACCAGCCCCAAGGTCAAGAGGATCAGCCTCCTTTGAATGAGGATCAGCCTCAAGTCTCAACTGAAGGTGACATTCCATTTCATGCCCCACTCTCACCTCAGTTTCAACATTTCTCTCCACAACCCACATTTCAAGCATCCACATCCTCTGGTGGACCTTCTGTTCCACCAGAGTTGTTCTCCTTTTTAAATGACAAATTTGAAACCTTGAACACCTCTATTCAACCATGTCAGAAACCTTTGAGTTGAGGATTCAACGGTTGGAGAACACTGTGTCTGCCAAGTTCATAGAGCAAAAAGCTGCCTCAGACTATGCAGCTCAAAGATTCAACAGATTAATTGGTACAATGGCAGATGCTTCAATCAGCTGAAGGAGCACCAGCAAAAGTTGGAGACAGTTCTTCAGGGAATTTTGGCAAATTCCAAGCTGATGTCTTCAACACCAAGCAGACATTACATGAGATCACCAGCACTAGACTGTCTTTTGCTCATTCGTGGATGATTTGGAGAGCATGAGGAATTTCAATGCACACATTGACAACCAAATCACTGATTTGACAAAGGAATTCAAGATCATGCAAAGGCCTGGTTGGTCAGCTGGATCATCTTCCTCTTCACAACCCATATCAGCTGATCTAGCCAGAATTCAAGCTACTTGATAGAAAATTCAGATAGAATGGACATTACTTGCACACAAAACTCACAACCATTCAAGATCAAATCAAGTCCAGCTTGACTTTCATGGAGAAAAGACTGTCACATTGAGCAAATCTTACTTCCCATTCTCCTCCTCCACCTTCTACATAATGTATTTTTTTTTTGATGATGTCAAAGGGGGAAAGAAAGAAAGAGAACAAGAAATGATTGTAATCTTTTTGGAAAGATTGTAATGTTTCTCTTGAATGAAATGAATGCTTTTTGCTTAGCTTGAATGAATTTCTCATTTGTGTCTTCAATGTGATTGAAAATTGTTATGTGAATGTGAATGTATAAATGCTTGTCAAGTTGCTTGACCTTCTTTATGCAACTAACTTACTTCAAGTAACATTGTACTTCACAGTACAACCATCAATTGTGACTGAGTTATATTTAAAGGTCTTTGACAAGCATGAACACAAAAAGAAAAATAAGGACTTTGAATAACCAAAATTGCTTAAAATCACATCTCATCAAACCTCATTGTCATATGGATTTAATGTTGCCATCATCAAAAAGGGGGAGATTGTTGGGTTGAGTGTAATTTCATATCATTTCCCCTCTATTTTGATGATGACAATGTGATTGAATGCAAACTAATTGAAACATGATAACACATTTCACCTGAATTTATATTCAAAAGCATATTTCAAAGCACACTTATCATTTGTACTAATAAAATATTTTACTAATGATATGTGTGTTTAATTTTCAGGTACAAATACTTTTTGCAAAGATGGTGTCGACACACACCCACAATGGTGTCGACACAACACCTCAGACTCAAAGGCAAAAAGCTGAAGAAATGCTGAGACTGTGTCGACACTAGTCAAAAAGCAGGTCGACACGAGTTGCAAATTCCAGGAATTAGACTACCAGGTCGACGCAGGATGAGCAGGTCGACACTGGACCTCGTTCCCAGAATTAGACTACTCAGGTCGATGCAGGATGAGGGCAGGTCGACACTGGACCTCGTTTCCCAGAACACCCTATTTTCAGAATTGGGATACAAGTCGAACTACCACCAGAGCAGGTCGACACTGGATCAATTCCCAGAACAGTCTGTTTGCAGAATGGGACAGCAGGTCGACGCAAGATGAGAGCAGGACGACACTGGACCTCGTTCCAGAACAGCCTGTTTTCAGGTTTGGGACAGTGTGTCGACACCACCACCAGGGCAGGTCGACACACTATGGAAGATTCCAACTTAAGATGGATGATTGCCACGTGTCATCTTAGGGCGATGGTGTATCACCTAGGATCGTGTGCCCTTGTACCCAAGGGGTATCTTTGGAATATTTTGGGTATAAAAAATCCCAATTGCCATCCATCACTCAAGAGACCCAACGAACTCTTGGAGCCTCCAGAAAGTTCCCTTTGGCGGCGAGAAGAGTTCATCTCCCTCCTCTGCTCTCCTGGTGTCTTCTGAAGACAAATTTCATCAATTCGATTGTGAGAATTGGAGTGTGATCCTCGAAGAAGCATTTGAAGCGCCTCAAGGAAGAAGATCAAGTAGAAGCATCCGTTGGAGAAGAATTCAAGGAAGATCCCCAGTTCAAAAGTGCAGAGTATCGCTTGGACTTCAGAATCCAAGCTTCTTCCCAATCTGAGCTTCTACAAGAGAGTACACTGAAGAACAAAGTCTTTTCATACAATTCTCAATGTACTTTGTTCTTCTGAGACATTTTGAGATTGTGCAAGTGCTTCAGCATAATTCTCATGAATGTTCTCATGTTCGACATGATCTGCTGCTAGAAATCTATGTCTTGTGTTGGTGTCTAGCAAAGTCATTGTGAGTCATTGTGCTCAGGTTGAGTCGTTGAACTCAAGTGTTGTTTGAGCAGTCTTGCTCAGGGATCTAGAGTAGTCTTACTCTAGAGGTGTGTGAGTTGTAAACTCAGGTGTTGGAGTTGTCTGGCTCCAGTGGGTGTGTTACCCAGGTTGTTTAGTGAATCCTCACTGGGTGTGAGGGGTGGATGTAGGAATCACAGGGTGATTTCGAACCACCTAAAATCTTTGTGCACTTGTCTATTTGTGGTTTGATTCTATTATCCGTTAGATGCTTGCATAGGATCGCTTAAGATTCACTTAATCAACTGTTTCACATCTATTTTATCAACTCTCTTAACATCTCATCAGATCTGTTTTTTTCACTGTTAAAATTGCCTCTAATTCTCAAAGTAATATTTAAATTGCTTAAGCTTCCGCATAGAGTGGCATAGATCTATTCATCCCCCCCCCCCTTCTAGATCTTATCCACACCTTTTCCTCGATCCTTCAGAGGTAACGTAATCCCTTGTGATTATTTAGCTTTTGTATCTCAAATAGAGTCTAAGACAGTCAATGAAGCACTGCATGATGAATCCTGGATATTAGCCATGCAAGATGAACTTAATCAGTTCAAGAGAAACCAAGTATGGTCCCTTGTTCCGAGACCATCAGATCATCCTGTGATTGGCACCAAATGGGTGTTCAGGAACAAATTGGATGAAGCTGGTGTGATCACTAGAAACAAGGCCAGACTGGTAGCTCAAGGCTATTCCCAAGAGGAAGGCAAAGATTTCGATGAAACCTATGCACAAGTAGCTAGACTTGAGGCAATTAGAATCTTACTTGCTTATGCATCTGCATTGGATTTAAAACTTTTTCAAAGGGATGTAAAATCCGCATTTCTAAATGGTTATATAAAGGAGGAAGTCTATGTAGAACAACCACTTGGTTTTGATGATATCGATTTTCCAAATTATGTTTTTAAGTTGCATAAAGCCTTGTATGGATTAAAACAAGCACCTAGAGCATGGTATGAAAGGTTAAGTGCATTTTTATTAAACCATGGTTTCACCAGAGGAAAAGTAGATAGCACATTATTTATTAAGACAAAAGTCAAAAATATATTACTTGTTCAAATTATGTAGATGATATAATATTTGGTTCTACTGATGAATCTCTTTGCAAGTATTTTGAAAAGCTCATGCAGGGAGAATTTGAAATGAGCATGATGGGGGAACTCAACTATTCCTCGGATTGCAAATCAAGCAAGGAAAGAAGGCTCACACATTTGTCAAGCCAAGTACACCAAAGAACTACTAAAGAAGTTTGGTTTTGAAAATGCCAAGCCACTGTCAACACCAATGAGCACATCTACAAGGCTAGACAGTGACAAGGATGGTAATAAAGAAGACCAAAAGCTCTACAGAGGTATGATAGGTTCTTTACTCTATTTAACTGCCAGTAGACCTGATATATTATTTAGTGTATGCATGTGTGCTAGGTATCAGGTAGATCCTAAAGTGTCTCATTTATGTGTCAAATAGATTTTTAGATATTTAGCTAGAACTCATGATCTAGGGTTGTGGTATCCAAAATCATGTGAAATAAATTTATTAGGATATTCTGATGCTGACTACGCTTGATGCAAAATAGATAGAAAAAGCACCAGTGGTTGTTGTCAAATTCTTGTAGGATGTCTGATTTCATGGTCCTCCAAGAAACAAAATTCAGTAGCACTGTCAACAGCTGAAGCTGAGTACGTGGCTGCTGGAAGCTGTTGTACAACACTAGCGCAATAAATCTCACCAAAAATCCAGTTCAGCACTAAGGACAAAGCATATAGAGGTTTTAGATATCTTTTTATTCGAGATCATGTAGCAATGGGAATATAGATATTTCTTTTATAGATACTCAAATAGTTAGCAGATGTCTTCACAAAGGCCTTACCTGAAGAGATATTTACGTCTCTTAGAAGAGAACTAGGCATGTGTAAATTGGATAGGATTATCTGTATACAACTGAAATAACAATAATTTCACAATAACAATTATTCTCTCCCCTAAAATTAAGCAAATTCTTTTAAAAGTCGATTGCTTCATACATATCTGGGACGGTTCGTTAATTTAAAAGTATTTATTCATCTCGAACCTATCTTCGTTTGTCGTTTTCTGCATTTATGACGTTGTCCCTTCAAAATGCACTTTGTCTTTATCTCTTAAATCCCACAAATCTATGTCATAACGATTCATCTCCCTCTCTCATCTCTTTCAACTCGCCTGAGATGATAAACCCTATCGACTCCCGCATCAATTCTGTGAGATTTCAAAGCATCCATCCCTTCCTACGAAAAATTTCTTGAGGGCTTTTGCTCCAATCCTCTTCACGATTGTCCATAACCTTTTTCTGTTCGAATCCATGGCCGTTTCTGGAGTTTCCGGCACCGTTGGGGGCTATGGGGCTGCTTTCCTCACCGCAGAGTGGCAGGAAAGGTTCACCTCCGTGAAGACGAAGCTGTGCGGCAACAAGGGAGTGGATGTAGCTGATCTAGAGAAAAATGCATGCATAGCATAGTGGCAGCGATGTAAAGAATGAAGTGGTCGCAGATGGCAACCTTTTCAGAGGCAAGTTATCCAGACTTGGTGAAAGCTTTTTATGTTTGTCTGAAGTCAGAGGCAGATGGGTCTTTGACATCCAGGTCAAAGGAACCAGATTAGTATCACTTTGTCTGAAGTCAGAGGCAGATGGGTCTTTGACATCCATGGTCAAAGGAACATCGATTAGTATCACTTATGAGTTGTTGGAATCCCTTTTTGGAGTTTTACTTGCGGTCACAGCGGGTAGATAGTGCGACATTCAAGCTAAGGGATTGGGAATAGTTGGTCTTGAGTTCAAGCTGAAGGATGGAAAGATAGATATCAACCAGTTGAGCGCCTTCAACAGGATCTTGCATTCATTGTTTGTCAAATTCTGATGCCCAGGAGTGCCACCTTCTCCACCTGCACAAGGCGGACTCTGATATGATGTTCTGAGCCATCCAGAACCAAGGTATCAACTTGGCAGAAGTTATCATGGAACGGATGAAGATTGCTATGGCAATGATTTGGGACAAGAAAAGCAAGTTGAATTAATGTGTCCCTTCCTTATGCCCATTTGTTAACCAAGATTTTCCAGCACCACGACATCAGTTTAAATGGTGAAGTCTCTGAGAAAATGGGCTAGGCAATTCGGAGTAGAAATTTGAAGAAAAGTGGGTTCTCCTTGGTAGCTGGGGTATGGACAAAAAACCTCAGCAGCTGAAGGTGAGACCATTATTGCAGAAGCCCAGGAAGTCCAAGAAGAGGCGGCTCAGGTAGAAGCAGTAGCAGCACCAGCAGTTCAGGATCAGCAAGCAAATGCCAGGGCAGAGACGCCAGCAGTCCAAGAGTAACAACCTGCAGCAGCAGCAGCAAGGTCAGTGTTGAGGTTTAGACAGTCAGTGGTAGTAGGATTGAGGACATTCCTCTAGAGAACATTGAGCCCGTTGGGCAGGTTGAAGAAGTTGTCACCTTCAGTGCTCAGAGGTGTGTTGGACTCTATCACAAGCACTCAGGGGGAGCCCGAAATGGTTTGTGATCAAATTGCAGATGTTGTGGCACCAGGCCACAGTGAAGATGTCGTAATGGAAGATGCTCCCATTCAGGGGGAGCAAGAAGTGTGGCTGAAGAGTGGCAGCAGGCCACAATGAGGATGTATTGATGGAGGATGCTCCTGTTGAGGGGGAGCATGCAGTTGTGAAGGAAGCGGAGCTTCAGGGGGAGCACACTGCTAACCCCCCCAGTTGATCAATTCAAGAAGGTGTTGTGGAAACACCTCGGATGAAGAGATAAATGTTGCAAATGTGGAGCCCGTTGCTAGGGCAAGTGAAAAAGGGAAAGAGGTAGCTCTGAGATCCCTCTCTCATAAGGAAGCCACACCCGAGGCTAAGGCAGAAGAAATTGAAGATCAATCTGAAGCCCATAATTGATAGATTGGATGAACAAGGTAAAATTCTTTGCTCTGTGCAATCTGATATAGCATCAATTTTAATAGCCAGGGCACTGCAGCTAAGGAATGGGCATGGTCAGAAATGCCTTCAGAGTGGTGAGAAGTGAGCTCAGCAGCATCAAGGAATCAGTAGCTGCTATTTCAGATCTTTTGAGGGTGCAATCTACTCCTGCCCCTCCTGCTCCTTCTCCTGCACCTCCTGCCAGCAGCTCAGGGTCATGAGGGCCAAGGCAATCAGATGAAGATAATCGGCCATCAGGGCCAAATTCTGAAGAACCAGCAGGGCCATCCGAGCCAAAAGTTGTTGAAGAAGTGGCAGTTTCAGGGCCAGCTGATGCAGAGAAGTCTGGGCCATCAGGGCCAGCAGAGGATGTGTCTAGGCCACCCGGGCCAGTGAATTCAGAGGCTGCACCTTCCAGAGCAGAAGACCATGCTGTAGCCCCTGAGCCCCCTAGTTATTCTCCTCTTCCAACTCCAGCTCCTCCTTCTTCACCATCATCCTCCACAGCACCTCCAGCACCTACCACCTTCAAACAACCCCTTCCTAGAAACATTTCATTTCCTAAACCATTTCCTTCCCAGTCCTCCTCATCTCCTATCTCCTCCACTCACATTCTCCTCTTCCTTCCTTTAAGGTTCCTCCAGCCTCCTCATCAGTTGGAGCCTCATCCTCTGGTCCTTCTTCCTATGGACTATCTGATATTCCTCCATCCACATCTCATTCCTTTCTTCATCCTCCTACTCCTCCCTCCTTTATAACTATTATTCCACAAAGTGCTCAAATTGATGCCCCCTTCCTCAGGGCCATCAAAGATGAATTTGAAGAAGCGATTCTCCGTTCAGTTTTGCTACTCCTCCCTCCTTTATAACTATTATTCCACAAGTGCTCAAATTGATGCCCCCTTCCTCAGGCCATCAAAGATGAATTTGAAGAAGCGATTCTCCGTTCAGTTTTGAAAGTTAGTACTCATATTCATAGACAGGCCCCTCTAGCCCTGTCACTAAGAAAAGAAACTTACTTCCACTCATTCTATTTCTTCGGAACCTTGTTTTCCCCCCTTTAGTTTTCTCTTACTGTCGAAAATAAACAACCCCTCTATCGAGAATTTCTTCAGAAACCACCTTGCCACAATTTTTGGACTTCCATACCTAAATCTAACCGCCATCTAAATATCATCCTCCTTTCACTTCTCTATCCAAAGCTGAAAAATCTAAAATCTTTTCCTTGGCTGAAGCAAAATCAAGAACAATGGGCTCGGGGCCACAAGACCCTATACAATAAATTTCTACTAGCCATTCAACCAGATTCCCTCCCCAGGATCACTCCTTGACTCTCTCTCTGATGTTCCAGATTCTTCACAAGGATAGGCTCCCTTAGTTCAAAAGGAGATTAAGTTGATCAGCATTTTCAGATGGTTCAACGACTACCGCTCTAAATAATCTACCTGAAATTCAGCTTGGCCAGTTTCGGCAGGCCATCTCCAATCTTGGATCTTCTGTGGCAGTCTCCTCTCTCCATTCAAGTGGACTTTGCCATTCTGCCATTACCTGATGTAGTATTTCTCCCTCCTCTTCATTATCTGGTTATGGACTCCGATGTTGGCTCCATCATTTTTGAGCGCTTTGCCAGAGTCATGGGGAGAATTCATGTGCAGAAGGGAAATCTAGTTGCCTTCCATAGATTTTTGTTCAGAGAGTATCATCAAGGCCATATAAACTCAGATGTTCTTGCCCCTCTCTTGTTCGAATGTGAGAGGTCATCTCCAGTAGAATGAGCCAGATTTTACCCTCTGTCTGCTCAGCAGCTTGACGATATCAATGCCTCTCAACCAGAGCAAATAAGCCTCTTGTTTCAGCTGTTGAATTCCTCGACATGAACTCCATTCACCTTGTTCGAGATCCATTTGCTATCTGGGTTGAGAGATACAAGGTTTATGTAGCCATGAGAATACAACTGAAGCAGAAGCAGATCTTTTATCCTATCTCAATTGATCAGCTCCTCTCGTGCGCCAGTTTTGGGAAAACTAGTTTTTATAAAGTTTCCTTTAATAGAGATCGCTATGCTCTATTCTTAGAAGAGTAGCGGGTTCTTCATCTCTAGAGGATGGTTCCCATCATGGGACCTTCCTACTCCATCGCTTGCGGTGTTTTTTAGGCAGTATTTTGAAGAGCAGAAGTTAAGGCTTGGGAGGTCATTTCCACATGCCTCTCTTCTGTCTTGTCTTCTACCTTCCTGTACCCTCTCAAGAGTAATACAAATACTTTCATTTGCTCTCATCTTTATCTTTTCTTTCTCTCTTCTTTGTCTCATTATGGTATCTTTTTGCTTAATGACAAACAGGGGAGAAAATAACCATTATGGAATACATTTCTCATTCTATTCGTAAAATTACTTAGATTTATGTCAGAACCTTTGTTTTTGTCATCACTAAAAGGGGGAGATTGATATCAGTTCATCCCCATATAATTTCATGAATTATATATCTATTTGGTCATTAAAAAACTTCAAAGTGTTATCTAACAATTTTTCACGAAGCTTAGACACAGGAAGTAAATCAGGCGAAATCAAGAAAATATGTAAGTATTTCTTACATTGTAGCATTTAAAGTTCAAACATTGTAATTTTTCTAAGTAAACATCGGTTTCCCAAGTGAGAACAATGATTTGCTCTCACAACGATTCCCAAGTGAGAACAATGATTTGCTCTCACAACAATTTATTAAGTGAGAACAACGATTTACTCTCACAACGAGAACAACGATTTGGTCTCACAACGATTTGTTAAGTGAGAACAACGATTTGCTCTCACAACAATTTGTTAAGTGAGAGCAACCATTTACTCTCACAATGATTTGTTAAATGAGAACAACGATTTGCTTTCACATCGATTTGGTAAGTCACACATCGGCTTGGTCGCCGTAACGATTTGATAAGTCTTACATCAACTTGGTCGCCGTAACGATTTGATCAGTTTCACATCGATTTAGTTCTCACATCGATTCGATAAGTTACACAATGATTTGGTTGCTGTAACGATTCGATAAGTCACGACAATGACTTGGTCGCCGTAACGATTCGATAAGTTACACAACGATTTAGTTGCTATAATGATTCGATAAGTCACAACAACGACTTGGTCGCCGTAACGATTCGATAAAGCAAACAACAATTTGGTCACTGCATCGATTTGATAAGTAGCACAACGATTTGCTTATAACGATTCGCTCTCAATGACTTACTTATGTGTGTATAACGATTTTCTTTCACTCAAAGAACAATTTGATCATTGTATCGATTCGATAAGTGAAACAACGACTTGCTTATGTTTGTATAACGATTTGCTTACTAGCATACAGCGATTTGTACACACAACGATTTCATAGTCTTACCACTGATTTATTATCAAACGATTTCATGGACTACAACGACTTGACATTTAAACATGTTTCAATATTTAAAGTCAAAGCAGTCTTCTCACGTGTTTCTCTGATATCTATGCATTTAATGCGACTGTCACATTTCCTGCAATGCATATCTGAATATCTTCTATTCTCATGTTTATATAAGAAACACTTTTAGGAAAACAGAATGGCATTTCTAATTTGGTGTATATTCTTCTAAACGTTGACTGACAACAAGAGACAGCATAGCTGTCTATGTTGAGCATTTATTGTGTGCAAGTCCTCGACCCAGCACAACCCCATACATTGTTGGACAAAGTAGAAGCTGAAGGATATCAAGAAGGATCTTCTCCTTGCATGCATGGAACATAAAGGACAATTGACTGCAACATACCTATTGAAGAATAAGGAGAACCATGCAGTCTAACATTCACTAAAGCCTAGAGACAACAGACATCTCAACGGCTACTTTAGCAAGAGAAGATATTTATACAAGACTCAAGACTCCTGGAAAAAGCACTTTTGAAGTGTTCAAAAATCTCAAGGAAAAATCCTGGAAGTGATAGAGTTTTTAGCGAAAGAGCTTCTTGCTTTCCACTCCAACCTTTTTAGCTCTTGCTCTCCATGCCTCATGGTTGTGTTAGTTTTGGAGAGCCCTTGTGATATGAGATTCTATTATATATAGATCTATCTTTCTCAGTCACTGCCTCAGATCGAGTGTTTGCATAAGCTTGGTCTAGGGCAATTCGCCTGTTTCCCACTTTCCTGAGAAGTTCCTCTTCGTGTGTGAAGAGAAGACCTATTGGAAACAGGTGGTGAGTGTTCCCTTCGTGTTGAAGGAAGACCTGTGAATCAGGGTGTTTTTTCCTCTTCGGGTGTGAAGAGAAGCCAGCTGCAGCTAGATGTGTAAGTGTCCTTGAGGGGACTGTACCCTTGGGTAGTGAAATCCTGAGTTGTTTGCTCAAGGACTGGACGTTGGACTCCTTTGGAGAGGAGGTCCGAACCAAGATAAAATCCTTGTGTTGGATGATTGCCTGTTTGTGCTTGTTATTTTTTTTGTATTACTACACTAACAGTCGAACGTAGTGTTTTGTGTTGAACGTTTTTGTTGTCAGGTTTAGATAATCGAATTTTAAGAATCCCATTCACCCCCCCCATCTGGGCTTGCTAGCTGGGCAACATGACACACTTCCTTAATATTTCTGGCCCCAAGCACGTATGAAGCTTTAGGTTGAAAAATGTTTCCTCTAACATGTTGTAGTTCTAGTTCTGGACGTCTGCAAAGTACTTTCAAATCCTTCGTTTCGCCTTTGACGTTCATAATTGTGTTGAACACATTATCAAAAACATTCTTCTCTATATGCATGACGTCTAGATTATGTCCTATCAAAAGTGTTGACCAATAAGGCAATTCTCAGAAGATACTTTGCTTCACCCAATTGTGATCCTTTCCAAACCCTGGGATTTTTCAGGTACTACCAGCTAGTTGTGACATAGTTGGTAAGTTCTAGACGCTGCCTCGCTATGTTTCCACCCGACACCCGTTCCATATCCACCTCATCCAATTCAATTGTATTTTTCATAAATGAATCCTTCTGCTTTTGGAAATGATGGTCACTTGATAGAAACCGACGATGATAATCAAACCAACATGCTTTCCCCCCAGATTTCAACACGAATGATTTTGAACCCTCAATACAATAAGGACATGCCAACCTCCCATGTGTGCTCCAGCCTGATAGCATGTCATACGTTGGAAAGTCACTTATTGTCCACATTAATGCAGTCTTTAAATTGAAATTCTATTTTCTGGATGCATCATACCCATCTGACCATAACAATTTTAGCTCATCAATCAACGGTCTGAGATATATGTCTAAATTTTTTCCTGGACTTTTTGGACTAGGAATTAGCAATGAAAGGAAGAGATTCTCATGCTTCATGCACATGCCTAGAAAAAGGTTGTACGGTGTTAAAAATACTGGCCAACATGAGTAAGATGCCACCGTGCCTCCGAATGGATTGAAGCCGTCCGTGCAAAAACCCAGCTGCATGTTGCGTGGATCCCTTGAGAAGGAAGGATGAGTACAGATAAAATGAGTCCAAGCTTCACCATTGGCAGGATGACTGATTTCACCATCATCATTATGGACTCTTTCTGCATGCCAAGTCATATGTCCAACTATCTTCGGGGACATGAACAACCGCTGCAATCTGGGTGTGATCGGAAAGTACCACAGTAACTTATATGGAACATCCTTCTGCTTTGACTTGTCTCGTCTCTTAGGCTTAGATCTATCATGCTTACAGATAGAACATGATGTCTTATCTACATCATATTTGTAGTACAATGTATAATGATTTTTTTTTAATCAAAAGCGGTCCTCAAGTTCTCTACCAGGAGAGTGCACCCTCCCCCAGAGGGGGAGAATGGACCCACTCCACCAGTGAGTTAACTTGGACCGAAAATATTATAAAAGTGGAATTACAAAGGAACACAGGCTGTCACAGCTAAGTCAACCTAATGGGTAAGACCCGATCTATCAATAACCACTGGCCCTTTACAAGGATGAGGAAGGTCTTTGGCACTTCGATAAACATTGTTCTGTCTAGATAGAATCGCAAAGTTTGCAAGAGCATCAGCCACCTGGTTTGTTTCCCTATACATATGAAGAAGCGAACTGCCACTATGTAATAGAATTCTTCTTGCTTCTGTCCACCATCTAAAGGATTGCCAAGACACCATTCTATCATCATTTATGGAGTGGGCAAGAACTTGAGAATCAGTGTAAACAATGGATATCTTGTAGCCAATAACAGCCGCAAGATGGAGACCATCAGTAAGCGCTCTAATCTCAGCTTGCATGCTGGTTCCTGTTCCATAAAAATGAGAGAAAGCCAAGTGCACATTTCCCATAGAGTCCCGAATACATCCTCCACCACCACAATCACCAGGATTTCCTTTGCAGGCGCCATCAACATTTAGACTGAAGTCATGTAAGGGAGGAATCCATCTGATTAGCTTCAAAGTTTTGGTAGAACACTGAGGAGTTAAGCCGAAGCTGAGAAGAATCTGCCATTCATCAAGAGAGGGGGCGACTCTGAATATGATTTTAGATAGGGAATGGCCCATACTATTCTGGACATTGTTAACGCTGGCCCCAAGGGAGATAGTGGACTCTTCAAATCTTTTAGCACATCGCCATTTCCAGATTTCCCAAATGATGAGCATGAAGTCATAAAAAGTAGAAAAACCATAGAGGGAGAGAATATTGCTGTGCTGGACGATATTCCACAGGCGGACAGTGAGGTTGGGATGCATGTTTATTCTGGGAGAGATCAATGGTTGGAACCAATTCCAAAAGAAAGCTGCTCTGTCGCTGTGAAAGAAAAGGTGGTTTAAGGTTTCTTGTTGGGGGTGAGAGCAATAAGAGCAGCGGGAGGCCATAGGAATGCCAATGTCAGCGATGCGGCCATCCACTGGGACATCACGATGCAACACTTTCCATGAGAATAAGGAGGCCCTGCGGTTAAAAGATCTGTGCCAAATTTTGGAAAGAGCAGCTCTATGAACTCCAGTAGGGCGAGTGAGGTTATAAGCAGAACGGGTGGTGAAGGAACCATTAGGGGAGGCAGCCCACATACACTTGTCCTCATCTTCAGTCAGAGTAACGCCATCCAAAACAGTGTGGGGAATAATAGAACGCAAGTTGTGATTTGCATTAGAACAAACCTCACTCAACGTGGCTGATATTTGACTATGGTCTCCAGAAACATTGAGGGAGTCACACAGGGGTTTATCTCCAATCCAAATATCATGAAGAATATCAATATCATTGCCATTTCCATGCACCCATCTGGTGTTGTCGTTTAGAATTTTCTCAGCTTCTATAAACAAAGAATTGGGCATCCCGAGAATAATGTCCTTCTTCAACATCTGATATCTCTTTCTTGCATAATTAGCCCATAAAGAAGATCCATGTTTAACATTCCAAAGTTGCTTGACGGCTAAGGAGAGCTGAACATGGTGCAAGCTGCGGACACCAAGCCCCCCCTCCATGATGGGCCGATGGATAGAAGCCCAAGGCACCCAGTGGCGGCGATGAGAGCCATTAGTGCCATTCCAGAAGAATGCATCTGAAATCTTACCAAAATAGTTGATAATGGATTTCGGGATGTAAGATGCCGCTGCAAGATAGACTGGCAGAGAAGAGATGACCAAGTTTATTAAGGTGAGTCTGCCAGCTTGGGATAAAAGTTTAGATTTCCAAATATTGAGCTTCCCATTAACTTTATCAATAAGGAATTTAAAGTCAGCAGTGAGAAATTGCCCAGCTTTGAGAGGAACACCAAGGTAGGAGAGGCATCCGCTTTTCCTAGTAAAACTTGTTGCTCGTTGGATTTTAGAGATAGTGGAAGCAAGAGCCTTCTGAGATATCATAAAGCTGCTTTTTGCTGGGTTGATTTGCTGACCCGAGGACTTGGCATACACTTGGAGGAATTCCATCAACCGATTGATGTTTCTGATGTTGCCATTTAAGAAGACCAAAGTGTCATCGGCGTAGAGGAGGTGAGAAGGAGGAATACAGCCCCTAGGACCAGCGTAAGGTGTTAGGAGACCAGAAGTGACCATGTTCTTAATTCCTCTGTTGAGAACTTCTTTCATAATAATAAACAGCACCGGAGCTAAAGGATCTCCTTGACGAAGGCTCCTGGTAGATTTAAAGAAACCAACATGGTAGCCATTGAAAAGAACGGAGAACCAACAATTGGAGACAATCATGCCAATAAGAGAAATGAATCTGGAAGAGAACCCAAATTTTTTGAGGACTTGGAAAAGAAAGTCCCACTCTACACTGTCATAAGCCTTTTTTATATCCAACTTGAAGATGGCATTATTGCCTCGAACCTTGCGGCCAATATCTTTAACCATCTGTTTAGCCATAGTAACATTGTCTAGAATAAATCTGCCTTTAACAAAGGCCCCCTGTTCTTCAGAAATAATGCTTGGCAGAATTGGAGTTAGTCTGTCACTAATAATTTTAGAGACAATCTTGTTGCAAAAATTACACAGACTAACAGGTCTGAAATCATTGAAGGAAGTGGGATGTGCCTTCTTCGGAATGAGAGCGATCAGAGTGGAGGAGATACCTTTAACAAAGGAGTACCCCTGGAAAAAAACCCTTGACAGCCGCATACACATCTCCTCCCACAATATCCCAACAAGTAGTGAAGAAA
This sequence comes from Colocasia esculenta, assembly GCA_014218235.1. NCBI lineage: Eukaryota > Viridiplantae > Streptophyta > Magnoliopsida > Alismatales > Araceae > Colocasia > Colocasia esculenta. The sequence continues at coordinate 90,819,153 of CM024760.1, forward strand.
GACCCTGTGAATCCATCAGGACCAGGGGAACTCGCCCCCTCACGGCCAGCCTATCTTCCTCCATATCAGGTATAGCACACAAGACATTGTTATGATCATCAGATATGATAGAAGGGATAACACTAAGAATATTTTCACTGATGACATGGTTAGTTTTTTGCAACATATTTTCAAAGAAACCAGCAGCCTCCTTGGCAAGGATATCTTGGTTATCACACCACTGACCATTGACCTGAAGTCTGGCAATATAATTTCTTCTTCTATTACCATTAGCCACAGCATGATAAAAGGATGTGTTCTTGTCGCCATTATCCAACCAGTTTATGCGAGCTTTTTGAGCCCAAAAGACCTCAACACGCTTCATTGCTTTCCTAAGATTAGCATTAGCCGCCCCCAATTCAGATCTATTCTCTGGTGTGGGATTCATATCAAACTCTTCTTGCCTGATGGACACCTCTTTTTCCTGCATGGACAGGTTGTCATGGATGTTTCCGAATGTGGTTTTGTTCCAGAGCCGAAGGGCACCTTGAGATGGAGATTAACCCAAGGATTACTGTGGCTAGCATTACTCGACTTTCAAGCATTGTCAACTGTAGAAAGAAATGTATCGTGATCAGTCCACATAGATTGAAAAGTAAATCTAGCGGGGCTCCTGACAGTGGGGAGGCAGGAGGCTAACAACGGCGCATGATCAGAGGGCCCTCTTAACAAGTGAGTAATCTGAAAACCAGGGAAAGCATCTTCCCATTGATTGTTAATGAAGAATCTATCTAATCTGGATTTAACGGCCGCAAGGCCAATGCGGTTATTAGACCAGGTGAAAGGTGATCCACTGTACCCAGCATCAATCAAAGAGGAGGCAGACATGCATGCATTAAAGTTGACCATCGCCTGAAACTTGGGAGAATTGCCACCCTTTTTCTCCAAGGGTGTCGAAACACAGTTAAAGTCTCTTCCTACTATCCAAGGAGTAGTGATACTGCTAGACAAATTTATAATCTCATCATACAGTATTCTTCTTCTGTCAAGTCTGCAGGAGCCATACACCACAGTGATATAATAATGAGTGTTATTGTTGGACTGGATATCCAGAGTGATATGTTGGTCGGAAGAATTAACAACTTGAGTATTATTGCTTCGCCAGCAGACCCATATAGTGGAGCTATCATCATTGTTACCAACTACCGAGTCCATCTTGAGATAGGAACACACCCTCTTAGCCCGGAGAAAGGAGACTTTGGGCTCAGCTATAGCTACAATGTCTACATGGTATTTCTTGATATGTCTACGAAGGGCAGTCTTGGAGGCGGTGTTAGATACGCCTCTGATATTCCAATATAATATAGGGCTGGTCATGAGGAAATGTAGCCATTAGGGCGCCCCACAGCCTTGGCCTTAGATCTGGTACAAATACCTCTGTCCCTGCCAAGACTTCCATCTTTAGGATCAATAGTAGGCATGAAAATATTTTCTTTAGCAGCTAGCTCAGAAACTTTTCTTATCAGCATTTCAGGATCTTGATTTTTGGAAATCGCATCTTCGGAGAAATCATACCTTCTTCCTCCTCAAAACCAGTGCTTCGGGACTTTGCTGCTCCCCCCTCATCCGCCATGGAAAGAACTTTTAGAATTATGGTCGTGTCCTCGACGTCGTTTACGCCATGCAACGTGGAATCCCCATGCAAAACATTTGACATTCTAGTATCATTGACAAGGGCAGCCTGAACCTGCTGAGGATTCTCCTTCGGAGTACCCGACTGAGCCAAACCTTCATTGATGGGGTTATGTCGGTTATCTTCGTCTTGGATCTGAGTTGCAGTCTGAGGCTCCAGTTGTACTGACAGAGTAGTGATGGCTTTTGGTGGTTCCGATGGGACTAGAAAATGATTAACATCATCTATGGGGGCCGGTTCTTCCGAGATACCCTGAAGAGGAGCAAAGCTATTCCCTAGCACATGGGGCGTAGAGGGCACTTTGTGTCGCCAGGTCTTCTTAGGTTTATCTGGATTTCTGGGTTCCTGCGGTGGATGTCTGGCCTCTGGGTTCTCATCCTTCCTGTTCTTCTTGACGCATTCAGATTCCGCATGACCTATCTTGTGACAAAATCCACACACTGCAGGGATTCGGTAGTAATTAATTTTTTGCCAGAAGCCATCGGTGCCACAACCTATCCATATCCTGTCGGGTCTAGCTTTGAGGATATCCAACTCGACGCAGACAAATGCCTCACTAGTTTGAGTAAGCGCAGAGGTAGGTTCATAGATTCTCATAACATGTCTCACATTGCCTGCTATGGATCTGAGAAAATCTTCATAGTAGTAATGAACCGGAAGCATGGGGAAGCCAATCCATATAGGAAGAATGGTGGGGTCTGCAGAGAAATCAAAGTGGGCATCCCACTTGAAGAACCTGTACAGCAGGCCTTTGATATATAGACTACATCTCAGAATAACTGATATGTAGTCTTCCTCAGCATCAAATCGTATTAACAAGTGTCTGCTGTTCAAAACACTAATAATAAACTCACCCTTCAGTTGAAGCCTTTGAGAAAGTGTAGACTTGATTTCCAGGATAGAAGACGGCCATAAGCACATCGGACAATAACTGCTAGCTTTAGGGTATTAATGGACATGTTTACCTCATCCTTGGAGAAGAAGACAGCAGGCTCTCCTGCATCTGTGAAGCTTGGAGCTTTGACTCCGATGGGAACAGGCGGAGGAGGTTTTGATGAAGAAATAATCTGTGCGTATGATCGCCTCCCTGTAGAATACCCTTCAGCAGATTGGACCAAAATCGGCGTCGCCATGGTGGAAGCGCCGCCAGCCCTGAGGGTTGGCAGCCCAAGTAGCCCCAGCGAGAGACAAAATTTCCAGAGCTTCTCTCTCTAGGTTAGAGAGAGAAACTCATCTAACAAAACTAATGCTTTAAGTTTGTTAGTAGTACACAATGTATAATGATTACGGCATGCATCAATTTTCATAAATCCAAGCCCCAAATCATTCACCATCTTCTTCGCATGGTAAAAATCATCGGGAAACCTCTCTGATTGAGGAAGCATACTCTTGGTGAGTGAGAGAAGCCAATCAAAACAACTCTCGCTCATATGAAATTCAGACTTCAAATTCAATAGATGCGACACTGCAGACAACCGTGTATGCTTCTCACAACCATCCCATAATGGCTCATCAGCATCTCAAAGTAACTGATAACATCTCTGAGCTGTATTATTCGGCACTTCTTCATTGTATTGGTCATCTTGAATATTAAACTCCAAACCAGCAGCATCGACAACCATGTCTACGTAGTTACCTATGGAGGCAAAGTTGGCTGGTTCATACGACTAGTTATTAAAGTCACCATGAGACGACCATAACTCATAATGGGCAACAAATCATCTTGTATACAAATGATGTTGCACATCTCATGTCGATATCCACTTTCTGTTCTTATAAGCTGAATAGGGACATCAGATGTTACCCATCAGATCAACTACTGCCAATGAATTCCTCAATGCAAACTGAATGAAACTGTCAACTTCGTCTTTAAACTCCTCTGTCACAACTCCATTAACTATTCCACGGTACATCCATGACTGATTCTCATATGACATTTTTCCTACATAGATTAAATGTCATCTCACGAGCTACACTATAAATTGTATAACAACTTAAGAGATTCACCATAAAATCCTTTGTTGGCCATTTGTTGAGTTAAAACCCAACCCACCCCCACATCATTCGAGTAAATCAAAATGAATAGGCAGGACATGCTAATAGATTATCACTTTATACCCATCCATGAATATTTGATTGCACTTAGATGGCCATTTACTATGCATTTGTATATTTTTCTGAAAATTTTGGCAACATCTCCCCGCACCTCTCCGATATACCAAAAATATTTATTGATTAAGAAATTTTCTTAAACACTTATTTCTAAGTGGCTAAGAAAATATTCAAAATCAATAAATCTATACCAGAGAGGAGTGAGAAGACGCAACTAAAATTTTCAACAACTGTACAAACACATATTGTAAATAACCACCTAACTGTGATCAAACATTCACAGACTGTCCAAAACGGGACAATTCAAGACATTGAGTTAGATATATACGTTCTCATCATTGAAAATGAGACTCGTGCACATCAATCCCAAAGTCTTGAGTGGGAAGGTTCATTGACACGAGCTTAACATGCTCTCTTGAGGTATGTGTAGTGATAAATTGCTATACATGCATAGATAAAATTAAAAACCACATAAATATAAAAGGAAAATGAAAACAAAATATTACATGTGAACATGTGCAATATTAAACCAAATTCACACATACATGTAAATGAATTACATTAAATTAATAAGTGCAATACTAATCACTAAACTAAAAATAAATATTTAAAAGAAATCCATATAATAATGTCCTATTGAATTAAGTTCGAATCAAGGATCTAATATCTAGAAGGAAGAGTTTGAACTAATTTGTTTTTCTTGAATTGGGATATATACCTCATTGGTGTTAAAGGCCTATTTGCATTGCTATGTCATGGAGCACACATATCCCATTTGAATTGGGATGCACATTTCATTAGGGTTAGCATTGACTTATTTATACCCCATCTTACATTGCATAGGTACATGGGATTTCTTATCATCATGCTTGGAGTCAAAGCCCCATTTTCTTTACTTTCCTCATATGAGAAAAATGATTTTTTTTTCCTGTATGTTAGAGTGGCTCAGCCACTTGAACTTAACATGCTAGAAAGTAGGAGGTCTTGGGCTCGAGGCCTCAAGGTCCCCCCCACCCAACCCTATCCCAAAGCATAGTATACCCCCTTAAACAAATCTCTTGCACACCTCAATGGTGATAGCCCCTCTTAAGCCAAAAATCTCACCTGGCATTCTTGTGGGCACGAGAGAGGGTTTGGAAGAAGGGAAAAGCTTAAATCCCCCACATTGTCATTGGCTCGGGGCGCGCTCTTTGTTAGTCAGTTTTTTAGTCGATAAAATAGCTCTCTAGCTTTTCTTAAAAGGGAAAAATACATTCTTATTCCTTAGGTCAAAATCTCAAAACTCTAACTCAAAATTTAAATCTTAAACTAAGAGAATCCTCTATAGAGGGCTAAACTCTTAAAGATTTTTAATATGAGACTAAATAATTTTTCAATATTTTGAGACGTAATATGGATGAAGACAAATGCCTACATACAAAGAGATAATTTAGTGGATAAATTCACTCTAATATCATGTTAAATATTCAAATTGTAACTTAAAAAGTACGCATTGAGTTAAAAGAATCCTCTACATATATGGAAGTGAAATTCTAAAAAAAAATTAATATGAGACTAAACCACGATATCTTATACCTTATGTTCTTCTAATCAAGACTAGTTGTGTCTCAAAGAAAATTGAGTTTTCTATTTGTATTGGGATCAATGGTTATTATTCGCCTCAGATATATGTAAGTGATAGTGTCTTGTATGTATCTCAAATGGGCAATAAACACCTGCCCCAGTGTGGGAGATAAATCTTTCCCTATGCCCCAAGTTTCATGCCACGCCCCCATTGTCCAGCTTTGTTCTTTTTCTTTAAAAACTTTAATGTTGTCGATCCCAATATCATTAGAATTCAACACCATATTGTTGTACATGCATAGCTTCATACCATGTTAGTTGACCAATCTGACTTTGTATTTATCATGTGAATATATCCTTCTTTTGTTGAGTAAGCAATAAGGGTCAAGATGCTTTGGAGGGCACTGAATTCAAATTCTATTTAGGACACCTACTTTAGAGTTAAACATATAAAGAATGATCAACTTTCGTAAATAAAATTTAAAACTTTCAAAGGCCCTACTTGCACTGTGTGGCTATAGGCTAAAGAGTTGCTGCTACAATATAGAAAAGTAATCATTCGTGCAAGCTCAACTAATTTCTGGTATGAGAATTGGGATTGGGGACAAAGCTTTAATCTCAAACACCTCTGATGAGAATTCATAATATATTATTATGTCAAATTTAAAAAGAATTCATAGTATAAATAAATAAATACATTACAATTATATAATCATGTAAAAACCACACAAATATGACATTATAAGCATAATGTGAAAAATTTGACATTACAATAGTGCACCAAAATTTGGGTGGGGGAGTATGGCACTGTGGAGGGGGGTGGGGGATAAGGAGGTGGGGGCACTGTGGAGAGGTAGTAGTGGAGGGGGAGGGGATCGCTAGGTCTAGAGGGGGAGCAGTGGAGGGGGAGGGGGTCGCCAGGCCAGAAGGAGGAGCAGTGGAGGGGGAGGGGGTCACTGGGAGGGGCCTAGGAGGGGGAGGGGGTGGCTGGGAGGGGGAGTTGGGGCACTATGGAGGGGGTGGGGTGGGGGTGCTGGTAAGGGTGGCCTAGATGAGGGTGTGGGGGCACTATGGAGGGGGAGGGGGAGGGCAGCGGCAGTGGGGCGTAGAAGGGGGAGGGGTAGCGGCGAGTGGGGGGTTGGTTGCATAGGAAGGGAGGGAGGGCAGAAGCGGTGGGGCACAGGAGGGGGAGGGGCAATGGCGGGGGGGGGGGGGGGTTGCACAGGAAGGGGGGAGGGTGGCGGCGGTGGGGCACAGGAGGGGGAGGGGCAGCGGTGTAGGGCGGCAGAAGGGAGGCGGCGGAGGGGCATCGGGGAGGAGCCAGAGTACCTGAGATTGGCGGCAGCAACGTCAGTCCCTAGAGGCCGCAAGGTGGTGGTGGAGGAGGCATCGGTCTCCGAAAGCGATGAGAGAGAGAGAGAGAGTGAGTGATTTCGGAAGGAAGGCGGGAGGGGAAAATGGGGGGTTGGTGATAGAAATTCTGACGAAAGAAGTTCCATTGGAATATCTGTCGGCATTTCTGACAGATTCTTTTGACGAAAGGAAACTTGTCGGCATTACTGATGGCATTTCCAATGTATTAAGTTTCGTCGGAAATTCCGATGGATATTTTCAACAGAAATTTTCCGTCAGTGTTTTCGATGGTATTACCGACAAAATATTTCCATCGAAAATATCCGTTGGTAATGCCACTTTTCCTTGTAGTGTACTTTAAGATCAGGAACCACTCCCTCCGATTCTTCAAAACTATGCTAGGATGGAAAGCTGCATCTAATACTTTTAGGAACTCTTCCCATGAAACTTGTCAAGCTGTTCTTCTGACAAAGTGGTCACCATCTACAACCGCCACCAGTCTTCAGCTAATAAGTCGACTGGTAGCCAGCAACACTTTTCTCTTCTCTAAACAAGCTACTAACTTGAATAAAAATTCCATTCTAAAACCCATTCTTTTGTTTGGCTCAGGTTAGCTCCACTCACAAGTGCCGACGTCGCAACTCTAAATACTTCTCGAGGCTCGTCATCTTCACAATTCCTTTGTCACAACACCCTATTCATAATCAAAATACACCATCCACATGAGAGATACATGTTCACAAGCTATAACTTCATAACAACAGTACACCTAAGTTACTTATTAGGAGGATTTTAATTATTGACATCTCTTATAAACCTCAATAGACTTGCTCTAATACCATCTGTGGTGGGCTTGGATACTCATACCTATTAAGACTCCAAATCTAGATCCGCCTCCCATGAGTTTGAAACTCATAAGAGATACTAATGGGTAGAGAGGTAAAGAAGTGACTGTAATAATTTAAATAGACGTCGATTAACAATAATTAAATAACATGCTCCCAATTTAAAACTCAAGTATGTGATGTTCAGTCCATCCCTATATAATTTCATTTATGCCTATTTTGGTGATTAACAAAACTATAATAAGTATTGTCTAACAAGTTTCCTTGAAGCTAAGTCACAGGAAATAAGTCAGGCAAAATCAAGCAAAAATATGTAAGTATTCTTATACTATATCATTTAGAGTAATTCTTCTAAGTACACATCGATTTCCTAAGTGATATAATGATTTCATTAAGATCATAATGATTTGTTAAGTGAGAAACAACGATTTGGTTCTCACAATGATTTGTTAAGTAAGAAACAACGATTTGGTCTCACAACGATTTGATATGTTACACAACGACTTGGTCGCCGCAACGATTCAATAAGTTGCATAATGACTTGGTCACCGGAATGATTCGATAAGTTACATAATGACTTGGTCGCCGTAATGATTCGATAAGTTACATAACGACTTGGTCGCCATAACGATTCGATAAGTTACATAACGACTTGGTCACCGTAACGATTTGATAAAGCAAACAATGATTTGGTCACTGCATCGATTTGATAAGTAAAACAACGACTTGGTTCTCACAACGATTTGTTAAGTGAGAAACAACGATTCAGTTCTCACAACAATTTGTTAAGTGAGAAACAATGATTTGGTTCTCACAATGATTTGTTAAGTGAGAAAGAATGATTTGGTCTCACAACGATTTGATATGTTACATAATGACTTGGTCGCCGTACCGATTCGATAAGTTACATAACAACTTGGTCGCCGTAACGATTCGATAAGTTACTTAACGACTTGGTCGCCGTAATGATTCGATAAGTTACATAATGACTTGGTCGCCGTAACGATTCGATAAGTTACATAATGACTTGGTCACCGTAACGATTCGATAAAGCAAACAACGATTTGGTCACTGCATCGATTTGATAAGTAGAACAACGATTTGTGTTCACAATGACTTGCTTATAATGATTTGCTCACAACGATTTGTGTTCATAACGACTTGCTTATAACGATTTGCTTTTAACGATTTGGTCACAACGATTTGTGTTCACAACGACTTGCTTATAACGATTTGCTCACAACGATTTGTGTTTACAACGACTTGCTTATAACAATTTGCTTATAACGATTTGCTCACAATGATTTGTGTTCACAACGACTTGCTTATATCTGTATAACGACTTGTGTTCACATCGATTTGCTTATGCTTGGACAACGATTTGTTTATGCTTGAACAACGATTTGTTTGCATCTGCACAATGATTTGCTTCTACTATAAGAACGATTCGTTTGCTCTTGCCACAATTTCATTAGTGGAACAATGTCTCATAGACACATCGATTTCTCTATCATAAATTTAATCAATATATCTATTATTCTCATATATTTTCAAATATTGTGAAATTCAAAGTCTTCCCCCACACATCTCTAATATCCTTGCATTTATTATGAATGTTCACATCATTTGCTCGTTACCTTCCATTCTTATGTTTCTATAAGAAACACTTTTCAGAAAGCAGAATGACATTTCTATTTTGGTGAATGGTCTTACTGCATGAATTCAAACGTTGACTGACAGCAAGAGACAACATAGCTATCTATGCTTTGGCATTTAATGTGTGCAGGTCTCTGTCAGTACCATGTCATACAACGTTGGAAAAAATAGAAGTTGAAGGATATGAAGATGGATCTTCTCCTTGCGTGCATGGGTCGTAAAGCATTAAATGACTGCAAGCACACCTGTCGTACTCGACGAACCATGCAGTCTAACGAGCATCCAACCAAGAGACGGACTGTAACATCCCATGTTACCCTGACCAGTCGCCCTCCATCAAGGGTGGCGACACAGGGTATGTTGCCTTCTGAAGACGACATGTGGCTTGTCGCCTTCCAGTTGGGAAGGCGACTGGCCCTATGTCGCCTTCTCTCTTTGCTGCCAGCCGCATGCACCTTTGTCGTGTAGTTGTCTGAAGAGGGATGACAGGTGTCAGCATCTGGCAGTAAGGAGGCGACAGGTCCTATGTCACCTTCTGGTGTCAGGCCTGCATGGCTGACACGTGGCGATGTCGCAGGTCGACTTGACCGTTGAGCAGGGGATAGCGACATGCCCTATGTCGCCTTCAGGGTTACTGAAGGCGACGGGGTCCATGTCGCCTTCTCATGTTCAAAGGGTTAAGTGCTCAGGCCGAGAGCACAAGCCTCAGTTCGCCCCTTTGCTCTGTGCAAGCCTTATCTCCGGCGAACTGAAGCTTGGGAGCTCCATGGAGGCTTGGGAGGAGGTTGTTTGACCATCTTGCAAGGTAGGTTGCTCTTGGTTGTTGATTGGTTGGGTTGTTCTTGTTTGTTTGCCCTTGTGTCCCCCATTGCTTGATCCCCCTCTCACTGTCTTTCCTCTTCTTGGGATGCTTGGATGATGGTCTCCTAGGGAGAGGAAGTGCTCGGTTCGTGGGAGGAGGCTCGTGGATAGTCAGAGCTCGGAGGTGGAGGGTTGCTAACCTACGAGAAGGGCCTTTTAGGTTGGATCTTCATCTCGAGGTAGGGAACCCAAACCTTCCCCCTGGTTCCACTTGCTAGGATCCTCACCTCTTCCAAGCCTAGAACTTGCATGCTAGGTTGTTTTCATGCTTTGGTTATGCATGTGGTTTGTGTGGTGCTTTGCATGAAATGGTTACTTGGGTTGAGGGTTCTCCATGTTGAGTGAGATGCATGTGAGTGTAGGTTATTGTGCATGCTTGTTGGGGTTTCTAGAGGGTGGTTTGAGCTCTTTAGAACCATGTTTAATAGCCTACATGTTTCCCTCCCCGCGGCTGTGATTGTAGTGTGGTTGAGGTCCTGAAGAAGGGAGCCTCGGTGTGTTGCACCCTGTTATGGTGACACCTTTGGTGTCGCCACCCAGGTGGCGACACATCGATGTGTCGCCTTCAGGAACTCCTGAAGGCGACAACATCTATGTCGCCACCTTGGTGGCGACATGGGGGCCGTCGCCTTCTGCCTGTTTCCTATTTCCTGCTTCGGTTCCTGTTTCCCTCGCTGACCTATCAGGTCACTAGAGCACTGACTTGGTCGCGGCAAGGCCTATGTCGCAACCAGATCAGTAGGGTTGCACCGGCCTGGGTGTCGCCATCATGATGGCGACACCAGGCCTGTCGCCTTCTCAGTCAGAGAAGGGACTTGGCAACCTGCTCAGTGTCTTGCTTCCGCTGCGACTCGGTTTTCTCGGCACCTGTGCTGTTTCCTAGTACAGTGCTACTTCTAGTCTCTCTCTCTCTCTCTCTTCGCCCGGTGCTAGGCACTTGAAGGCTTGTCCGCGAGACAGGTTGTTATCATTACCTGGGACCCCCGGTTCCCGCGCGCTTGTGTCAGAGGGTGTTGCTCCAGGCGGCGGGGTTTGCTCGAGTCGTTGACTTTGGTAGCAGTAGAGGAAAACGGTGGGACAGCGACGTGGTCGTTTGTGGAGCTCTCTTAGCTGAGACTGGTACGCCGGTAGTCTGTGACTCGTACGGCGCAGTTCAGCTAGTCCGTTCTCACTGCCTCACTCTACGTGGCTCCGGTACTAGCTAGAGGGGCCAGGCGTGGGACCGTAGTCCGGCCAGACTACGGCAGTTGTGGTTACTTGTGGTTCCGCGTCTCACTCCGATGGGAGGTGTCAGACATGGACCGTTGGTTGAGGGTAAGACGCGTGGCGCACTTGACCAGCTGACTAGAGTAGTGTACTGTAGCTAGTGTGCTTGTCCAGGCAGTTCGTTGTCTGTGTTTACAACTGGGTTCTTATGGTGCCTTGGTTTACACGGGTTTTTCGGTCCCGCCGAGTGGCTTAGACCGACGACTGTGTAGTTCTTTCACGCTTCCGCACTTTACTCTGTTTAGTAGATTAGACCTTACTGCTTTATTTAATTATTGCACTAGTCTATATGCTTGTGGAACCAGTGGGAGATTGGTAGTCCCTACTGGGCTTCTTCGTGAAGCTCACTCCCTGTTTTGCAGGTGAGACTTCACAGCAGTTCCCTCCGCGGCGTAGCGAGGAGACGGGCCCACAGTAGTCGGCATCTCTAGTGGCAGTGTTTCCCCCAGTTCTGTACTTCACCCTCGGGGTATGCCCCTAAGGGATGTGTTATTCCTTTTCCGTTCTGCACTTTTACTACTTTGGGACTTGTACTAGACTTGCACGTTGTGTTAGACTTCTTCTTGCACTAGTTGGTACATTCTTAGTACAGTTGTCGTTATTTACTTTCTGTCACATATCTCGTTAGACGATCCGTTAGCCCTTCCGGGTCTCCGGACCCGTGGGCGGCAGTGCCGACGGTCGGATCCTTGGTGGGAGCCGGGGACCCAGGCGCCGGGGCCGTTACAGTGGTATCAGAGAAAGGGGTCTATCAAGACTTGTGGTGGAAATGAGTAATGACGTAAAGTCCCTTAGAAAGTATAAGTGAACACTGCTAGCCGCCGAAGTCTTAAGTGTTAATAACTAAATCTGGCTGTTTTTTAGATCATGCCTCCACGCACTCGCAGGCAGGCTCATAACTTGGTGGAGTGTCAGGAGACTGAGTCGGACAGTTCGGTTGCTGCCGAGCAGGTGCCGTTCGGTGCTCATCCCTAGCAGTTCGATCAGCCTGACGACCTGTTGCCGCAGGGAGGACTGCAGCAGCAGCAGGAGCAGCAGTGGTATCCACCTGCGCCCCCGCCGGCCGTCATGGAGCAGTGGTGGAGAGCGATGCTTTAGGGTCCGTGGTAGTACCCGCCGCAGCAGCAGTACCAGCCGTACCAGCAGATGCCAGTAGGAGGTCAGCATTTTGCAGAGATGGCAGCTGAGGAGCAGCCACCACCGACCCCGCAGGTAGCACCGGTTCAGCCAGAGGTACCACCCATAGTTTGGCAGCAGACTCCAGCAGTAGCAGCAGCACCTGAGGACCGCACCGTGCTTCTGGAGAGGTTCCTTTGTCTTCAACCTCCTACGTTTGTAGGCGACCGCGATCCGGATAGAGCAGAGAGTTGGGTCCATGAGCTCGAGCGCACCTTCGAGACCATGGACTGTGCAGAGTTGGATCAGGTTCGTTTGGCAGTATATCAGCTGAAGGGGTCAGCCCATGAGTGGTGGCGAGCAGTGAGGCTGACCAGGTTTCAGGGCAGGAGGTTGGAGCAGATCTCTTGGCAGCAGTTTCTTGAGGCCTTCCACGGCGAGTACCTTCCCGACTATGTCTGCTGAGAGAGGAGGGACTTGTTCCACGAGTTAGTCCAGGGAGACTTAACCATGGGACAGTACCATCAGAGGTTTCTGCAGCTACTTCGACACGTTCCCCACGTGGCAGCTAGTGAGCAGGCTCGTACCGAGCGGTTCATTAGCGGGCTACGTCCCGACTTGAGGTGGGCCATGGCTGGTCACCTCTGCGACACCTTGTCAGTAGCAGTGGCGAGAGCTACGGCCCTAGAGCGGGAGTGTCGGTTTCAGGCACAGCAGAGTGGAGGTTCAGGGAGATCTTCTCCGTACCAGCGCCCCGCAGGCAGTCGGGGGAGTGTGTCTTCTTCTTCCTCTTCGGGAACAGGCGGTGCTGGCCTGACCACGAAGTTGAAGAAGTTGTTCACTCGTGGAGGAAGGCATCACTCGCAGCAACAGAGGCGTCAGACCTTGCCGTTTCCAGTGGAGCAGTCCGTCCAGCAGGGAGCAGAGCAGAGCCAGCAGGGTTCGGGTTGTTACCATTGCGGGCAGGAGGGGCACTTCAGGCGAGAGTGTCTGTTGAGGCAGCAGCAGGAGCAGCACCAGCAGGCACCTCAGGAGCAGTACCGTCCACCCCAGCCACCTCAGCGCCAGCAGCAGTACCAGGGTCAGCAGTAGCAGCAGCAGCAGCATCCGCAGCAGCAGCAGCCTCAGCGAGGTTGTGGACGCGGTCGGGTGATGAACATCACCAGAGAGGAGGCGGAGGCCTCTAATCTGGTCGTCGGTATGATTCCCATCCTTGGTAGAGCTGCTAGAGTTTTGATTGATCCGGGTGCTACGCACTATTTTGCTTCAGAGGAGTTCTTTGCTACTTTGACCGAGTTTGCTCCGGAGCGGACCTGCGACCTAGCTGTTGAGCTTCCGACGGGTGACTTCGTTCGTACCCTTGGTTACTTGGAGGGTGTCACCGTCGAGGTGCAGGGCCACCAGCTACCAGCCAGACTGTTTGCCTTGCAGCTCCACGACTTCGATGCCATTTTGGGCATGGACTAGTTAGAGGCACACTCTGCTTTGGTAGATTGTCAGCGGAAGACCGTGCGGTTCAAGTTACCTGGAGCACCTGTGCTTTGCTTCCGAGGTACCCGGTCTTTCCGCCGACCCTTTGTTTCTTTCTGTAGAGCTCAGCGTCTTATCCGAGACGGTTGTGTTGCTTTCCTGGCTTCCGTTTGTGCCCCGGATTCAGGTGAGTTGGCTGTTTCTGACGTGCCGGTTGTTTGTGAGTTTGCTGACGTGTTTCCGAAGGATCTACCTGGGTTGCCGCCTGAGCGGGAGGTAGATTTCTCCATTGAGTTGCTTCCGGGGACGATGCCTGCGTCCAAGGCACCGTACCAGATGGCGCCGGCAGAGCTGGGGGAGTTGAAGCGCCAACTAGAGGAGTTGCTTACGTTGGGCTTCATTGGTCCTAGCCGCTCGCCGTGGGGAGCGCCTGTGTTGTTTGTGAGGAAGAAGGATGGTAGCCTGAGAATGTGTATTGATTATCGTCAGCTGAATCAGGTTACTGTGAAGAATAAGTATCCTTTGCCCAGGATCGATGACTTGTTTGACCAGTTGCAGACAGCTTCAGTGTTCTCGAAGATCGACTTAAGGTCGGGTTACTACCAGTTGCGGATTCGAGAGTCAGACGTTCCGAGATCAGCCTTTTGCACCCGCTACGGCCACTTCGAGTTTGTCGTGATGCCTTTTGGGCTCACGAATGCCCCTGCAGCATTCATGGAGATGATGAACAGTGTTTTCAGCGAGTACCTGGACCGGTTCGTGGTGGTGTTCGTCGACGACATCCTGGTGTACTCAGCGACGACGGAGGAGCACGAGGTTCATCTGAGGCTGGTATTGCAAACTTTGAGGAGTCACCGACTTTATGCCAAGTTCAGCAAGTGTGAGTTTTGGCTAAAGGAGGTGCACTTCCTTGGGCATGTTGTTTCTGGTGCAGGTGTGGTGGTTGATCCCGCCAAGGTTGAGGCCGTTGTTTCTTGGGGCCAGCCCACTTCAGTTGCTGAGGTTCGCAGTTTCCTGGGGCTGGCAGGCTACTACAGGAGGTTCGTGCAGGACTTTGCCAGAGTTGCAGAGCCTTTGACCCGTTTGACCAGGCGGGAGACCCGGTTTGTGTGGACGACAGAGTGCGAGCAGAGTTTCCAGGAGCTGAAGAGTCGGCTGACTTCAGCTCCGATCCTTGTTGTTCCTTCTAGCACTGGCGGCTTTGTTGTCTACACAGACGCTTCGGGTACTGGTTTGGGTGCTGTGTTGATGCAGCACGATCGAGTAGTTGCCTATGCTTCTCGTCAGCTGAAGAAGCATGAGCAGAACTACCCGACGCACGACCTGGAGCTTGCAGCGGTCGTGTTTGCCTTGAGGTTGTGGAGGCACTACTTGTACGGTGAGGTGTTCGAGGTCTTCACCGACCACCGCAGCTTACAGTATGTCTTCACGCAGAGGGATCATAACCTCAGGCAGCGCAGGTGGCTCGAATACTTGAAGGACTATGACTTTAGTCTTTCCTATCACCCAGGGAAGGCTAATGTCATGGCAGATGCTTTGAGTAGGAGAGCCCACTGAGTTCTTTGTTGGTTAGGCAACTGGAGACTCCTGGAGGACGCCGCTCAGAGTGTGTTTGTACCGTCGAGCCTCCGGGAGAGGGCAGTGGCAGCCGTCCTGACCGTTCGTCCGTGGATTTTTCAGCAGGTACTTGAGGCTCAGAGTGCAGACGAGGACTTGGCAGACGTGTTGCGGTTGCCCGAGGTAGCACTGGACGAGGACAACGAGGTTCGTTTCCGAGGCAGACTCTACGTTCCAGAGGACGCCAGGGAGGAGGTACTGTCCGAGGCTCACCGGTCGCGATACTCTATTCATCCAGGCTCTACCAAGATGTACCATGACTTGAGGGTACTCTTTTGGTGGCCGGGGATGAAGAGAGATATCGCTGAGTTTGTTTCGCGCTGCCTTACCTGCCAGTAGGTGAAGGCAGAGCACCAGCGTCCTGGTGGTGAGTTGCAGTCGCTTCCCATTCCAGTGTGGAAGTGGGAGCATATCACCACGAACTTTGTTTCTGGCTTACCTCGTACCTCTCAGGGGCACGACAGTGTTTGGGTCATCATTGACAGGTTGACGAAGACCGCTCGCTTCCTTCCAGTCAGAGCAGCTTGGTCAGTTGACAGACTTGCTCGGTTGTTTGTGGACAGAGTGGTACCTTTGCACGGAACCCCAGTCTCTATTGTCTCAGATAGAGATCCGAGGTTCACTTCTCGTTTATGGAGTAGCTTTCAGCGGGCACTTGGCACTGAGCTGAGGCTGAGTTCGGCGTACCACCCACAGACAGACGGGCAGTCTGAGCGGACCATACAGACCCTCGAGGACTTGTTGAGAGCGTGTTGCCTAGACTGGGGCGGCACATGGGAGTCGCACCATCCCGTGGTGGAGTTTTCTTATAATAATAGCTTTCACTCCAGCATCGGGATGGCGCCCTACGAGGCTCTGTATGGTTGGCCGTGCAGGACACCGTTGCACTGGCACGAGGTTGGTGAGAGGCAGTTGCTGGGTCCGGAGCTAGTTCACAGTGTGCAGACACAGTGAGGCTGATCCGGCAGAGGTTGCAGACAGCGCAGAGCAGACAGAAGAGCTACGCCGACGTCCGCAGAAGACCGCTTCAGTTCGAGGTTGGCGACAGAGTGTTCCTTCGGATCTTGCCTACCAAAGGCGTTCTCAGGTTTGAGAAGAAGGGCAAGCTCAGCCCGAGGTTTGTTGGCCCTTTTTCCATCCTGGATCATGTGGGCGAGGTCGCTTACCGGTTAGCCCTTCCGTCAGAGTTGGCAGGTGTTCACGACGTCTTCCACGTTTCGCAGCTGAGGAAGTACATGCCAGATCCGTCGCATGTGCTCGACTACTCGCAGCTTGAGGTCGCCCCCGACTTGTCCGTGCCTGAGTACCCAGTCAGCGTGGTGGACCGCAGAGTGCAGCAGCTCCGCAGGAGGAGTATCCTACTCATCAAGGTGGTTTGGGAGCACCGCGCTGGCGGCGAGGCCACTTGGGAGCATGAGGACGAGATGCGGGAGCAGTTTCCTTACTTGTTCGAGTGACAGGTACGCAGTTTTACTTTTGTTCCCCTAGTTTCGCCCTGAATTTCGAGGATGAAATTATATTTTTGTTGGTTAGATTGTAACATCCCATGTTACCCTGACCAGTCGCACTCCATCAAGGGTGGCGACACAGGGTATGTCGCCTTCTGAAGACGACATGTGGCTTGTCGCCTTCCAGTTGGGAAGGCGACTGGCCCTATGTCGCCTTCTCTCTTTGCTGCCAGCCGCATGCACCTTTGTCGTGTAGTTGTCTGAAGAGGGATGACAGGTGTCAGCATCTGGCAGTAAGGAGGCGACAGGTCCTATGTCGCCTTCTGGTGTCAGGCCTGCATGGCTGACATGTGACGATGTCGCAGGTCGACTTGACCGTTGAGTAGGGGATAGCGACATGCCCTATGTCGCCTTCAGGGTTACTGAAGGCGACGGGGCCCATGTCTCCTTCTCATGTTCAAAGGGTTAAGTGCTCAGGCGAGAGCACAAGCCTCAGTTCGCCCCTTTGCTCTGTGCAAGGCTTATCTCCGGCGAACTGAAGCTTGGGAGCTCCATGGAGGCTTGGGAGGAGGTTGTTTGACCATCTTGCAAGGTAGGTTGCTCTTGGTTGTTGATTGGTTGGGTTGTTCTTGTTTGTTTGCCCTTGTGTCCCCCATTGCTTGATCCCCCTCTCACTGTCTTTCCTCTTCTTGGGATGCTTGGATGATGGTCTCCTAGGGAGAGGAAGTGCTCGGTTCGTGGGAGGAGGCTCGTGGATAGTCAGAGCTCGGAGGTGGAGGGTTGCTAACCTACGAGAAGGGCCTTTTAGGTTGGATCTTCATCTCGAGGTAGGGAACCCAAACCTTCCCCCTAGTTCCACTTGCTAGGATCCTCACCTCTTCCAAGCCTAGAACTTGCATGCTAGGTTGTTTTCATGCTTTGGTTATGGATGTGGTTTGTGTGGTGCTTTGCATGAAATGGTTACTTGGGTTGAGGGTTCTCCATGTTGAGTGAGATGCATGTGAATGTAGGTTATTGTGCATGCTTGTTGGGGTTTCTAGAGGGTGGTTTGAGCTCTTTAGAACCATGTTTAATAGCCTACATGTTTCCCTCCCCGCGGTTGTGATTGTAGTGTGGTTGAGGCCCTGAAGAAGGGAGCCTCGATGTGTTGCACCCTGTTAAGCATCTATGTCGCCACCTTGGTGGCGACATGGGGGCCGTCGCCTTTTGCCTATTTCCTGTTTCCTGCTTCGGTTCCTATTTCCCTCGCTAACCTATCAGGTCACTGGAGCACTGACCTGGTCACGGCAAGGCCTATGTCGCAACCAGATCAGTAGGGTTGTGCCGGCATGGGTGTCGCCATCATGATGGTGACACCAGGCCTGTCGCCTTCTCAGTCAGAGAAGGGACTTGGCAACCTGCTCCGTGTCTTGCTTCCGCTGCGACTCGATTTTCTCGGCACCTGTGCTGTTTCCTAGTACAGTGCTACTTCTAGTCTCTCTCTCTCTCTCTTCTCCCGGTGCTAGGCACTTGAGGGCTAGTCCGCGAGACAGATTGTTACCGTTACCTGGGACCCCCGGTTCCCGCGTGCTTGTGTCAGAGGGTGTTGCTCCAGGCGGCGGGGTTTGCTCGAGTCGTTGACTTTGGTAGCAGTAGGGGAAAACGGTGGGACAGGGACGTGGTCGTTTGTGGAGCTCTCTTAGCTGAGACTTTTGAGGTTTCATCTTACAACCTGCGAGCATCAGAAAGAAGAGCCCTGAGCTTCACTCCCTAGCTTATTGTAGCTCTTGCTCTATGTTTTTCATTATTTTTAGCCTTTGGAGAGCTAGTGTGTTTTGAGAGATTTTCTTAATGTAGATCTTTCTCTCTCAGTCACTGCCTTAGATCAAGCATTTGTTGTAAGCTTGGTCTAGGGACATTTTACCTTTATTCACACTTGTGGTGAAGTTCCTCTTCGGGCTGTGAAGAGAAGACCTGTTGTGAACAGATGGTTTTATTCCCTTCGGTAAGGAAGGAAGACCTGTGTATCAGGGTGTTTATATTCCTCTTCGGGGTTAGAAGAGAAGGCCAGCTGCAGCTGGATGTGTAAGGGTCCTTAAGGGGGATAGTACCCTTGGTAGTGAAAGCCCAAGTTGTTGCTTGGGGACTGGACGTAGGACTCCTTAGTATAGGAGGGCCGAACCAGGATAAAAATCTCCTATTGCATGTGTGATTGCTTTTGTGCGTTTGTTTGTCTTCATTCATCTAACACTAACTATTCTCTTTAGTGTTTTTCTGTTAAGCAATTTTGTTAACAGGTTTTAATCGAAAAAATTTTTAGAATCCTATTCACCCCCCCGCCCTCTGGGCTTGCTAGCGGGCAACAAGTGGTATCAAAGCCAAGTCTCTTCGTCAAAAAGGATTTCATGATCCGAAGAGCAAAGATAAATGGCAGCTCAAGGGTATGCAGAAGGCCAGTAGTCAACAGACCACCTTTGTTCGATGGTGAAGATTATAACTATTGGAAGACTAGAATGGAGTTCTTCCTTCAAGGTCTTGATTTTCAAATCTGGTCAATCATAGAAGAAGGAGATTTAGCAGTTCTCAACAACAGAGAAAATTGGACAGAAGATGACAAGAAGAAGATATCTTTAAACTACAAAGCAAAGAGTATTTTGTGTTGTGCGCTGAGCAAGAAAGAATTTAATAGGATCTCAGCATGCAAGTCTACAATGGAAATGTGGGAGAAGCTCAGAATTACTTATGAAGGCACAGACAAAGTTAAAGAAACAAGGATAGATATCTTAGTAGCACAGTACGAGAGATTTCAAATGCAAACTGGAGAATCAATTACTCAGATGTACAGTAGGTTCATAGACATTACAAATGGTCTGGCTGGTCTTGGAAAGCATTATGAAATGGGAGATATGGTGAGAAAAATCTTAAGATCCCTACCAGCCTCGTGGACACCAAAAGTGACAGCTATAGAAGAGGCGAATGATTTGAGAAGAATGTCATTAGAAAAGCTTGTTGGGTCTCTAATGGCCCAAGAAATAAATATGGAACGACTTGGAGAGTCCTCCAGTAGGAAGAAACACACCAACACTCTCAAGGCAGCAGAAGATACATCTGGTGACGAATCAGATGACAGTAAGAGAATGGAAAGCAGTGAAGATGAATAAGCTTTTCTCTCCAGAAGACTGCAAAGGATACTTGCTAAGAAGAAATACCAGCCCGGAAGAAGATATTTCAAGAAATGAAAGGACTTCAAGAAACTCGAAGTCAAGGATACAAAGAAAGCTGAACCCATATGCTACGAATGTAAAAACCAGGACACATCAAGGCAGAATGTCCGAAGCTGAAAAAGACAGAGTTCAGAAAGAAGGACAACTCCAAGAAATTCAGAAAATACAAAAAGAAAGCCATGGCAGCTGCATGGGACAATGATAGCGACTCAGACAGTGAGTCAAGCTCAAGCGAGGAAGAAGAAGAAAAGGCCAACCTGGCCTTGATGGCAAACACCGACGACAAGGTAACATCTGCTTCCTCATTCACTTTATGTAATGAGTTTGATTCCGATAGTTTAGAAGAAGCGTTTAATGAGTTATATAGTAAATATAAAGATGTGTGTAGTTATTAAAAATCACTAAGAAAAATCATGCCTGTCTAGAAATTACTAACTCTGACTTAAAGTCAGAAATCGAGCAATTAGAAAAACAAATTTCTGAATTAAAGAGGAGAAATAATTTATTATGTGAAGATCTAAAAGTTAAAAATGATCAGATAGCTAATCTGGAAAGTCAGGAAACTGTAAGTAAACTTAAATAGGAAATTAACAAAATAACAAAAGAAAATGAATATTTATCCAGTATAATTGAAAAATTTACAAATGGTAAATCATCCTTAATATTAAAAGGAGCTAGAAGATCAGGGAAAAAGAAACATGGTTTAGGATATGCTCCACCTGATAATGAAGAAACTATAGTTCATCCTAAAGTGTATCCAACTCCAAAATTTGTAGCTGAAAAAGATACTGAATATAAATCTAATTTTAAATATGTTTTGAATGAAAAAATAAGTAAAACATCATGTTGTAGTCACTGTAATAAACTAGGACATACTAAAATAACTTGTCTAACAAAAAATCTAAAATGGATAATTAAAAGAAAAAGTGATGAAACTAACCAGCAAGGACCCAAAAGAACTTGGGTACCTAAGTCTTAGTGTTTCTATTGCAGGGAAGCGTTAGAGCATCAAAGTGGTACCTGGACAGCGGGTGCTCAAGGCATATGACAGGTAACAAGAAGCTATTTTTGTTCATCAAGGATGAAGAAGGTACAGTGACATATGGCGACAGTGGAAAAGGAACAATGATAGGCTGTGGATTAGTTGGCAGTCAAGGCAGAACTCTTATAGAAGATGTCCTATGTGTGAAAGGACTTAAGCACAATCTAATCAGCATCAGTCAACTTTGTGACAAAGGGCATCAAATTAAGTTTTAAGAGACTAAGTGCAGTATCATGAAAGATGGTGCAATAGTACTCGAAGCCTGTGG
This sequence comes from Colocasia esculenta, assembly GCA_014218235.1. Classification (NCBI taxonomy): domain Eukaryota; kingdom Viridiplantae; phylum Streptophyta; class Magnoliopsida; order Alismatales; family Araceae; genus Colocasia; species Colocasia esculenta. Next base: position 90,840,645 of record CM024760.1, read on the forward strand.
AGAAAGAAATCTTTATGTGCTTGATCTAGAAGAACTGAAGGATCAGGATGTATGTCTTGCAGCAAACAAGGATCAATCAGCTGAACTGTGGCACAGGAGATTGGGCCACTGCAGTCTGGATGGAATCAGAAAATTAGTTAAGATAAATTTAGTAGAAGGTCTGCCCAAGATAAGTTCAAGGATAGAGGGTGTGTGCGAACCTTGTGCAAAAGGGAAGCATACAAAATCATCCTTCAAGTCTAAAACAGTTGTAACCACTTCTAAACCTTTAGAACTGTTGCATATGGATCTATTTGGGCTGATGAGAACAACAAGTTTAGGAGGAAAGAACTTTGGGTTTGTGATTGTAGATGATTACTCCAGATTTACTTGGGTATCGTTTTTGGAACATAAGGATGATACCTTCGACAGTTTTGTTAAGTTTAGTAAGAAAGTTCAGAAAGACAAGAAGTTCAGTATAATAAGCATTCGATTAGATCATGGAGGAGAATTTCAAAATGAAAGATTTACATAATTCTGTGATGATCAAGGAATTGAGCATAACTTCTTAGCACCAAGGACACCTCAGCAAAATGGAATAGCTGAGAGGAAAAATAGGACTTTGTTGGATATGGCAAGAACAATGCTGTCAGAATATAATCTTCCAAGATATTTCTGGGCTGAAGTAATCAACACTGCATGTTATATAACTAATAGAGTGAAGATTAGGCCAATCCTGAAGAAGACTGCATACGAGCTTTACAAGCAAAAGAAACTAAAGATCAGTCATTTCAGAACCTTCGGTTATCCTTGCTTCATCCACAATAATGGCAAGAGAGATATTGGTAAGCTAGACTCAAAGTCTGATGAAGGTATATTTATAGGGTATGCTTCTAAACCCAAAGGCTATATAGTATTTAATAAACAAAGTTTATTAATTGAGCAAACCGTACATGTTATCTTTGATGAATCTAACCCTTCCTTGAGAAAGGAAGTAGATAGTGATAATGATGATGCAGATAATTTGTCCAAGAAACTAAAGGATACATCTATCAAGGATAATGAAAATCCACCCTTGGAAGAACTACAACAAAAAGATCTATCACATGATGATCTTTCAAAGGAATGGAGATACAACAAGGATCACCCATTGGGTAACATCATTGGAGATCCATCATTGGGGTAAGAACTAGAGGTAATGTAATTCCTTGTGATTATTTAGCTTTTATATCTCAAATTGAACCTAAGACAGTCAATGAAGCACTATCTGATGAATCTTGGATACTAGCCATGCAAGATGAACTTAATCAGTTCAAGAGAAACCAAGTTTGGTCCCTTGTTCCGAGATCATCAGATCATCCTGTGATTGGCACTAAATGGGTGTTCAGAAACAAAATGGATGAAGCTGGTGTTATCACTAGAAACAAGGCTAGAATGGTCGCTCAAGGCTATTCCCAAGAGGAAGGCATTAGGGTTGCAAACGAGCCAATACACTCGACGAGTAGTTCGAAGCTCGGCTCGATAAAAGCTCGATTCTATTCGTTTATTAGACTAACGAGCCGAGCTTGAATAGAAAAATAAGCTCGGTTCATAAACGAGCAGAGCTTGAACAGATGTATGCTCGACTCGATTATGTTCGCGAGCAACTCGTTAAGATACTCGATAAAATATTCGTTAAAATATTCGATAAATTACTCATTAATATACTCAAATTTATACTCGTTAATATACTCAAATATAATAAATATGAGAATATAAATATGTTTCTTTATTTTTATAAAATTATTGTTGAAGTATAAAATATTTAAGAGGATTTAAATGTAAAAGATTTAAAGACTAAATGTGAAGGGACAAAGATATATACACAAATCATATAAATAAGATATGTACATAAATAAGATAGATACATAAATCTTATATGTAACTCAACTAGTCTTATATGCATATAAGGTAAATTGAGGGTTTAAAAGTAAAAACCCAAAAGCCTTTTGGGTCACTAGGTAGCGATTGGGGAAAACTTCTTTTCCCCTCCGTCACCGTCCCTTCCGGCGCCGGTTAGCTGTGCAGTGGCGGTACACGCCATGGGGGGGTCACGCCCACAGCCGGAGATCCACAGTTGGAGTCGCCGGCTCCCACATGTGCCACGACGGTAGTGCAGACGCCGGCTCCCACAGCAGTGCCACGGCGGCAGTGCAGATGCCCGTGGCAGTTCCAAGTTGCAGTGCCACAGCGGCAGTGGCGGTTCCAAGTTGTAGTGCCACGGCGGCAGTGCAGACGCCCGTGGCAGTTCCGGCGGTGCCAGACGGCATTCTTGATGTTCCCGGTGGTGATCTCTGGCCGCATCACCTCCCTCATCCGGTGCCGGACAGCATTTGCTTGCCAAGGCCTACAACGATCCCACATATATCCCATATCGGATGTTAGATTTTATTCATGGCACTTTACTCTTTATAAAACGACCCAGCCCCATTTCAAACATCACACATAAAATCCCTCACGCCATCACCCTTCTGAGCGAGCTAGGAATGGGTTAATCGGGCGGCTTAACGAGTCGAGCTCGAACGTGAAGGTTTTTTAATGAGCCGAGCTCGAATAGATTTTTTGAAGCTCGCGAGTATCGAGCCCGAGTCTGGACATATTATAGAGTGTGCGAGCCGAGCTCGAACAGAGTGATACTCGATTCGGCTCGGATCGTTTGCAGCCCTAGAAGGCATATATTTCGATGAAACCTAGGCACCAGTGGCTAGACTAGAGGCAATTCGGATTTTACTTGCATATGTATCTGCATTAGATTTAAAACCTTTTCAAATGGATGTAAAATCTGAATTTTTAAATGGTTATGTAAAGGAGGAAGTCTATGTACAACAACCTCCTGGTTTTGATGATGTGGATTTTCAAAATCATATTTTTAAATTGCATAAAGCATTGTATGGTTTAAAGCAAGCACCTAGAGCATGGTATGAAAGGCTCAGTGCATTTTTATTAAAACATGGTTTTATCAAAGGACAGGTAGATAGCACATTATTTATTAAATCAAAAGTCAAAAATATATTACTTGTACAAATATATGTAGATGATATAATTTTTGGATCTACTGATGAATCTCTTTGCAAGTATTTTGAAAAGCTTATGCAGGGAGAATTTGAAATGAGTATGATGGGGGGGCTAAATTATTTCCTTGGATCGCAAATCAAGCAAAAAAAAGAAGGCACACATATCTGCCGAGCTAAGTACACCAAGGAATTATTGAAGAAATTTGGATTTGACAATGCAAAGCCACTGTCAACACCAATGAGCACATCTACAAGATTAGATAGTGACAAAGATGGTAAGAAGGTAGACCAGAAGCTCTACAGAGGTATGATAGGTTCACTACTTTATTTAACTGCCAATAGACCTAATATTTTATTTAGTGTATGCATGTGTGCAAGGTATCAAGCTGATCCTAAAGAAACTCACTTAATCTCTGTCAAAAGAATCTTTAGATATTTAGCTAAATCTCATGATATAGGCTTATGGTATTCTAAATCATGCAAAGTAAATTTAGTAGGATATTCTGATGCTGACTATGCTGGATGCAAGGTAGACAGAAAAAGCACCAGTGGTGGTTGTCAATTTCTTGTAGGGTGTCTAATGTCATGGTCCTCAAAGAAACAAAATTTAGTAGCTCTATCAACAGCTGAAGCTGAGTACGTGGCTACTGGAAGCTGTTGCACACAACTCCTATGGATAAAACAGCAACTTAGGACTACGAATTACACATCAAAACCATTCCACTGTTGTGTGATAATACAAGCGCAATAAATCTCACCAAGAATCTAGTTCAGCATTCGAGAACCAAGCATATAGAGGTTAGATATCATTTCATTATAGATCATGTAGCAAATGGCAATATAAATATTTCTTTTATAGATACTCAAAATCAGTTAGCAGATATCTTCACAAAGGCTTTACCTGAAGAGAGATTTACGTCACTTAGAAGGGAATTAGGCATGTGTAATTTGTGATAGATTTATCTGTATATAGCTTAAATAACAATTATTTCAGAATAACAATTATTCTCTCTCCTAAAATTAAGCAAATTTTATAAATCTTTATTTTTGCGAAATCGTCTCCTAGTTTGTCGTTTTGTGCATTTATTGCCGCGTCCTTTCAAAAGCAACTTTACCTTTTACCTTGTATCCCGTAATCTATGCCATAACGATTCACCTCCCTCTCTCATCTCTTCTGACGTGCCTGGAATGATAAGCCCTATCGATTCCGGCTCTCCTTCTCCGAGAGATTTCAAAGAATCCCTCTCCTCCCGCCAAAAATCTCTTGAGGGTTTCTGTTCTACTCCTTCCTACGATACTCCAAAACTTCCCCTCGTTCAATCCCATGGCGGTTTCTGGGGTTTCCGGCACCGTTGGGGGCTACAGTGCTGCTTTCCTCACAGCAGGCAGAAAGAGCGATTTGCAGCAGTGAAGTCATCGCTGTGCGGCAACAAGGCAGTGGATGTGGCTGATCTGGAGAAAAATGGAATGCACAGTGTAGTAGCAACGATGCAGAGGATGAAGTGGTCGCAGATTGCACCCATTTCTAAGGCAAGTTATCCATATTTGGTAAAAGCTTTCTATGTTTGTTTGAGATCAGAGGCAGATGGGTCCTTGACCTCCACAGTCAAAGGAACCCAGATTCATATCACCTATGATTTATTGACGTCCCTATTTGGAGTCTCTACCACGGTCACAGTGGGGTAGACAGTGTGGATGTTCAGGCCAAGGGTTTGGGAATTATCGGCTCAGAATTCAAGTTGAAAGATGGCAAATTGACATCAATCAATTGAATGCCTTCAATCGAATTCTTCACTTTATAGTTTGCCAGATTTTGGTACCTAGAAGTGCAACTTTCTCCTCCTGCACCAAGGCAGATTCAGATATGATGTTCTCGGCCATCTAGAACCAAGATATTAATATGGCAGAAGTAATAATCGAGATGATGAAGTCTGCATCAGCAGTAATATGGGACAAGAAGAACAAGCTTAAAGTATCTCTTCCTTATGCTCATCTGCTGACGAAGATTTTCCAGCACTTTAACATCAACTTGACTGGTGAAGTGTCTGAGAAGATAGGTCAGGCTATTAGAGGCAGAAATCTAAAGAAAAGTGGTTTTTCGCTTGTGGCTAGTGTTTGGACCAAGACCTCAGTTGCTGAGAGCGAGGCTATCATTGGAGAGGGTCCAGAAGCTCCTCATGTCCAAGAATCAGAGGTAGAAGCAGAGGTCCAAGTAAGGTCTAAGGCTCCTGTGGTGTCAGCTCAGGAAGAGGCAGAAGTGGAAATTTCAGTTGGTCAAGCTTAACAAGAGGATGTTCAGGTTCCAACAATTCCAGATGTCCAAGGTCATCAAGAAGAAGTTCGAACAGAGTTTCCAGTGGTTCATTAAGAGGAAGCAGATATCCAAATTGAAGTTCTAGTGGGTAGTCCTCGAAGAATTAAAGAAATACCTCCTAAGGATATTGAGCCTGTTGGACAATTTGAGGTTGATGCCCCCACCTCTATTGTGGCATCGGTACTTAGAAGTGTGCTGGACTCTATCACCAGCACTCAGGGAGAGCAAGAAGTTGTTCAAATTGAAGCTCCCATTCAGGGGGAGCAAGAGTTATTGGGTTCAAATATCCAGATGGAAGATGCTACTGTTGAGGGGGAGCATGCAGTAGAAAAAGAAGCAGAAGCTCAAGGGGAACACACATCTGGTGCCCCTGATGATCAATTCAGAGAAGGTGTTGTGGAGAGCACCTCTGATGAAGAAAATGAAGAACTTGTGGAGCCCGCTACTAGGGCTAGTGACAAAAGCAAGGATGTAGCCCCTGACATTCCTTTGCTGACTAGAAGGGCGCATCATAGCTCCAAAAAGAAGAAGCTGAAAGTCAACATGAAGCTAGTGAAAGAAAGACTAGATGCTCATGGGGAAATCTTATGCTCACTTCAAAATGAGGTTTCTTCTATTTTTGTGAGCCAAAGCACTGGAGCTAAGCAAGTTGGAGCATTGAAAGCTGAGATCCAAAGTTTGAAGGGTGAGTTGGGTAGCATTAAGCTCTTAGTTCAGGATTTATCTGTGTTTGTGAGGGCGCATTTACCCATTCCTGCCCCTCCTTCCCCCACTCCAGCTGATAGTTCAGGGCCATTAGGGCCATCTGTTGAAGTTGTTAGGCCATCAGGGCCGTTGATGTTGAGCAGTCAGGGCCTCTAGGGCCAATTTTGGATGGGTCTGGGCCATCAGGGCTAGTTGATGCGGAGCAGTCTGGGCCATCAGGGCTGGTGGAATCAGTAGCTGAGCCTGCAAGAGTTGAAGACCAGGCTGTAGCCCTAGAGCCCCGTTCTTCCCCTCTTCAAACTCCTGCCCCTCCTTCTCCACCATCCTCCTCCACTGCTCCTCCAGCTCCTGCCACCTTCAAACAGCCCCTTCCTAAACACATATCATCACCCACTCCATTTCCTACCGCCTCTTCCTCATCTCCTGCTTCCTCCACATCCAACCCTCCTCCTATTGTTGAGGTTCCTCCAGCATCATCTTCAGCTGGAGCCTCTTCTTCTGGTCCTTCATCTTCTGGACCATCCATACCATCTCCATCTACCTCTCATTCTTTTCTTCATCCTCCTACTCCTCCCTCTTTTGTCACCATCATTCCTGAGGGTGCCCAACTTGAACATCATATGATCCAGGACATTAAAGATGAGTTTGAAGTAGCAATGCTTCGCTCAGTCCTATCAGTTGGGATGTAACACCCCGGCCCCCTTGGGCCCTTGGCCCCATCCTCTGGGTCGCGGCAGGGCGACTGTCGCGACGTGGTTTCGATCGCGTCGATGTCTGGTTCTGCTTGGGATTGCGACAGGGGGTATGTCGCCTTCTTGAAGACGACATACCCACTGTCGTCTTCTGGTTTGATGGGTGGCGCCATGGGGTATGTCGCCTTCTTGAAGGCTACATGGCCTATGTCGCCTTCCCATCGCGTCGCCCCAGACACAGTCTGACAGACGTGACAGGCGTCCTTTGTGTCAGTACGGCTCTGGCGGTGTCGGGTGAACGTGACAAGATGGCTGTCGCCTTCACTTTTTCGAATTATGAGATTTGACCGTTGTCAGTGGGTTGCGACGGGGGGTGTGTCGCCTTCTGGTTCCCGTGGTGACATGGGGTATGTCGCCTTCTCAGCTCCACGGGCTTAAAGCCCGGGCGCCCGAGCCCTTCCCCCTCTTTCGCGCCTCTCCTTTCCCCCTCTCTTTCTCTCGCCCTCTTGGAGCTTCCATCGGTTTTGGGGTGCCTCCCTCGTGTTGAGGCGGCCGTGCTGAGGAGGGTGACGCTCCGTTCGTGCAGGGGTCGTGTTCATGCCGTGCGGTGCGAGGAGGAGACGGCCAAACCTACGAGAAGGCCCCAACGGGTGCGTTCTTCACGTGGAGGTAGGGACACCCGACTCCTTGCCCTAAGCATGATCCCCTCCCCGTCTAGACCGTGGTTCTCGTGTGATTGGGGTTTGGGGAGTGTGAGAACTCCATGCTCGTGTGAGTGAGGTTTTCCTCCGAACGTAGAAACCATGTTCTTGGGGTGTTCGAGGGTGGTTTGTGTGTTTAATGGCTTTCTAGCATGATAAGCATGCTCCCCTCCCCCATGTGTAGTGTTTCTCCCATTTCGGGGAGGTTCCCGGAAGAAGAGTCTCCAAAACCCCCGACTGGCCTGAAGGCGACATACCCTGTGTCGCCTCTGACTGGTAAAGCGACAGCACGTATGTCGCCTTCTTGAAGGCGACAGGGCCTATGTCACCTTCGCAGTCCCGCCACCTGACTGGTAAAGCGACACCCCCTCTTTCGCCTTCTTGAAGGCGACAGGGCCTATGTCGCCTTCTCAGCCCAGAGGCAAGTTGTGCTTCCGCCGCTTCCGTTTTCGCTTTACTGTACCCGTGGCACCTCTGCTAGTTCCCTAGTACGGTCTCACACTAGTCGTTCGCCCGGTGCGCGGCACTTGAGGGCTTGTCCCATGCGAGAGGTTGTTGCCGTTACCTGGGACCCCCGTCCTCGGGAGCCTGTTGAGGGAGTACTCCGGGCTACGAGTGTGCTCGAGTTGACAGCCGCGTAGGCGGACTCTGGAGCTGAGGGGAAAACGGTGGTTAGGACAGTGGCGTGTGAGTCGCTTGCAGAGCTCTCGTGGTTGGTCTGGGACGCCGAGGACAGTTTGGAGTTCTACCCGGCGCAGGCCAGCCAGTCCTTCTTCTCACTACCTCGCTCCTTACGGCCCCAGAACCGTTTGGAGAGGTCAGGCGTGGGACCGTAGTCCGGCCAGACTACGGCGGTTACTGTTGTTGTACTTGTGTCCTACCTCGCTCTGACGAGACGCGAGGGCCAGGACCTAGGTCGAGGATAAGACGTCTGTGGACGCACCTGACCGTCTGACTAGTAGTGTTGTCCCCGTAGCTAGTGTTCCTTGTCCAGGCGGAGCTCCCACCGTCTGTGTTTTACTAGCCGTGTGGTGGTCACGACGAGCAGTCGTACGAAGTTTCCGACCGAGAGTACTTTTCGTACCGTGTTAGCTTTAGCTTCGCTTCCGCACTTCCTTTTGTAGGTAGAAAGATATCAACTGCCGTCTTTCCTTTATTAATAGTTGTATATATCCCTCTGCCTGTTTAGAGCCAGTAGGAGATTGGTAGTCCCTACTGAGCTTCTGTTGTGAAGCTCATCCCTCTGTTTTCCAGGTGAGTCTTCCCAGCAGTGGCAAGGTGCGCGTCGGGCGGAGGAGACGGGGCGGTAGTCTTGGTCCCCGTAGCTAGCAGTGGTTCCCTCTCTCAGTGTACATCACCCTCGGGGTATGCCCCTAAGGGACTTGTCTCTCCCCTTTCCTTACTTGTACTAGTGTGCGTGCGTTGGGACTGTACTTAGAGCGGTACGCAGCGGTCTCGCTTTACTTTCCTGTTTCCGCTTGTACGCTTCTAGCTTAGCAGTTGACGTTTACTTCCGTTACATATCCTGTCAGACACGTGTTATAGCCCTTCCGGGTCCCTCTGGTCCGTGGGCGGCGACCGCGAAAATTGGGTCCTCGGCGTGGGCCGAGGGTCGAGTTCTCGGGTCGTTACATGGGACTCACCTCTATAGGACAAGCTCTTCCAGCCCTGCTCCTAAGAATTTTTTTTTCTTCAAACCGTGCCATCTCTTCAGAACCTCATTTTCACCTCTTTGGTTTTCTCTCTCAGTTGAAAATCGAAGAAGGTCCCTTTATTGTGAATATCTCCAGAAATGCTCCTTTGCCACTATTTTTGGACTTCCTTACCTCAACCTCACCGACCATCTAAACGTCATTCTTCCTTTTTCCTCTTTATCCAAGGCTGAATAGTCAAAATTTTTTCCATGACTAAAACCAAAACTAAAGACCAGTGGGCTCGGGGCCACAAGTCTCTCTACAGCCAATTCCTTCGTGCTCAGGCAGCCAGATTCCCACCCAGGGATCATCCCTTGACCCTCTCTGAGTGGTTCCAGATCCATCACAAGGATACCTGGGGGCTATTCATTCAAAAGGAGATCAAGCTTATCCGTCAGTTCAGATGTTCACTGACTACTGCTATCTTAATAATCTACCTAAAGTTCCGCTTGGCCAATTCCGACAAGCTATTTTTGCTCTTGGTTCAAGTAATGCTCATACCTCATCCATCCAGGTAGATTTCGCCACTTTAGAAATTCTAGACGTTGTGTTTCTGCCTCCACTCCACTCCCTCGTCATGGAATCTGTTGTCGGCACTATGATTTTTGAAAGATTTGCAAGGGTAATGGGCAGAATTTCAATGCAGAAAGGCGGTTCCCTCTCCTTTCACAGATTTGTCTTCAGAGAATATCATCAGGGCCACATCAAATCTGATGTTCTTGCCCTCTCTTGTCTGAATGTGAGCGCTTATCTCCATCAGAATGGGAACAGCTTTACCCCCTCACTACTCAATAGTTCACTGCTCTAAATGTCTCTCAGGCCAGATCAGGTCAACCCCCTCTGTCTGTTGTAAAATTCTTAAACTTGAACTCTATTCATCTTGTTCGAGACCTCTATGAAATCTGGGTTGAGAGATACAAGGTGTATATGGCTATGAAACAGGAACTGAAGCAGCACCAGATATTCTACCCCATAACCATAGATAAGTTCCTTCAGCATGCCAGTTTTGGTACCTCTACCTTTTACAAATCTTCTCTTGGCAGCAATGAATATGGCACTTTCATAGAAGCTTAGAGGCAGTTGCAAATCCAGAGGATGGCTCCTGTTATGGGACCTTCCTACTCCATTGTTTATGGTGCATTTCAAAGTTATTTTGAAGAGCAAGAGCGTAAGGCTTGGCCAATCATTACTCGCCATGCCTCTCTTTTGTCCCCTACCTTCTACATTCCTGTACCTCCTCAGTAATTTAATGAAAAACTGTCTCTTCCTGGCTCCCATTTATCTTTCTTATGTTCTGTAACACCCCGAAAATTTAGTGATTTAAAAATTTTGGAAATAAAGGAGAATAAGATTACATAAACGTATTGGAGAGACTCCAATACCATGTGATTAATGACCCATTAACAAGATTGGGCCAATAGAGCATATTTGGCCCAAGGATATAAACAAACTAGGACAGGAAATTTCCCAGAAATTCGTGTATGTAATTATGCCATAATTGGAGAGAGGAAGTTAGGGTTAAAATTAAGGTAATTAATCATGCAGGTAAGCCAAAACCGAACCCAACCCCAATTGGTGGTTTCCTAAACCTTTGCTACCTCCTTTGGGTGGGAGAATCCCAGATTTCTTGGAAAGTAGGGAGCAGAATTCGCAGCCCCTTTCCTAGTCTCGTTAGGACTCTTAACTACACCCTAAAACTATAATAACTCATCCCTAGACTCTTGGGGAAGGTTTAACAACGAGTTGGGGTCGTTTGGAGGCAGGCTAGAGCTTCTAAGGAGAAGGAGAAAGGCTGGGAACCCGGAGCTTCATCCCCTGCATCCTCTATTACATCCAGAACGTCGACTGGACTTAGATCTTCATAAAGATAGGTGTTCTCGGGCCAAGATTAAAGAAAATCAACACCATCATGTAGTTCTCTGAGTCTAGGAACATTTGCATTTGGTTTGACTCATTTTCATGGAGTATACGTTGTGTATTCGTAGTTTCCCGAAGTCTCGCATAGTTAGGGCTTTTCCCGTTCTTCTTATTATGCACATGATTAAAGACCGAATTTGACTAAACTTCCTTCATGAAAGTTCTTCTACATGAAGTCACGATTATCTTTTATGTTGGACGTTTTGTCCAAAAATCTTTCTTTAGAGAGTTATAGGTGTGGGAAGAGAGTCATTGCATGATACTGCGATTTCGGGCTACACTTGACTTTCTGTTCATCATATGTTTTCTTGGGATTCGAGACAGAATTAGATCAAATCCCCAACATCAAAGTTCTTCTACTAGTTGTCCACTTCATCTTTTGTGTTGAACGTTTTGTCTAAATGTCATTCTATAGAGAGTTATAAGAGTTGGAAGTGAATCGCTGCATGAGATGTGTTTTCGGGTTCCACATGACCTATAAGTTTTGTTCTAGAAGGGCACTAGTGTCGACACTACTTGGGCTAGTGTCGACACACTGTCCCAAAACAGCCCAGAAAGTGTTCTGGGAAGCTCTCTAGTGTCGACACTACCTGATATAGTGTCGACACACTGTCCCAGTTTGACCCAGAAAGTTTCTGGGAGCTGATCTACTGTCGACACTACCTGATCTAGTGTCGACACACTGCCCCATATTGGCCAGAAGGTTTTCTGGAAGCTGTCTCTAGTGTCGACACTACTTGATCCCGTGTCGACACTACTTGACCTTTTTGCCTTGTATTTGAAGTACTGTGTCGACACTACCTGATCTAGTGTCGACACTACTTGACAAGTTTTGCATTATTTTGTCTTGTGTTTGAAGCATCGTGTCGACACCACTTGATCTAGTGTCAACACTACCCTTACAAGATTTTGCATATTTTGGGTCTGATCATTCGATCGTGTCTACAAGCATGAGCATGATGTTATATAGTATGCATGGACCTAAAATAAATCAACCCATTGAAGAAAATGGTAATGATACGAATATGATTCTAATGTGTAACCCTGATTGTCCTTATGTTCATTGGATTATCTTGTGATCTTGCTTATTGTCAATTGATAAGATAAGAATATGATATGAATGTGGGGATAAATACATGTTAGTATGGACATGTTAGTGGTGTTAATGTTATGATTTGCATATGAGTTTCATGGCTACATGTTTTCCGGTGTTCAATTGATTATTTGTCATATGCATACATGTTAGGAAAGTACATGTTCTACATATGATCTGTCTTTAGAAACATCCTCACGTCAAGACATTAATGAACTATGAAACATAAGATACGTCGTTATCCTGCCTTGTTCTTTTGAGCTGTTTGTCATTCCTTGACTCTATGAATGATCATGTTTTTTTTACTACGAGCTTGCCATTGAAACTTTGTGGCCATAATATGAATCTGTTTGTTCGGCACAACGTGGGACTCCGGTCCAAAACTTGATCCAATGCCTGTGCAATAGGGGCCCTGTCCGGTCCTGGGGAGGAGCGCCCCAACGTACTTGTTAACCGCGGGAGTATGGACTCTTGGTGCTTGGCATAGCACAACAAACACGCAAGATTGTGAAAATGTGCCTTTGTTTGATATGATAAGTTTGACTTGACATGATATGATACGTCTGTTCATGTGAACACATGAGATCTGTTTGAATATGGCCAATCTCTTCTGACATGATTCTATTCTTGAAATATCTGTCCATTGTATATGAAACTCGACATTTGATCTGATATGATATCCGTTCTACTTTGCAATTCAACTTGTTAGAAAAGCATGCAATGCCATCATTCTCATATGCATATCTACCTACTTAAAATGTTAATCATGTATACTAGTGCCCGCACGTTATTGAGATGTAAATCCTACTGAGCTAGTTCGCTCACCCCTATCATCCTGCCCTTTTTAGGTAGTGATGAGGAACCAGAGGAGTGGATGGGGCAGGGCAAGAGTGATGAGCACCCATCATATGAATAGTTGACAGTTTAGAAATAGACAATTGAGTAGTTGATGTATTAGAGAAACATTGTTATTGAATAATGAACTCTTTTCAGTGAGTTCTTCTTATGTAAGGTTGTAACTAGTTGAATGGAATGGAATAAAGTATACTTTTGGTGACCATATTACAGTCTCAAATGTGTTATTATATTCAATTGTGACTCTGCGCTATTCAACTGTGATACGTTTGTTTGTATCGTTCACGTCCCCCGGTATTTATTCCGCTGCTAAATATCGGGGCGTGACAGTTGGTATCAGAGCCCTAAAAACTTTAGGGTCCAAGGGATTCAGAATATAGAATGAAACTAGATTACACGAGTCAAAATCTGTCGTACCTAATGTGAGCTTGGGTAGAGCCATGGGAATAGAAGTCACATGTGATATATTTAGATGACTGACTCATATTATTATCTTGAAGGTGCTTATTACCTCAATGGCCGCTGAACGTGCCCAGGCTAGGAACATGCAACGAATTATACAGAACTTGACTCAGGCTATCTTACAAGCCACCCATGGTGGAGGTAACCGCGGAGCCGGTGAGCTCCATCAGAATTTTCGGAATATGGATCCGCCTAGGTTTGAAGGGAGTACTGACCCAGATGTTGCTGAACACTGGGTTAAGGAAATTGAAAGGATATTCAGGGTCATGCAATGCACAGACTAGAACAAAGTACTACTGGTGACTTTCCAATTGGAAAAGGATGTCAGGGCATGGTGGGAGTCGGTAGAAGCAACACTAAATGGACAACAACTAACATGGGCTCAGTTCATTGAGCGATTGAACACCAAGTACTTTTCTGAGAGGGTCCAAGAACGGAAAGCAGCCGAATTTGCAGCTTTGAAGCAGAGAGGACTCAATGTGTCCGAGTATGAGGCCCAATTCTCTCGTCTGTCTCGATATGCTGTTCACTTAATTGGGACAGAAAGGATGAAGGCGAAACACTTTCTGAATGGCTTGAGGCCCCAGTTCATCACTCAACTGGCGCCAATGGACATTCAAACCTATGTTGACATGGTAAAGAAGGCACAGTTATTGGAAGATGCCATGGAGACTGCCGAAAGAATTAAGGGAAAATCCGTGAAACGGGAGCAAGTGTCTTCTGCTGGAAGGTATCAGCCGACTATTGGGAAGAAAAGGCCCAGTGGCGGAGTAAATGAACCAGCGGATAAAAAGCCGAAGGATATAGGTAAGCAGATAGTGGTGACAACGGGAGAAAGGTGCAAACATTGTGACAGAGTTGGTCATCGGTCTGAACAATGCTGGAGAGCGCATGGGAGATGCCTGCGCTGTGGTAGTCGTGACCATAGGATCTCGGACTACCCAATATTGAAAGAACAAGCCCCTCAGGACAAATGTCTGAATGAACAGAAGAGGCAAGGCCAACTGCAAGCTATCCAAGTACCAGAAACTGTTGAAGAAGGAGGTATCGTGGAAGGTACACTTACTATTCTTTCCCGACCCGCATATGTTCTCTTTGATACGGGAGCTACGCATTCCTTCATATCTCAAACATTTGTTGATACCCTACCTGTGAAACCTGTCCCAATGAAATCAGGAATAGTTGTGTCAACCCCGATTGGTCCTGGCACCAATCTTACAAACCATATGCCATCTAGTGAAGTGTTGATTGAAACCCAAAACCTACCAGCAAATTTAATATGTATGGACATGGCGGGGTATGATGTGATACTCGGAGCAGACTGGATGTCTGAACATGGGGCTAGTATAAATTGTAGGAGAAGTCGGGTAACCTTTAGCCATTACCCAAAACGAGTGTTCATAGGGGATAGAAACCGCAGGAGAATGTCACTTATCTCCGCACTACAAGCTAAAAAGATGATGAGGAAAGGTTGTATGGCTTTTCTTGTTGCTGTTGTCATCGCAAAGAAGGAAGTCAAAGTTGAGGACATCCATGTTGTCAGCGAATACGCTGATGTTTTCCCTGAAGACTTGCCAGGAATTCATTCTGAGCGGGAGGTTGATTTTACCATCGAGTTGGTCCCTGGAGCAGCACCAGTATCTAGGGCACCATATAGAATGTTCCCCTCAGAACTAAAGGAATTAAAAGAGCAACTGATGGAACTGTTAGAGAAGGGTTTCATCCGACCAAGCACATCGCCATGGGGTGCACCTGTTCTCTTCGTCAAGAAGAAAGATGGGTCGATGAGGCTATGCATAGATTACAGACAACTAAATCAGTTAACCATCAAGAACAAATACCCTCTGCCGAGGATTGATGAGTTGTTTGATCAATTATCTGGAGCTAGATACTTCTCTAAAATAGATCTCCGATCCGGTTATCATCAATTGAGGATCAAAGGAGAAGACATTCACAAGACTGCCTTCCGAAGCAAGTATGAGCATTATGAATTTATTGTTATGCCTTTTGGACTAACAAATGCCCCTGCAGTTTTTATGCAGTTGATGAATAGCATTTATCGCCCATATCTTGATAAATTTGTGGTGGTATTCATCGATGATATATTGATCTATTCCAAGACAAAGGAAGAGCATGAGGAGCATTTGAGGATTTCATTACAGATCTTAAGGGAGAATAAATTATATGCCAAGCTGAGTAAATGTGAATTTTGGCTTGAGGAGGTATCCTTTTTAGGACATGTGGTAACCAAGGATGGTATCGCTGTTGATCCATCAAAGGTTGAGGCTGTATTGAGATGGGAAAGACCGACAAGCGTCACTGAGATCAGGAGCTTCCTAGGTCTAGCAGGATATTACCAAAGGTTTATAAAGGATTTCTCAAAGATTGCAGTGCCATTAACCAAACTGACCCGGAAGGAAAATCCATTTGTGTGGACTGATGAATGTGAAGAAAGCTTTAACAACTTGAAGAAGTGTCTGACTACTGCTCCTGTCCTCGCCTTACCCACTGAAGAGGGAGGATTTGAAATTTATTCAGATGCTTCTGGAATAGGTCTGGGATGCGTCTTAATGCAACAAGGGAAGGTAATAGCATATGCCTCAAGACAGTTGAAGATCCACGAAGTGAACTACCCGGTTCATGACCTGGAGTTAGCAGCTGTAGTATTCGGCTTGAAGATATGGAGGCATTATATTTATGGTGAGCAATTTAAGGTCTTTTCTGACCACAAGAGTTTGAAATACTTGTTCTCTCAAAAGGAGCTTAACATGAGACAAAGAAGGTGGTTAGAGTACCTTAAGGACTTTGACTTTTCCATTCAGTATCACCCAGGGAAAGCCAATATAGTGGCAGACGCTCTAAGTAGACAACCAGGAGCTATGCTAGCTAATATGATGCTAGGCGAATGGAAGTTACTGGAGCAATTTGCAAGCTTGAACTTAGACATGGGAAAGAAGGAAAAACAAGTAATGATTTCCAATCTCCAAATACAATCCGATCTATTGACCAAAATCAAGGAGAAACAGAGATGTGGCCGATCATGTGTCATATTGTTTAACATGCATGAAAGTCAAGGCCGAGCATTTCCGTACAGCTGGTGGACTGCTACCACTGGAAATCCCAGAATGGAAGTGGGATAGCATCGGTATGGACTTTATCATGGGATTGCCCAAGACTAGAGGTGGTATGGATGCAATTTGGGTAATAGTTGATCGATTGACTAAGTCGGCTCACTTCTTGCCGATCAAGAGTACATGGTCAGTGGATGTGTTGGCTGCATTATATATTAAGGAAGTAGTCAAATTGCGTTGGGTTCCATCTAACATAATATCGGATCGGGACCCTAGATTTACTTCACACTTCTGGAAGGGTTTACAAGCAGCAATGGGTACTAAGCTGAACTTTAGTACTGCTTTCCATCCTCAGACCAATGGACAAACTGAAAGGACCAATCAAATTGTGGAGGATATGCTTCGTGCTCTAGTGCTAGATTTTAGAGGACGATGGGATGATCAATTGTACCTGATGGAGTTTGCATATAACAACAGCTATCATGCAAGTATCAAGATGGCTCCATTTGAAGCCTTATATGGCAAGAGTTGCAGATCACCCCTTTGTTGGGAAGAGGTTGGGGAGAACCAATGGGTTGGACCCGACTTAGTTTAGGCGACTGTCAGGAAGGTTCAGATTGTCAGGGAACGTCTAAAGATAGCACAATCCAGGCAGAAAAGTTATGCAGACAAGAGAAGGAGAGAACTGGAATTTTAGGTTGGCGAGCATGTTTTCTTGAAGGTCTCACCTTCAAGGGGAATACAAAGATTTGGGATCAAAGGAAAACTAAGTCCCAGATTCATAGGGCCATTTGAAATTCTGGAAAGGATTGGTCAGGTGGCGTATCGACTTGCACTACCTCCACAGCTGGAGAACGTGCATAATGTGTTCCACATATCCATGTTGAGGAAGTACTTACTCAATACCGACCATGTAATCAACCATGAGGACTTGGAGATTCGAGAGGACCTGACTTATGAAGAGAAGCCGATCAAACTGTTGGATCGGAAGATTCAACAACTCAGGAATCGTACCATACCTATGGTGAAGGTCCAATGGAGTCGAGAGGGAGTTACAAATGCTACCTGGGAAACATAGGAAAGAATGAAGAAAAACCACCCAGAACTATTCTCAGGTACGAACTACACCATTACGTGTAAATTTGGGGACCAAATTTTTTTTAAGTGGGGGAGGATGTAACACCCCGAAAATTTAGTGATTTAAAAATTTTGGAAATAAAGGAGAATAAGATTACATAAACGTATTGGAGAGACTCCAATACCAGGTGATTAATGACCCATTAACAAGATTGGGCCAATAGAGCATATTTCGCCCAAGGATATAAACAAACTAGGACAGGAAATTTTCCAGAAATTCGTGTATGTAATTATGCCATAATTGGAGAGGGCAAGTTAGGGTTAAAATTAAGGTAATTAGTCATACAAGGTAAGCCAAAACCAAACCCAACCCTAATTGGTGGTTTCCTAAACCTTTGCTATCTCCTTTGGGTGGGAGAATCCCAGATTTCTTGGAAAGTAAGGAGCAGAATTCGCAGCCCCTTTCCTAGTCTCGTTAGGACTCTTAACTACACCCTAAAACTATAATAACTCATCCCTAGACTCTTGGGGAAGGTTTAACAATGAGTTGGGGTCGTTTGGAGGCAGGCTAGAGCTTCTAAGGAGAAGGAGAAAGGCTGGGAACCCAGAGCTTCATCCCCTGCATCCTCTGTTACATCCAGAACGTCGACTGGACTTAGATCTTCATAAAGGTAGGTGTTCTCGGACCAAGATTAAAGAAAACTAACACCACCATGTAGTTCTCTGAGTCTAGGAACATTTGCATTTGGTTTGACTCAATTTCATAGAGTATACGTTGTGTATTCGTAGTTTCCCGAAGTCTCGCACAGTTAGGGTTTTTCCCGTTCTTCTTATTATGCACATGATTAAAGACCGAATTTGACTAAACTTCCTTCATTAAAGTTTTTCTACATGAAGTCAATATCATCTTTTATGTTGGACGTTTTGTCCAAAAGTCTTTCGTTAGAGAGTTATAGGTGTGGGAAGAGAGTCATTGCATGATACTGCGATTTCGGGCTACACTTGACTTTCTGTTATTCATATGTTTTATCGGGATTCGAGACAGAATTAGATCAAACCCCCAACATCAAAGTTCTTCTACTAGTTATCCAATTCATCTTTTATGTTGAACATTTTGTCTAAATGTCATTCTCTAGAGAGTTATAAGAGTTGGAAATGAATCAATGCATGAGATATGTTTTCGGGTTCCACATGACCTATAAGTTTTGTTCTGGAAGGGCACTAGTGTCGACACTACTTGAGCTAGTGTCGACACACTGTCCCAAAACAGCCCAGAAAGTGTTCTGGGAAGGTCTCTAGTCTCGACACTACCTGATCTAGTGACGACACACTGTCCCAGTTTGACCCAGAAAGTTTCTGGGAGCTGATCTAGTGTCGACACTACCTGATCTAGTGTCGACACACTGCCCCATATTGGCCAGTAGGTTTTCTGGAAGTTGTCTCTAGTGTCGACACTACTTGATCTCGTGTCGACACTACTTGACCTTTTTGCCTTGTATTTGAAGCACTGTGTCGACACTACCTGATCTAGTGTCGACACTACTTGACAAGTTTTGCATTATTTTGTCTTGTGTTTGAAGCATCGTGTCGACACCACTTGATCTAGTGTCAACACTACCCTTACAATATTTTGCATATTTTGGGTCTGATATGGTGTCTACAAGCATGAGCATGATGTTATATAGTATGCATGGACCTAAAATAAATCAACCCATTGAAGAAAATGGTAATGATACGAATATGATTCTAATGTGTAATCCTGATTGTCCTTATGTTCATTGGATTATCTTGTGATCTTGCTTATTGTCAATTGATAAGATAAGAATATGATATGAATGTGGGGATAAATACATGTTAGTATGGACATGTTAGTGGTGTTAATGTTATGATTTGCATATGAGTTTCATGGCTACATGTTTTCCGATGTTCAATTGATTATTTGTCATATGCATACATGTTAGGAAAGTACATGTTCTACATATGATCTGTCTTTAGAAACATCCTCACGTCAGGACATTAATGAACTATGAAACATAAGATACGTCGTTATCCTGCCTTGTTCTTTTGAGCTGTTTCTCATTCCTTGACTCTATGAATGATCATGTTCTTTTTACTACGAGCTTGCCATTGAAACTCTGTGGCCATAATATGAATCTGTTTGTTCGGCACAACATGGGACTCCGGTCCAAAACTTGATCCAATGCCTGTGCAATGGGGCCCCTGTCCGGTCCTAGGGAGGAGCGCCCCAACGTACTTGTTAACCGCGGGAGTATGGACTCTTGGTGCTTGGCATAGCACAACAAACACGCAAGATTGTGAAAATGTGCCTTTGCTTGATATGATAAGTTTGACTTGACATGATATGATACGTCTGTTCATGTGAACACATGAGATCTGTTTAAATATGGCCAATCTCTTCTGACATGATTCTATTCTTGAAATATCTGTCCATTGTATATGAAACTCGACATTTGATCTGATATGATATCCGTTCTACTTTGCTATTCAACTTGTTAGAAAAGCATGCAATGTCATCATATTCATATGCATATCTACCTACTTAAAATGTTAATCATGTATACTAGTGACCACACGTTATTGAGATGTAAATCCTACTGAGCTAGTTCGCTCACCCCTATCATCCTACCCTTTTCAGGTAGTGATGAGGAACTAGAGGAGTCGGATGGGGCAGGGCAAGAGTGATGAGC
Organism: Colocasia esculenta; assembly: GCA_014218235.1. Classification (NCBI taxonomy): domain Eukaryota; kingdom Viridiplantae; phylum Streptophyta; class Magnoliopsida; order Alismatales; family Araceae; genus Colocasia; species Colocasia esculenta. Next base: position 90,860,966 of record CM024760.1, read on the forward strand.
ACCCGTCATATGAATAGTTGACAGTTTAGAAATAGACAATTGAGTAGTTGATGTATTAGAGAAACATTGTTATTGAATAATGAACTCTTTTCAGTGAGTTCTTCTTATGTAAAGTTGTAACTAGTTGAATGGAATGGAATAAAATATACTTTTGGTGACCATATTACAGTCTCAAATGTGTTATTATATTCAATTGTGACTCTGTGCTATTCAACTGTGATACGTTTGTTTGTATCGTTCACGTCCCCCGGTATTTATTCCGCTTCTAAATATCGGGGCGTGACATGTCCTCTCTTTGTATCTTTTTGCTTAATGACAAAAGGGGGAAAAAATAAAACATTCTGAAATACATATCAACATACCTTCTTTCTTATTTTAGAAAAATTACTCAAGTTTATTTCGGTCAAAATAATATGTTATGTTTTGTTATGATTTTATCATCACCAAAAAGGGGGAGATTGATGATCAGTCCATCCCTATAAAATTTCATTTATGCCTATTTTGGTGATAAACAAAACCATAATAAGTATTGTCTAACAAGTTTCCTTGAAGCTAAGTCACAGGAAATAAATCGGGCAAAATCAAGCAAAAATCTGTAAGTATTCTTATACTATATCGTTTAGAGTAATTCTTCTAAATACACATCGATTTCCTAAGTGATATAATGATTTCATTAAGATCATAATAATTTGTTAAGTGAGAAACAACGATTTGGTTCTCACAACGATTTGTTAAGTAAGAAACAACAATTTGGTCTCACAACGATTTGATATGTTACATAACAACTTGGTCACCGTAACGATTCGATAAGTTACATAACGACTTGGTCGCCCTAACGGTTCGATAAGTTACATAACGAATTGGTCACCATAACGATTCGATAAGTTACATAACGACTTGGTCGCCGCAACGATTCGATAAGTTACATAACGACTTGTTCACCGTAACGATTCGATAAAGCAAACAACGATTTGATAAGTAAAACAACGATTTGGTTCTCACAACGATTTGTTAAGTGAGAAACAACGATTCAGTACTCACAACGATTTTTTAAGTGAGAAACAACAATTTGGTTCTCACAATGATTTGTTAAGTGAGAAACAACGATTTGGTCTTACAACAATTTGATATGTTACATAACGACTTGGTCGCCGTAACGATTTGATAAGTTACATAACGACTTGGTCGCCGTAACGATTCGATAAGTTACATAATGACTTGGTAGCCGTAACGATTCGATAAGTTACATAACGACTTGGTCAACGTAACGATTCGATAAAGCAAACAACGATTTGGTCACTGCATCGATTTGATAAGTAGAACAACAATTTGTGTTCATAACGATTTTCTTATAACGATTTGCTCACAACGATTTGTGTTTACAACGACTTGCTTATAATGATTTGATTTTAACGATTTGCTCACAACGATTTGTGTTCACAACGACTTGCTTATAACGATTTGCTCACAACGATTTGTGTTCACAACGACTTGCTTATAACGATTTGCTTATAACGATTTGCTCACAATGATTTATGTTCACAACGACTTGCTTATATCTGTGTAACGACTTGTGTTCACATCGATTTGCTTATGCTTGAACAATGATTTGTTCAAACAACGATTTGTTTATGCTTGAACAACGATTTGTTTGCATCTGCACAACGATTTGCTTCTACTATAAGAACGATTCGCTTGCTCTTGCAACGATTTCATTAGTGGAACAATGTCTCATGGACACATCGATTTCTCTATCATAAATTTAATCAATATATCTATTATTTTCATATATTTTCAAATATTGTGAAAGTCAAAGTCTTCCCCCGCACATCTCTAATATCCTTGCATTTATTATGAATGTTCACATCATCTGCTCGTTGCCTTCTATTCTTATGTTTCTATAAGAAACACTTTTCAGAAAGCAGAATGACATTTCTATTTTGGTGAATAGTCTTACTGCATGAATTCGAACGTTGACTGACAGCAAGAGAAAGCATAGCTATCTATGCTTTGGCATTTAATGTGTGTAGGTCTCTGCCAATACCATGTCATATAACGTTGGACAAAATAGAAGCTGAAGGATATCAAGATGGATCTTCTCCTTGCGTGCATGGGTCGTAAAGCATTAAATGACTGCAAGCACACCTGTCATACTCGACAAACCATGCAGTCTAACGAGCATCCAACCTAGATACAGACACTTCAACGGATATATTTTTCAAAGAGAAGGATATATAGAAGACTGATGACTCCATGAAGAAGACTTTTGAGCTTTCATCTTACAACCTGCGAGCATCAGAAAGAAGAGCCCTGAGCTTCACTCCCTATCTTGATGTAGCTCTTGCTCTCCGTTTTTCATTGTTTTTAGCCTTTGGAGAGCTAGTGTGTTCTGAGAGATTTTCTTATTGTAGATCTTTCTCTCTCAGTCACTGCCTCAGATCAAGCATTTGTTGTAAGCTTGGTCTAGGGGCATTTTGCCTTTATTCACACTTGTGGTGAAGTTCCTCTTCAGGCTATGAAGAGAAGACCTGTTGTGAACAGGTGGTTTGTATTCCCTTCGGTAAGGAAGGAAGACATGTGTATCAGGGTGTTTGTATTCCTCATCGGGGTTAGAAGAAAAGGCCAACTGTGGCTGGATGTGTAAGGGTCCTTATGGGGGACAGTACCCTTGGTAGTAAAAGCCCAAGTTGTTGCTTGGGGACTGGACGTAAGACTCCTTGGTATAGGAGGGCCGAACTAGGATAAAAATCTCCTATTGTATGTGTGATTTCTTTTGTGCGTTTGTTTGTCTTCATTCATCTACCACTAACTATTCTCTTTAGTGTTTTTCTATTAAGTGTTTTTGTTAACAGGTTTTAATCGAAAAGTGTAAGGCCCTCGAATTTTGTTGTATTACTTTATTACGTGTAAATAATTCATGCTTGTGTATGTATAGATGTACATATCTACGTACGTATTAACTAGTTATACTTATGTGTGCATGTGTATAATTAGATTATAAATATTGCTTGATTTGCATGGTGGTAGTGTGTACATGATAGTATACATATTGCATGTATATGTACATATATATACATCGTATGCATGGATTTTCTGCATGTTTTAAGTTCTGGCCGAAGGGCCAATTGGCGTCAACAGGGTGGACGTCCATGGTGGTAAACGTCTATATCGTTGGACGCTAATACTTAAGTCAACGACCATGGATGTGGACGTTAATATCTTGACTTGCATGCGTTGCAGACCCCGAAATTCCGGGGGCAAGCAAGCCCAGCCATTGGGGAGATGTCCCTAACGGCTATCAGGCCTTCACATCACCCCTCCGGGATATCCCAAACCCCTTCTCCTATAAACCAAACCCCTTCTGCACCAGAAGAGCTCTCTTGACTCTTTGAAAAGAGGAGAGAAACCCTAGCTCTGGACTGAAGGAAACCTGAACTTTGGAGGCTTTGATCCGGCAACTGAAGGCTTCTCCCAGCGATCTGCACCGACTGGAGGATAGCTGGGACATAGGGGAAGGCTTCCCTGACGTTGGTTTGGCGTCTACATCGACCAAGAACCCAGAGCAAGAGGAGTTTGGAGGCTTCGTGGGACTGCCCAAGGAGAGCTTCAACAACAACTTTGATCCCTCTGGAGATTTATTGAGAGGCAAGTAACCCATACATTTCGTCCATATATGAGTCTAGTAGGGTTTTACTATTTTTATGAGATTTTATCGTGTCCTGGATCCCCCAAATTCTCTTGTTTTTGGAGCTCGGGTCTGTGTGTTTGTTCAGACCTAAACTTGACGGCAAGTTCTCTTGCCGTTAAGATCTTCAGTTTGCGGCATGCGATGAGGCCGTTAAGCTCCGTTAACGGCCAGACTGTGCCGTTAAGTTTTTCAGGACAGAATAGTGAGCTGTTCTCCCTTCTATATGATTAATTTCCGAAGTGTTTTCGCATGAGGATATAATGTAATCGTATATGTTATGTAAAATAGACAATGTGATGTGTGTGGAATTTTCTGTGCTTTTCGGTGAACGGCATGAATTGTTAGACTTATTGAAATACATGTTTAAAAAATGGATTATGCATGTTCACCTACTGTCTACATGATCCCTGAGAAATGGAATGCCCTAATTTTTTCTAAACCATGTATATACGTATCAGTCCATGCCTTGCAATTTTGAGAATTTTTCCATGATTGTGGGATTTACTATAATTTTTGTTTTGGAAATAGAAGACATGTGTAGGATTTGTAAAGTTTACAGTAAATTGTGTGTTGTGCAATAAATCCAGGGAAAATTCTTGTGATGATGTGTATGTTAGGTTCAGGGCTGTGAACTGTCAAACTGGATATTCATGTTATGTTCCATGATAAATTGAATTATGAATGGCATGAAACTGAATGTTTTAATTTCTGTTAATGTAATATGACTCAGAAAAATCTGGAAATTTGTATGTGAGGTCATGAACCTGCAATTAGTGTGTGGTTCAAATTTCATGATATTTGGATAACTGTAAAGGGTATTATGAAATTCTTATGTGAAAACATGTGATAAATGCATGCTATCATGAATATGATTTGATGATGTGTTTACCAACCTGATTAATGTGAACTACTGAATATTTGATTTTTGTCAACAATAGTATCATGATTAGGAAAACAGAGCCATGTGTATAAGTGAGAGAATGTAAAGACATGTGTAATATGTGTGTTAAAATCGGAATGTGTAATGTGTAAGACTGTGCCATATGTGACACTGCTTCCATAGAGGGCCGTGGAACCGTACTATGGAAAAGTCCCCATGGGAAGGTTCAATATGTTTAGATCCTAAGGGCATTAGGATGAAATCCTGGAGGAGGACAAGTACCACTGGTTAGGGTGGAGACTTGTTCTCCCGGTCTGCACAGTCCAAGAGTCGTCACTGTATTGCCTAGGTGGCATCTATGTGTATGTGTTATGTGATGTGTCCTTCTAATGGTGGTTTGGACTATGTGTCACGGTACAACATTGTGAAATGTGAATGTGATTATGTGTAAATTGTGTAGTGTGAATATGTGTAAATGTGCAATGTGTAAAAAGAGAACTATGTGAATGAGTAATTGTGTAAACATGTGAAACCATTACGTTAAATTATGAAATTGTGGTCCATGATATGTTAATGTGAAATTATGTTATAACAGCAACCTAAAGGTGTTTATAAGAATGTTTTATATGTGTAAAAATGCGTAGAATCCATGCTAAGAGCATTTCTTGCATATGTGCGAACAATTCCATGTTTAATTGCTATCGTGTTGTAGTTAATTGGAATTGTAGCTCTCATGCGATAGGATGTGAATTGCTAAATTATGTCAAAAAAACAACCTTAATGTGTATGAAATGATAAATTTCATGTGCAAGAATGTGTAGAAACCATGATAGGAATGTTTCCTTTTATGTAGGCAAGAATCCCATGTGTGGTTGCTTCCATGCTGTAGCTTGATTTGAAATATAGCTTTTATGTGATTGAAGGAGTAGGAAGCATGTGATAGGATATTTATTTTGGAATGACTTAAATCATATACCATGTGTTTTAAATTTTGTAGAATTATCATGATAGGTTGTCTTTTATCAATGTCCAAGCATGCTATATGTTTTGCTTTGTAAATTGGAATGAAAAACCTACTATGATATATGCATGTATGAGGTGTGTGGTGTTATTTGCTGAGTCTTTTAGACTCATTCCTTGCTTCGGCATACAGGTTTAGTTGGTGACCCTACATCGTTAGAGGAGATCGTGGAGAGTGACTCCGAGCGTGGTGAGTAGCCTGGTGGAGTCGTCATCGTGACATTTTGCTTTCATTGTATGTAATTGAGGCATTGTAATGAAACTATTATGTAATTGTGGACAAGCTATGTAATCTGATTTTTAGCACTTATTTACGTGAACTTTAGTTATCTTTAAATTGTCATTTGAATCATATATGTTAAATGTGGATGATGAAATGAAGACAAGTAGTTCTTTTGCTTCCGCTACTCTGTATTTATATTTATGAGCATCTCAATCGTATGTTATTGTTTGGGTAAATGTCCCACTGTGATGACGTTCATTATACCGACGTGGATTGGTATAATCGTACCGGTATAAAGAGGGTCGTCGCAGAGATTGGTATCAGAGCGACCGGTTGAGATTGCACATGAATATATATAAGTCATCATCCCCATTACATGCTAAGTCTACATAGGAATGTCCACATGTGTAGAAATCATTAATAATGAGTGGAAAATAGGTAAGAAAATGGTTAGGAAATAAATTAACGTAGCTCTAATGGTGGCTGAAATTTATTGCAGCCATGGCTTCGAGAGGTAGGCATGGCGGAGCGCCGGCCTGTGAGGACGAGCCGAGACGTGAGGAGAGGGCGGAGCAGCAGGCCCCGGCACCGCAGGGTCCTGTACTTTCCCCGCCGCCGCCTGTGGATTATGGAGTGTTCATGCAAGGTTTGGTGCAGGCCATGCAGACGCAGGCCCACACCCAGGCTGCACTCCAGGCTCAGTTGGAGGCTCAGGTTAGCATAATCAATCAAAGTGTAGTCTGTTTTATTTAATTGAATGATGTTATGTTGAATGTGTATTAATTGTGGTTGGATGTAGCAGGCTCAAGTTCCAGCTCAGGACCATGGTGGACCTTCCATCATGGAAAGATTCAAGAGGATGCTGCCACCCTCTTTTAAGGGGGAGAGCGATCCGTTACTAGCAGAAGCTGGATGAGGGAGATCGAGAAGATCTTCTGGGCTATTAGGTGTGCGGACGAGGATAAAGTTACTTTGGCCACCTACATGCTATAGGTATGCTTTAGTTTTATATGCTTGTATGTTCTGGTAGATTAGAATTTGTTAGTTGGTGCTTATGAAGATTATGTTGCAGGAGAGAGCTGATGTGTGGTGGGTTTCATTACTGCGTACTCGGTTCGAGGACGACACTATTGAGGTTGCTTGGGACGAGTTCGTGAGGCTCTTTCGGGCCAAGTTCGTCCCCGAGCATATTCAAGATCGGATGGAGTAGGAGTTCCTCTCTTTGACTCAGGGATCCATGACCGTGCTAGAGTATGAGGCAAGGTTTGCAGAACTATCTAAGTATGCACCTCACGTTGTGGCTGATGAGCGCAGAAAGGCGAAGAAGTTTGTGATGGGACTCAAACCATCACTGAGGACGAGGCTAGTGGCGTTCAACCATCGCACTTTGGACGAGGCCCTTAGCGCTGCTTGTAGGCAGGAGGGTGAGATGGAGCAATATCTGGAAGAGAAGAAGGCTTCGCAGAAGAGGCCTGCAGCTACGTTCCAACGGCAGGACAAGAAGAAAGCGGTGTACCAGACACAGCAGCGATCAATAGTAGCCGGCAGTACTCAAGTACCCTCTGTACGTTCCCCTGGTGTGAAGAAAGAGTGTCCCCACTGTGGGAAGACACATGGTGGTTCCGAATGTTGGATGATTGCGGGAAAGTGCTTGAAGTGCGGAAGCAGCGACCATAAGATCAAGGATTATCCGAGACTTCAGCAGGGAGTCCAGCACGGAGCGCCAGCCCCAGCAGCGGTAACAGTAGCAGCGCCAGCTACAGGAAGACCAGGAAGGCATTGAGCCCCAGCTCGAGTGTTTGCTCTAGTATGAGAGGACGCCGAGCAGGCGGAGCATGTCACCGAAGGTACGGTTTTACTTCTAGGTGTGCACGCTCGGGTTTTGTTTGATACGGGTGCCACTCACTCGTTCATTTCCGAGCAGTTCGCCAGGCAGTTAGCTCTAGAGTCAGGCGTAGAGTCTGAGGAGTTAGAGGTCCCTTTGTCTGTGCACACCCCTGCGTGTACGGTATCGACTAGGAAGTGCATTCTGTCGTTACCTGTGTGCATTGAGGATAGAATCCTAGAAGGGTGTTTCTTCTTGCTAAAGATGAAGGACTATGATGCTATTCTTGGTCTGGATTGGCTAGAGGAGCACTATGCGTTAGTAGATTGTCGTGGAAAGAGGATTGTTTTCCGCATTCCTGGTGAGGATGAGTTCTCTCATCCCTTGCCAAGGAACTTGGCGGGAAAGTTAGTTATCTCTGCCATGAAGGCGATGCGCATGGTAAACAAGGGTTGTGACGCTTTTCTTGCCAGCGTGGTGTTAGTACCTGAGGCTAATGAGTCATCTACTCTTACAGAGATCGAGGTAGTACAGGACTTTCCAGACGTCTTTCTCGATGATTTATCTGGATTGCCACCAGATAGAGAGATAGAGTTCACCATAGAGCTACTTCCGGGCACCTCTCCTATCTCAAAGGCTCCATATCTGATGGCACCTGTGGAGTTAGCCGAGTTAAGGAGGCAGTTGCAAGAGTTGCTAGATAAGGGATTTATTCGCCCTAGTGTTTTCCCTTGGGGCACACCTGTATTATTCGTCAAGAAGAAAGACGGGTTACTTAGGTTATGCATTGACTATAGAAAGCTGAACCAAGTGACTGTAAAGAATAGGTATCCCTTACCTCGTATTGATGATTTGTTTGACCAGTTGCAAGATGCATCACTCTTTTCTAAGATTGATTTACGATTTGGTTATCATCAGTTGAGGATTCGGAGTGAGGATGTGTCCAAGACGGCATTCAGATCCCGTTATGGACATTATGAGTTTTTGGTCCTTCCTTTCGGATTGACCAACGCCCCTGCAGCGTTCATGGATCTCATGAACCGGGTGTTTAGGCCGTATCTAGATAGCTTTGTTGTAGTGTTTATTGATGATGTGCTGGTCTACTCTCCGGACGAGACCACACACCGTCAGCAATTGAGGGTAATATTAGAGGTTCTCCGTGAGCACAAGCTATATGCTAAGTTCAGCAAGTGCGATTTTGGTTGCGCGAGGTTCATTTCCTCGGGCATGTTATCTTCGGTGCTAGTGTTGCAGTTGACCCAGCAAAGGTCCAGGCAGTTATGGATTGGGAGACTCCCAAGACCCCTTCGGAGATTCGTAGTTTTCTGGGTTTGGCTGGTTACTATCGGCGATTCAGTGAGGGATTTTCATCCATCGCCGCCCCATTGACTCAGCTCACCAGAAAGGGAGTGAAGTTTGTCTAGTTCGAGAAGTGTGAGAGTAGTTTTCAATTGTTGAAGACTAAGCTCACGTCAGCTCCGGTGTTAGTTTTTCCGAGCGGTGTAGAGGGTTTTGCTATCTACACGGATGTGTCTCGGATTGGCTTAGGCTGTGTGCTAATGCAGCAAGGAAGGGTAGTGGCATATGCTTCTCGTCAGTTGAAGGAGCATGAGAAGAACTATCCGACTCATGATTTGGAGCTCGCAGCAGTGGTTCGTGCACTAAATATCTGGAGGCACTATCTTTATGGTGTCAGATTTGAGGTGTTTACCGACCACAAGAGCTTGAAGTATCTTTTCTCCCAAAAGGAATTAAACCTGAGGCAGAGAAGATGGATTGAGTTCTTGAAGGACTATGACTTCGACCTTCAGTATCACCCTGGGAAGGCGAATGTCGTAGCCGATGCCCTGAGTAGGAAGAGACCATCTCCCCAGCAGGACTGGAAATGTTGGAGGATGCGGCTTGCGCGTTGACTGAGTTAGAGCCATCGCTATGCCAGGCTTTTGTAGCTCAGTTATCCCTTAGGTCCTCGGTGTTGGATGAGGTGATCGAGCAATAGAAAGCCAACCCTAGACTCTTAGAGTTAGTGGGCAAGGCAGGCATTGCTCATGATGAGGACGGTGTGATTAGATTCCATCACCGTGTTTGTGTCCCTGATTTGGTAGATGTTCGTGAGCATGTGTTAGCGGAGGCTCATAGATCGCGATTCTCTATTCATCCGAGTAACACTAAGATGTACCAAGATTTGAAGAGGTCCTTTTGGTGGTCTGACATGAAGAGGGATGTAGCAGATTATGTATCTAGGTGTTTAGTATGTCAGCAAGTGAAGGCCGAGCGGCAGCGACCATCTGGTCTTATGCAAAGGATGGAGATCCCAGTATGGAAGTGGGAAGCTGTCACTATGGACTTTGTTTCGGGTTTGCCTCGATCTAGAAGGGGCAATGACTCGATTTGGGTAGTTGTAGATAGATTCTCGAAGACCGCGCATTTCTTGCCTATGAAGAGAAGCAGTCGGTTGAGAGTTTAGCTAGATTGTATGTTAGTAGTGTGATTAGATTGCATGGTGTGCCAAAGTCGATCATTTGGGATCGAGATTCGAGGTTTACTTCGAGATTGTGGAAGGATCTTCAGGATGCGTTAGGTTCGGAGCTGAAGCTCAGTTCGGCGTTTCATCCCCAGACAGATGGACAGTTCGATAGGACTGTCCAGACGCTCGAGGATATGTTGAGAGCGTGTGTATTGGATTGAAAGGATGATTGGGAGCGTCATTTACCTCTAGTGGAGTTTGCATACAACAACAACTTTCATGCGAGTATTGGTATGGCTCCGTTTGAGGCGTTGTATGGAAGGCCTTGCACATCTCCTTTATGTTGGGAGGAGACCGATGATAGGCAGCTGATCGGTCCGGAGTTAGTTCAGGAGACTTCGGATAAGGTCCAGCTTATCAGGAAGAGGCTTGTTGCGGCACAAGATAGGCAGAAGAGCGATGCCGACAACAGAAGGAAGGATTTGGAGTTCGAGGTGGGTGAGCATGTCTTCTTGAAGATATCACCTACTCGAGGTGTCGTCAGGTTTGGCAGGCATAGTAAGTTGAGCTCTAGATTCATTGGCCCGTATGAGATTCTCAGACGATTGGGCAGCGTGGCATATGAGCTAGCTCTACCCCCAGCTTTAGCTAGTGTTCATCCCATCTTCCACGTTTCTATGCTCCAGAAGTATGTCCGAGATCCATCTCATGTGATTAGTCATGAGCCAGTGGAGATTCAGCCATATTTGTCGTATGTGGAGCAACCAGTAGCTATTCTTGACCGGAAGGTTCAGCATCTCCGGAACAAGGGTATTGTGTCGGTGAAAGTTCTATGGCGGAACTTCTCGCGAGAGGAGGCTACTTGGGAGCTTGAGGATGCGATGAAGAAGAAGTATCCCCGTTTGTTTGAGTAGTTTTGTTTAAACTTCGAGGACGAAGTTTCTTTAAGGGGGAGAGGGTGTAAGGCCCTTGAATTTTGTTGTATTACTTTATTACGTGTAAATAATTCATGCTTATGTATGCATAGATGTACATATCTACGTACATATTAACTAGTTATACTTATGTGTGCATGTGTATAATTAGATTATAAATATTGCTTGAATTGCATGGTGGTAGTGTGTACATGATAGTATACGTATTGCATGTATATGTATATATATATACATCGTATGCATGGATTTTCTGCATGTTTTAAGTTCTGACCGAAAGGCCAATTGGCGTCAACAGGGTGGACGTCCATGGTGGTAAACGTCTATATCGTTGGACGCTAATACTTAAGTCAACGGCCATGGATGTAGACGTTAATATCTCTAACCTGCATGCGTTGCAGACCCCGAAATTCCGGGGGCAAGCAAGCCCAGCCATTGGGGAGATGTCCCCAACGGCTATCAGGCCTTCACATCACACCTCCGGGATATCCCAAACCCCTTCTTCTATAAACCAAACCCCTTCTGCACCAGAAGAGCTCTCTTGACTCTTTGAAAAGAGGAGGGAAACCCTAGCTCTGGACTGAAGGAAACCTGAACTTTGGAGGCTTTGATCCGGCGACTGAAGGCTTCCCCCGGCGATCTGCATCGATTGGAGGATAGCTGGGACATAGGAGAAGGCTTCCCTGACGTTGGTTTGGCGTCTACATCGACCAAGAACCCGGAGCAAGATGAGTTTGCAGGCTTCTTGGGACTGCCCAAGGAGAGCTTCAACAACAACTTTGATCCCTTTGGAGATTTATTGAGAGGCAAGTAACCCATACATTTCGTCCATGTATGAGCCTAGTAGGGTTTTACTATTTTTATGAGATTTTATCGTGTCCTGGATCCCCCAAATTCTCTTGTTTTTGGAGCTCGGGTCTGTGTTTTTGTTTAGACCTGAACTTGACGGCAAGTTCTCTTGCCGTTAAGATCTTCAGTTTGCGGCATGCGATGAGGCTGTTAAGCTCCGTTAACGGCCAGATTGTGCCGTTAAGTTTTTCAGGACAGAATAGTGATTAATTTCCGAAGTGTTTTCGCATGAGGATATAATGTAATCGTATATGTTATGTAAAATAGACAATGTGATGTGTGTGGAATTTTCTGTGCTTTTCGATGAATGGCATGAATTGTTAGACTTATTGAAATACATGTTTGGAAAATGGATTATGCATGTTCACCTACTATCTACATGATCCCTGAGGAATGGAATGCCCTAAACCGTGTATATACGTATCAGTCCATGCCCTGCAATTTTGAGAATTTTTCCATGATTGTGGGATTTACTATAATTTCTGTTTTGGAAATAGAAGACATGTGTAGGATTTGTAAAGTTTACAGTAAATTGTGTGTTGTGCAATAAATTCGGGGAAAATTCTTGTGATGATGTGTATGTTAGGTTCAGGGCTGTGAACTGTCAAACTGGATATTCATGTTATGTTCTATGATAAATTGAATTATGAATGGCATGAAACTGAATGTTTTAATTTTTGTAAATGTAATATGACTCAGAAAAATCTGGAAATTTGTATGTGAGGTCATGAACCTGCAATTAGTGTGTGGTTAAAATTTCATGATATTTGGATATCTGTAAAGGGTATTATGAAATTCTCATGTGAAAACATGTGATAAATGCATGCTATCATGAATATGATTTGATGATGTGTTTGCCTACCTGATTAATGTGAACTACTGAATGTTTGATTTCTGTTAACAATAGTATCATGATTAGGAAAATTTAGCCATGTGTATAAGTGAGAGAATGTAAAGACATGTGTAATATGTGTGTTAAAATCGGAATGTGTAATGTGTAAGACTGTGCCATGTGTGACACTGCTTCCATAGAGAGCCGTGGAACCGTACCATGGAAAATTCCCCATGGGAAGGTTCAATGTGTTAAGATCCTAAGGGCATTAGGATGAAATCCTGGAGGTGGACAAGTACCACTGGTTAGGGTGGAGACTTGTTCTCTCGGTCTGCGCAGTTCAAGAGTCGTCACTGTATTGCCTAGGTGGCGTCTATGTGTATGTGTTATGTGATGTGTCCTTCTAATAGTGGTTTGGACTATGTGTCACGGCACTACATTGTGAAATGTGAATGTGATTATGTGTAAATTGTGTAGTGTGAATATGTGTAAATGTGCAATGTGTAAAAAGAGAACTATGTGAATGAGTAATTGTGTAAACATGTGAAACCATTATGTTAAATTGTGAAATTGTGGTCCATGATATGTTAATGTGAAATTATGTTATAACAGCAACCTAAAGGTGTTTATAAGAATGTTTTATATGTGTAAAAATGCGTAGAATCCATGCTAGGAGCATTTCTTGCATATGTGCGAACAATTCCATGTTTAATTGCTATCTTGTTGTAGTTAATTGGAATTGCAGCTCTCATGCGATAGGATGTGAATTGCTAAATTATGTCAAAACAGCAACCTTAATGTGTATGAAATGATAAATTGCATGTGCAAGAATGTGTAGAAACCATGATAGGAATGTTTCCTTTTATGTAGGCAAGAATCCCATGTGTGGTTGCTTCCATGCTGTAGCTTGATTTGAAATATAGTTTTCATGTGATTGAATGAGTAGGAAGCATGTGATAGGATATTTATTTTGGAATGGCTTAAATCATGTACCATGTGTTTTAAATTTTGTAGAATTATCATGATAGGTTGTCTTTTATCAATGTCCAAGCATGCTATATGTTTTGCTTTGTAAATTGGAATGAAAAACCTACTGTGATATATGCATGTATAAGGTGTGTGGTGTTATTTGCTGAGTCTTTTAGAGCCATTCCTTGCTTCGGCGTACAGGTTTAGTTGGTGACCCTACATCGTTAGAGGAGACAGTGGAGAGTGACTCCAAGCATGGCGAGTAGCCTGGTGGAGTCGTCATCGTGACATTTTGCTTTCATTGTATGTAATTGAGGCATTGTAATGAAACTATTATGTAATTGTGGACAAGCTATGTAATCTGATTTTTAGCACTTATTTACGTGGACTTTAGTTATCTTTAAATTGTCATTTGAATCATGTATGTTAAATTTGGATGATGAAATGAAGACAAGTAGTTCTTTTGCTTCCGCTACTCTGTATTTATATTTATGAGCATCTCAATCGTATGTTATTGTTTGGGTAAATGTCCCACTGTGATGACGTTCATTATACCGACGTGGATTGGTATAATCGTACCGTTATAAAGAGGGTCGTCGCAAAAAGAATTTTAGAATCCCATTCACCCCCCCCCCCCCCTCTGGGCTTGCTAGTTGGGCAACAGTATGCACCTGTAGGAAGAAACCCCAAGAAGAACATTGAATTTGACTATTGGTATGTGAAAGGCACCATATACCTTGCTATCCAATCCCAAGATCAAAGCAAGTCTACTCCACCAGGTAGCCTAAATGGGGTAGGGAGTGAGCCTCTAATAGTCAAAAGCTCAATAAGGAACCCCATAAAACAACAACACAACACCATTCGAGAGAGGTCAAATCTAGTAAAGTCTAACCAATTATTAGCCATTCTGAATGGAACTGGGTCATAAAACATGTTACTCAATTATAATTGTACAACATTTTTTTATGAATTGCTTAGTTAATAAGTTCTAACATTTAAAGTTAAAAACTAAATGATAAATTTAAACAACTTTTTAATATAGTTGGATGCCTACTGTCATAAGGAACAGATCGGGTAGGATAAGCACATGGCCCGACTTCCCTCACCTTGACACACCAACCATGCAATTAAAACGTCGCGAGACAGAGAAGATGGACTTCACCAATTGTCACATCCTAATAATTTGACAATTATTAGAAATGACATATTCACACAATTAAAGAAGTTGAATACTATATGGATATTTATTTAACAGTGTTGGGAATGAAACATCATTATTTTCTCCACTAGCGGAGGGTTCAAAAGTCAATATTTATATTATCTTAGAACTATACAAAAAAATATCTGTTGGCTAAACCCTCAGCACATATCCCCTTGGGACTTGGCCCCATCTTGATTTCCTAAAAAGGAGTAGGAATGAGCAGTCTTGCCCAGTACGTAGTACCCTTACTTACAAGAAAACATAATGAGTGGTAGCATGAATGGAATGCCAAAAATATGCTTACCATAAACTAAAGCATTTTTTTATCTCATCAAAGTAGTCGTAACAGGTATATAGGGTTTATAAGGCACAGCCAAAATAAGGTATTAAAGATGCCAAGTACCAATCATCAAACAATTAGTACAAATTAGTATAAAATATAGTATATGGAAATGTAGACCAAAATCTTGCATATAGTGGTGCATGCCAAACACCCAGATGATCCATTATCATTCTATATGGCCAGTAAACGAATTCGAGTGCTCCTCTTGGGATTGGACCGACCCCATTTGCATAGGCATAGTGTCCAAGCGAGACTGAAGATCCAAAAAGTGTCATATAATTTCCATTTAATCATTGCTCATGTACAGATTTTGGGCAGATGCCAAGTTCAAGAAATCTTGTTGCAATGATAATAACAAGTCAAGTATGACGACATCAAGTCAGGTTACGTGAAGGTTCAAACAAGAGTACAAGAAAAACTGGATATATAAGAAAATAAGATGATAGATTGAAACTGCATAGAAATATTAGTCGATAGTTCAGTGATTTTCGGTTGACCGACCATCCCAGTAGCTTGGTTCTGGTTTTAAGGTGTAATTGGTCGACCAGAAGAAAAAAATTGGTCGACCGTTTAAGGTCTGTGTCATCGATCCATCGAATACTGATTTTCGGTTGACCGATTCCAAAAATCTCAAAATCTGATAAGCCAAAATTGCACAGACTTTTCTAGTCTGGGAATGAAAATAAACAATCATGAATGGAAGAGGATAGCTAATAGTATGGTTAAGCATGTTGACCTCATCAAATGGACCATCCAAAGCTCACTTTTTTTGGAGATTCAAGGTCTCGGGATGGCAAGAAAATGGGGACATCCGTCGACTGACTAAGTGAATCAGTCGACCTATTCTAGTGATAGGAAGATTTTTGGTTTATTTCTCTTGATCTCTCAGTGGTTATCATTGATAGCATGAGGTGTTGATTCTAAGAAGGTATGAATCATGATGTGTATTTGATCTCCAAGAAATTTAGGTAAGTGTATAGAACAAATCAAAAGACAAATTGATAGAGTATCAAGTATTCCTACAAGAAGGAACAAGTAAAAGGTGTCCCTACCTTAGTTAGTTGCAGACAATAGCGAGCTTCTTTCAAATCTCTTACGAACTTCGACTATGAAACAACAACCAATAGTTTGGCCAACGACAAGTTCTATATTTATAGAGTTCAAGGGTCGAAGTATTGAGACTTTGTGAATGGCAATTTTACTATAGGTGGATGGCTAGATTTGCATGGTTATGGATTTACATAGATTTACCCACGTCACAGGTAAGTTTTCAGATTGCAACACGTATAAGGAATACGTGGTAAAATTCATATGTAACATAGGTTACGTGGGTGAACAGTAAAAGGGATACGAAAAAAAGAACTTATGCAAGTAAAATGTAATTCTTTATTCTCTTACATTTAAATTCAAATACTATCCATTTAAGTTGATATTTTAGATTTATCTTGGCTAGAACATTCTACAAATTTAAGTGTATTTACTTTTTAATAAAAGTTTTGGTAATGACATCATGGAATACATGTAATCAAGTGTAACATTAACATGTAATAATAAAATTGATTAACTAAATTTCTCAAAATTTATTTATTCCCATATTATAAAATTGAGGTGTTACACCAATCACTGGCTCCACCAAGAAACCTTAAAGTCATACAATCCAACCAAGCGTTATGAATGAAAATCTTAATGCTAGAGCTAGTTAGGAATTTTAAAAGTAACCTACTATCGCCAAGACATGAGATGCAGTTCACAAATGTAATTAAATCAATTCCTAATTTGCACACCAGCTATCAAAAGCCTAATTCAGAAAGCTTAATTTCATGACACCAAACTCTGATCCGGAAAAACTAGACAAGAAAAGCCTCTCAGTCTCACAGCCAAAGATGACATGTCCAACTGTGGCTCCACATCAACACTTCATAAAGTCAAAGAATAGTGGAGACCAACCGACACCACCATCTGTAGCTTGGACGGACTGTAGTCCCACGCTTGACACACCTCCATAGGTTCTGAAGTCTGTAGAGTGAGGTAAGGGAGAACAAGGGACTAGTTGGAGCCCAACACATCTATTGGTATCTGTTTCCTCAACCACGAGTGCACTCCAAGTGACTGAAAAAAATGCAACCACAATGCAAGTCGCTGCCCCACTGTCATTTTTTCTCTAGCCGGGCGTACACTCACCACAAAGTGTTGGCTCAGATGAAAAGCCCAAAGGGGGGTGGGGTGGGTGAATGGGCTGATGTGAACTTTTTTGAAATCTAAAATCACAAGCACTAAGGAAGACAGTTAGTATTGGTAATTAGTGCGCAGCAGAAATAGACTAAGGCAAACACACAAGAAGACACACATATTTTATCCTAGTTTGACACTGAGATACACCTTAGCCCTACGTCTAGTCCCCAATAATACTTGGTATTTCACTAAACCACCAAGCAACCTTGGTCTTCCCTTCAATAAGGGGCATACAACACTTTCTCCCAAGTAAGTCTTCCCTTCTACCAAGGGGTAAAATGCACCCAACTCCTTTCTAGTCTTCCCTTCTACAAGAGGAACAACTTCCAAGAAGAGGTACAACTTGTATCTCAAAGAGATAACAAGGTCCCTAGATCAAGCTTACAATAACAAGACTTGATCTGAGACAGCACCCAAAAGAGTAGAAGATGAACAAAGTAATCTTCTTTCAGATGCTAGAAACTCACTCTCTTCAGAATGATGAATAGAATGCTACCCAAAGAGAGAGAGAGAGAAAGAGAGAGAGAGAGAGAGAGAGAGAGAGAGAGAGAGATGAAAGAGAAAGCTAAAACAAATGGCTTCTACAGCTCTTGCTATCTCTTATGGTTCGAGAAGGATGTGGGCATTGGTGTGCTACTTAAAACTTCAAATCTTTTTCATATAGAAGAGATTTCTTTTTTTGGTGACTACCTCCTCTCCTTATTTTATAGACTCTTGGTAGAAGATAGTCATTGACTCTTCAGCTCCAGCTCCTTCTTCTCTTCTGCTCTTCTTTCTGTTAGACAACAGATCTTCTCATTGCCTATATGTAATCCAGCCGTTAAACACATCTTCAGTAGCCATTAGAACTTCAATAGATGTTCTTGTAGGCTTTCTATTCGTTGGCTATCTTTGAATCCTTCGGCTTTCATGTTTTCAACGTTAGTAGGTTCAAAGTTGGGTTTGCATATGCATTGAGCATCTGCAAGCATTTAATGCACAGAGAGGAAGATGTTAGGTAAGATTTCATCTGTCAGTTAGACACCCATACCTCTGTTGTAGATGTCCATAAATTGTGCTAATAGATTTCTATTTTAGATAGCTCCCTTTTGCCTCATAAGAAAGAAAGGCTATCATTGATATGTTCAAAGTGTGAACATACAACCTGGGTCTGAAAAAAGGTTAACTGCACATTTAATGTTAGAGATATGCAGAGTCTTATGTAAAAACATGAGAGCCAATTTGAAATGAAGCAGATTTCGGTGCCAAAGGAAATTGTTCATCAATTGATGTGAAACAGAACTTAAGTGAACATCAATCAATTGTTTGTAGACAAATAAACATCAATCGGTATGAAAATGACATCAATCAGAACAGAATAAGTATCTGTTCGCCAATTGGAAGGAAAATAACACCAAATCGGAACATAATAAGTATTTATTCACCAATCGAAAGGAAAATAATACCAATCGAAACATAACAAGTATTTGTTCACCAATCAGAAAGAAAATAACATCAATTGATATGAGATAAATCACTTGTTCACCAATCGATGTGAGATAACACCAATTGTTAGAATATGAACCAATCGTTAGGATATAAGAGTCAATCGATAGAATGTGAACCAATCGATAGGATATAAGAGTCAATCGATAGAATATGAACCAATCGATATGAATCATACAATATAGTCATCAATCAATAAATTGTTCATCAATCGAAATATTTGAACACCAATTGGTAGAATATGAGTCAATCAGTAGAAATATTGTTCTCTAATCGATACAATTTTGTTCTTCAATTGATACAAACTTGTTCTCCAATCGATAGGAACTTGTTCTTCAATCGATGGAGACTTGTTCTCCAATCGATATAGATTTGCTCTTTAATCGATATGAACTTATTCTTCAATCGATAGAGACTTGTTCTCCAATCGATACAAACTTGTTCTCTAATCGATATGAACTTGTTCTTAAATTGATATGAGCTTGTTCTCCAATCGATAGGAACTTGTTCTTCAATCGATAGAGAAGTTCTTTAGGAATCGATAGGAAACTAAGTCACCTATTGATATGACCTTTGTTCACTAATTGGTTGGAGGGTTAGACATTAATCGATATGGACTTAGAAAATTTTCCATGAAGAAAATAATATGGAGTTTATTTGAGCATTTTAGAATACTTATAGAGATGATCCTTGGAGTCATTAAAAGACTTATTTATCATGTTGACAGACTTAATGAAAAATAGATATTAAAGCAAAATGTCATCAAGATTAATAAAAAAAGCATAAATCAACAAGAATGAAAAGATAAGAATGTGTCGACACCATGGATATCATGTGTCAACACCAATAATGAGAATGAAGATGCGATTGAACAGATGAGTGCATTAGAATATGAGGATATGTATTTAGGGTATACTCGCGATTAACGACATGTAATTTTGAGGTTTTTGTTATCACCAAAATACATAATCATAGAGATAAAAGAGTCAACACAAAGGAGTAGGGGAGTCCAGAAAGATGACAAGACCGTATTTCTAACATCGTGGTCATTCAGATCTGTGTTTATTGGTTCTAGTGTGGTGCTCATGACCAATGTGGGGTCATTGAGCCTTGGTCATGGTCTCCATGCATTGTGTGGGTGTTTTGGGCCGAAGGTTTCAACCCAAACATCCCACGGGTTCACTGGTTGTGAATGCGATGGAGAAGGACGTCGCATTTTGAACTCGACAGTCTACTATGTCACGTTCTCCGTACCGCCTTTTTGACATGTGGCATGGCGCGTTTTGAGAAGGCGGTGGTTAGGTATGTTGTGTTTTGAACGCGACAGGCTGCTACGTCGTGTTCTTGTTTCCGATTGGGATAAGTTTGGCCCTCCGGCCAAACAGAGAAGGAAGCTCTGTTCGATCGGGGAGAGGCTTGCTGCAGCGATTTCCGGCGATGTCGACTTTGAAGCTTGTGCCTTGACGTGGTTTTGGCGCGTGGAAGCTGCTCGGAGTGTGGAGAATGCCGATCGAGCCTCGTTCTGCAAGTTCTTCTTGTTGGTAGGGACTTTCCTTGTCTTATTCGTGTTATTTGATTGACTTGAGGCATGCTAAATATGTATCGATGTGTGGTTGTGTTCCCAGTATAGTGCAATGGATTTGTAGAAGCTTGGTGTGCATGAAAATGACATTTTGAGGTGGTTTCTATGTGAGAACCATGGTACAAGGTTTCTGTTTGAGAAGGTGATGGGTCAGACTATCGCGTTTAGGTCGCGACCCCCGGCCCCATCGCTTTCTACTTTGTGAACACGGCCTGTCAGGCTGTCGCGTTCTTGACGCGATGGTAGACTCTGTCGCATTTCAGTGTGGGATTGCGGTTTGTCGGTCTATCACGTTTTTAACACGACAGTGGCCCTCGTTGCGTTCTTCGGTCCGAAATAAGTTGTTAAGCTATGGGCAATGAGGGTCCTGTGTTGTGACGGAACGTCTCGTTCAAGCCCGTTAAACCATTAACAAGCTTGACTCGAGTCTGTCTCCTGCGAACGGGCCGAAGCCTCGCAAGGGATATCATACACACGTTCGTGAAAACACAAAGGAACACACCAATATGCATTTTTTTTTTCACAAGTTTACATAGCCATATTTCACAAGAGTGTAAAGGAGTACAAGAGCCTGGGGTATACCCCGAGGTACAACAGAAAGAAAACTAACTAACTACACTGCTGGAGGTGCTGGTCCAACACTGCTGCGACGCGGCTCCGAACTGGACGACGGTAACGAAACGTCCTCCTCGCCCTCACCTATGGGGGGTAGGGGTGAGCCTCTCTAGTCACTGGCTTAGTAGGGAACTCTCCCAACACCGAGCAAACCAAAACACAGGTATGGAAGCAGTAAACTGCGCTAGCAATTTATAGAACAACTAAGCAGGATATTAAAGCTATAAATGTACTCACCGTTTGTCGACTACATAAAGCAATTGTAATAAGTAAACAGCAAACCCAAACAGGTGTATGAGCTACAGTAGAGACCACCACACACGAGCCACATGAACTGGTTTATGACACCAGCGACTGACTCGGACAAACTAACACAGGTCTACCTCTCAGTCTCGCAGCCACGAACAAAAGGTCCAGCTGCCGCTCCACGTGAAAAGGTCAAGCAATTGTGGAGACCAACTAAACACCACCACTTGCATACCACACGGTCGTAGACCCATGCCTGGCACCTCTAGAGACCCTGGCCTGGGCTCTCTAGAGTGAGGCACTGGAAAGGACTAGCTGGGGTCCAGTGTCGACTACTGGTGTCCGTACCCCCAACTAAGAGCGCGCCACAAGTGACTAGAAACAAACACAAAAGTCACTATCCCACTATCGTCTTTCCCTCAGCCGGACGTACAACTCAAACAAAGGAGTGAGGGTGTCCAGGACAGACGACACAGACCTTGATGGTACAACACAAGTACCGGGACAAAGCCCCGAGCTAACAGCCTGGCTCACAGAGAACCTGGGGCACCCAACTAGAGAGGTAACCACGGTAGGCATCGTACTACTTGCCTCACACACAGAACCACGTGCATGTCACACACAAACCACGTGAAACGTCACGTAAACCTCAAATAACAATTGTCCACAACACGTGAACACAACACTGCTTGCATGAACAACACGCAACTACGCAAAGAGCCAGCTAGCTACACAACCGAAGTGCTAGCTTCAAGAACCATGCACTCTCAGAGTGCCACAAGTGCCAATGGACAGCTTGTTATTGGTAAACACATCGCATAATGATATTCGGATAATCCAATCGCATGAGCCATGCATGCATAGACCTCTCGGCTGAAGTCGCGGCAGGGTCTTGTGTCGCCTTCAGATAGCGACAACCTGATAGGTCGCCTTCAACACATTAACGTGACATACAAACAAGTCGCGTTCACACCCTGAACGCGACGGGTCGGCCCGTCGCCACCTGATCACGATAGGGGGTTCCGTCGCCTTAGCAAACGGAAACCCTAATCTGGGATCCCCTCCACAGATTACCAACCCACACCATGCAAACCACTGTTAATTAGTGTTTTTCATGCTTTAATGGGTTCCTAAGCATGATATCTATTGTGTAGAAAGCATTAAACTGATCAAACCCTGCATTCCACGCGATTCTCACCCCGGAAATGGGAGGAGTCACCCTACCTCGCGAAGAACACCCGATACGACGCTCCCCCGACATTTCTCTCGCTCAATGTGAGCTTCCCACGGCACGATCACGCCGAAATCATGAATTCCCGCAAGAATCGCCACAGCTCCCCTTCCCCTGGCCGTGCAGAACTCGTTGCTGTTCTGTCCGGCTGGGGTTTCTTAAAAACACCTAGCGGTTGGGAACGCGACGTATCGTCGCGTCACGACCTGATCGCGATGGACCTAGGCATCACCTTCCTGCCTGCCGCTCTGCGCGCTACACGTGGCGCACATGCAGACGATCAACGCCTCAAGGTAGTCACCAGAACGCGACGGCCACCTCTGTCACGTTCAGAACGTGACACTCCGCCCTGTCGCGATGACAGGCTGAGGACACTGGCGTGCTGCAGGCCCGGACTATCGGCCCAATAAGCCCCTGAAATACGCACACATACCATACACAAACCACATTGGCCTCATGATAGCCATCACAACCACTAAACACAGGATCCACGAGGATCCGAAAAACGCGCGACGTTACATTACTATCATCTAAAAAGAAATTTTGACCTCGAAATTCATAACTCAAATACAAGAAGTTTCATCACACATATTTACAAGTACTATCATCTAAAAAGAAATGCAGAACCTTACTCAAATAAGTAAGGATACCCTTTAGCCATTTCCTCGGCTAATTCCCAGGTATCCTCACCACCCAACCTATTCTCCCATCTCACCTTGACTAATTCAATTTCTTTATTTCTCAGCTTCTTTGTCTTACGACCAGTAATCTACACCGGATACTCTGGCATAGTCATATTCGGTCTCAAGTCACCACCTTGGTAACTAATTATCTGCGCTGGATCTTCAATGTACTTTCTTAACATAGAAACATGGAAAATATCATGAACATATGCAAAAGTCAGCTGGAAAATCAAGTCTATAAGTTGTTTCCCTAATTCTTTCTAACACCTGAAAGGGTCCCACATATCTCGGGCTCAACTTTTCGGTCTTGCCAAACCTCATAATACCCTTACTAGGGGAAACTCTTAGAAAAACAAAGTCTCCCACTTCAAACTGAAGTGGTCTTCTCCGATTATCGGCATAACTCTTCTGCCTGCTTTGAGCTGCCTACAACTTTTCTTTAATGAGCTTCACTATTTCCGTGGTTTGCAGAATTAATTCAGGACCCACCATATGCCTTTCCCCCACTTCATGCCAGTTCAATGGGGTTCTACATGGCCTTCCATATAGAGCTTCATATGGTGCCATCCCAAGACTGGTATGATAACTATTGTTATAGGCAAACTCAACCATACCTAAATGATGCTCCCAACTACCTCCCCAAACTAAACAACAAGCTCGTAACATGTCTTCAATGGTTTGGATAGTCCTCTCTGTCTGACCATCTGTCTGGGGATGATAAGCGGAGCTATATTTCAACTCAGTGCTAATTACCCTTTGCAAACTTCTCCAAAAACTAGAAGTAAACCTTGGATCCCTATCAGACACAATAGTCTTCAGAATACCATGCAGTGGAACAATTCTATCAACATAAACCTTCGTTAATTTGTCCACTGTCCAAGACATACTTACTGCCACCAACATGCACACTTTGGTTAATCTGTCAACAAATACCCATATTCCATTATGTCCTGAGGCTGTTCTTGGTAAGCCTGGCACAAAGTTCATAGCAATATCATCCCATTTCCACTGTGGAATGGGCAACGGTTGCAATAGACCTCCAGGCTTCTGATGCTCTGCCTTAATCTGTTGACAGATAGCACATCTTGTGACAAATTCTGCTATTTCTTTTTTCATATAAGGCCACCAAAAGTGCCTCTTCAGATCCTGGTACATTTTAGTACTACCCGGATGAATAGTGTACCTGGATTTATGAGCCTCTTCTTACACTTACTGCTTTATTTCTCTCTCAGCTGGCACAAATAACCTGCCTCTGAGCCTAACCACACAATTATCGTCAATGGTAACTCCTTCCATCTTCACAATCTCAACTAAATCCATATCTGCCTTTTGGGGTTCAACAATTTGCCAGTATAGTGACGGCTCTACAGCACTAGCAGCTAGTACTGCCCATCGCTGACTACTTGGCACATAAAGGGAGTTTTCTACTACCTCCTCATACAACTTACATTCTCTTATCATCATCTGGCTTAAATATGCCTTTCTTCTCAAAGCATCAGCCACAACATTGGCTTTACCCGGATGGTAAGCCAAATTGAAGTCATAATCCTTTAAATACTCTATCCATCTATGCTGACGGAGGTTTAAATCTTTTTGCGAGAAGATATACTTCAAGCTTTTATGATCTGCAAAGATCTCAAATCTCTCGCCATACAAATAATACCTCCACATTTTCAAAGCAAATACAACTGCTGCTAGCTCTAAATCATGAGTAGGGTAATTCTCTTCTGTTGGCTTCAACTGCCTGGGTACATAAGCTATCACCTTACCATGTTGCATAAGTACTGCGCCAAGTCCTCTCCTTGAAGCATCTGTATACACAACAAAACCACCACTTCCAATTGGCAATGCCAATATAGGTGCTGATGTAAGTCTTTTCTTTAATTCCATAAAACTTTTCTGACATTCACCGGACCATACAAATGGCACACCTTTCCTGGTTAATTTCGTCATGGGTGCTGCAATCTTAGAAAAGTCTTGTATGAAGCACCTATAATAACCTGCCAGCCCCAAAAAGCTTATGATCTCAGTTATTGTCTTAGGCACTTCCCATTTCATCACTGCTTCCACTTTACTTGGGTCCACTGCCACTCCTGCTGAAATGACATGACCCAAAAACTGAATTTCTTTTAGCCAAAATTCACATTTACTGAATTTGGCAAACAACTGATTATCTCTTAACAGTTGTAAAGTAAACCTTAAATGAGCTGCATGCTCCTCTTTAGATGCTGAATAAATCAGAATATCGTCTATAAAGACCACAATAAATTGGTCTAAATACGGATGAAATATTCTATTCATCAGATCCATAAAGGCTGCAGGAGCATTGGTCAGCCCAAATGGCATAACCACAAACTCATAGTGACCATATCTGGTTCTAAATGCTATTTTATCTATATCTTCCTCCTTAAGCCTTAACTGATGGTACCCAGATCTTAAATCAATTTTAGAAAATACCTTTGCTGACTGCAACTGATCAAACATATCATCTATTCTCGGTAACGGGTACTTATTCTTAATGGTCACATCATTCAACCTCCTATAATCTATGCACATGCGAAAACTGCTATCTTTCTTTTTCACGAACAACACTGGTGCTCCCCATGGTGAATGACTCGGTCTAATAAACCCTTTCTGCAATAACTCCTCTAATTGCTTTTTCAACTCTTTAAGCTTTGATGGTTCCATCTGATATGGTGCTTTAGAGATTGGCATGGTACCTGGCAGCAACTCAATAGTAAAGTCCACCTCTTTGTGTGGAGCTAAACCAGGCAAATCTTCTGGAAAAATATCGGCAAAGTCCCTAACCACGGGAACTGCCTCCACTGACTAACTAGCCTCTCTCAGGCTCACTGAAGCTAAATAAGCCACACACCCTGCATTTATCAACTTTCTAGCTCTAGTTGCAGAAATTATAAACTTAGGAGTACAAAAAGGCATACCTTGATATTCAAACACCGCACCATTAGGATGACAAAACCTGATCTTTTTCTTTCTGCAATCTAACATTGCTCCATAGGTCTCAAGCGAATCCATTCCCAAAATAATGTCATAATCTGTCAATTGCAGGGCATATAACCGACCCGGCATCTGGTTCTCTCCAATCACAACAGGAGCTTCATCTATGTAGCTCTAAGTGAGCATAAACTCACCAGAAGGAACCTCCACTACCAACTCACAAGACTTTTCTTCCAAAGGGTGAGTCATACAATCCAGGAATTCTTCGGAAATAAAAGAATGAGAGGCACCCGAATCAAATAAAACTCTTGCTGAATAATCATAAATGGGTATAGTGCCTTCTATCATATTCGATGCCTCCGCCTGGGCTCAGGTGATAGCCATAACCCGGCCCCTTTCCCGCTGCTGTGGTGCTCCTCTGCTACAACCTGCCTGTAGCTGCTGAAACTGCTGCGGCTGCTGTTGTTGCTGCTGCACACCTCTTCCATATCCATATTCTCTAGAATAGGGGCAATTGCGGATCAGATGCCCCAGCTGATTACAGTTATAGCACCTATAACCTGGTGGAATAGTGGGCTGCCTAGCAGTACTCTGTTGCGACCCCTCCACCTCTGGCCTAAAGCCACGACTCGGCTAAAACTGCTGACGACCTCCTCCTCCTCTACCTTTGCCCTTAAACATTGTTTTACTTTCTGACCCCACTTACCAAAAGTTGAGGAAGAGGGTGAAGAGTTATGCGGAAGTACACAATACGGTAATCTAGAAGGGGGGGGTTGAATAGATTACGGCAATTTTAAACTATCGATGGCTTCTTTTAGATGCTACAGCGATCTTAATGAAATTTGATTCAAATTCAATTAAGTGTGAGACCGCTTGAGTTGATTTAAGTGAGAACAGAAAATCAAACGTGCGTATGAACACCGTGCCTACCAATCATCTATCGCAAAACGCGAACAAACCACAGAACACGATGATTTAAGGTGGTTCGGAGTACACAACTCGTGTATCCTACATCCACCGTCCACACACACACGCAGAAACGACTGCTTATGAGCGAGTTCAACACTACAACTCAACCACACACACGTTGTCTGATGAACCACGATCAGAACAACCACAAATACGTGAATCAAGCACAAGGGATGCTCGAAACACAACCACACACACACACGATGGAATGGAAATTATGAAATGGAGAAGAATTGGGAATTAGGGAACAAATCCGGTTGGAATTCTTCTCGTGGATCGTCCAAACACTCTTCAAACTTCGATTGGATGTAGATTGATCGATGTAGAAGGTTGAATTGATGACGATCCGGCTTCAGCTCCGCATAGATGGTGATTCACGTCGATCTGGGCGGAAAGTTGAAGCAGAGCAGCAATTTGGGGCTTTTCCTCTTGGTCCCTTGGAGGCTCTTGGATGGGAGGCTGCTCTCTGCGAAATTGGCTCCAAAAGGATGCTTATATAGTGTTAGGTAAAGGTGGGGGTCGTGGAGGAAGGAAACACCCAAGTGGGGCCGGATTTGGAAACCCAAAATCTGAAGTTTCCGTCGGCTGTCGACAGGTGCACTTGCATCTGTCGACAGGCAGACTCAGGCTGAGAACTGGGTTTCAGGAAAATGAGTTTCTGAGTGTATCTGTCGACAGGCAGTTTGCATCTGTCGACAGATGCACTCAGGAATTGAAAACCTGAGCTCTGTCCTGGGTTGTCTGTGTGTATCTGTCGACAGGTACATTGCATCTGTCGACAGATACACTCAGAGATGCAAACCTGAGTTCTGTCTTGGAATGACTGTATGCATCTGTCGACAGGTAGAGTTCATCTGTCGACAGATACACCTTTTGACAGATTTTTGTGCTTTATGCTCATCTCTTCAATGCTCCATGTTTCATGCTTGTGCACCTACATGCAAATACATTGTTAGTGATATACATTGTATGATTTAGCAATGTTTAACTCAATCACTTTCATGGTGTTTTTCATGTTAGTTAGCACATCAATTTTGCATTAAATCAATGTTCAAGGGTGTTAATGTGATCATCAAAAACATGATATATGAAAAACCCAACAATCTCCCCCTTTTTGATGATGACAAAAACATTCAATTGATGCATATATTGATGTTCTCCCCCTTTTTGACAACATGCAAAAGGTCAAGTCAAGCACAAATAAACATGAACTGAGTTTTCATTGATTGATCATTGAAATTTCACAGTACATTTGATAATCATTGCATGACTCAATAAAAAGAAAGGGAAATAACATGAACAAGCAAAAGATGATAAGACAAGTGAGACTAATTCTCATCTAAGACTCTTAGTGACCTCTAATGACCCTGAGACCCTCTATTCATTGTCATGTCCAGCAGAAGGAGGGTGACGGGATCCATCTCTCTCGGAGTAGAGGTGGTCAAGCCGGTCATCCAGAGTGTTGAGGCGAGCATCCACTTGATCAAATCTTGAAGTCATCTGAGCAAATCCTGAGATCATTTCTTGATGGATTTGTGCCAAGTAATCATGAACGGATTGTTGTGGAGGCACAGGTACATCATCAAACTCTTGAGCTTGGTCAGGCATTTGCTCATCTTCAGGTTCTTCATCACTGCCTTCATTTGCTTCATCGCCTTCATTGTCTTCTTCACCAGTTGACACGTCAGCTCCTTGTGGTTCCTGTCCCTTGAGAGTCCTAGTGACGACGCCGTCTACAATCTTGTAGCCCATGCGGTTGGCGGCAGTGAGGTCAAAGGCACTTCGGGATTTTAGTGAGATGAGCTCACTTGGAGGGATAGGAATGCCAAGGAAAATAAGAAGAGAAGTGATGGGGCAAGCATATGGCATTGATCTTTTGGTGTTAGAGAAACACCGACGGATGAGGCTTATCATGAGTTCAGGAAGATTGATTTCTTGACACTTGAGGAAAAAGATGAACAAGGATTTGTGGACCTCGGTGACTAACTCTCGACTTCCATCCTTCGGGACGATCAAGGTAGTGAAGATGTGATGGATCATCCGGATCAAGGGAGGAAAGGAGTTGGCGTTGAGACGAGCAATCTCCTTGGTAGTGTCATAAGGTTCCAACGTGAGAAGCTCATAGTACTCAGAAGCAGAGGGATTGTAGTTGAAGATTTCAACTCCTGAGTTTGGAATTTCAAGGGCTGTGGAGAGAAGATTTGCGGTGAGGCGAAAACGAGTGCCTTTCACCGAAGAGTAGATATCTCCCTGATCGGAAAGCCCTAAGTTATTGTAGAACTCGGATACGGCAGTTGGAGAGTATTGCAAGTGGGAGTATAAGAAGGATGTCCACCCTTGAGTGTCAAAATAAGGTAGGAGTGAGGGGAACATCGGTGCTAAGGACTCGAAGTCCACATACCGGGATTGGACAATCTTCTTGAAGGTGCCGTTGGGTCGGATAAGACGGAGACCTTGAGGAACGATGAGTTCCGGTAACCGATCCTCACGATGCTTGCTGCGGCGTTCAGAAGGAGCCCTGGAGCTTTCTCCGGCGTCCGTCGGAGCGCGACGACGGCGAGCGAGAAGCTTCGATTTGGGTGCCATCGCAGGAGGAAGGATGAGAATGGTGTGAAGGCAGAGTGGAGGGATCCCAGACGAGGAGCAGGATCGTCGGAGACGGAGCCCTGAAGGGGGAAAGAGAGGGGGTTTGGAGAGGAGGAGGAGGGAACAAGAGAGGAGGGGTGAAAAAGGGTCGTGGGTGGCCTTAGAATGGACTTGGAGGGTTTTAAAAGGAAGGCCCCACAAAAAGGAGGTGAACCGGCGCGAGGGTTTTCTGAAAAAAACGGATCTGGGCCGTCGTCTGTCGACAGATGCCAGTCTATCTGTCGACAGATAGCTCCTTTTTGGTGAAAACTTGATTTTTGTCAAAATTTTCAAAGGGACAAGTGTTCATTTGTTGTTTTAAGGCAAAATGGGTGTATGTGCAAGACAAAAATCCATATCCATTAAGATGAAGACATGACACAAATCTAAAAAGATTTTGAATTAAAAATGATAAGATCTTTAATTAGATCATGAGGAACACATTTCACAAAAGCCAGTGAAAATTAAATAACTCTTTTGATTAAGGCCGTTGAAGACAAACATGCATTTAAATAGAGATGATAGTCAGATGACAATTGAATTAAATGCCCACAAGAATGTCTTACCGAAGAAACACATTGGACTTGACAAAAAAATTTCGGAGGCTTCACTCTATTTCTGGTATGATCTTGGAAGATTTAAGCAACGAAGATGGAAAAGAGTGGCAATGAGGAGCACTTTCACTTTTTCATGTGAAGGTAGACATTTGTGATGCCAATACCCCCAGTTACTCAATGTGAGTGTCCATCAAGCCATTGTATAGAGATAATGAAACAACCTTTTGACGCGAAGACTGACATTTGTGATGCCCATGTCCCCGGTTACTTAGTGATTTTCATCATTGCTCTACCTCCATCCCACAAATGAAAAACAAATTTGTTGATTGAACTGAAGAAATAGGTAGCTTTTCTCCCTTTTTTTTTTTTTTTTTTTTGCTTTTTGTCAAGTACATGAGATTTCTTTAGGCAAGTTGTAATGTGGAACATTAAATTCAAGAGTTTTCTGATTTTTCAAATCATTTTAGATTCATGTTTAACGACAAGGGAGTTATTCAAAGGAGATGTTTAAAAATCATTTGGTTTGCTCATTATGTTCAAAATGATCTAAAAAGACCTTAATCAGGTCATGCATCAAACAACATTTAGACTTGGTTCATGACTTCGACATGAAGTGGATATGAAGGGTTATATTGCACACAAACAAACCAAGGTTTACCTTTAAATCAATTAAGGAACACTTTTCCTGAAAAGTATGAAGAAGGATTTGAAAAATAAAGAAGAATGGGTGTATCTGTCGACAGAAGAAGTCTGTCTGTCGACAGATGCACACAGACTGAGGAATTGAAGTTTCTGCCAGAACAAGACTGATTGAATCTGTCGACAGATGGAATGTGTCTGTCGACAGATAGGAACAGAGTGGATTTTTCTTGTTTCAGATTGATTGCACTTTTGAGTTCAAGGAAGTGAGAATTCAACAAGTAGATGTATGAGGAGTTTCCTCAGAAAATACTCAACAATCCTTAACTTACTCCCCCATAGTGTGTGCACGTGTTGACACAACATCTAAGCAAGGATTCACACAAGCATTTGATACAAAACAAACATGTTCATGAAAGGAAGGTCATACACAAGCACATGGTCACAGAAAAAACATTGTCTCATGGAGTTAACATGATAAAATGTAAGGAAACTAAAAATCCTATGTGAAGTACAGGACCTTTATATGTAATGGGACTATGGATACTTGGCGGAGAATGTTTTCTCACGCATGATGATAGTTTCCAAACAAGCCGAACTTGTTCTTCCACAGTTCACCATTTGATATACCACATAGTCATTCACACATAAAGAGCATGTATTCCAAAATGGATAGTCAGTTTCATTGCATTTTACACAAACCCAATTCTCTTCTTAAGGATGTGAATCTATCTTCAGACAAGGGTTTGGTGAAAATATCAGCCAATTGTTTTTCTGTGGGAATGAAAATGAGTTCCAAGGTTTTATTGGCAACTTCATCTCTCAAGAAATGATGACGGATTTCTATGTGTTTAGTCCGTGAGTGTTGGACAGGGTTTTTTGAAAGATTGATAGCACTTGTGTTGTCACATAGGATAGGTGTGCATCCAATTTGAACATTATAGTCAGCTAACTGACTTTTGATCCACAACACTTGAGCTGCACAACTTCCTGCAGCGACATATTCTGCCTCTGCAGTGGAGAGTGCAACCGAGTGTTGTTTCTTGGATGCCCACGAAACCATGCAACCGCCAAGGAATTGGCAATATCCACTAGTGCTTTTTCTATCGATTTTACATCCAGCATAGTCAGCATCAGAATATGAAATCAAATCAAAGCTACTGCCTGCTGGGTACCAAAAACCCAAATTGCATGTTCCGGAGAGATATCGGAAAATTCTCTTGACTGCAATTAAATGGCTTTCCTTTGGACTAGATTGATATCTAGCACAAAGGCAAACACTAAATTGAATATCCGGTCTACTTGCAGTAAGATAAAGGAGTGAGCCAATCATACCTCGGAAGTGCTTTGCATCTACCGGTTTACCTTTCTCATCATTTTCCAATTTGATGCTTGTGCTCATTGGGGTGGAGGCCGGTTTAGCTTGCTCAAATTGAAATCGTTTGAGAAGCTCTTTGACATACTTTTCTTGATTTATGAAGAATCCGTCTTTATGTTGTTTCACCTGCAAACCAAGAAAGAATTGAAGCTCCCCCATTAGACTCATCTCAAATTCACTGTGCATGTGTTTAGAAAATTCTTCACACAGTGAAGGGTTAGTAGAACCAAATATGATATCGTCCACATAAACTTGAACAACAATTATGTGATTGCGAACTTTCTTAGTGAAGAGTGTTTGGTCTACTTTACCTCTTGAGTAGCTCTTGCTTACCAGATAATTGCTTAGTCTATCATACCAAGCTCGAGGTGCCTGTTTCAAACCATAAAGAGCTTTGTGCAATTTATACACATGGTTAGGCATTTCAGAATTTTCAAAACCTGGTGGTTGAGAGACATAGACTTCTTCTTTGATATAGCCATTTAAGAAAGCAGTTTTAACATCCATTTGATAGAGTTTAAACTTATGGGAGCATGCATATGCCAATAAAATTCTGACTGCTTCTAACCTGGCTACAGGAGCAAAGGACTCTTCAAAGTCTACACCAAATTCTTGACTATATCCTTTTGCTACGAGTCTTGCTTTATTTCTTATCACTTTTCCTTCTTCATTAAGTTTATTCCTAAACACCCATCTAGTTCCTATGATAGAGATTTCAGGGGTTTTAGGAACTAAACTCCATACATTATTTCTTTGAAATTGACCAAGTTCCTCATGCATAGCATCAATCCATGAGTTGTCTTTTAAGGCTTCTTCAACATTTTTGGGTTCCACTTGAGAGACAAAGGCAAAAAGATCATGTTCAATTATTTTTCTTACTTGAGACCTCGTTTGAACAGAATCATTTAAACTACCTATCACATCATCAAGTGGGTGATCTTTGGAATACCTCACATTTGTGATTGTTGAAGGGCCGGGAGTATCTTGTCCTTGAGGAATTTGATCTTGTGAATGTTGTTCTTCAGGAGGATCACTTTCTGGTGGATTCTCTTCAAGTGTTTCATCTTGTTTTCTGAATGCTATTTCATCATCTTCATCGTAGTCCCGGTGAAGATATCCACCTTTGGTCTTGGAGTCTACTTCAGATTTGTCTTTTGCTTTGACTTGTAGATCCTTAAGCGATGTTCCTTCATCCTCTTCTTCAATCCTGTTAACATTCAATCTGTTAGACTTGGCATAAGTCTCATCAAAAATGACATGTGGAGTTTCTTCCACAGTTCGTGTTTTATTGTTAAACACCCTATATGCCCTAGAGTGTTCTGAGTAGCCTAGAAAAACACCTTGATCACTTTTGGCTTCAAATTTATCTAAATCAGATTTATCATTGTTGTGAATAAATACCTTTGAGCCAAAAACTCGGAAGTACCCAAGGTTGGGTTTCTTACCTTTCAATAACTGGTAGGGGGTTTTCTTTATCACAGGTCTTACCATGGCTCTGTTTAGAATGTAGCACGAAGTGTTCACTGCTTCTGCCCAAAATCTTTTGGAGAGTTGGCCTTCAACCAGAAGAGTGCGAGCCATTTCCACCAATGTTCTGTTTTTCCTCTCCACTACTCCGTTTTGTTCTGGAGTCCTTGGGGAAGAGAACAGATGTTCAATCCCTTGGTGCCTGCAAAAATCAGAAAATGCATTGTTATCAAATTCTCCCCCGTGATCGGTGCGGATTGAGCATATTTTATTCACATTGCCATGCTCAATCTTGTTAAAGAATTCTTGAAAGATTGTGAGTGTTTCACTTTTGTGTGCCAAGAATTTGACCCATGTGAACCTAGAGAAATCATCTACAATGACAAAACCAAAACGTTTGCCATTGAGACTTAGAGTTCTAGTTGGTCCAAACAGGTCCATGTGCAACAGTTCAAATGGTTTAGATGTGCTTACCGGTGCTTTAGATTTGAAAGACTTCCGGGTTTGTTTTCCTTGTGCACATGCATCACAAAAACTTTCGTTGTTGCTAAAAGAGATGTCAGGAAGTCCACTTACCAATTTGAGCTTCATGATCTTGTGCAACACGTTGTAGCTCGCATGGCCAAGCCTACGATGCCACAAGGTCAATTCATCCTGTCTATTTGCAACAAGACACAAGTTGTCATTTTCTGGATCATCTAAATCAACTAAGTAAATGTTATTCACTCTTTTTCCAGAAAATTTTACACTTCCTGTTTCTTTATCAACAATTTGACATGAATTTGATTCAAAAATGACGTTGTGACCTCTATCACATAATTGACTTATGCTAAGCAAATTGTGATTAAGGCCATCAACCAACAGTACATTTTCAATTGAATTGGAGGAACACTTACCAACATTACCTGTGCCAATGATTTGGCCTTTGTTGTTACCTCCAAAAATGACTTGTCCTCCGTCTTTCTCCACTAGGAAACAGAATTTACCTTTGTCGCCCGTCATGTGCCTCGAACAGCCGCTATCCAAGTACCATTTGTTTTGATGTTGGGCTGCTAGGCATTCCTGCAAATGTGGATCAGACAAGAGGTTTTGGTACCCAAATTACTTTGGGTCCCAAAATTTCATTCATGCAACAAAGTAGATGTTTAGGAATCCAAACTTGTTTGACTTTTTGTTTCTTTGGATTATTCCAACATTGTTTTTCATCATGACCAATCTTTTTACACACATTGCATGAAGGAATTTTCTTTTCAATTTTCTGTTGCTTGATAGACTGTTTATTCATTGAAATTGTTCTTGTCTGTCGACAGGCACCATTGTATCTGTCGACAGGTGGCTTTTTCTTTTGTTTGTTGGGAACATTTTGTTTGTGTAGTAGTGGCTTGGTCTGAGACTTTCTTGAATTATGCTTTGTGGGAGCATGCTTGGTTGTGCTTGGGCTAGGATCAACAAATGAAGTTATCAATGACTCTCCTATTTTCTTTTGTTTGACAGGTTGATATCCTAATCCATGCTTGGTTACATGTATTTTGGCGCCCAAAACCGCATCTAGATTTTGCTTCCCTTTTACAAATTTCATTAAGTCCTCAGATTTTTCTTTCAATTCCTTTTCAGTTTGTTCCAACTTTTTCTTGGTTTCCAATTGTTCTTCTTGAAGGAATTCAATAGAATGGTCTTAAACAGTCTTTTTCTTTTTGTGTTTCTTGCAATTTCATTTTCAAGCAATCCATTTCTTCATTATGAGTCTTTTCATCAACTTTCATCATTTCTAATTCTTTTGTCAGGAATGCAATTCGTTCATCATTGTTCTTATCATGCACAAGGGAGTTGCATTTCTTTTTTAATGCTCTATTCTCAGATCTATATTCACGAAATTTTTCAAATAAAGTAGTGTATGCTTCCTCCCATTCACTTGCAGTGAAATCATCAAATGAGAAATTTACCTCGCTGGAGTCATCACTCCTGGCCATCAAGCATTTCACTTCTTCATCATCGGATGTTTCTTGTGCATCTTCATCTTCATCTTCATCACTCCAGGTGGCCAACATTGCTTTGGCCTTTTTGGAGGTGAATTTGTCTTTCTTCAGCTTCTTCTTGAGTTCCGGGCATTCTCCTCTCATATGCCCCTGTTTCTTGCATTCATAACAAACAATGTCAGATTTTTTGTTTGACTCATATTTCTGTGAAAAATTTTTCTTAGGAAAGGATTTGGAATTACCTGTTTCTCTCCTCTTGAACTTCAAAAATTTCTTGAATTGTCTAGTGAGCATTGCCATTTCACCATCATCACTCTCACTAGATGTTTCTTGCTCATCACTATCTTGTTGAATAGATTTCTTGGAGCTTGTTGATGTTTTATTGGATGCTTTTAAAGCAATTGACTTTCTAGGATTTTCTTCTAATTCTTTTCTTTTGATGTTGATTTCATATGTCATTAGAGAGCCAATTAGTTCATCCAATTTCATTTTGGAAAGGTCTTTGGAATCCTCAATGACAGTGGCCTTAGTATTCCAAGATGAAGTAAGAGATCGAAGGATCTTTCTCACTAAGTCACTTTCAGAGTATTCCTTCTTAAGACCTTTTAGCCCGTTAACTATTAGCATGAATCTTGCAAACATGTCTGATATGGTTTCATCAGTTTTCATCTTGAACATTTCATATTCAGACACTAACATGCTAACTTTAGTTTCCCTTACCTCGGACGTACCTTCGTAGATAAGTTCAAGCTTGTCCCACATCTCTTTTGCTGTTGAGCATGTGGAGACTCTTGAGAACTCCTTTGGATGCACCGCACATTGCATCATGTTTAGTGCACTCCAGTTGAGAGTTCCCTTGGCTATTTGGTCTTTCGTCCAGGTGTCTTCGTCCTCGGGCAATACATATGGTCCTTTGCTGACTATCTTCCACAGCTCGTAGTTTTGAGCTCTCAAAAATACCTGCATACGATTTTTCCAATAGGAATAGTCAGTGCCATCAAAATAGGGTGGCCTGGTTACTGAATGTCCCTCGGCCATATACCCTTTGCTAGAATCCATAAGATCGAAAATCTCCTGATCGCTAGATCAAATTACGAAAAGCTGTAAATCGGAGAAACCCGCTCTGATACCAATTGAAGAGTTATGCGGAAGTACACAATACGGTAATCTAGAAGGGGGGGGGGGTTGAATAGATTACGGCAATTTTAAACTATCGATGGCTTCTTTTAGATGCTACAGCGATCTTAATGAAATTTGATTCAAATTCAATTAAGTGTGAGACCGCTTGAGTTGATTTAAGTGAGAACAGAAAATCAAACGTGCGTATGAACACCGTGCCTACCAATCATCTATCGCAAAACGCGAACAAACCACAGAACACGATGATTTAAGGTGGTTCGGAGTACACAACTCGTGTATCCTACATCCACCGTCCACACACACACGCAGAAACGACTGCTTATGAGCGAGTTCAACACTACAACTCAACCACACACACGTTGTCTGATGAACCACGATCAGAACAACCACAAATACGTGAATCAAGCACAAGGGATGCTCGAAACACAACCACACACACACACGATGGAATGGAAATTATGAAATGGAGAAGAATTGGGAATTAGGGAACAAATCCGGTTGGAATTCTTCTCGTGGATCGTCCAAACACTCTTCAAACTTCGATTGGATGTAGATTGATCGATGTAGAAGGTTGAATTGATGACGATCCGGCTTCAGCTCCGCATAGATGGTGATTCCACGTCGATCTGGGCGGAAAGTTGAAGCAGAGCAGCAATTTGGGGCTTTTCCTCTTGGTCCCTTGGAGGCTCTTGGATGGGAGGCTGCTCTCTGCGAAATTGGCTCCAAAAGGATGCTTATATAGTGTTAGGTAAAGGTGGGGGTCGTGGAGGAAGGAAACACCCAAGTGGGGCCGGATTTGGAAACCCAAAATCTGAAGTTTCCGTCGGCTGTCGACAG
Organism: Colocasia esculenta; assembly: GCA_014218235.1. Classification (NCBI taxonomy): domain Eukaryota; kingdom Viridiplantae; phylum Streptophyta; class Magnoliopsida; order Alismatales; family Araceae; genus Colocasia; species Colocasia esculenta. The sequence continues at coordinate 90,898,815 of CM024760.1, forward strand.
GTGCACTTGCATCTGTCGACAGGCAGACTCAGGCTGAGAACTGGGTTTCAGGAAAATGAGTTTCTGAGTGTATCTGTCGACAGGCAGTTTGCATCTGTCGACAGATGCACTCAGGAATTGAAAACCTGAGCTCTGTCCTGGGTTGTCTGTGTGTATCTGTCGACAGGTACATTGCATCTGTCGACAGATACACTCAGAGATGCAAACCTGAGTTCTGTCTTGGAATGACTGTATGCATCTGTCGACAGGTAGAGTTCATCTGTCGACAGATACACCTTTTTGACAGATTTTTGTGCTTTATGCTCATCTCTTCAATGCTCCATGTTTCATGCTTGTGCACCTACATGCAAATACATTGTTAGTGATATACATTGTATGATTTAGCAATGTTTAACTCAATCACTTTCATGGTGTTTTTCATGTTAGTTAGCACATCAATTTTGCATTAAATCAATGTTCAAGGGTGTTAATGTGATCATCAAAAACATGATATATGAAAAACCCAACAGAGGGTCCCGCTGGCGCTTTGCCTTTACTGATTCCTACTTATTGCTGGGGTAGCCGGAAACTACCTGAACCCGTCTCACTCGCTGGACGAGTCCGAACTGCCCTCTCAAGAGTAGCTGCTCTTTGGGCCGCTTCTTCAACTGTTCTGCATAATAATGGTATCACCGCAGTCTACAACTCTGGCCTCAAACCTTGGATAAAATATTCAACCATCATAGCATTATCCGATACCACATATGGTGCATACCGACTAAGTGCCATAAAACGCATCTGATACTCTAAAACTGAAGACTCACCTTGCTGAAGTGTTCTAAATTGCTCCCTTTTTGCTTGCTGTACTTGCATAGGGAAGAAAGTATCATTGAACACCTCAAGAAACTCCGGCCAGGTGATAACACTCTCTATTCTGCCTGTAAAGGTGGTCTGCATCTTCAATCGCCACCATTCTTGTGCAAAGCCCCTCAACTGATAAGTAGCTAACACAACTCTGTTTTCTACCGGACACTTCATAGTTATAAAAACCCTCTCAATCTCATGGATCCAGTGCTCCGCCGTATCTAGATTCGGCCCTCCTGAGTAAGTAGATGGCTGCAATCTCAGAAACTTTTCAACCTGCATCACTGGCTCCTCTGCTACTAACACTGGTGGTGGTGGTGGCACAGGTGCTACAAAAGGCACTTCCACCCCTGGCGGTGGAGGTGGTACAGCAACTGGCGGTACCGGTGCTTGCTGATCCATTCTCATCCAAATATCGATGAGGCTCTCCTAGATCCTCTCTATCATACGCTGAGTACTATCCTCTGGATCATCTCCTCCACCACCCCAATCCCTTCTATCAGCCATCTCAAACTTCTGCACAAACAAAACACCATCCACAAACATAACAACAAATCATTAGAAACCAGGGCCAACTACCAGCAGTGTACTAGTGCCGAAATAAAGCTGTGTAACCTTCTATTTCCCTTATATTAACACAAACCTTGCTCTGATACCAACTATGACGGAACGTCTCATTCAAGCCCGTTAAACCATTAACAAGCTTGACCCTTGTCCGTCTCCCGCGAACGGGCCGAAGCCTCGCAAGGGAAATCATACACACGTCCATGAAAACCCAAAGGAACACACCAATATGCATATTTTTTTTTCACAAGTTTACATAGCCATATTTCACAAGAGTGTAAAGGAGTACAAGAGACTGAGGTATACCCCGAGGTACAACAGAAAGAAAACTAACTAACTACACTGCTGGAGGTGCTGGTCCAACACCGCTGCGACGCGGCTCCGAATTGGACGAAGGTAACGAAACATCCTCCTCGCCCTCACCTGTGGGGGGTAGGAGTGAGCCTCTCTAGTCACTGGCTCAGTAGGGAACTCCCCCAACACCGAGCAAACCAAAACACAGGTACGGAAGCAGTAAACTGCGCTAGCAATTTATAGAACAACTATGCAGGATATTAAAGCTGTAAATGTACTCACCGTTTGCCGACTACGTAAAGCAACTGTAATAAATAAACGGCAAACCCAATATGAGCTACAGTAGAGACCGCCACACACGAGCCACGTGAACTGGTTCGCGACACCAGTGATTGACTTGGACAAACTAACACAGGTCTACCTCTCAGTCTCGCAGCCACGAACAATAGGTCCAGCTACCGCTCCATGTGAAAAGGTCAAGCAACTGTGGAGACCAACTAAACACCACCACCTGCGTACCACACAGTCGCAGACCCATGCCTGGCACCTCTAGAGACCCTGGCCTGGGCTCGCTAGAGTGAGGCACTAGAAAGGACTAGCTGGGGTCCGTACCCCCAACTAAGAGCGCGCCACAAGTGACTAGAAACAAACACAAAAGTCACTATCCCACTATCGTCTTTCCCTCAGCCGGACGTACAACTCAAACAAAGGAGTGAGGGTGTCCAGGACAGATGACACAGACCTCGACGGTACAGCACAAGTACCGGGACAAAGCCCCGAGCTAACAGCCTGGCTCACAGAGAACTTGGGGCACCCAACTAGAGAGGTAACCATGGTAGGCGTCGTACTACTTTCCACGCACACAGAACCACGTGCACGTCACACACAAACCACATGAAACGTCACGTAAACCTCAAGTAACAACTGTCCACAACACGTGAACACAACACTGCTTGCGTGAACACCACGCAACTACGCAAAGAACCAGCTAGCTACAAACCGAAGTGCTAGCTTCAAGAACCATGCACTCTCAGAGTGCCACAAGTGCCAATGCACCGCTCGTTATCGGTAAACACGTCGCATAACAATATTTGGATAATCCAATCGCATGAGCCATGCATGCATAGACCTCTCGGATGAAGTCGCGACAGGGTCTTGCGTCGCCTTCAGATAGCGACAGCCCGATAGGTCGCCTTCAACACATTAACGCGACATACAAACAAGTCGCGTTCACACCCTGAACGCGACGGGTCGGCCTGTTGCCACCTGATCGCAACAGGGGGTTCCGTCGCCTTAGTAGACAAAAACCCTAATCTGGGATCCCCTCCACGGATTACCAACCCACACCATGCAAACCACCCATAATTAGTGTTTTTCATGCCTTAATGGGTTCCTAGGCATGATATCTATTGTGTAGAAAGCATTAAACTGATCAAACCCTACATTCCACGCGATTCTCACCCTGGAAACGAGAGGAGTCACCCTACCTCACGAAGAACACGTGATAAGACGCTCCCCCGGCATTTCTCTCGCCCCACGTGAGCTTCCCACGACACAATCATGCCGAAATCACGAATTCCCGCAAGAATCGCCACAGCTCCCCTTCCCCTGGCTGAGCAGAACTCGTTGCAATTCTGTCCAGCTGGGGTTTCTTAAAAACACCCAACGGTTGGGAACACGGCGTATCGTCGCGTCGCAACCTGATCGCGATGGACCTAGGCGTCGCCTTCCTGTCTGCCGCTCTGCACGCTACACGTGGCGCACATGCAGACGATCAACGCCCCAAGGCAGTCACCAGAACACGACGGCCACCTCTGTCGCGTTCAGAACGCGACACTCCTCCCTGTCGCGATGACAGGCTGAGGACACTGGGGTGCTGCAGGCCCGGACTATCACCCCAATAAGCCCCTGAAATACGCACACGTACCACACACAAACCACATTGGCCTCACGATAGCCATCACAACCACTAAACACAGGATCCACGAGGATTCGAAAAATGCGCGACGTTACATGTGTGGACCTACATCAAGTCGTTTAGAGTATTTTAAGTTATTCTAAGTTGATTAATGATTAGTAAGGCACGTTTAGGTTAATGGTTATGTTAATCTTATTAAGCATGTTAAAAAGGTAATGCGATTCATATGTGGGGTTTATGTGCATAGTGGTGTGTTGCTATGGAGATCATGAAATGACCAATGACAGGCAAGATTGTAATGTGCTTTATGTCGTTAGCAGTGTGTAGTTGCTTGGAGTTCATGTAATGACTAGTGACGAGCTAATTATGATTTATGTTTCGTGATGTAAATTTTATGGTCAGGTTAAGAAATCAGTGTGGTTTGTGGGTTGGTCAAGTTTGGTGGTCCGGTGCCTAATCTAGAATGCCTCTCCAGTCGGATACCCCAGGTTATGTGTGAGCCAGGCACGTTGTGCTCAGGGCGTGTTCTGGTACTGTGTGTACCATTGAGGTCTGTGTCATCTTCTTGGACACCCTCACTCCTGTGTTTGAGTTGTATATCCGGTTGAGGGAAAGATGACAGAGGGCAACGACTCATGTTTGTGGATGTGCTGTCGCTTGTAGCACGCTCGTGGTTGGGGGTACGGACACCAGTAGACGTACTGGGCCCCAGCTAGTTCTGTTTTCCAGTGCCTCACTTTAGGGATCTTAGGCCAGAGTCCCTAAAGGTGCCAGGCATGGGACTGCAGTTGTGTGCAGTCTGCAGCTGTAGTGTTGGTTGGTCTCCACTGTTCTTTGGCTTTACTGTGTGGTTGTGGAGTGGCAGTTGAACCTTTCATCCGTGACTGTGAGACTCAAAGGTAGTTCTTGTGTTGTGTTGTCTAGGTTTATAACGCCCCTCTTAGACCCAGTATAGTTATACCAACTCACATTGGATCTAACATAGGTATTATAGTGGAATAAATCCAGCAATTGACGATACAGGTTGAGATATACACAAATGACAAATTAATTCCAATAATAAGCAACGGAACATGGAACTAAATGATTGTAATCAACATTATACTCAAATGTAAAGTCTAGTGCATAAGAGAAATAACAATAGTCCCAAATTTATTACATTTCATAGTCCAATTGCATAAAGGGAAAATACATATAGTCCTCACATACAAGAGTCACTCTAAACCTCTCAACCAATCTAAGTCTCCACGTCCTCTCGCTCCGAGTCAGTGTGAACTAACTCCTGAGTGTCCACTGGTTCTCCTAAAATGTTAAGCAAGTATGAGTATACAAGACTCAGCAAATCACATGAAAGACAGTTCTCGATATTATAAATATAATAGGTTTAAAACATGGTAACATATTATCATTCATTGCATTGATATCATATACTCCTCCTACTAACATGGTTCTAGATCAATTGGCAATCATTCATTCATAGCATTCTAATTATTATGAAAATAAACCATGTCATGCAATGCATAAAATCCACATCTTATTTACTAACAATTGAAGTAACATGTTCTTACATATAACATGTTATCATTTTTATCATGGTTTCTACTTATTGTCATGTAATCATGTAAACTATTTCAATGAAAATCTTATGCTACATTATGCAATATGTAACAGTTGTCAGGTAACAATGGACCATTTAAACATGTATAAATTCTTTTATATATATATTTGCATGTAATTCATGTAACACATTGACATATAGCATGTAATCATGTAGACAATGTTCATGTAAGCATGTAGATATGTAGCATGTAATCATTTACATTTAATTGCCAAGACATAGCCCGCACTATATTAGAGATCAGTAGTCATTTAACATTCACTTATCACCTAGGCAATGCAGTGATGAAGTCGTGGTATTTGTGCAAAACCGGGGAAAGTCCTTCCCACCTTAACCGATAGAACTTGTCTACCTCCAGGATTTCAATCAGTTGCCCACGGATTCAATAGATCATTTACATGTAGGTGAACCATTACCATAGGGGCATCTATGGTATAGTTCCTTGTAGGAATCTCTAATATAGCAATGTCTTGTTGGCATTTCATTTCAATGCATATATATATATATATATATATATATATATATATATAGTATCCTTACATTACATGCAATTTTAACATATGAAAATGAAATGATCTATAGTATGTTTCCTTTTAGTTCTGCAATTTCATTTTTGTTTATCAGACCCCTAACATGGCACAAAATGTAACATGTTCTTTCATGCACATATTCTCATATTTATTCAATTTCTACATGATATCTAATATTCGGAAATTTATTACAATAGGTACACGTGTCCGAAATTTTCAAAATTTTGACAGAAATTCAGAATCAAGATATACTATGCACATGCAATATTTTACATTCTTCTGAACTCCGTAACTATTTTTCATAATTAAATTTCACTAATTTAACCTAACTAGCATGATACGTTCAGTGAGAAAACTATATGATTCTGCACAGGAACTGGTATATCACCATATTGCAGTCTCAACTATAACTTTCTAACATAAATCACATTGACAATTAGTTTACTTTTCTTTTATTAATCTCATTAACATAATAAAATGTTTATTTACATGTTCATGAGGTCTAAACATCATCACATCAACCTGTCCATAATATAATTGTAATAAAACTCACAATTTGTATCCTGGCTGAAACCCCATACAATCAGGGATCATAGATAGGCAATTAAAATCAATTTTCAGGCAAAACATGGTACTGATCAACTTGACGGCGGGGAATATGGCGTTTACTGAAGTCGACATCCACAAACACTGTCGTTAAGCCTCGATAGGCGGCGACACATAGCGCCGTTAACACATACTGACAGCGGCACATAGCGCCGTTTACATATAGTAAAGATCGGAAAATGAACGTTGATCACATGAAGTAGACGGAAGTCGATGCCGCCGCTAATAATATATAGACGGCAAGCGATCTGGACATCTAGTTCTTATGCGCAGAAAACACAGAAAACCCTACATGAAATAACGCGACTTATACCCCTTCCCATAGATTATTTTCATGCTATAAAAATATGAAAAAATGGTAAATACGTAGTGTATCATATCCTAAACTGAACCCCCATGTAACTTGCCTTTAACCCTCCTTCAGGAGTGACGATTCTAAGCTCGAAGACGGCCGCCTCGTCTGTGAGGCAGTCCCTTTCCTTCGACTTCAACCGCTCCAATCCTCCTCCAACGTAGCTCCTTCACTTGGATGAGTTTCTGATCACGAAGCTGGATGCACCACCTTGGTCTAGAAGCCTCAAGAACGCACGAACCAACACTGCAACCCCTTTCCTCAGCCCTCTTTCTCTCTTCCAAAAACCAGCATGAAAAGCCCCTATCTAGTTGCGAAATCCGGTCTTATAAAGACCTCTCCTGCGATGGCCAGTCTAAATCCTGACCCTAGGATGCGAAACGCTCGGATCTAGCCTAATAAAGACTCTTAAAACAGCTGATTTCTCTCGCTCGGAATGGAAATATCAAAAACATGCAAGTCAGCTTAACGTCAACATAGGTTGTCATCAGGAACAATGTAAACGTCCATCGATAGTGTCGTTTACAACCTTGCCCAAAATTTAAGAAATTCAGAAAATAATAAACGACACAAGAGTATGTCGTTAACAGGAATTAAACGGCAAGCGATCTTGCTACTAACAGGACTTAATGCCAAGAGATGTTGAAGCCAAACTCCACACAGACCAGCATTCAAAATTCATGCAGAAATAAACATACAATTTGCAAAATAAATTCAAGATTTTTTTTTCTAGGGCACTACAAGGTTGGATAATGGCGTCATGAACCAATAGTTCGTTCCCGTGTGGTGGCGTCGTTCTTTCCGACTCATGCTTTTCCAATGGTTGTGGCTTGTGAGTGGTGATTCACTGATTGTGGTTTGTGACCATTTGTTGTGTACTGTGTTGATGGCACAGTGACATTTGTGGTTCTGTTGTGGTACCATGTGGCTTTAGGTACATGTACCCTGTGTGGGTTGTTGGCTGTTGTGGCATGCAGTGGGCTAGCCTTTTCAGGTGTTGAGGAGGACCAGTTTCTGTGAGGGTCGCGTTGTGTGACCTTCCACTTGTAGTGTTGTACACTTGTGTAGATAGTTCTTTGTTGTGTTGTTATCATGGGTATTGTGATGTGCTAACCTTTGTTGTTAGTCCCATTACCTTTCGTTGGTTGTTGGCTTGTGTGGCCTTGCTTCACTCGTTCATTCTGCGGGGGACTGACCCCTTGTTGTCAGTCACCTTACCGTCTGTTAGTGGTTGGCCTATATGGCCCGAGGTGCGGTGGTTTCAGTTGTTGTGGTGGACTAGTGTGTCTACACTAGTCCTGTTGCTTCTCTTATTTCCTGTAGTCGTGGTGGTTAATGTGTTTACATTTAGTGCAGTTTAATTATGTTTTATTATTAGCACATTTTACTTCCGTAGTGCTTCAATTAGTGCTGCCAGTGAGACCCTTAGGGGTTGAAGAATAGGCTCCTTCTTTCAGTTGTTGGTTTGTGGTTTCTTTTGGGAGGCCCCTGCTGAGCCTGTGACTTGTTGAGGCTCACTCCCTTACAGTTCTTTTAGGTGTTAGCCGTGTGTTGGGCTTGCAGCGGCGTCGGGGTATACCATCAGCAGTTGAGTTGTAGTTGTGTTAGTGTGAGCTTTGCTCCCTCTGGGTATGCCCCAAGTAGTTGTACTTTTCTCTTGGACAAGTAATAATATATTGGGACAATATAAATTTGAGGTAAATGAGTATAATTATTTGTACTTTCATGTATATTATATTCTTGTGGTTGTCTTTTATATTCTTACTGGACACTTATGTGCGTTATCCCTTGCGAGTTATGCTAGTAAGTTGATTTATTGCAGAATGGTATGATTGTGTAGAGATTTTTAGTTGTAGAAAATTGAAGAATTTGGTAAGTTCAGTTATGATATTCAGTAAAGTTAGAGTTATGTTTTGAGAAAAATATGATTTAGTGTGATGAAGGTGTTCTAGCAAGATAGAGAATCAGTAGAGACAGGTATAAGGTAATGGTTATGAATATGTATAAGAGGAAGATATTGCAAAAGCAATTGTATAACAGAGTTATAGCGGGAACAGTGTTGTAATGTGGAACAGAGTGTGTTAAAGATTGTTAGATGAGAGGATTGTGATTGAGAAAGTCAACAGAGGTAATTGATATGTTCGAGATTTGTGTCAGTAAGTGTTAAGAAGTAGTTTTGATGATAATGTGGCTAGTGATATGGAAGATTTGGAATGATTAAGTGAGGCAGATCCGCTTTAGATAAGGTATTAGTAAACAAAGGAGCAGTGATTTGAGGTAGTAAGGTTAAATGTGTTTTGTGACTAGAAATGGTTATAGCAGAGAAAATTTGAGAACAATGTTGTTATAAGTGATGATGGTAATAGGAAAGTTTGATATAAAGATCAGTATAAGTGTTTGCAGAGGTGAGCAGCTGGGTGTAGAAAGAGTAAAGGAAGATCAGCGTTTAGATAAATTTTCTGAAAATTTTGAAGGAAAGATATTCAATTGGTAAATGACAGCTTGTAAAAAAAAAATCAACAGAAATATTGGTTAAAGGTTGCAGTGTTAAAGATCATATCAGTAATATTTAGCAGTTGTGGACAATATGATGAAAAGGAGAGGTGAGTTAGTTGAGAAATTGATAAGGGAATGTCAAGTTGAGGAGAATAGAGAGCCAGATTGTGAAAGAATTAAAGTAAAGGTTTGAATGGAAGGGGTAGTAATGAGTAGGTTGTAACAGTGGTGTTTTCAGTACTTAAGAATAGAGCAGTTATTGTAGGGTAATTGGTAAAGTAGATGTTGAGATTGTAAAGCAGCAGTGTGAAATAGAGGAATCAGGCAGAGCAAGTTATTGCGTTTAAGGAAAGCGATATTCAGATTTTGACTCTAACAGTGTTTCAGTGAAAGGTAATTGTGTATTAAGAAGAGTTACAGTATAAGTGGTACAGTAAGATCAGCCAGTTAATAGAATAATTAAAGGAAGTATTTTGTAAAAATGGTATTAGGTTCAATGTAGTTGCCAGAAAAGTTAAAGTTCATTTTTATTGATTAAATGAAGAAAGAATGTGGCAGATTATAGAATAAAATGATAGTCAGATGGATCAGGAAATGTTCAAAATGAGTTTATATGGTAGTATACAGTAAATAATTTAATTGAGCAAAGGCATTCTTTTGTAAAGATATGTCTAGAGTTTAATGTAAGAGCTAAGGCAGACTAGTTAAGTGAATAGAAAAGATTATGGCAGAATAGAACAAAAAGAGTAAAGGAAATATAAAGTATGAAATTTCTGAAGTCAGTAGATTGCAGAATATAGAAAGGAAAAGTGTGATCAGTTAAACAATGAATAATTTTGAGTCAGATGGCACCTAACTGAGAAAGAGTTTGGTATAGTTGAAGGCAAAGTATGTACAAAGTTAGTTGAGCAGTTTTATTTCCTGATAAGAGTACAGTGTCACAACAATGAGAATAGATATTTTGAAAGGTTGTGAATTTAATTTGTTAAGCCAGTTAGAAAATTTTATTTGAAGTAAGGAAAGTATATAAAGAGTAAAGCATGTCAGTAGCAATATGTCAAGATTCAGAATTTAGTGTGGCACAGATAGAATTGAAGTATTAAAGAAAGCAGCTCAGGCATTTAGGTATTTTCTTTCTATGGTAAATAATTGGGTAAGAAGATTTGATACGTAAGTAAAGTGAGCTCAGTTAGAGTCAGAATAGTAATAGAAATAAAGAGAATTAATGGTAATAATGAAGGCAAATCTATGAAATATTTTGCCAAGTATCTGACGTAAGAGTGGCGCAGCAGAAGCATAGAAGATTCAAGACTCCCGAGTCATCATAAGTTTAATTATTTGAGAAAGGAATTTGAGGTGTTTGCAGAGCTAATTAAAGAGGCAATAGTTCTTAGCAAGATATGAATTTAAAGCAATATAACCAGATTGATATATAGACGCAGGAAATTCAGATATGGTATTTTGCAAGGAATTAACAGTTGAGGATATGAGTAAGGGTAAGGCAGAGTAACAGTTGGCAGAGATAGGCCAATAGTGGAATAGCACCAAGAATTCAGAAATTTGAAGATGGTTTAATATGGTAGAGCACTTTAGGGTGGCAGTTTATGGTAAAGAATTTCAAGTAAGTGAAGCAGCACATAAAGGAATGTTGCAAACACAGCCAGGAAAATGTGGAAGTAGGTTGAGTCCAAAGAGATAAAACGCCAACAGCTAGGTAGAATCGCCTACAGTTGAAAGGTAAAGAAAGTCAGGTTGGCAATTAAGTAGAGCAGTTGTGAAATGAATTAAAGAGAAAGTAGAAAATAGAATCGGCATGGAACTGAACAGACTGAGTCAGTCAGCGTAGATGGTTTGAAAGGCAAGCGCAGAGAAAGTGTATCCTTTTTGCGTGTGACTAGCTTTCTTTCTTTTTAGATGATAGTCCGGCTTCCCGTGGTTTAGTTTTGAATGTCGAGTACGACATTTCTTTTTAGGTGATAGTAATGTAACGTCGTGGTCGTTCAGATCTGTGTTTATTGTTTATGGTGGGGTGCTCATGACCAATGTGGGGTCGTTGAGCCTTGGTTGTGGTCTTCGTGTGTTGTGTGGGTGTTGTGGGCTGGAGGTTTTACCCCAAATAGCCTACAGGTTCACTGGCTATGAACGCTACGGAGAAGGATATCGCATTTTGAACACGACGGTCTACTATGTTGAGTCTTCCGTACCACCTTTGTGACGCGTGGCATGGCGAGTTTTTAGAAGGCGACGGTTAGGTATGTCGGGTTTTGAACGCCACAGGCTGCTACGTCGCGTTCTTGTTTCCGATTGGGATAAGTTTGGACCTCCAGCCAAACAGAGCAGGAAGCTCTGTTCGACCGGGGAGAGGCTTGCTGCAGAAATTTACGACGATGTCGGCTTTGAAGCTTGTGTCTTGACGTGGTGTTGGCGCGTGGAAGCTGCTCAGAGTGTGGAGAATGCCGATCGAGTCTCGTTCTGTGAGTTCTTCTTGTTGGTAGGGACTAACCTTTTCTTATTCGCGTTATTTGATTGATTTGAGGCATGCTAAATATGTATCGATGTGTGGTTGTGTTCCCAGTATAGTGTAATGGATTTGTAGAAGCTTGGTGTGCAAGAAAATGAGAATTTAAGGTGGTTTCTGTGTGAGAATCATGGTACAGGGTTTCTGTCTGAGAAGGTGACGGGTCGAGCTGTCACGTTTAGGTCGTGACCCTTGGCCCCGTCGCGTTCTGCTTTGTGAATGCAGCCTGTCGGGCCATCGCGTTCTTGACGCGATGGTAGACTCTGTCGCGTTCCAGTGTAAGATTGCGGTTTGTCAGGCTGTCGCATTTTTAACGCAACATTGGCCCTCATCGCATTCTTCGGTCTGAAATAAGTTGTTAAGCTTTGGGCAATGAGGGTCCTATGTGGACCTAGCTCAGGTTGTTTAGGGTATTTTAAGTTATTCTAAGTTGATTAATGATTAGTAAAGTATGTTTAGGTTAATGGTTATGTTAATCTTATTAAGCATGTTAAAAAGGTTATGCGATTCATATGTGTGGTTTATGTGCATAGTGGTATGTTGCTATGGAGGTCATGAAATGACCAATGACAGGCAATACTGTAATGTGGTTTATGTCTTTAGCAGTGTGTAGTTTCTTGGAGTTCACATGATGTCCAGTGACGAGCTAATTATGATTCGTGTATTGTGTTAAAAGTTTTATGGTTATGTTAAGAAATCGATGTGATTTGTGGGTTGGCCGAGTTTCATGGTCCGGCGCCTAATCCAGAATGCCTCTTCAGTAGGGTACCCTAGGTTCTGTGTGAGCCAGGCACGTTGTGCTCGGGGCGTGTCCCAGTACTATGTGTACCATTGCGGTCTGTGTCATCTTCTTGGATACCCTCACTCCTATGTTTGAGTTGTACGTCCAGCTGAGGGAAAGACGACAGAGGGTAGCGACTCATGTTTGTGGGTGTGCGGTCGCTTGTAGCGCACTTGTGGTTGGGGGTACGGACACCAGTAGACGTACCGGGCCCCAGCTAGTCCTATTTTCCAGTGCCTCACTTTAGGGAGCTTAGGCTAGGGTCCCTAAAGGTGCCAGGCATGGGCCTGCAGTTGTGTGCGGTTTGCAAGTGTGGTGGTGTTGATTGGTCTCCACTATTCTTTGGCTTTACTATGTGGTTGTGGAGCGGCAGTTGGACCTTTCATCTATGACTGCGAGACTGAGAGGTACTTCTTGTGTTGTGTTGTCTAGGTTGGATATTGGTGTAATGAACCAGTAGTTTGTTCGCATATGGTGGCGTCGTTCTTTCTGACTCGTGCTTGTCCAGTGGTTGTGACTTGTGAGTGGTGATTCACCGATTGCGGTTTGTGACCATTTATTGTGTATCGTGCTGATGGCACAGTGACATTTGTGGTTCTGTTGTGGTGTGGCTTTAGGTACCTGTACCCTGTGTGGGTTGTTAGCTGTTGTGGCACGTAGTGTGTTAGCCTTTTCAGGTGTTGAGGGGGACCGGTTTCTGTGAGGGTTGCGTTATGTGAACTTCCACTTGTAGTGTTGTACCCTTGTTTAGGTAGTTTTTTGATGTGTTGTTATCGTGGGTATTGTAATGGAATAACCTTTGTTGTTAGTCCTGTTACCTTTTGTTGGTTGTTGGCCTGTGTGGCCTTGCTTCACTCATTCGTTCTGCGGGGGATTGACCCCTTGTTGTCAGTCACCTTAACGTCTGTTAGTGGTTGGCTTATATGGCCCAAGACGTGGTGGTTTAAGTTGTTGTGGTGGACTAGTGTGTCTACACTAGTCCTGTTGCTTCCCTTATTTTCTGTAGTCATGGTGGTTAATGTGTTTACGTTTAATGCAGTTTAATTATGTTTTATTGTTAGCACGTTTTACTTCCGTAGTGCTTCAGTTAGCAATGCCAGTGAGACCCTTAGGGGTTGAGGACTAGGTTCCTTCTTTTAGTTGTTGGTTTGTTGTTGCTTTTGGGAGGCCCCTGCTGAGCCTGTGACTTGTTGAGGCTCACTCTCTTACAATTCATTCAGGTGTTAGGCATGTGTTGGGCTTGCAGTGGCGTCGGGGGAGACTTGTACCACCAGTAGTTGAGTTGTAGTTGTGTTAGTGTGAACTTTGCTCCCTCAGGGTATGCCTTAGATAGTTGTACTTTGCTCTTGGACAAGTAATAATGTATTGGGACAATATAAATTTGAGGTAAATGAGTATAATTACTTGTACTTTCATGTATATTATACTCTTGTGGTTGTCTTTTATTTTCTTATTGGACACTTATGTGCATTATCCCTTGCGAGACTTCGGTCCGATCGTGAGAGGCAGACTTGGATATGGAGTCTTATTGGGCATAAATATCCAGGGTCGCTACAGTATCTGTACCACTGTACCGGGACTAAACCCGAGCACATCAGTACTTGGCTCATAGAAAACCTAGTGTACCTGAGTAGAGAGGTTTCCAAAAAGGAGTGCCGGAACTACTAAACTCGGAAATCTGTAATACAATATTCTTAGTACTATTAATATCCACCGTCATATTATTCTCATTCTATCATAACCACATGCAATCACTTCCCACATCTACTTACTCCAAACTCATTACAGAACCATTAACTCACATTAAAGGAAACTAGATCGAAATCAATAAAGCCCTCATTACCAACTAGTTTGTCTCATTATAGGATTAGTACTCACTTATTATTTCTGTTTAGTCAGCCAAAACAGAACCATTCACTTATTGAATTTAAAGCTTAGTTATCTAAAGAATCAAACCCGAACACTATTAAACATTTTCATGCAGAAAGCCAGAACACACATGAGGTACCAACCACGTTCTTAACGTGCCATCCCAATGGACTGCATCTCCAAGGAGGGCTTGAATCACAATAAGAAGGTGAGAACCCAACTTTCCACATTCTCGAATGAGAACACGTCGGGGGTCAAGACTGCATTATGAACGAGGTCACCACCCGGACCACATTCTCGCACAGAACACAAGACCACAAGGTTTCACCCAAAAATCCCCATGACCATCTTCCATAGGTTGAGAGAGGGTGGTTAAATGTCTAACAATCATCGCATCCCTCATGACCATCATCACGATAAGAGAATTTGTCTCCATCATCATTCGTCCCACTTGTTGAACCACTCTAATATTTTATCCATTTATTTTGGTGATAACAAAACCTCATGATTATCATAAATAATATGAATGTATTTATTACCAATTTTCAAGATTATTTGTATAAGAAATATCATGATTTTCATCACTTTAAAATGATTCCAGTCGAAGTTGCAGTCAAAGTCCCACATCGCATTTATCTAAAGTCTTATATGAAGTTCCACCTCAACTGACAATGTTGTATCTTGACTAGTCGAGGTGGCAGTCGAAGTTTCACATCGATTGTTGTTTAACTTGAACATCGATTGTCTTTGAAAAACGTCGATTGTCTTTATCATATCGATTGCCTTTAGACATCGATTGGCTTAAGAACATCGATTACTCTTCATTCACATCAATTATTGATCAATCTCACATCGATTACTATTATATTTAAACATCGATTGCTATTATGACTTGAATATTGATTGTCACATCGACTACTGGCCAGTTTCACAGCGATTGCCTTAGAAATCGATTGCCTTTAATCAAACATCGATTGCTTCTATATTTCATATCGATTGTTGTTGGATTTGAAGTTCAAAATACCTTTGGCACCCAATGAAAAGTCAAATGCACTTATGTTTAACTTATTATTTCTCTTACAAAAGTTCCCTTTTTGTTGTCTCATAGGACTCCTCCTTCCTGCAAAGAAAGAAAATCATCTACCTACTATTTCTAGCTATTAGTAGGAAATATGGAAAGAAGGCAAAAGAGGTGAGGGCCATCTGACAAAAGACTTATCGAGTCTAGACATTTGCCTTGCATTTAATGTCTACAAGTCCACTTCTACTCATAATCAACTATTGGACCTATTGCTGGCATCCTTGAAAGCATACACCAGCTTGAAGATCTGCCTAAACTCCAAGGAGCCAGTAGGCACAAGAAAGTAGTCGTTATACTCAAGAGAAGGAGAGCAGAAATAGAAAAGGGCAAGAAACTTCAACAACCATCTGTCAACGGTACTCTTCAAGTTGCTCCATAAAAGGATGAAGCACAAGCTGAAGAAATATAGAGAAAATTTGAAGATCTTTCAAGGAGTGTACATCTAGTGAACATTCAACTCCATACACACTCAAAGCAAGAGAGGAAGAGCTCGGGTCCATTCAAGCAGAAGCATTCAAGTCTTTCTCTCTTTCTCAATCTCTCTCTGTGCATCTTTGTGTATTTGTGACAGAGTTGGGGGTTAGCCTAAGAAGAGTCTTTTCTTGTATACTCTTTCCTTCTTAGGCTTAGTCTCAGATCAAACATTTCATTGTTTATTTTGAGCTTGATCTAGGGACTTTAGGTCCTAGCTTCTGTGTTCAGAAGTGTTCCTCTTCTGTTGGGAAGAGAAGACCAGCTGAAGTGTCGGGTGTTTGTTTGGCTGTGGGATTGTACACAGAGTTCCTTTTTGGGTTGGAAGAGAAGGCCTGGTGTGCATTCCCCTTGTGCTAAGGGAAGAATCGCACTAGGGTTTGTACCAGGAGGTTGGTCTTGAACTGTAAGAGAAGTGGGTTGCCTTCTTATCCAGAAAGAGAAGAAGACCAACTTGTGTCTGGTGGTTTGACCAGCTAGAGGTCTGTACCAGTGAGTTGCTTTTGAGCTCGAAAAAGAAGCACCTGGATGAGGTGAAACAGTGGGATGCCTTCTTTCCCAGAAAGAGAAGAAGACCAGCAGAGGTTGGGTGTTGTATGTCCTTAAGGGGGACTGTACCCTTGGTTAGTGAAATCCTAAGAGTTTGCTTAGGGATTGGATATAGTACTTATATTTGGAAGGGCCGAACCAGGATAAATCTCTGTGTCTTATGTGTGCTTGCTTCCACGCCTTTAATTTCCATTGCACACGCTTATTTATGCTAACCAAGTATTTTCAAGTGGTGATTTTTGTTTCAATTTTCAGATTACTTATTCACCCCCCCCCTCTAGGTTAGTCTTACTACCATATCAAGTGGGCCAACACCATTGTCACTTTGAACTAGGGCAGGAGCAACCGAAGTCTGCAATGCTATTATCTAGGTGAGAAGCAAGCTCACCTGCTCCATCTGTGCACGCTTCTAATCCATCTTAGAGGGCTATATGTGCTGCTATGCTTGCATCTAAGTCATCTCCTCCTCATGTGCCTTAAGCTGATCCTCCATTTGATGCATGTGTGACACTTGCTCTTGAGCTTTCTTCTAATATGCTGAAGAGCTAGATGCTCATGTTGACCAGTACCATGTGTTGGGCGTCTTCACATTCATTGTACAAGGAATACGACCAAGTCGGTCTTCTCACATGATTGAAATGAGAGTATCCTCGGCTGTAAGAGGCATTCTGCTTTAGACATCAATGTCTGAGGGAGGCGCCATTATCTAAGTCATAATTAAAATTAGAGGAAATATATATATTAATGATATAAATTTATTTGAATGTATATACAAACTTCTCATATGAGAAATAATCACATCAAAATTAGTGGGAGAAAATAAAAACACTTACATATCGCCAGAGACATGTAAAATTTGACATCACATTAAACAAATTTCATGTTATACCATAATGCCTAAGTGGCCCTTCATTTAGCACTTTGTGAGTACTTTTCCCTATCTCCCTAGGTCTAACTCCTTTTCCTTCAATTTCTTCTGGCCTTCCCCTAACTATTCTCAGCTTGATGGATCATTTTCTAGCCCCTTTTGAAAACATGTCATGCCCAATGGATGCAATTATGCTTTCAAGAATGCATCAAGCCAACTGGACACCTTTTCATCAGTAATGTGTCATCCATCCCTAACGTGATTTCTAAAGAATCAATTATTTCTATATCTTGTAGACCAATCATTTTTAAATGTGTCAGTCCTGTTGGACGCGACTTTCATTTCCATATTTTTGAGCTATTTCTTTTTCCATATTCTTGAAATATTTATTGCCTTATCTGAAATGCGTCTGGTCTCCCTGATGCAATTTGACCTGCTAAATCTATTTTTGGTAACTTTTCATAAATCATTTTTGAAATTTCTAAACGTGTTTGCTAATACTGACGTGATTCAACTTGTAAGACCCGACTTCCCAGCTTTCCGTCCGGTGTCTTGGATGATTGGCCACTAACGCGTCCAGGCTGGGCAACGCATTAGTGTCGTGTCGTGGGTGTCCAATGCGACATTCATCCTTGTCGCGACCAGCTTGTGTGTCATGTTCTCATCGTGCCCGGCTTTCCCATCGCGTCTTCATGTCGCGCCCAGTCAACGGGTCGCAACAGTGTTCCGTCGCTTCGGTCGTCTGACACCTATCAGGGTGGCAGGTGTGTCAGTACGACCTGTCAGGTTGTCGCAGCGTCCTTGGGGGACGTGTTCTTATTGCGGTGCGTTGACCCGTTACGTTAAGGTTCTTAACGCGACGCGTCGTCCCGTCACGTCTTAGGTGCCAAAAGCTTAAGGCCTTGGCCAGCGACACCTTCTCCCTTTTCTTCCTTCCCCTCTCTTCTCCCCCCCCCCTCCAGTGGTGCTCTGCCTCCCTTTCTCCCGTTTGTGCGCTTCAGGTGTCGAGGAGCGCCGTGCTCGTGTTCCCGGCGTCGTGCAGCTTTCGTGGAGCGAGGAGGAGGTAGCCAATCCGACGTGAAGGGCCCTTATGGATTCGTTTCTTCTTGAAAGGTAGGGATTGCTTGTACCCTTTTCGATCCGGGTGGATTGGGAGCCCCTCGTGGTTTGTAGATAGCATTTCCTACTTCTCCATGCTCCCCTCCCCCGTGTGGTGTGTTTGTGGTGTGTGGGTGGCTTCTTTCTGGTGTCGCAACTGCGGTGCGCATCATGACACCAGAGGGCGCGATTGTGTCGCGGCGTGCCAAGCCGACACGATGGCATCACGGTCTGATGGTTCGACACGATCTTGTCACGGCTCGTTTTCCTGTCACGACAGGGTTTCTATCGTGGTGCCCTTCCCTATCACGATGGTATCGCGACGGCCTAGGGGGACGCGACAGTACTTGTGTGTGCCTCGGGTGTTTCCGTGGTTCTAGTTGGGGTGTCAACGTGTGCCCCAGGGATGGCTTGCCCTTAGGACCTTCAGGTGGGGAATGCGGCAGGTTGCCTCGCTGTGTGCAGTTATTGAAGGTGACACCTTCATGGCCATGTCCTAGCGGCAATGCTAGGAGGCTCGCGTCTGTCTAATAATCGATTGTCCGACGGCCAATCGATTATTAGCAGAGCGATGTTTTTCATAATTCTAGTAGTGTTTCGAGGTTCTGACATGCTCATACGTGCCTTGGTTGGCCGACGGCCCTCTTGAGGTTCCGTGCGTGCCTCGTGCTTGCTGGGCTTGTCGTGGGTTACAAGCCAGCGGTTCGTGTGGTTCTTGTTGTGTTTGCCCGCCTGTTTACCCGATGCTTGACACTTGAGGGCTTGTCCCATTCAGTGGTTGTCTCCATTGCCTAGGACCCCATCCTCGAGAGCCTTTGAGGGAGCATTCGGGGCTACGAGCGTGCTCGAGTTGGCGCCGAGTTGGTGGACTTTGGAGCTGAGGGGAAAACGAGGTTTGGACAGCGACATCGAGTCGTTTTAGAGCTCTCTTGTTTGGGGCTAGACGTCGAGGTCGCTGAGGCGGTTCTCTTCCTGGAGTGGCCCAGAGAGTCCTTTTTCTCACTTCCTCTCTCTACATTGGTTTTGGATCCATGTAGTGGTGCTAGGTGTGGGGCCGCAGCTTGGCCAGGCTGTTATGGTGCGTGCATTCTTGTGGTCGCTCTTCTGAGGAGGTTAGAGGTAGGAGCCAGGCTGGCGAGCAGAGGGAGTGGCCAGCGTGTCCTCCTCTTAGCTGCTAGTGGCGGTGGCTTTGTTGCTGTTGTTGTGATGATGTTTCCATGTGTTATCCGTTGCCCTAGCTGGCATGGTGGTTATAGCCTGGCCGTGCCTAGTTTCCATAGGCATTGTTGGTTTGGCCTTGTTGGCCCGTGCTTCTGGTGGTTTTCGCTTCGGTGTCCTCTCGGTTCCATAGTCCATTCCTTGGTGCCAGTCCATGGTGGCACCGGCGTGTGGTTTCCCGACCTCGTGGTGTGTCCGGGGTCCAGGGTGGTTCTGCTTGTGGGCCCTCGACCTTGTGGAGGTCTGAGGTGGCCGTGCTTGTGGTGAGACGTCCTTCTCACATGGTTGCTCGGTGGTCTCCATAAGACCCCTATCTCGACAGGCGTATTGAGACTTATTTTCATGTTGTGCCTGACTCTGTTAGTTTCTGCGGGAGTCATGTGTGTGTCACAACCTTGGTTGGTGGTCGTGGCATTGCATTGTTCTGTTCCGCTGCTTAGTAGTACTATGTTGTAGGTGTTCCTCGCTTTACAACTTTCTAGTGTAGTTTCCTATTTTAGAGTTCCTGCTGCTCTGGCCGATGAGGGACTGGTAATCCCTACTGGGCCTTGTTCGCGAGGCTCACTCCCCCTACTTCCTTCTGCTAGGGGCTCATCGTCGCGGGAGCTCGGTGTCGAATGGGTTACGGAGATTGCTGTGGCCTCGTGTGCTATCAGCAGCAGTGAGAGCGAGCATTGTGGGCTCTTGTACCTGAGTGAGTTGAGAGTTGTGCTTTGCAAGTTCTCGGTGTATGCCCTTTAAGGACTACACCTTTCTTCTTGTACCTGTGCTTTTATTTGGGACACATTGGACAGTTGTTATATTGTTATAGTTACTTAAATTCAGTACATATCTCACTAGACTATTCTTCTAACCCTTCCGGGTCTTCGAACCTGTGGGTGGTGGTGCGAACCTCGAGGTCCCTAGAGGGGGTTTGGGAGATCTGGTCAATACAGTTGCTATCAGAGCATGGATCTATTGAGATTTGTAATGAGTTAATAATTATAGTTGTCCCAAATAAAGGTACTAGTACGCTTCTTACACCGTCCGTCTAGTGTTAGGTTTGTGCTTTCAATTGTTTTGTAGGTGTGTGGCTTCCCTGCAAGGTTTATGTATGTGCTGCAGGAGGGTTGCACCTATTGTTGCGTCGTGTGCATGGAGAGTGTGGTCACTCGGTGTATTCATGCCATGGTGGCGCCGTTGGCGGTGGACTCACTGGCAGTGGTCTTCCCATATAGAGGACGATTGCAGGCAAGTCTAGGTGCGATTCTTCTAGTCATCTTCATCGCATTTGGGTGCATGTGTGTCGCAAAGGCTGAGAGAGCCTGCGTATGGTGTGGCCTTCATTGGTGCAGAGTTGTTGTCTGTGAAACCAGTCGAAGTGTCCCTACCTTGTTGGTTGCTCCTCTGTTGTTGGGGTGTGTTGCGTTGGTTGTGTGTGGTCTCCTATCTGTGCGTTGTTGTGCACTGTGCTTTGATCGGTCGACATTGTTGCTCTGGCTAAGTAGATGTTCTGTGTGCCGTGTTGCATCACTGATTGAGTGTTGCGACACTTGTCTGTTGTTGTTGTCGGCCTAGTGCTAGCTGGTTGTGAGCTCTGGTAAGGTGCTCCTGGAGTTCTTCTATGTTGGTTTTGGCAGAAGTGAGGTTTGCCCAGAACTATGTTGTGCTCGTTTCTGGCTGTTGTTGTGTTGCCCTCTGGGTCGAGATGCATCTCTTGGTTGCCCTGTGTTCTGGTAAGGTTTCCCAGAACCGTTTGTTGTTGTCTTGATGAAGGTTTCTCCCAAGACTATTCCATGCTCGTTTCTGTTGTTGTTGTACTGCCTCAGGGTCTGAGGTATGCTATTGTTTTGGCTGGTGTGTTCTGGTGGGTTTTCCCAGAACTGTGCCTTGGTGGTTCTAGTGAAGGTTCTTTCAGGACCTGCTTACGTTGCTTCTGCAATTTTGCTTGCTGCGGTGTTCTCTCTGAAGTTTTGTGTCGTTTGGTCATTGGGTTGTGTGTTCTGGTGAAGGACCTTCCCAGGATCGCCCTTTGTCATTTCTGGCGAAGATTCTTCCCAGGAGTGCTCTGTGTTCGTTTCGGGTCACTGTTGTGTTGCCCCTATGGCTTGAAGTGTGTCATTTGGTTTGGTTGTTTGTTCTGGTGAAGTTCTCCTAGGACGACTTTCTATCATTCCTAGTGGAGGTCCTTCCTAGGGCTGCTTCGTGTTGTTTTGGTTATCGCTGCTCTCTCTGTCTCTCTCTCTCTCTCTGTAGAGATGAGCTGTCGTTGTTGTCGGTTGGACTGTTTGTGTTACAGTCTGCTTAGGCGTTGTCGGTCAAGGTATGGTGCCTTTGACCGTGTGTTGGCCGTTGCGCTGGCCAGGTTGTCTCGTTGTTCGTTTCCAAGTTCTCGGTTGTGCAGGTGGGACTTTGTGTGTCCCCTTGGTGCAGGTGGTTTGCGTCATTTCTCGCTCTCAGTGTGCTCTTGCAGATGGCGATCTGGTGAGTGCAGTTGGTGTCTGGCTGGTTGTGTTCTTATGGAAGTGTCAGTCTTGCGTTGTGGTTTTATCTCTCTCGTGTGTGGAAGAGACTTGTTGCGTGTCTTCTTCCTCTACTTTTCATCGGTTGCTTTGGGTAGTGATACTCCACTGTAGCATTGTGACACTAGGGTGCGAACCATTGCGACCTTCTGGTGGAGTCATCTTCCCTTGAGTTGTTTTTGGGTTAAGCTGGTTGCTTCCCTCGTGCTGTCGTTTTCTTGTGGCACCGTGGGTTGGTGGACCTATTTGTGTCGTTTGTCGTCGTGATGGTTTCTTGCTACCTGCCTGAACAATTTGGGGCATTGGGTCCCTATTGGTTAGGTGTGAGGTAGTATCATTTTCTGTTGGGTTGCTTACATGAGCATTGTTCCACTATGCATTGGTTTTTCTTGGTTGGCTTGCTCGTGCGAGTGTTATTTCAGTGTGTGCCTCGGCTTGCACATTGGAGCCTTTTTGTATCATCGTTTTGGTGTTTGGCCTCTCTATCGGTCGTGATAGAGGTAGTGCTTCTTGCTCTTGCATGCCAGGGAGTCACTGTGGTCTTTCGCTCCCCATGCGGCAGAGTCGGTGCTTCGTGTTTTGTGTGATTTCTAGAGCTGGCGTGGTTGTTGCGCTCTTGAAGTTGTTAACTTTCCGTGCGCTTCTCTTGTGGGTCTCTGGTGGAGAGTCCCCTTCGGTGGGCCCTGTGTCATCTCGGGCCATTGGTGCTATTGTATGTGCTGCACCTTGAGCATTTTTCGATGCTTCGTGTTTTTGTGCCTCAAGGGCTAGGGCCGGTTTGGCCTGTTGTGCCTTTTCACGCTTGCAGTTCTTTGCGTGTGACTTTTGGTAGGTCTCTTGTGGAGAGTCCTTCCCGTTATCCCATGTTGTTTTGGCCGCTGGTGCACCTGTGCTGCACTTTGCTTAATTTTGGTGCTTGTGGTAGCACCGTGTTCTCGTACTCGAGTGCTTCAGTTTTGTGCTGTCTGGAGCCTTGGTGCATTGTGTTGTACCTTGGGTGGCTCTTGGTGCTTGTGATAGCACCATGTGTTGTGCCGTGTGCCTTGATCGTGAGCTTCGTGTGTCATTTCATGAGTTTGCTCGGTGTCGGAGGCGTTGAGCTTTCCGCCTCTAGGAGACTTGGTGTTGGCCATGCCTTGTGGTTGTACCATTACCGTCATGGGGTGGCTGCTTTGCTTTGCCTAGGTAGCCCTATCGATGGTACGCCAGGCTTTGGTCATGGCCTGTGTTTGGGTTTTCCCTCTCGCTTTCGAAGTGAGAGTGTTCGGTTATGGTACCCTGCTTCGGTCTGGGTCCCTCTGAGGCTGCAGTTGTTTCGGTTCCCCATGCGATTGTGCACCTTTATGGTGGTTGGCATATTGGTACCTGCACTGAGCCCTATGTGCGCATGGCGGGTGTACTGCCAACTCTCGTTGCCTCTCAGGTTGTGCATGGTGTTGGTGAGTCTGGAAGCCGATGGCGGAGTCTCCTGCCAGTTT
This sequence comes from Colocasia esculenta, assembly GCA_014218235.1. Taxonomy (NCBI): domain Eukaryota; kingdom Viridiplantae; phylum Streptophyta; class Magnoliopsida; order Alismatales; family Araceae; genus Colocasia; species Colocasia esculenta. The sequence continues at coordinate 90,922,468 of CM024760.1, forward strand.
GTTTGGTGACAGTGTGGTCTATTGGCTTGCTAGTACTCGACCACGTGGTTTTTCGATGTTGTGAGGTGCCAAGTTCTGGCTTGACTTCAGACATTTTATGTGCTTCTATTGCGATGTGTCGCGATGTGGAGCATGTAGTTTCCAAGTTTTGTGGCTCCACGTGCGGTTGCTGTCCCTGTTGGACCACGAGGAAGGTCTGGGTGAGACCTAGCGGTGGCGGTGGACGTTGTTTCATGCGTTGAGGATTGTCCGGGAGAGTGTTCTCGCTCTGGTTCTTATCTCTCGTGTGGCTTCTCGGTTGGGCTGGTGACCGATGCTAGCTGCTGCTAGTAGCATGAGGTTGTTCCTGTAATGACCCTCCTCATACCGGTACGATTATACCAATCCCCATCAGTATAAAGAGCGCCGTCACAGTGGGATAATAACCCAACACTAGTCGATAGGTTGAAAAGTACGTGGATAGCAATTGATAACAGCAGAAATAAAAATAATTACTCAACGTTTATTCCATCACCATCACACATTCCACAGTCTATATAGTGAAATAAAATGACAATGTCTACATTATTACATGATAAAAGACTTACATTGTCCAATATTGTCCATACAATTACTTTATTCAAGCTATGAAAAAGAAAAGTACAACTGATAATCGCTCCTCAAAAGCTACTCCACCAAGAGATCAACCTTCGCTAAGCCTTCCTCCAAAAAGTGAATACCTGTCTAACCTGTACGCCGAAGCAAGGGTGAGTCCAAAGACTCAGCAAGCAAACCAAAGGCTTAATCTTAAACATATCACATTCATGTTAAGCTATAAACACTAAAGAATACATACTATCATTTAAACTACAAAATACACATGGTACTTATATCAACGCATATTTTAATCACTTAAACATGCTTTAGTCTATTGTGTATTTATTCTAAATCATGGGTACTAAATTATGCACTTGTCCATATTTTCTACACCTATCATGTAGCATGATTCATCCATCCACACATTATTCCATTTCATGATATATTTCTACAACTAGAACATAGAATTGAGCATAAAGATAAGAACAACCTAACATGATGACTATTCACTTTTCACATGCACTTTTCACATTTAATTGTACATTTTGCTTTCTGTTTTAATATAATTAAATCTCATACACATGGTTTCATATTTTATAGCATGAATTGAAAAGTTAAAACATGGTCAAATTGGTTGGCAACAATAAGCACTTGAGCATGGAACTTTATACTAATTGAACATTACATCTAGCATGGAACTAACATTCTTACATGTATTTATCACATTCATAGCCACACTTTACTTGCTGTTTTGACATGAAACAAACTCAATTTCATAGAATTAGAGCTATTTACACTTTATCTTATTCATTTAGCAATTCCACATGTTCACCTTTTTGTGTTGCATAATTCGCATGTTTACACACACACACACACACACACACACACATATACATATATATATATATATATATATATATATATATATATATATATATATATATATTATTACAAGAAGATTAATGATGAATACATGACATGATATTAAACATGCTATTGCAATTTAAGTATTAATACATGGAAGTATGAACATATGCACTCATATTGGTTTCACATGAAATCACATTCTCATTCATATTTACTCTCTCTCTTACATATCTTTTCACACATTCTTCATATCATTTACCCTTTGGTTTTCACTTATCAAATATTATATCATTTGCACTCATCCCGTGCCACATTCGCATATCATCTCACACTTTATTCATATTTCATTACTTAAAATGCCATGACACATAGTCCTAACTACCTAATAGAGGACACAAACCAATATCTCATAACTCATCTTATAGCACAACTCATCGCATCTCATAACACATATCTCATAACACAACTCATAATCACATACCCACCACCTAGGCAATGTAGTGGTGAATCTTGGTAACTGCGCAGACCGGGAGAAGCCCTCTCCACCCTATCCAGTGGTACTTGTCCACCTCCAGGTTTTTCCTAATGCCCTTAGGTCATACTTTTACAATGTAGAGCCTTCCATAGGGACTTTTCTATGTACAGCTCTCGAAGCCTCTAGGGTAGCAGTGTCATTCTTGGCCCAATTATTACACATTCACTTTATCACATTTCCACATTCTATTTACATATTTTACATATACTATTTAATCACTTTACATATCTTATTTATCATTTGCACATGTCTCAGTTAGCTAATCATGATACTACATTTTCAGAAATAAAACAACTCATAATTCAGTCTTAAACATGCTGTTAATTTCTGAATTACACAAGATTAGTTCTACCATATCAAATGTGAATAGTTCCCTTAGTTTAACTAATAATTACAATTGTTGTCATCAGATTAGTTCCAAATTTTATCATAGGTCAATAACAGTAAACATATCACATATACAATTTTCCAGATTTTTCGAACAGTAAACATAATTTCTACAATTTAAATATTTCAGGCAATTTCATTGAAATATCTTTATACATGGTACATATGAACATGGTTGGGTGCTAACAGTTCAAAATTCAAATAGCAGACCTCATGCTATCATGTAAAAATTATAAGACTCTAACTTACAGCAAATCTATTTTTACCATATTTAATCATGTTTATGTGATGCTCATAATGTAATTATTGAATTTTAATAATTAACATAGTCCACAAAAAATTAGGGCAACCTCGTGATATGACCTAATGACTGTTTACAATCACCCATAAAATTTATTGCATGTAACTACGTACATAAATCATTTAAACAGCTTAAAAAGATCAAAAAGCAAAATTTCAGGACACTAAAGAAGTAGACGTCAAGGGATGTGGCCGTTTACTTTCAACTGCAGCATCCCTTGCCGTCAACTCAAGAACTTGACTGCAGCAGATGCTGCCGCCAACCTGCTCCCAGTAGCACACATAGACAGCACTCCATACAAGGGTGAATTTGGGGTTCCAGGACTCGAGGAAAAATCTAGAAAAATACCTTGGACTTAGGGGACATGTATAGGATTAAGATCTAGGGTTTACTTGCCTCTAAGAAAATCTACGAAGATCAATAATCGCCGGTGAAGCCCTCCTAGGCCCTGCCAAGAAGGTGCTCAGAAACGCCTTAGATCTGGTTCTTCTATGGTTGCAGACGGTTCCTCGGAGTTGGGATCTCTTCTCCTATGCATAGGCTATCCTCCAGTTGGTGTAGCTCCTCGGGGAACACCTCCAGTCGACGGATCCGGCCCTCCAAAGATCAGCTTTTCCTCATCTCGGGTCCAAGGGTTTCACCAAATTCTAAAAACCTTCTCCTCCACCTAGGATCGGTATTTTATAGGCTTGGGGGTCGGGGTACGCAATAGGGTAGGTTTCCTACGCATTAGGATGGGTTTCCTAATCTGGAACCGGCCAAAACGCGAGCATTAACAAATCTGGAACCGTTATGCATGAGGATATTGACGTCAACATCGGTTGTAGTCAACTGCACAGTTGACGTCAAGGGTCTGGCCGCCAACAAAGGGTTGGCATCCAGGGGGTGGCCGCCAACATGGCCTTGGCATCCAGGGATGTGGACGCCAATCAGAGGCCTGGAAGTTGGCGTCCAGGTCTTGGCCGCCCACTGCACAGTGCAGTCAAAACCCTACCAAACCCTAAAATAAATGCATAAATACACCAAAACAATTTAGTATATGTAAAAATAACTACATATATCCTTACCACATAAAGTACCTGCATTACATAATATTTAATTAAATACAACTTACACTAATCATAATTAAGGATTATATTCATCAATAACATACATATACGCACATATACATACACATTGCATGATCATATACATCATGCATGAACTATAATGAAATGAATTCCTCATTAGTTAAATTCTACATGTATATTATCATTCAAGTACCTTGCACAACATAAATAGTTTAACATGCTTAAAGTAGATAGATTTCATTTAAACAAGAATAACATAAGTATGCATACATATACTCACTATGGTTACTTACAACATGCATAAAATAATTAAATACAAGTGGCACATCAATAATTAAATAATTCATATACATTTAAATATATATTACATGTTCGGAAATAAACTCATGATTATTTACAAAATATATAATAATGATTTCTTACTATGTGCACAACACGTACAATATGCATGAGATCTACATACATTGATAGCTAGATAAGCATGCACATATATATATATATATATATATATATATATATATATATATATATATATATATATATATATATATATATATACTTATACAAAAATAACTTTCATGTACTTACATGGCCTATAGTATTACTTACCTATCACATGCACAATGTTATTTAAGTACTATTCATATACTATAGATGATTTGATGTACATAGGATTAGATAGATAGATATCACATGCATAAGATAACATACATATGTACATTTATACTTCATATACTTACACACAATATCCATGGAATAGGTAGTATAATATGCACTTCAAGATTTAGATAGTACATGTATAGTGTTATTAAGATGCAATATGAAGTAAGTTAACTAAGAATACTCTATACAACAAATAATTCTTGCATGCACACACTTGAATTGACATATGTATAAATACGCACACAAGTATACAACATAATTATATATATTATGCATAAAATAGATAAATACAACATGCATATCGGTAATTAGATTAAACATGCGTGATATTACTTAAGTATTATATGCCTAGGATTTTAGTATACACAATATACACAAAATCAGTTAATTGCTAATTCTCACCTAAAATACCATGTATATACATGCATGTGTTCATGAGAAGTATAGAATTATAATATGCACAATTGAATACACATGTTATACACGCAACAAGTAAAGACACATGCACAATATAAAAGAAAGAAAATTTCGGGGTATCACACTCTCCCCCCCTTGAAAAAGATCTTCGTCCTCGAAGATCGAATCGAGTACCTGTGGTGACGTTGCCGAGGTCATCTTCGGCTAATCCTTGCTCCTTTTTTGCTATTGATGAAACATCTCTTGAAATGAACTTCGTCTTCAGGTTCGGACACTCCCTAAGCCGATGATCTTTGCTGCCACATCTAAGACACCTTCCTTCCTTTCGCCAACATGCATTCCCGCCATGACGCTTTCCGCAATGTATGCACTCGGGCTTCTCGCTGCCTGATACCACAGTGGATTGTTGACCTTCCATGAGTTTCTTCTTCTTCCAATCTTGCCTTTGGAATGGTTTTGGTACTCCCTCCTTTTGAGCTTCATTTTCTCCTTGATATGATTCTACTTTATTCTCTTGCTTATTGTCACGCCAAGAACTTCTTCCAAACTACGGGGATCGAGCTCCAGAAGCCTAGCTTTCAACGAAGGTTTGAGCCCTTTCACGAAGTTCTTTATATTGCAGTTCTGCTCATACCTCCTAGACTGAGCACTACGTCTACCACGTCCAGCCATAGTCTGCAAAATAATCAATTTAGTTAGAATCTAGATTACTAAATCCTAACTATTTCCTTAACTATCTTCCATTCGTTATTAGTAGTTTCTACATATATGGACAATTTCTTATAAAGACTTTGCAATATTGTGATGATGATGGTCTATCCATGTACCATGTCAACCTTGGGCTCTGATACCATCTCTGTAACGACCCTCCTCATACCGGTACGATTATACCAATCCCCATCGATATAAAGAGCGCCGTCACAGTGGGATAATAACCCAACACTAGCCGATAGGTTGAAAAGTACGTGGATAGCAATTGATAACAGTGGAAATAAAAATAATTACTCAACGTTTATTCCATCACCATCACACATTCCACAGTCTATATAGTGAAATAAAATGACAATGTCCACATTATTATATGATAAAAGACCTACATTGTCCAATATTGTCCATATAATTACTTTATTCAAGCTATGAAAAAGAAAAGTACAACTGATAATCGCTCCTCAAAAGCTACTCTCCAAGAGATCAACCTTCGCTAAGCCTTCCTCCAAAAAGTGAATACCTGTCTCACCTGTACGCCGTAGCAAGGGTGAGTCCAAAGACTCAGTAAGCAAACCAAAGGCTTAATCTTAAACATATCACATTCATGTTAAGCTATTAAACACTAAAGAATACATACTATCATTTAAACTACAAAATACACATGGTACTTACTCTTAACTATCAACGCATATTTTACTCACTTAAACATGCTTTAGTCTATTGTGTGTTTATTCTAAATCATGGGTACTATATTATGCACTTGTACATATTTTCTACACCTATCCTGTAGCATGATTCATCCATCCACACATTATTCCATTTCATGATATATTTCTACAACTAGAACATAGAATTGAGCATAAAGAAAAGAACAACCTAACATGATGACTATTCACTTTTCACATGCACTTTTCACATTTAATTGTACATTTTGCTTGCTGTTTTAATATAATTAAATCTCATACACATGGTTTCATATTTTATAGCATGAATTGAAAAGTTAAAACATGGTCAAATTGGTTGGCAACAATAAGCACTTGAGCATGGAACTTTATACTAATTGAACATTACATCTAGCATGGAACTAACATTCTTACATGTATTTATCACATTCATAGCCATACTTTACTTGCTGTTTTGACATGAAACTAACTCAATTGCATAGAATTAGAGCTATTTACACTTTATCTTATTCATTTAGCAATTCCACATGTTCACCTTTTTGTGTTGCATAATTCGCATGTTTACACACACACATATATATATAATAATATATATATATATACTCACATACGTTATTACAAGAAGATTAATGAATACATGACATGATATTAAACATGATATTGCAATTTAAGTATTAATACATGGAAGTATGAACATATGCACTATCATATTGGTTTCACATGAAATCACATTCTCATTCATATTTACTCTCTATCTTATATATCTTTTCACACATTCTTCATATCATTTACCCTTTGGTTTTCACTTATCACATATTATATCATTTGCACTCATCACGTGCCACATTCGCATATCATCTCACACTTTATTCATATTTCATTACTTAAAATGCCATGACACATAGTCCTAACTACCTAATAGAGGACACAAACCAATATCTCATAACTCATAACTCATCTTATAGCACAACTCATCGCATCTCATAACACATATCTCATAACACAACTCATAATCACACACCCACCACCTAGGCAATGTAGTGGTGAATCTTCGTAACTGTGCAGAACGGGAGAAGCCCTCTCCACCCTATCCAGTGGTACTTGTCCACCTCCAGGTTTTTCCTAATGCCCTTAGGTCATACTTTTACAATGTAGAGCCTTCCATAGGGACTTTTCTATGTACAGCTCTCGAAGCCTCTAGGGTAGCAGCGTCATTCTTGGCCCAATTATTACACATTCACTTTATCACATTTCCACATTCTATTTACATATTTTACATATACTATTTAATCACTTTACATAACTTATTTATCATTTGCACATGTCTCAGTTAGCTTAATCATGATACTACAGTTTTCAGAAATAAAACAACTCATAATTCAATCTTAAACATGCTGTTAATTTCTGAATTACACAAGATTAGTTCTACCATATCAAATGTGAATAGTTCCCTTAGTTTAACTAATAATTACAATTGTTGTCATCAGATTAGTTCCAAATTTTTATCATAGGTCAATAATAGTAAACATATCACATATACAATTTTCCAGATTTTTCAAACAGTAAACATAATTTCTACAATTTAAATAATATTTCAGGCAATTTCATTGAAATATCTTTATACATGGTACATATGAACATGGTTGGGTGCTAATAGTTCAAAATTCAAATAGCAGACCTCATGCTATCATGTAAAAATTATAAGACTCTAACTTACATCAAATCTATTTTTACCATATTTAATCATGTTTATGTGATGCTCATAATGCAATTATTGAATTTTAATAATTAACACAGTCCACAAAAAATTAGGGCAACCACATTATATGACCTAATGACTGTTTACAATCACCCATAAAATTTACAGCATGTAATTACATCCAGAAATCATTTAAACAGCTTAAAAAGATCAAAAAGCAAAATTTCAGGACACTGAAGAAGTAGACGTCAAGGGATGTGGCCGTTTACTTTCAACTGCAGCATCCCTTGCCGTCAACTCAAGAACTTGACTGCAGCAGATGTTGCCGCCAATCTGCTTCCAGCAGCACACACAGACAGCACTCCATACAAGGGTGAATTTGAGGTTCCAGGACTCGCGGAAAAATCTAGAAAAATACCTTGGACTTAGGGGACATGTATAGGATTAAGATCTAGGGTTTACTTGTCTCTAAAAAAATCTACGAAGATCAAGAATCACCGGTGAAGCCCTCCTAGGCCCTGCCAAGAAGGTGCTCAGAAACGCCTTAGATCTGGTTCTTCTGTGGATGCAGACGGTTCCTCGGAGTTAGGATCTCTTCTCCTATGCATAGGCTATCCTCCAGTTGGTGTAGCTCTTCGGGGAACACCTCCAGTCGACGGATCCGGCCCTCCAAAGATCAGCTTTTCCTCATCTCGGGTCCAAGGGTTTCACCAAATTCTAAAAACCTTCTCCTCGACCTAGGATGGGTATTCTATAGGCTTGGGGGTTGGGGTACGCAATAAGGTAGGTTTCCTACACATTAGGATGGGTTTCCTAATCTAGAACCGGCCAAAATGCGAGCATTAATAAATCTGGAACTGTTACGCAGGAGGATATTGACTTCAACATCAGTTGTAGTCAAGTGCACAGTTGACGTCAAGGGTCTAGCCGCCAACAGGGGGTTGGCGTCCAGGGGGTGGCCGCCAACATGGCCTTGGCGTCCAGGGATGTGGACGCCAATCAGAGGCCTGGAAGTTGGCATCCAAGTCTTGGCCGCCTACTGCACAGTGCAGTCTAAACCCTGCCAAACACTAAAATAAATGCATAAATACACCAAAACAATTTAGTATATGTAAAAATAACTATATATATCCTTACCACATAAAGTACTTGCATTACATAATATTTAATTAAATACAACTTACACTAATCATAATTAAGGATTATATTCATCAATAACATACATATACGCACATATACATACACATTGCATGATTATATACATCATGCATGAACTTATAATGAAATGAATTCCTCATTAGTTAAATTCTACATGTATATTATCATTCAAGTACCTTGCACACCATAAATAGTTTAACATGCTTAAAGTAGATAGATTTCATTTAAACAAGAATAACATATGTATGCATACATATACACACTATGGTTACTTACAACATGCATAAAATAATTAAATACAAGTGGCACATCAATAATTAAATAATTCATATACATTTAAATATATATTGCATGTTCGGAAATAAGCTCATGATTATTTACAAAATATATGATAATGATTTCTTACTATGTGCACAACACGTACAATATGCATGAGATCTACATACATTGATAGCTAGATAATGCATGCACATTTATATATATGTATATACTTATACAAAAATAACTTTCATGTACTTACATGGCCTATAGTATTACTTACCTATCACATGCACAATGTTATTTAAGTACTATTCATATACTATAGATGATTTGATGTACATAGGATTAGATAGATAGATATCACATGCATAAGATAACATACATATATACATTTATACTTCATATACTTACACACAATATCCATGGAATAGGTAGTATAATATGCACTTCAAGATTTAGATAGTACATGTATAGTGTTATTAAGATGCAATATGAAGTAAGTTAACTAAGAATACTCTATACAACAAAATAATTCTTGCATGCACACACTTGAATTGACATATGTATAAATACGCATACAAGTATACAACATAATTATATATATTATGCATAAAATAGATAAATACAACATGCATATCGGTAATTAGATTAAACATGTGTGATATTACTTAAGTATTATATGCCTAGGATTTTAGTATACACAAATCAGCTAATTGCTTATTCTCACCTAAATACCATGTATATACATGCATGTGTTCATGAGAAGTATAGAATTATAATATGCACAATTGAATACTCATGTTATACACGCAACAAGTAAAGACACATGCACAATATAAAGAAAGAAAATTTCGGGGTATCACAGTTCCCCTGAGTGTTGTGCTTGACTCTCAGGCATTTTTCCCGGTTGTTGTCAGCAACTGTGTACTCTGTCAGGTTTCGCTGGCGACGGAGTGGGTTGTTGACCGGTGTTTCTCGTGTTGTTGTCGGCAATTGCATCCTCTGTCAGGTTTCACTAGCAACAGAGTGGGTTGCTGGCCGGTCGGTCCCAACAGTGGGGTCTGTTGGTGGTTGCAGCTGTTCGATTCTCAGCTGGCATTCTTCTGCCGCTCAGGTCAAATTTGGTGTTGCTCGGCACCTGTGGGGTTGTCGTTCCGTTTGCACGCCCCTCGTGTGGCTGGAGTGAGCCATTGATTTTGGGTTTTGTGCTCTAGGTGTGTTTGGAGCCCGTTGTGTGAGCCGTTGGTTTTCCGACTTCGTGTGCAATGTGCACGTTTGGCGGTGTGGTTGTTGCCACGAGGGGGTTGTGATGAGGCTTAGTGGCTCTTCGCACCCGTGTTTTGTGTGCTCCGTGCGCATTTGGCGGTGTGGTTGTTACCACGAGGTCTTGATCAGAGTTATTGGCTCTTCGCACCCACGTTTTGTGTTCTCTGTGCATGTTTGGCCGTGCGGTTGTTGCCATAAGGAAGTCGTGTTGAGACTTAGTGGCTTGTTCGCACGGGTCTTACGTTTGCTCCCTGTGCTTCATTTCATGCCTCGGGATCTTTTGGGCGTGCCCTAAATTTCGAGGATGAAATTATTTTGAGGGGGGTAGAATGTAAGATCCGGCTACCCGGCTTTCCATCCGGTGTCTTGGATGACTAGCCACTAACGCGTCCAGGCTGGGCGACACGTTAGTGTCGCGTCATGGGTGTCCGACATGGCAGTCATCCTTGTTGCGATCAGCTCGTGTGTCACATTCTTGTCGCACCCGGCTTTCCTGTTGCATCTTAGTGTCGCCCCCAGTCAACGGGTCACGACTGGGTTCCCTCGCTTCGGTCTTCTGACGCTTGTCAGTGTGGCAGGTGTGTCAGTACAACTTGTCGGGTTGTCGCGGCATCCCTGGGGGAGGCATTCTTGTCGTGGTGCGTTGACCCGTCGCGTTAAGGTTCTTAACGCGACGCGTTGCCCCATCGCATCTTGGGTGCCAAAGGCTTAAGGCCTTGGCCGGAGACCCCTTCTCCCTTTTCCTCCTTCCCCTCTCTTCTCCTCCCCCGCTGGTGGTGCTCCGCCTTCCTCTTTCCCCTTTGTGCGTTTCAGGCGAGGAGGGTTGTGCTCGTGTTCCCGACATCGTGGAGCTTGCATGGAGCGAGGAGGAGGTGGCCAATCCGACGTGAAGGGCCCTTATGGGTTCGTTTCTTCTTAAAAGGTAGGGATTGCTTGTACCCTTTTCGATCCGGGTGGATTCGAAGCCCCTCGTGGTTTGTAGATAGCATTTCTTGCTTCTTCATGCTCCCCTCCAACGTGTGGTGTATTTGTGGTGTGTGGGTGGCCCCGGGATGGAGCATCCTGTGGGTCTACCTTCTTTCTGGTGTCGCGACTGCGGTGCACGTCGCAACACCAGAGGGCACGATCGTGTCGCGGTGCGCCAGTCCGACGTGATGGCGTCGCGGTTCGGCGGTTCGACGTGATCTTGTCACGACTCGTTTCCCTGTCGCGACAAGGTTTCTATCGCAGTGCCCTTCCCCATCGCGATGGTATCGTGACTGTCACGCCCCGACGTGGAATATTGGAACGCAAGGCAGTTGTTAGTAAACGGGTACAGAGCAAGCACTAGACATCAAACCATTACACAATGGATAATACTAAAGATAATCCCTCTCATTAATAACTTTCAAATGTCTAGTTACAACCACTAATATCAGAGCCATTCTATAGGGCCCAATTACATTGAAATAAAAGCAAAAGACTAACTATGACTCTAGCATATTTCTAGGACACTAGGGTACTCGTGACGTCACTCATGGTCATTCCCATCCTCTTGAATGTATGTGTCATCCTCGGTCTCACCTGAGAACACAACGACAAATAACGCAGGGTGAGCGATAACACCCAGTAGGACTTAAATCTCAATGGTCATGCAGGCTTTAAATAATTAATGCATTAAAGGCAGAGTAACTAATGATAGAGCGAGAGAGTCAGGTAAAAGATAGCAGGATAGCACATGAACGAAATAGCACAATTTTTCAAATATAGCAAGAGTGTCGAGTATAGCACAAAATAGCAGGATGGCCATAGCACAATAGCACAAAGTATAGCAATAGCATAACGGGTATAGTATAGCACTTTTGTCAATAGACAACGAGAGAACATAGCACTTTTTTATTGTCATTTAGATAGTCAAGATAGATAGCACTAGAGTGTAATTCCAAACACTCTGATCATTTAACTCCCATGGGCACTAGCACTTTCGGGCACACATCCCAAGACCAGATCGGGCCCTTTATATATTGCCAGGCATTGGTTATATTATTTATCTTTAGACAATCAGTAAATGGCCAATTATAGAGTACCAAGAAATAGATGAAAGTACTAGATGAATAGACGAGATAGTAGAGTGAACGTGAATAGATGACCGAGTAGAGTATAGATGAGAGCTAGGGGACATTGCACGTAACACGTTGAGTAAACAGGCGTTAGTAACAGTTGCACAACATGCGCATGTGGTGTTGGTAGTCAGGTGGAACTCACTACCTTTCTGTTGGCCATGTTACGCACAGGTCCAGAGGTCCGGCGTGATTCAAGATAAGAGCGAACTTCTAATAGTCATTTGGATCATGTTGATCCCTAAAGGGTATCATAGGTGTTAGGGTACAACCGGCTCGTCGACTATGTGGGAATCCATGGACAGAGGAGACTTACGGAGGCCTTAAACGAAGACTCACTAGTCCAGCAGAAGGAGTATCCGACAGAGAGTTTGTCCAAGTCAAGTGAGTGTATATATAGAAACGAGTGCTCGACATTCTAGAGGAATTCTAGAACAGTGGAGCGTCGGTACGGTGTTCCAAAACATTGCGAGAAAACGAACATAGGTATATTTAAGGATGAGGCAATTTAATGACATAATTTACCAGATGATTTATGTAACATGTTCATGCCAATTAAGCCATATTTGGATGGTTCAAGGTGTGTGTGCATTTGAATAAGAAAATCATGGACAAGATAGATCATGTGATTGACTTAAATTAATTAAAAATATATTCCATATTTACAACTTCATTTTTCAGTGTTTAACACAGTTAACAAGATATGGGAATAGCTGAAAAACAACAAGGCTTGCAAAAAGAGGGGCTTTCCTGCAAAAAGTCAGATCGCGACACACCCTAATGAGGGTCGCGACAGGGTCAACTGAGATCGCGATGGGGTCTTGTACAGGTCGCGACGGGCTTGTCGGTTCGGGTAGGCAGGTCGCGGCGGGGTCATGTGAGGGTCGCAATGGGCTCAACAGACCGGGCATCTAGATTGTGACGATCGGCTCTGTCGCTATCAGATCGTGACGGGATTCTCTGTCATGACGCCCCTGTGAATGCGGCCTATCAGGCTGTCGCGTTCACAGGGTCTGTGCCTGAGTCCGACAGGGAACAGGCATTACATGGGATTGCAGGCCAGAACTTACCTTATTTGATACATGCTGATTCCAAAAATCATAACTAATTGTACAAGCGATGAAAAATCATGAAATCAATTGTGAATTGTTCTAGACATGCATGGGTACCTACAGTAAATAGGAATTGGAAAACTAACAGGGTTTCGACATACTTTGGTCATTGTATTCATGAAGTACTTAGAACAGTACATAGATGAGATCAACGAATTAATTCGCACGATAGGATGGATGGAAATTAAGGCTTTCAGGGGCAAAAGACGCCTAACATCCATCAGTTCTTATAGTAAAAATCTCATGGCAGAGGACACGTATGCATGAAGATATGAATTTAAGAAGAAGGTTCGGGGTCATGAAGTTCACATAAATTTGAAAATTAAGAACAAAAGATTTGCTCGATGAAAAAATATGAACCCAAAGAGCTTTTGTTCCTGATGAACGAAATATCCTACAGAAAAATTTTCATGGTTTATGCTCGTGAGAATGCCTACCTTTGATGGTTTTTCTCTTCTAGGGTTTGAACTTGAAGAACTCGGGGAAGACTTGAGGGTTCCTCCTTCTCCACGAATTCTCCTTTCTCTTGACTCCATCCCACGTCTAGCAACCCCTTGGCACGAGCTAGGGTCGGCCATGAGGGTTTTAGAGGAGTATTTAAGCATCTCCCCATTCTATTTCCTATTATGACTCTAATTCCTATTTATTTCAAATTTCCTATTTCCCTCTCCCTTTTTAGGCATGAGATCTCCTAATTGGGTTAGAATGGGAGCTAATTTCGTGGCCAACCTATTAGGGTAGGTTTAGGAATCTCAATCCAACTCAAACTTCCTTTTTAATGCATTAAATACCCCTTTTATAATTAAGCATTATTTTAGTTACGAATTTAGGGTATTTTTTCATTATTCCCCTTTTAAAAATTCCTATTTTGGCCCACTAAATTCTATTGGGTCAATTTAATAAAGTCCATCACTTCTTTTCTTTTAATGGGTTTTAGTAAATTCTCTTTCCATTAATTTCCTATTTAATTTATTTTATTTTATTTGATTTTATAATAAATTTAATTAGTTTTCTTTTTATATTATAAAATTTTTATTTTTCAAAAAATCCAGGTTGCTACATCCTCCCCCTCTTAAAAAGAATTTGGTCCCCAAATTCATATGATCGTAAGGGAGGAAATGTCTTACCGAAAAGATTGGGGTAGTTCCGTCTGATGATTCCTTCTGGTTCCCATGTGGCTTCTTCCATTCTGTGGTTATTCCATAAGACTTTAACCACGTGGATGAGACGGTTCCTGAGCTGTTGTACCTTCTGTTCCAGTATCTTGACTGGCTTCTCTTCGTATGTCACATCTTTGTTTAACACCAACTTCTCATGGCGAATGATGTGGGTAGGGTCATAGACATACTTCCTGAGCATGGAGACATGGAACACATTGTGCACACATGCCAGATCTGGTGGCAATGCCAGTCGGTATGCAACCTCCCCAATCCTTTCGAGTACTTCAAAAGGACCAATTAGGACTGAGCTTTCCTTTCACTCCAAATCTTTGGATGCCACGTGTAGGTGACACCTTTAAGAATACATGATCACCCACTTGGAATTCTAAGTCCCGCCTTCTTTTATCGGCATAGCTCTTTTGTCTAGACTGAGCAGTCTTAAGCCGATCTCTAATCACTTGTATGTCCTTTGTGGTACGTTGCACCATGTCTGGGCCTAGCCATTGCTGTTCTCCAACCTCATTCCAGCATGCAGGAGATCTACAATTCCTTCCGTAGAGTGCTTCGAACGGTGCCATCTTGATGCTCGCCTGGTAACTGTTGTTATAGGCAAACTCGATAAGAGATAGGTGTTCATTCCAATATCCTTGGAAGTCTATAGTGCAAGCTCTCAACATGTCTTCCACTATTTGGTTGGTTCTTTTAGTTTGCCCATCAATTTGTGGATGGAACGCGGTACTAAAGTTGAGTTTAGTACCCATTGCACCTTACAGTCCTTTCCAAAAATGAGATGTAAACCTCGGATCTCGATCCGAGACAATAGATGATGGAACTTCGTGCAGTCTTACTATCTCCTTGACATATAGGGCAGCTAGTACCTCTACCGACCACTTACTCTTTATAGGCAGAAAATGGGCGGATTTGGTTAGTCGGTCCACAATGACCCATATGGCGTCGAGTCCACCACGAGTCTTGTGTAAACCCATGATGAAGTCCATGCCAATGCTTTCCCATTTCCATTCCAGAATATCTAGCAGTCTGAGTACACCAGCAGGGCACAGATGTTCCGCTTTTACTTGTTGGCAAGTAAGGCAGTGAGCGGCATGTTCAGCTACCTCTCTCTTCATGTTCGGCCACCAAAATGTTCTTTTCATGTCTTGATACATTTTGGTACCTTCTGGATGAATAATGTACTTTGTCTTGTGAGCTTCATCCATTAGCTTCCTCTTCAGTTCTTCATTGTCAAGGACGCATGTCCTCCCTTGAAAGACAAGCTTTCCATCTTCGGTCATAGCAAAGTTTGGTCTTTTGGCTAGAGTTACCTTGACGTGAACTAAGAATGGATCATCATCTTGTTGAGCTTTGATCTCCTCTAGCAGATCAAATTGAATCTTGATATTGGCAACCAAGACTCGATCATCCCTATGTTCAATATTTAAGTCTAACCTTGCGAATTGTTCCAGTAGTTGCATCTCGCCAAGGACTAGACTTGAAACAGATGCCATTGGCTTCCTACTAAGAGCATTAGCCACGACATTACCCTTGCCTGGATGGTATTGGATGTTGAAGTCGAAATCCTTCAGATATTCTAGCCATCTTCTATGTCTCATGTTGAGTTCTTTCTGGGAGAATAAATACTTTAGACTTTTATGGTCTGAGTAGATAGTGAACTTTTCTCCGTAGAGGTAATATCTCCAGATTTTCAAGGCAAAGACCACGGCAGCCAACTCAAGATCATGCACGGGGTAGTTCACTTCATGAGTCTTCAGTTGTCGAGAAGAGTAGGCGATGACTTTCTCCTTTTGCATCAGTACACAACCTAGCCCAATCCCTAAGGCATCGGTGTAGACAGAGAAACCTTCTCCCCCTATTGGCAGAGCGAGAACAGGTGCTGAGGTAAGGTAGTCTTTGAGAGTTTGGAAGCTTTTCTCACGCTCTTTACTCCAGGAGTATGGATTCTCCTTTCATGTCAGACACGTGAGAGGAACGGCGATCTTGGAGAAGTCCTTGATGAACCGTCTGTAGTAGCCAGCCAGTCCTAGGAAACTTCTGATTTCGGTGACGCTGGTTGGTCTCTCCCAATTGAGTACAGCTTCGACTTTGGAGGGATCAACTGAGATGCCGTCCTTTGAGATGACATGGCCCAAGAAGGACACTTCTTCGAGCCAGAATTCTCACTTGCTAAGCTTTGCGTACAGTTTGTTGTCCACAAGACTTTCAGTGCAATCTTCAGGTGTTCTTCATGCTCTTCCTTGGTCTTGGAGTATATGAGGATATCGTCGATGAAGACGACCATGAACTTGTCAAGGTATGGCCGATATATGTTGTTCATGAGTTGCATAAAGGCTGCAAGAGCACTGGTTAGACCAAAAGGCATAACGAAGAATTCATAATGTCCATACTTGCTCCTGAAAGTTGTTTTGAAGATATCGTCATCCTGATAAGGAGAAAACTTGTAGGGTACCTTCTACCACGCCACCGTCCGTAGTGGGTTCCTCATCATGCAGGGCTTGCAGCCTTCCCTGTTTCTTAGGCCCATTAGGGCGCCTCTCATGTTCTTTAGCAGCGGGCACTCAGGGATGCGGTGCTCGTGACTTTCGTAGCGCAGACATGCGCCGACCTTCCTCCAGCATTCGTCAGCGGTGTGACCTGGCTTGTCATAATGCTTGCAATTGCTCTTGGCTGGAGTGTTGGGTACGAAGACCTTCGATTTCCTTTCTTGGCTGGACCCCTCTATGATGTTGAAGGAAAGCTTATTGCCCTTGTTCGGCTTAGCAGATGACTATCCTGAGGTCATTTCCTTTTTCACGAACTTCCCTTTTATACGGTCGGTGAAGTCCGTAGCATCTTCCAGTAGCTATGCTTTCTTCACCATCTCGGCGTAGGTTTGGATGTCGAGAGGTGCGAGTTGAGTAATGTATTGAGGCTTAAGGTCGTTGAGGAAGCGCTTAGCCTTCATTCTCTCTGTGTTCACTAGGTGTTCAACATATTGTGCCAGTCTTGAAAACTGGGCTTCATACTCGGCCACAGTCGAGCTTTGATGTTTAAGAGCAGCAAATTCCGCAGCCTTCCTTTCTTGGACACGCTCTGAGAAGTTTTTGGAATTAAAGGCTTCTTTGACTCGGTCCAGGTGAACTGACCATTAGCTCTGGTCGCTTCAACAGACTCCCACCAAGTGTGGGCGTCTTTTTCCAGTTGGAATGTGACTAGCAGCAGCTTATCCCTGCTGCACATTGCATGACGCGGAAAATTCTTTCCGTCTCTTTGAGCTAGTGCTCAGCTTCATCCGGATCTGTGGATCCACTGAACCTAGGTGGGTTCAGACTCCTGAAGTTGCGATGCAGGTCGCCTGCACCACAATTGCCACCACCTTGGGTAGCTTGCACAATGGCACGCGTCAGTTCCTGGATGGTTTGTTGCATGCCCCTCATTTGAGCACGTTCAACAGTCATCTTGATTGTGTAGTTCCTACAAAAATAACTTACTGTTGTGATATTGATGTGAAATTTATTTCACACGTGTGTGAGTTTATTTTAGCTAGTTACCCTCGGCTCTAACCACAACTCACATAGGTAGGATAATTGACTCTAGTCAAGGCTGGTCAACCTAGATCATCCTATACTTAAGAATAACCTAGGCTCTGATACCACAAAACTGTCACGCCTCGACGCGAAATATCGGAACGCGAGGCAGTTGCAAGTAAACAGGTACAGAGCAAGCACTAGACATCAAACCATTGCACAATCGATAATACTAAAGATAATCCTTCTCATTAATAACTTTCAAATGTCTAGTTACAACCACTAATATCAGAGCCATTCTATAGGGCCCAATTACATTGAAATAAAAGCAAAAGACTAACTATGACTCTAGCATATTTCTAGGACACTAGGGTACTCGTGACGTCACTCATGGTCATTCCCATCCTCTTGAATGTATGTGTCATCCTCGGTCTCACCTGAGAACACAACGACAAATAACGCAGGGTGAGCGATAACGCCCAGTAGGACTTAAATCTCAATGGTCATGCAGGCTTTAAATAATTAATGCATTAAAGGCAGAGTAACTAATGATAGAGCGAGAGAGTCAGGTAAAAGATAGCAGGATAGCACATGAACGAAATAGCACAATTTTTCAAATATAGCAAGAGTGTCGAGTATAGCACAAAATAGCAGGATGGCCATAGCACAATAGCACAAAGTATAGTAATAGCACAATGGGTATAGTATAGCACTTTTGTCAATAGACAACGAGAGAACATAGCACTTTTTTATTGTCATTTAGATAGTCGAGATAGATAGCACTCGAGTGTAATGCCAAACACTCTGATCATTTAACTCCCATGGGCACTAGCACTTTCGGGCGCACATCCTAGGACCAGATCAGGCCCTTTATATATTGCCAGGCATTGGTTATATTGTTTATCTTTAGACAATTAGTCAATGGCCAATTATAGAGTACCAATAAATAGATGAGAGTACTAGATGAATAGACGAGATAGTAGAGTGAACGTGAATAGATGACCGAGTAGAGTATAGATGTGAACTAGGGGACATTGCACGTAACACGTCGAGTAAACAGGCGTTAGTAACAGTTGCACAACACGCGCACGTGGTGTTGGCAGTCAGGTGGAACTCACTACCTTTCCGCTGGCCATGTTACACACAGGTCCAGAGGTTCGGTGTGATTCAAGATAAGAGCGAACTTCTAATAGTCATTTGGATCATGTTGATCCCTAAAGGGTATCATAGGTGTTAGGGTACAACCGGCTCGTCGACCATGTAGGAATCCATGGACAGAGGAGACTGATGACCAGTCTGTCCCCATGTAATTTTAATTAATTACATATATATATATATATATATATATATTGATGATTAACAAAACCAAACAAGAGTTTATCATTTATATCTAATGAATATTTCACAAGTCTTAAGTACAGAAGAAATACTAAGGTCAAACAAGCCAATAAAGGTATGCATTACTTCTCTGAAGCCTTAATCTTTTCAACATCATATTTCTCTAAGTCCTTATCGACTTCTATTGAAGGCCATAACGATTTCTTTATAAGCATATCAATTTCATTAGTTACCACAACGACTTGTTTGTTGTAACGATTTCATAAGTTACCGTAACGACTTGCCTGTCGCAACGACTCTATAAGTTGTTGCAACGATTTCTTTAGAAACCCGTAACGACTTGCCTGTTGCAACGGCTCTATAAGTTATCGTAACGATTTCTTTAGAAAGCGCAACGACTTGTTTGTTGTAACGATTTCATAAGTTACCGTAACGACTTCTTTGGAACTCGTAACGACTCGCCTGTCGCAACGACTCTATATGTTGTCGCAACGATTTCTTTAGAAACTCGTAACGACTTGCCTGTCATAACGACTCTATAAGTTATCGTAACGATTTCCTTAGAAAGCGCAACGACTTGCTTGTTGTAACGATTTCATAAGCTACCGTAATGACTTCTTTAGAACTCGCAACGACTTGCTTATTGTAACGACTTCATGTTCCATAACGATTTCTTTAGAGTTCATAACGACTTGATAAATGTTCACAATGATTTGTTTTGTATAACGATTTGTTAAGTGTTTCATATCGATTTCTTCATAAACACAACGATTTGCATCTCATAACGATTTGTTAAGTGTTTCATATCGATTTCTTCAGAAACACAACGATTTGCATCTCATAACGATTTGTTAAGTGTTTCACAACGACTTCTTCTGTATCACAATGACTTGGTCAACCTGACTTATTCATAATGATTTCATAAGTCATATAGTCATCGATTTCATATTAACGTGATATGATCTTTGTTGACTAGTCAAAGTCCACGTAGACATCTCTCTGACGCACCTGCATTTAATGAAACCATAACGTATCTCTGCATGCATGCAGACCATATCGTGCCTACTCTGATAACGTCCTTTAGACTTAAGCTATTTAGCATTACTATTTCCATGTCTATTGCTACTAACGTTGACTGACATCAGAGACAGCTTAGCTGTCTGCTATTTGAGTTTGACATTTGTGCAGACCTCTGATCTAGCTTCACGGTACAACGTTAAACAAATAGAAGCCAACGGATATCTTTGAAGATCCATGGCAGCCCAAGGTAACTTTGAAGGTTAGTCTGTCAACCGACCCCCTCTCTTCGATGGTGAAGATTATCCTTACTGGAAGACCAGAATGGAATACTTTCTACAAGGGCACGACTATCAAATTTGGTCCATAGTAGAAGAAGGTGATCTATTAGTCACAAATGAGAAAGCACAATGGACAGATGATGACAGGAAGAAGATTTCCCTGAATTGTAAAGCAAAGAGCATCATATGCTGTGCTCTAAGTAAGAAGGAATTCAACAGAGTTTCAGCCTGCAAATCCTCAATGGAAATGTGGGAAAAGCTCAGGATTACTTATGAAGGCACGGACAAAGTAAAAAAAACAAGAATCGACATTCTTGTCACTCAATATGAAAGATTTCAGATGTAGTCAAATGAGTCCATAACTCAAATGTTTAGCCGGTTCACTGACATCACAAATGGACTAGCTAGTCTGGGGAAAACCTATGAGATGGGAGACATGGTAAGGAAGATACTTAGATCCTTACCGTCCTCATGGACCCCAAAGGTCACAGCAATAGAAGAAGCTAATGACCTGAAGCGAATGTCTGTAGAAAAGCTCATTGGGTCCCTCATGGCCCATGAGATCAACATGGAAAGGCTAAGAGAGTCCTCAAGCAGAAAGAAGCACTCGAACGCCTTAAAAGCTGAAGAAGATTCACCAGAAGCAAGTTCAGCTGAAAGTGAAAGCGATGCAGACAGTGAAAATGAGGAAGCTATGCTATCTAGAAAATTATAGCGAATTTTGGCTAAAAAGAAGAAATTCCAATCTGGAAGAAGGCACTTTAAGAGAAACAAGGAATTCAAGAAGCCAGATGGAAAAGAAATAAAGAAAGGAGAACCCGTCTGCTATGAATGTAAGAAGCCAGGACACATTAAAATTGAGTGTCCAAAGTTAAAGAAGCCGGAATTTAGGAAGAAGGACAGTTCCAAGAAGTTCAGAAAGTACAGGAAGAAGTCGATGGCAGCAGCTTGGGAAAACAGTAGTGACTCAGACAGTGAGTCAAGTTCTTGCAGTGATGAAGAAAAGGCCAACTTAGCCTTCATGGCAAATACTGAAGATAAGGTAACTTCTGACTCCTCTTTTGATTCATGCAATGATTCAGATTCCGATAGCTTAGAAGAGGCTTTCAACGAACTATATGAAAAATATAAAGAAGTGACCAAATTATTAAAAGTGAGCAAGAAAAACATAATCTGTATAGGAAATACAAACTCAAATCTGAAATCAAAAAATGAACAATTAAAAAGTCAAATAACTGAACTTAAAAGAAGAAATGAATTGTTATGTGAAGACCTAAAAGCTAAGAATGAACAAATAACAAAATTGGAAAAACAGGAAAGTACAGATGAATTAAGAAAAGAAATTAAAAACTTAAATAAAGAAAATGATAAACTATCAAGCACATTAGAGAAATTTACTAATGGTAAAAACTCACTAATATTAAAAGGCGCTAGAAGATCAGGTAAGAAGAAAATGGATTAGGATATACACCCCCAGATAATGAAGAAACCATAATTTATCCTAAAACATATCCAACACCAAAATTTGTACCTGAACAAGATATAGCATACAAAGCTGATTTCAAATATATAGAAAAAGTAACTAAGTTATCATGTTGTGGTCACTGCACTAAGTTAGGACATATTATAACTACATGCCCAACAAGACACAAGAAATGGATAATAAAAGGCAAAATCAGTGATACTAACCAATCAGGACCCAAAAGAATTTGGGTACCTAAAGCTTGATGTTTTTATTTCAGGTTAACCCTAGAGCATCCAAATGGTACTTGGATAGTGGGTGCTCAAGACACATGTCAGGCAACCAGAAGTTATTCTCGCATCTCCAAGCTGAAGAAGGAACAGTCACTTATGGAGATAATGGGAAAGGAACAGTAATAGGCAGTGGCTCTGTAAATAACAAAGGAAAAGTTGTCATAGAAGATGTGTTATTAGTCCAGGGATTGAGGCACAATCTCATCAGCATCAGCCAGCTGTGTGACAGAGGCCATCAAATCAAGTTTCAAGAGTCAAAGTGCAGCATAGTGAAGGATGGAGTAGTCATCTTTGAAGCAAATAGAGAAAAGAATTTGTATGTGCTCTATCTTGAAGAACTCAAAGAGCAAAATATTTGTCTGACAGCAAGCAAAGACAAATCTACAGAATTATGGCACAGACGACTTGGTCATTGCAGTTTAGATGGCATGAGGAAATTGCTAAAGAAAAATCTTGTAGAAGGTCTGCCAAAGGTCAGTGCAAAAATGGAAGGTGTATGCGGACCCTGTGCTAAGGGAAAGCACACCAAAAGCTCCTTCAAGTCAAAGACGGTGGTGACCACCTCAAAACCCTTAGAGCTCCTACTTATGGATCTATTTGGGCTAATGAGGACTACCAGTCTTGGAGGAAAGAACTTTGATTTGTCATAGTTGATGACTATTCAAGATATACATGGGTATCATTCCTAGAGCATAAAGATGACACCTTTGAAAACTTTGTTAGTTTCAGCAAGAAAGTGCAGAAAGATCAGAAGTTCAGCATTGTGTCTATCCGATCAGATCATGGTGGTGAATTTCAAAATGAAAGGTTTGCTAGATTCTGTGATGATCAGGGAATTGAGCATAATTTCTCAGCACCAAGGACACCACAGCAAAATGGTATTACTAAGAGGAAGAACAGAACCCTACTGGATATGGCAAGAACTATGCTCTCAGAATATGATCTGCCAAGATATTTCTGGGCTGAAGCAGTCAACACAGCAAGCTATATTGTCAACCGAGTAATGATCAGGCCTATCCTGAAAAAGACTGCATATGAACTGTTCAAAGGGAATAAGCCAAAGATCAGCCATTTCAAAACCTTTGGATGTCCTGCTTCATTCACAATAATGGAAAAAGGGACATTGGTAAGTTGGATGCCAAATCAGATGAAGGCATCTTCATAGGGTACACTTCTAAACCCAAAGGCTATAGAGTGTTTAATAAACGTACCTTATTGATTGAACAATCTGTGCACATTATTTTTGATGAAACTAACCCTTCCTTGAGAAAGGAAGTAGATAGTGACAATGATGATGCAGATGAACTGTCCAAGAAACTAAAAGATACATCAATTGAGGACAAGGATGATCCGCCTCTGGAAGAATTGCAACAAGAAGAAATCACTCATGAAAATCTTCCAAAGGAATGGAGATACAAGAAAGATCACCCACCTGAAAACATCATTGGTGATCCATCCATAGGGGTAAGAACAAGAGGTAATGTTATTCCTTGTGATTATCTAGCTTTTGTTTCTCAAATAGAGCCTAGGACAGTCAATGAAGCTCTTTCTGATGAATCTTGGATAGTAGCCATGCAAGATGAATTAAATCAATTCAAGAGAAACCAAGTATGGTCACTTGTTCCTAGACCATCAGACCATCCAGTCATTGGCACCAAATGGGTGTTCAGAAATAAACTGGATGAAACTGGTGCAATTTTAAGAAACAAGGCCAGATTGGTAGCTCAAGGCTATTCTCAAGAGGAAGGCATAGATTATGATGAAACCTATGCACCTGTAGCTAGACTTGAGGCCATTAGAATATTACTTGCATATGCATCTGCTTTGAACTTGACATTATTTCAAATGGATGTTAAATCTGCATTTTTAAATGGTTTTATAAAAGAGGAAGTTTATGTGGAACAACCTCCGGGTTTTGATGACACAGAATTTCCCAATCATGTTTTCAAACTTCATAAGGCATTATATGGTTTAAAACAGGCACCTAGAGCCTGGTATGAAAGGCTTAGCTCTTTTCTTTTAAACCATGGTTTTAGTAGAGGTCAAGTAGATAGTACTCTTTTCATAAAATCAAAGGTCAAACACATTCTATTAGTCCAAATTTATGTAGATGATATTATCTTTGGATCTACTGATGAATCCCTTTGCAAGTACTTTGAAAAGTTGATGTAGGGAGAATTTGAAATGAGTATGATGGGAGAACTTAATTACTTCCTTGGATTACAAATCAAACAAGGAAAGGAAGGAACTCACATCTGTCAAGCAAAGTACACAAAAGAACTCTTAAAGAAATTTGGATTCGAAAATACCAAGCCACTGTCAACACCAATGAGCACATCAACAAGAATGCACAGTGACAAAGATGGTAAGAAAGTGGATCAAAAGATCTACAGAGGTAGGATTGGTTCACTACTTTATTTAACAGCTAGTAGACCAGATATACTATTTAGTGTATGCATGTGTGCTAGATATCAAGCTGATCCTAAAGAATCACATTTAATTTCGGTAAAAAGAATATTTAGATATTTAGCAAGATCTCATGACTTAAGTCTATGGTATCCAAAACACTGTGAAATTAACTTAGTGGGTTACTCTGATGCTGACTATGCTGGATGCAAATTAGATAGAAAAAGCACCAGTGGTGGTTGTCAATTTCTTACAGGATGTTTAATATCTTGGTCTTCAAAGAAACAAAATTCAGTAGCACTATCCACTGCTGAAGCTAAGTACATAGCTGCTAGAAATTGTTGTACGCAACTCTTATAGATAAAGCAACAACTTGAAGACTTCGGATTAAACATTAAATCCATCCCACTGCTGTGTGACAACACCAGTGCCATTAATCTCACCAAGAATCCAGTTCAGCACTCAAGGACCAAACATATTGAGGTTAGATATCATTTTATTCGTGATCATGTTGCAAATGGAAATATTGAAATATCTTTTATTAATACAAATAGCCAATTAGCAAACATTTTCACAAAAGCCCTACCTAAAGAGAGATTTACATCTCTCAGAAGGGAATTAGGCATGTGCAATTTGTGATAAAAGTTTGCTTACAAATGGCACATTAAATTTCAGAATTAAGTACTTTTTCCCTCCATGGCATTAAGCAAAAGAAATTCAAATTATTCTTTGTAACCGCTCTCTCATTGAAGTCGGTTTGAATAGTCAACATCTTTTGTCATTTTCCACCGCCTTTTGGCGCCTCACTTTCCACATCGCATTAATTTATTCATAAAATCAATGGCAGAACGATTCTATCTCATCGTCTACCTTTTCCCCCTTTTTCATCTTGTCGCATGAGCCGATGCCCTAGCAACTCCTATCTTAACCCTCTGCAAATTTAAACCTTCCTCCTCCTTCCCGCAAAATTTCTTGAGGATTCCTTCTCTTCACCTTCCGTCTCAACCCTCCAGCGCCTTTCCCACCTGAATCCATGGCCGCACCAGTCATCGCCGACAGTTTGGGTGGCTACAGCGTCGAATTTCTCACTCCTGAGCAGCAGGAGAGGTTTACCTTTGTGAAGACGAAGCTTTGTGGCCATAAAGAAGTCGATGTCGCTAATCTGAGGAAAAGTGGAATGAGTAGCGTGATAGATTTGATCAATCAGATGCAGTGGACAGAAATTTCCACCTTTTTAGAGGTCAGTTATTCGGACTTGGTAAAAGCCTTCTTCGTGTGTATGAAAACAGAGGAAGATGGGTCTCTAGTTTCCTCAGTAAAGGGAATCATGATTAAGATAGACCCTGAGTTGCTGAAGATGTTATTTAATGTGAAGACCTCCGGATTTAGTGGGGTTCACACGGTGGACGCCCAAGTGAAAGGTTTAGGAATTATCGGGCCAGAATTCAAGCTGAGGGACGGCAAGATCGATATAAATCAACTATCTGCTTTCAACCACCTCCTTCATTTTATTTTCTGTCAAATCTTAGTTCCCAGAAGTGCAACTTTTTCATCTTGCACAAAGGCCGACTCAGACATGATGTACTGGGCCATTCAAAATAAGGAGATAAATATGGCCGCAGTGATAATGGAAAGAATGAAATTTGTCAGAGATCAGATTTGGGACACCAAGAGTAAGTTAAATGTGTCCCTGCCTTATGCCCATCTACTTACCAAGATCATCAAACACTTCGGTGTTGATCCTTCTGGGGCAGTTGTAGAGAAAATGGGCCAAGCAATCAGGTCCAGGAACTTGAAGAAGAGTGGCTTCTCTGTGGAAAATGGTGTCTGGGTCAAGGCTTCAGTTGCTGAAGGCGAAGCCATCATTGACGACACCTCAGTTGTTCATCAGGAGATGGGATCAGCTGTGACGGCCCTCATTATACCGGTACAGTTATACCAACCCACGTCGGTATAGCGAGTGCTGCCAGCCACAGTGGGACATTTACCCAACGATACAAACAGCTGAGATACACGCGAATATATATAACAGAGTAGCGGAAGTAAAAGAGAACTATCTCCATTCATTCATCATCCACATTAAACATACATGCAGTTTACAATTTGCAAAAAGGAACTAAAATTCACATGATTTAATTTGCTGAAATAGAGATACCAAATGTCCACATATTACATTCTTTTAATGATAATTCTAATACAATGTTCAAGTACATACTAAGAAGTACACAATCACAAGGATCTCAAAAACTAGCTAGTCTCCACGCTCGGAGTCCGTCTCTGCTGCCTCCTCCGAGGGTACTGTGTCACCAACTATACCTGTACGCCGAAGCAAGGAGTGAGTCCAGGGACTCAGCAAGTAACACTATGCATGATATACACGTACAAGTCCTAGTGGTTTCTACACGCCCATTACAATTTGCAACACATAGCATGCTAGTCCATTTAAGTTCTCAACCTATCATGAAGGTTCTACAATTTTATACATAATGCATGCTTTCAGATTTCAAAAAAATAACATTCACCTATCACATGGTTTCTATTCAATTCACTCATGAGACTTTAATCAAACGTGAGAGCTATTGACATGAACAATTTACATACATGAACGGGGAACATAATTAGCATGGATTCCACATGTTCTTAAGTACATACATAACTTTTTTTATCATGCTTTAGGTTGCTGGTTTCACATGGTCCAATGACTATAAACTTACACATGAAAGCTACAACGTTGCTTAAACATAACACATGAACAATCCATCATGCCATTTTACTCACATACTCCATTGTTGTTCCTATCATGGATTCTAAACGCTTTTGCACACATAAACATGAGAATAATAACATGCATTTTCTGAATTCACTTGGTTTCAGATTTAGTTTCACATGGTTTCTATAGCACATTTATATATCTAAGATTTCACATCTTTCTTTACACTAGTTTCCTCTTTCACATGGTTCACTTTACACATACACATTCACATATCACTTACACATTTACACATGGTCACATACACATTACACATTTCACTTTACACATATTTTAGGTGCCGTGACACATAGTCCAAACCACCAAAGAAGGACATAAACACATCACATCACATAGACGCCATCTAGGCAATACAATGGCGACTCTTGGACTGCGCAGACCGGGAGAACAAGTCTCCACCCTAACCAGTGGTACTTGTCCACCTCCAGGATTTCCCCCTAATGCCCTTAGGGTCACTTAACACAATGAACTTTCTCAGGGGGACTTTTCCCTGATACGGCTCCACTGCCTTCTCGGAAGCAGTATCACATTGGCACAGTTTACACTTTTACACATTTACCGTTTTACACATGGTTTTACACTTGACACTCTTCATTACATTCACACTTTCTTACTCACATGAACACCTCTATTTTTACTAACATGGTACTACAGAGTTTTCAAGGTTCAACACACAGTAAACACATTAATCATGCTGGGTTTAAACAAAATCTAATCACATTTCGATCATATGCACGAATTATCACATTTCACATGAAAGCACATAACTTTTTATTTACTGTTCCAATTGACCTGAAATTTTAACCACATGCTGTTTTCTAGTTCCAAATCATACTCTCAATTTTTCAGATTTTTCTGAGCTAAATAGGATTTACAGAAAATCAAACACCTAATTAGCATATTATTCACAATTTAAGCTAACATGGGTCTAACACATTTGAAATTCATCCACTTACTGTTGTGCACAGGGAACACTAACGCATGATTTCAGAATACAACATCATCCTAATTCATACATCTATAAATCCGTTACCACAAACCATTTTTACAAGCTTTCATTTTACCGAACCGAACTTACTAGCAATTCCACAAGTTTGCATGAATTACCAAAAATTCATAACATACATACATGTCCCACAATTCTTCATGAATAGACTGAAAACAAGACATTTAACTAATCCTAATCATGGAACATTAATTTGCAAAAGTTATCTACAAGTTATGCTCACAATTTTACAAGATGTCATCACCCCACATTCACCATTACATCACATTCATCCACAACCACAATGCACAATATACATAGAGTATAAGGGGTACAAAATATCCTCATCGCATAAAACATACCGAAATTAATATACAAGAGGGACAGAACAGCTCACTGTTCTGTTCAGAAGAACTAGACGGCGGTCTCTGGCCGCTGACTCAGAGTCAGCGGCATGGTCGATGGACGCCAAGGATGAACTGGGCGTCCAGGGACCTTGCCGTTTACTCAGGTCTGTGCAGAAACACAGACCCGAGCTCTAAATCTTGGGTGAATTGGAGGGTCTAGGACTCGAGGAAAATTCCATAAAAATGTCAAAAACCACCTAGACTCATACGGGGAC
Organism: Colocasia esculenta; assembly: GCA_014218235.1. Taxonomy (NCBI): domain Eukaryota; kingdom Viridiplantae; phylum Streptophyta; class Magnoliopsida; order Alismatales; family Araceae; genus Colocasia; species Colocasia esculenta. The sequence continues at coordinate 90,952,125 of CM024760.1, forward strand.
ACCATAGATAGGTCACTTGCCTCTCTAAAATTCCTCCAAAAGGTTTATGGCTCGAAGAAGACCTCCTTGGGCAGTTCCAAGAAGTTGCAGAAGTGCCTCCAAGATCGCCTTCCTCCGGGCTCCTGGGTGATCTCCACGCCGAGGGGATGATGTGGAATCCTTCCCCTTTGCTTCAGCTCCCTCCTTGATGCAGAAGATCTCCAATCCAGCTCTCAAGGGATCGGATTTGAGGGTTCTAAAATGGGGTTTTCTCACAGAATGCTCTAGGATTTTCCTCTCTTCTTCTCTCCTCTTGCAAGGGTGAAATGAGAAGTGGGGGAGAGGCCAACTCGGGTTCAGGGTGTAGGAGAGCCCCTCACCCACTCACCATGCCGATTAGACAGCCTCAGAGCCGTTGGGGGACATCCCCCCAATGGTTTCCATGCCTTGCTTCAGAAGTTTGCAGCTCTGCTGCGCATGCAGGTCAGAGAAGTCGACGTCCAGATCGCTGGACGCCGGAATTAGGGTTGGCGTCCAGGGATGGACGCTAACACCACCTCAACGGCCAGGGGATTGACGCCAAAAGGGCCTTCGGCCAGAACCCTAATTTATGCAGAAACCAAGCATACCAAGCTTCTATACTTGCAATATGTACGTAGCATTATATTCATACTATCATCATGCAATACATACATTATTTACGTTTAATATAAACACATATACACGTAATTATACTATTTTAATATTTACGTAAATACGTACATACATACTCAACACAATATACACACATAAATACGAAAAATATGACGGAAAATTCGAGGATCTTACACCCTCTCCCCCTTAAAGAAACTTCGTCCTCGAAGTTAGAACGACACTACTCAAACAATAGGGGATACTTCTTCTTCATCGCATCCTCAAGTTCCCACGTAGCCTCCTCACGTGAGAAGTTCCGCCATAGAACTTTCACCGACGCGATACTCTTGTTCCGGAGATGCTGAACCTTCCGGTCAAGAATGGCTACTGGTTGCTCGACATACGAAAGATCTGGCTGGATCTCCACTGGCTCATGACTAATCACATGAGACAGATCTCGGACATACTTCCTGAGCATAGATACGTGGAATACAGGGTGAACGCTAGCCAAAGCTGGGGGTAAAGCTAGCTCGTACGCCACGCTGCCCAAACGTCTGAGAATCTCATATGGGCCAATGAACCTAGGGCTTAGCTTGCTATGCCTGCCAAATCTGACAACACCACGAGTAGGCGATATCTTCAAGAAGACATGATCGCCAACCTCGAACTCCAAATCCTTTCTCCTGTTGTCGGCATAACTCTTCTGCCTATCCTGTGCCGCAACAAGCCTTTTCCTGATAAGCTGAATCTTATCCGAAGTTTCCTGAACCAACTCCGGTCCGATCAACTGCCTATCACCAGTCTCCTCCCAACATAAAGGAGATCTGCAGGGCCTACCATACAACGCCTCGAATGGAGCCATTCCAATACTAGCATGAAAGCTGTTGTTGTATGCGAACTCCACAAGAGGTAAATGACGCTCCCAATCATCCTTCAATCCAGAACACACGCTCTCAACATATCCTCGAGCGTCTGGATAGTCCTCTCGGACTGTCCGTCGGTCTGGGGATGAAACGCCAAACTGAGCTTAAGCTCCGAACCTAACGCATCCTGAAGACCCTTCCACAATCTCGAAGTAAATCTCGGATCTCGATCCAAAATGATCAACTTCGGCACACCATGCAACCTAATGATACCGCTAACATACAATCTAGCTAAACTCTCTACTGACTGCTTCTTCTTCATAGGCAAGAAATGAGCAGTCTTCGAGAATCTATCTACAACTACCCAAATCGAGTCATTGCCCCTTCTAGATCGAGGCAAACCCGACACGAAATCCATAGTGACAGCTTCCCACTTCCATACGGGGATATCCATCCTCTGCATAAGGCCGGATGGTCGCTGCCGCTCGGCTTTCACCTGCTGACATACTAGACATCTAGACACATAATCCGCAACATCCTTCTTCATGCCGGACCACCAAAATGATCTCTTCAGGTCTTGATACATCTTAGTGTTACCCGGATGAATAGAAAATCGCGATCTATGAGCCTCCGCTAACACATGCTCACGGACATCTACTACATCGGGGACACAAACACGGTGCTGAAATCTAATCACACCGTCCTCATCACGAGCAATGCCCGCCTTACCCACTAACTCTAACAATCTAGGATCGGCTTTCTGCTGCTCAATCACCTCATCCAAGACTGAGGATCTAAGAGATAGCTGAGCTACAAAAGCCTGACACAACGATGGCTCTAACTCGGTCATAGAGCACGCTGCATCCTCCAACATCTTCCAATCCTGCTGGAGCGAAGACCTCTTTCTACTAAGAGCATCCGCTACGACGTTCGCCTTTTCAGGATGATACTGAAGGTCGAAGTCATAGTCCTTCGAGAACTCAATCCATCTTCTCTGCCTCAGGTTTAATTCCTTTGGGAGAAAAGATACCTCAATCTCTTGTGGTCGGTAAACACCTCAAATCTGACACCATAAAGATAGTGCCTCCAGATCTTTAGTGCATGAACCACAGCTGCTAGCTCCAAATCATGAGTCGGATAGTTCCTCTCATGCTCCTTCAACTGACGAGAAGCATAAGCTACTACCCTCTCTTGCTGCATGAGCACACAGCCTAAACCAATCTGAGATGCATCCGTATAAATGGCAAAGCCTTCTAGACCACTGGGCAATACCAATACCGGAGCAGAAGTAAGCTTAGCCTTCAATAGCTGAAAGCTGCGCTCACATGCCTCAGACCATACGAACTTCTCACCCTTTCTGGTCAGCTTTGTCATAGGGGCGGCGATGGATGAGAAACCCTCAATGAATCGCCGATAGTAACCAGCTAACCCAAGGAAACTACGAATCTCCGAAGGAGTCTTGGGAACATCCCAATCCATAACTGCCTGGATCTTTGCTGGATCAACAGCTACACCAGCGCCGGAGATAACATGCCCAAGAAAGTGAACCTCGCGCAACCAGAACTCGCACTTGCTGTACTTCGCATACAGCTTGTGCTCACGGAGAACCTCTAAGACTAACCTCAAATGCTGACGATGTGTGGCCTATCCGGAGAATAGACCAACACGTCATCAATAAACACAACAACAAAGCTATCTAAATACGGACTGAACACCCGGCTCATGAGATCCATGAACGCTGCAGGGGCGTTGGTCAATCCGAAAGGAAGAACCAAAAACTCATAATGTCCATAACGGGTTCTAAATGCCGTCTTGGACACATCCTCACTCCTAATCTTCAACTGATGATAACCAGATCGCAAGTCAATCTTGGAAAAGACTGATGCCTCTCGCAACTGGTCAAACAGATCATCAATCCAAGGTAAGGGATACCTGTTCTTCACAGTCACCTGGTTTAGCTTTCTATAATCAATGCACAACCTAAGTGACCCTTCTTTCTTCTTGACGAATAATACAGGCGCGCCCCAAGGGGAAACGCTAGGGCGAATAAATCCCTTATCGAGCAATTCCTGCAATTGCTTCCTCAACTCGGCTAATTCTGCAGGGGCCATCCGATATGGGGCCTTCGAGATAGGAGAGGTGCCTGGAAGCAACTCTATAGTGAACTCTATCTCCCTATCCGGTGGCAATCCAGACAAGTCATCGAGAAAGACATCTGGAAAGTCCTGCACCACATCGATCTCTGCAAGAGTCAGTGACGAACCAGCATCGGGTACTAGCATAACGCTGGCAAGAAATGCGTCACAACCCTTGTTCACCATGCGCATCGCCTTCATGGCAGAGATAACTAACTTTCCCGCTAAGTTCTTTGGCAAGGGATGAGAGAACTCGTCCTCACCAGGAATGCGGAAAACAATCTTCTTCCTACGACAATCCACTAACGCATAGTGCTCCTCTAGCCAATCCAGACCAAGGATACAATCATAGTCCTTCATCTTTAGCAAGAAGAAACACCCATCTAGGAACCTATCCTCAATGCACACAGGTAACGACGGAATGCACTTCCTAGTCGATACCGTACCGCAGGGGTGTGCACAGACAAGGGGACCTCTAACTCCTCAGACTCTATGCCTGACTCTAGGGCTAACTGCCTAGCGAACCGCTCGGAAATGAACGAGTGAGTAGCACCCGTATCAAACAAAACCCGAGCGTGCACACCGAAAAGTAAACTGTACCTTCGGTGACATGCTCCGCCTGCTCGGCGTCCTCACGAGCTAACGCAAACACTCGAGCTGGGGCTCGAGGCCTTCCTGGTCGTCCTGTAGCTGGCGCGGCTGCCGCTACTGCTGGTACTGGCGCTCCTCGCTGAGCTTCCTGCTGAAGCCTCGGGCAATCCTTGATCTTGTGGTCGCTGCTCCCACACTTTAGGCATCTACCCGCTACTAACCAACACTCCGAACCTCCATGGGTCTTCCCACAATGGGGACACTCCTTCTTCGCACCGGGGGAACGTACAGAGGGTACCTGATAGTTGCTGACTGCCACTTGTTTCTGTGGTGTCTGGTACACCATTTTCCTCTTATCTTGCCGCTGGAAAGTCGCTGCCGGCCTCTTCTGCGAAGCCTTCTTCTCCTCTAGATACTACTCCATTTCTCCCTCCTGTCTGTAGGCTGCGCTGAGGGCCTCGTCTAGCGTGCGGTGGTCGAACGCCACGAGCCTCGTCCTCAGTGATGGTTTGAGACCCATCACAAACTTCTTGGTCTTCCTGCGCTCATCCTCTACTATGTGCGGTGCATATTTAGAGAGTTCAGAAAACCTTGCCTCGTATTCTAGGACGGTCATCGATCCTTGCGTCAGGGAAAGGAATTCTTGCTCCATCTTGTCCTGGATGTGCTCTAGGACGAACTTGGCTCGGAAGAGCCTCACGAACGCGTCCCACGCCACATCTACTGCTCCGTCCTCGAAGCGCGTACGCAGTAGGGAGGACCACCATACATCAGCTCTCTCCTGCAATACACCTTCATAAGCTCTAACTAACAAATAACAACCAACATTCAAGCATAAACTAAAGCATACCTGTAGCATGTAGGTGGCTAAGGTCACCTTGTCCTCGTCAGGACACCTGATAGCTCGGAAGATTTTCTCGATCTCCCTCATCCAGCTTTCTGCCATAAGCAGATCACTCTCCCCCTTAAAAGAGGGTGGGGTCATCCTCTTGAATCGCTCCATGTTGGAAGGTCCACCATGGTCCTGAGCTGGGGCCTGAGCCTGCTACATTAAACAACAAGCAATATACAATAAACACAATATTATACAATTCAAATAGCAGACTACTTAGTTCGTATCTGCGTACCTAGGGACAATTGACCCATGCTTAGAATAAATGGTGTCTTGACTCCTTTCAGCAACATAACAATATTATCCTTGATTATTTTCTCTCTGTTTTTGTTCTTCTTTTCTTTATCCCAAAATGCATTCATGTAGTTTTTTGAATTCACTGTGGATAATCACTCACTCAATGCGATTTTGAGAGTCACTATCTCTAATTTTCAAGTAATATGAGATATTCCATTCTGAATTGAGTATTCAGCTCCCTTTGTGTCACCTTTGGGCTAATTCCTTAAAAACTCCCTTGTTGGACTTAGCCTCCTACAATTCATCATATTTATCCTCCTTGGATCCACCTTGGCTGTAGCACCTCCATAAGCTGGTACCACTCCCCATTAGAGAAACCTATAGGATTGTGTCATGGGATACTTCCACCACGATGGAAGTTGATCTATCTCCTTTCCTTCGTGCCCACGCGCACAAACTCCCATCATGTACTACGTACACACCACCACTTCCCCTCCATCCAAACAATTGTTGTTTTCTATGACCCTCCCGAGGTTGCTTAACTTGGAGTTGACGAAAGATTCCTATCATGTGGTGATTTCTTGTCATAGCATGTGTCTCATCACACCTTGGAGCCTGCTTATCAGTTCTTTCCACCTTGCTCCACTGCATTCCATTTCACTCCATTTCAATCCATTTTATTCTGCTACGCTTCATTTCTTTCCACTTTATGTCACTCCCTTGCAAAGTAGATGCCAAGGTGGGGCAGCTACAGACAAGCCAAATTTGACACTACATTGAGCAAATTTCATGTTACACCATAATGCAACAAGTGGCCCTCCATTTTGCACTTTGTGAGTGCTTTTTCCCATCTCTCTAAGTCTACCCCTTTTCTTCCAATTTCTTTTGGCCTTCCCCTAACTATTCCCGGCTTCATAGAGCATTTTCTGAGCCCTTTTGAAAACATGTCATGTCTTCAAGAATGCGCCAGGCCAATTGGACGTCTTTTCATCAGTAACGCATCATCCATCCACAACGCGATTTCTAAAGAATCGATTACTTCTATATCTGGCAAATCAATCATTTTTAAATACGTTAGTCCTGTTGGACGCAACTTTCACTTCTATATTTTAACAATTCCTTTTCTGATTTTGGAAATATTTATTGCCTTATCTGAAATGTGTCTAGTCTCCCCGACACAACTTGACTTGCTAAATCTATTGTTGTCAACTTTTCATAAATCATTTTGGAAATTCCTAAATGCGTCAATTAATTTTGACACAATTCAACTTGCTATTTTTGTCAGAATCCAAAGTATTTTGAAAATTCTTGAAGATGTTTGGTCGGTCTGAAGTGTTTCAACTTAAACGCGTCCACTGAGGCTAACGCGATTTAACGTCATGTTCCACCTTAAACTTTGAGCCTCATATAAATATAAATACACCATCGATCCATCATTTCCAGAGGTTGGCCAATGAATAGTTCCCTCTTCTTTGTGAATTATGAGGGTCCTTTTCAAGGGGAGATGATGTTGGATCTCCACTTGAGCTTTAAAGCACCGACGCCTCTCCACAGTCACGTCTCCAAGAGATGCAGCACCGACGGGATCTTCTCCTTCCTCTCAAGCTTCATGCAAGCTCCATGAGCCATGCATCAACTATAACGGGAAGCCATCCTTCCTCCCTCTCTATTTAATTGATTCATTTGCTTTCGTGAATCTCTTGTACATCTCCATCTTGCTCTCACATGAGCATCTCCCTTTTGCTCCCGTGAGCTCTTTTCTTAGATCTCTCCCTCTCAATCACAACACAACACACACACACACACACACAACATTTTATTCATATTTTCCTACATACATACCCATCTATCTCTAGGGGGATTCTAAAAGCCACAAACAAGGTGCGTTCTATTTCACTATTTCATGATTTCCATGTTCATTTATTTAAGATTTTGATTCTACACAACTTGGCTCTAATCGTCCTATCTTTTTTTTTGTCAAGGATAATCAACAAGAAGCCTTCTACCTCGACCAACTGATGTTGTAGAAGAAGGAGTGAACCCACACTCCGCGCAGTCTTCTGCCCTTAAGAGGCATCCCTTGTGATTACATATTTGTTATTTATTTACTCTTTCGAGGCCCACGGTCTCTAGAGATCAACCCCCCCCCCCCCCCATTCCTAGTATTGTGCACGTCATCTTATATCATTTATTTATTTATTTTTATCTCTTTTCATCTTTCATTTATGGGATGAAAGTCACTATCCACAATCGCTTTCTACTCTTGTCATCTACCCGGCTCTCACTACTGTTTACAAGTTCTTTACATCTACCCATCTTGAAAAGCTCAAGATGATGGGGATCATGCGCATGCTGACAGTGATATTGGAATTGTGTCACTATAATAAATGATTAATAAAAAACATACTGATATAAATAGAATAGTATTAATAAAAAAGACTTACAAAATCCAACTTCAAATGATAATGGCTTGTCTAGCCCTATCTATATGACATGGACGGATGGGAGTGGTTTTGCCTGTTGTGGTCATCAATTCTCTGAGAACAAAAATATATACATTTGTTGTCAAATTTGCATAAATTCAATAATTGTAAATAATTAAATTATTACCTGCATGTCTACTTAGCTCCACATCTTTCACATTGTTTGCTAATTAAACAGATCAATACCTACCGAGACAGAGGCAAACACATCATCAAAGGAATTGCCATTATAATGCTATCATATGATACAAATTTGATGTCAATATATGAATATAAGAAAAAAAATAAATGAACATGCACTATAAACAAGTATTTGAGCTTACTCTTTTCTTCTGAGCGCTATGCCAACTATAATGCATGGCGGTCATGTGAGCAAACATGTCCTTATCTATGGCATTAGTCTGCTCCCAATTGTAAGTCAGCTACACAAGATCATCAAATTAATCACAAAAAAAGTTCTGCAGATATATGTCATTCACCTTAAATATTATTGCCTGAAGATCTCTAAAATCTCCTCCTTCGTCCATATAGGAAGCTTGTCAAAATTCTTTTGCTAGATCTTGCAATGCATTTACACCCATGCAACTTATAAAGCTGACCCTCTATCCCTGACACTGTACCCTTGGATTAGTGAGACATTCCATTGCTCACCCTCACCCAATCTCCTCTATGTAATGCCTCTAGTGGGCCCTCAACCTACAGAGTGTTGACTAGGTTGCAAGCCTGGGGGGGGGGAGTGGATTCAGTAAGCAGTGGAAATAGGAACAGAAACTGTGACAGTCCTCACCATTCAGGCCCGTTAACCCGATAACGTGTCCGACACGACTCTACCTCCCACGATCGGGTCGAAGCCTCGCAAGGGATATCAACCACACATGTCTGTGAAAATATAAAGAAACACACTGAACACATATATGATTCCATTTCTCACATATAATCACATGAAATGTACATATTTAGTTCCACAACATAGTCATTAAACAAAGTGCAACAACCTAGGACAAACCCCCAAGGCTCCACAAGTAAAAGTATTACTATGCTGGTGGTGAAGACCCTGTTGCCCAGATAGCAAGCCCAGAGGGGGGGTGAATGGATTGCTAAAAATTCTTTTAGACTAATACCTATAAATAAAACACTTGACAGAAAACACTAAGTTTGAAAGTTAGAGTTAGTGTGGAATAAAGACAAACAAGCAAGCACACATAGATAACAAGAAATTTTATCCTGGTTCAGATCTCCTATCCCAAGGAGTCCTACGTCCAGTCCCCAACCAACAACTTGGGATTTCACTAAACAAGGGTACTGTCCCCCTTAAGTACTCTTACACATCCAGCAATAGCTGGCCTTCTCTTCTCTACCCGAAGAGGTACAACCAACACCTGATACAACAGGTCTTCCTTCTTACCAAAGGGAAACAACCACCTGTTCAACAACAGGTCTTCTCTTCACAACAGAAGAGGAGCACTCAAGAAGAATGAGTAGAGAGTGAATGGCCCCTAGACCAAGTTTATAGAATTGCTTGATCTAAGGCGAGGTCTAAGAGACAAAAATTTGCAGTGGTGGATTCTCTCAGATCTTACACAAGCTCTCAAAAGACTAAGCAGATAGTTGTAGAGAGATGAAGAGCTAAAGGCTAATTTTTTGATTGAACAAGCTCTTCTACCAGGTGCTCCAAAGGATAAACAGTCATTTTGCATGGAGGCGTCGGTCTTCTATATATCTTCTCTTGAGAATATAGCCGTTGAAGTATCCATTGTCTCTATGTCTGAGGCACGCAAGTTGAGTATGGTCCAACATGTGTACCAGGAATACCTGCAACCATTAAATGCCCAGAGAGACACGCATACAGAGAAGGATCATCCAGATATCTTTTACTTCTTATTTGTCCAACGTTGTAGGGTGTGATCTTGGCAGAAATCTGCACGCAATAAATACTGAAACATAGACAGCTCAACTGTCTCTAAGCTGTCAGTCAACGTTAGATGGCATGCAATAAGACAATACGCCAAAAAGGAAATGCCATTGTGTCACCCTGTAAAGCTTTTGTTTAAAGAACACAGGAGTAGAAAGCACACAGATATATTTTGTGTAGAGATATGTACTAGCAAAATAAATGCTCAAGAGCACGAGATACAGTGTTATACGCGGGAAGACTTGAACTCCATAGAGATTCAAAAAGAATACATTTGAATATCATGAAGGATAATTGCTTTCAAGATTATCTACAAAGATAATGAAAGTATATGACAATTTATTTAAATCATAATCGTTGTGAAGAGAGTTGATATATTCATGAAATCGTTGTCATAAACATACAAATGAAATCTATGTTGAAATAGAGTCGATGGTCCATAATCCATGTATAAATATAGTGAAATCGTTGTTCTGTACACAACCGTTATATAAATGAAATTGATGTACAGATGAAATCATTGTTTAAGTGAAACAGAATTGTTGTAGTGACCAAATTGTTCTTCAACAGAATCGTTGTAGCAGCCAAATCATTCTTTAACAGAATCGTTGTAGCGGCCAAATCGTTGTTTCTATGAAGTCGTTGTTTAAGTGACCAAATGTTGTTTAAGTGAAATCGATCATGAAATCGTTGTTTCAATGATGAAATCGTTGTTTAAATGAAATCAATCATGAAATCGTTATTTCAATGATGAAATCGTTGTTTAAGTGAAATCGATCATGAAATCGTTGTTTCAATGATGAAATCGTTGTTTTAGTGAAATCGATCATGAAATCGTTGTTTCAATGATGAAATCATTGTTTTAGTGAAATCGATCATGAAATCGTTGTTTCTATGATAAAATCGTTGTTTTAGTGAAATCGATCATGAAATTGTTATTTCAATGATGAAATCGTTATTTTATCGAAATCGATGTTTAAATCGATGTATCAACGAAATCGTTATGAGATCGAAATCGTTGTTTCACTTATGAAATCGTTGTGCGATGGAAATCGTTGTTTTACTTATGAAATCATTGTGCGATCGTTGTTTCACTTATGAAATCATTGTGCGATGGAAATCATTGTTTTATTTAAGGAGTCGATGTATACTTAAACAGAATTCATGTATTGAATCTTCAAATAACAATGAGTGTGGATAACTTACAGATTTTAATTTACTTGATTCTTATAAACTTCAGAGAAAGATGTTGGATAAAGTTTTCAATGGTTTTGTTAATCACCAAAAATACATATAATAAAAGATAATTTATTTATGGAGATGGACTGATCATCAATCTCCTCCTTTTTGGTGATGACAAAAACATAAAGATATGCAAGTGTAAAGGTTCTGAAATGAATTTGCTGGAAAATTTTAAAGTATGTATTTCAGAATATTTTCTCCCCCTTTTTGTCAATAAGCAAAAAGAAATATAAGGAGCCAAAGAAAGACAGAATATAAGAGACTAAGATAAATGAGAGTCAAAGCAACATATTCGATTACTTAATGGGGGTCAGAAATATAGAAGACAGGAGACAGAAGAGAGGCATGGCGAGTAATGATTGGCCAGTCCTGGAGTTCCTACTCTTCAAAGAAATTCTTAAAAGCACCCCAATTGATGTTATAAGAAGGCCCCATATCTGGAAGGAGTCTCTGGATGTGGAGCTGCCTCTGAGCTTCAATAAAGTTGGCATACTCATCTTTTCCAAGAGATGTCCGAAAGAAGCTAGTGGTTCCAAAACTAGCATGCTGAAGAAACTTATCAATGGAAAGAGAGTAGAAATTTTTATGCTGCAACAGTTCCCTCTTTAGGGGTACATAGATTTTGTATCACTCAACCCAAATGGCAAAAGGGTCCTGAACCAAATTAATGGAGTTGAGATCCAAGAATTCTTCAGCAGATAGAGTGGGTTTGTTGGATCTAGACAGGGAGAGATTGAGATTGATCAACTGCTGAGCAGCATGGTGATAGTGCTTTTCCCAGTTAGAGGGGAAGTGTCTTTCACATTCAGACAAGAGAGGAGCTAAGACATCGGACTTGATGGAACCCCTGTGATATTCTCTGAACAGAAATCGGTGGAAAGCAAGAGGAGCTCCCTGCTGAACTGTGATTCTGGCAATGACTCTAGCAAACCTTTCAAAAATAGTAGGACCCACAGTAGAGTCCATGAGCAAAGAATGTAGCTTTAGGAGAAACACAATCTCTGGTAGCTGAAGTGTAGCAAAATCCACTTGTAGAGAAGTGTTGACTGGATTTTTGGTTCTGAGCTGAGCAATAACTGCCCTGAATTGGTCAAGCTGAACTTCTGGAAGTTTATTGACAAAATGGTAATCATTGAACATCTTGAAGTGCCAGATTAACTTGATTTCCCTCTGGATGAAGGGTCCCAAAGTATTTCTATGGTGGAGGACAAACCACTCAGATAATGTGAGAGGGTGGTCTGAGGGTGGGAACCGGTCAGATCTGGCAAGCACAAACTTCTTGTAGAGAGACTGATTACCCTGAGCCCACTGGTCTTCAGTCTTAGATTAAGCTGAGGAGAAGACTTTGGATTGATCAGCTTTGGATAATGGAGAGAGAGGAAGAACAATATGCAGATGATCTGTGAGATTAAGGTAAAGAAGGCCAAAAAATGCAGCAAAGGTGCATTTCTGTAGGTATTCACAGTAGAGAGATCTCCTTCTATTTAAAACAGAAAGAGAGAACCAAAGAGGAGGGAATCGAGGTTCAAAGGAGAGAGCAAGCTCCTTAGAAACTTTTCTCTTTTGGGGGGCAGGACTAGGAGAACCTGCCCTGTGAACATGAGAGGAGACAAACAGGACTGAGCGAAGAATTGCTTCATCAAACTCATCTTTAATTTCCTGAATGACATGGCCTTGAACACGAGCACCCTCCGGAATAATGGTGTTGAAGGATGGGGGAGTGGGTTGATGAAGAGAGGTGAATGAAGTAGGAGGAGATGGTACAGATGGTCCAGCAGAAGAGGGACCAGCAGAGGAGGGACCAGCAGAAGATGATGCTGGAGGTTCCTCAAAGGTGGGAGGAGGAATGGCAGTAGAAGAAATAAGTGAAGAAGAGGAGGTAGCAGGAAAAGGTGTAGGAGAGGAGATATGCTTTGGAATAGGCTTCTTGGAGGGTTTAGGTGCAGGTGGGGCTGAGAAGGATGTTGGTGGAGAGGAAGGAGCTGGAGTCTGATGGTTAGAAGGGACATAAGGCTCTGGGGGAACAACAACAACCTCTACATATGCTTGAGATCCAGTTGGCTCTGCCACTGACTCCACTGGCCCTGATGGCCCAGTATGAACATCCTCAACTTCAAATAGCCCTGATGACCCTGACTCTGCAACTGATTGCTATGGTGGTCGGACTTCCTCTTCAGAAGGCCCTGGTGGCCTGACTTCCTCTTCAGAAGGCCCTAATGGCCTGACTACTTCTTCTGGTACAGATTGAGTGGGAGCAGGAGGGGCAGGAACAGACAATTATGCCCTCACAAATTCTGAAAGATTTGACACTAGCTGCTTCAAGCTTCCCAACTCACTTCTCATCTCCTGGAGTTCAGTTTTAACTACTCCAATCTCATTGGCTTCAGTGCTCTGACTAATAAATATGGATTGTACTTTAGACTGCAAAGAGCACAAAATCTCCCCATGTGCATTTAGTCTATTAATGACTGGCTTCATATGCACATGAATCTTCTTCTTCATTGATCTATGGTGTGCCTTCCTGGTGGGTAGAGGAATTCTAGGGGTAACACCCTTTCTCTTTCCACCGGAGCTGATAATGGGCTCCATATCCTCATCTGAAACATCTTCAACAATTCCTTCCTGGAATTGATCTGAAGGAGCACTAGCAGTAGGCTCCCCCTGAGCTAGAGCATCTTCCATCTAAATCTTTTCTGTGTGGCCTGGTGCCACAACTTCCGGAATGACCTCTTCCGAAATAGCTTCCATAAAAACATCTGCAGCAGGAACACTAGGGATGTCTTCTATGTGAGTATCTTCCTGCTCCCCCTCAGTGTGAGCAATAGTCTCTAAAGATTCTTCAATATCAAGTGCAGGGACTGTAGAGGGGATCACAACTTCAGATGATTGCCCAACGGACTCAATGTGTGCCGGTGATATTTCCTCAATCCTCCTCACAAGTACAGGAGGTTCTTCAATTCGGACATCTGCCTCTGCCTCTTGGACTGATGGTATTTCTGGAGCTTCACCAATGATGGCCTCTCCTTCTACCACCGAAGTCTTTGTCCAAACATTCCCCACAAGAGAAAAACCACTCTTCTTTAAGTTTCTGGACCGAATAGGCTGGCCCTTCTTCTCCATCACTTCTCCCTTCAGATCAATTTTATAGTGCTTGAAAATTATAGTAAGCAAATGAGCATATGGTAGTGATACTGCCAATTTATTCTTCTTATTCCAAATCATCTCTGCAACAGACTTCAGCCTCTCTATTATAACTTGAGTCATATTGATATCTTGATTTTGGATGGCCCAGAACATCATATCAACATCTCCCTTTGGACAAGTTGAGAAAGTAGCACTCCTCGGCACCAAAATCTGACAGACTATAAAATGTAATATTTTGGTAAAGGCATTGAACTGGTTGATGCCGATCTTCCCATCCTTCAGCTTGTACTCTGTTCCAATGATTCCTAGCCCCTTGGCATGAATGTCTACTGAGTCCACCAAGCTGTGTCCGACTACAGAAACTCCAAATAATCTTTCCAAAAGATCATGAGTGATATGAATGGGTGTACCTTTGACTGTGGAGGAGAGAGACCCATTTGCTTTTGATTTCAGGCAAGTATAGAAAGCTTTTGCGAGGTCTGTATAACTTGATTCAGAAACAGTACACATCTTTGTCCACTTCATCCTCTGAATGGCTTCGACTACGTTGTGCATACCATGCTTCTCTAGGTCTTCTATATCCATTGCCTTGTTACCACAAACCTTGATCTTCACAGCTGCAAAACGTTCCTGTTGCTCCGTCATGAGGAAGGCGACGCTGTAACCACCCACGCTGCCGGAACTCCTAGAAGCGGCCATGGAATCGAGCGAGGAAGGTTTCTGGAGGATTGTGGGAAAGAGAGGAACAAGAACCCTCAAGAAATTTGAGCGGGAACAGAGAGAATCTTCGAAACCTCACAGAGGGGATTCTGGAGTCGATGAGGGTTTCACAAGCAAGCAAATCGAAGGAGATGAGAGAGAGAGGAAATCGATGAGGCAAAGATTTCGGACTTAACGGTAGGACATAAAGTAGCTTTTTGAAATGACAGAGCAATAAAGGCGGATAGTGACAAAAGAGGAGAGGATAATGCAAATAATAAAGAATTGGTTCTGAAATGCCATAACAATTTATGACGCAAGCAATAAAGGATTTACTTAAAACCAGCAGGAAGGATAAATATTATTCTGAAATTTATTATTTCAGTTTCGTACAGACGTATCTGTTACAAATTACACATGTCTAACTCCCTTCTAAGAGACGTAAATCTCTCTTCAGATAAGGCTTTTGTAAAGATATCTGCTAACTGATTTAAAGTATCTATAAAGGAAATATTTATATTACCATTAGCTACATGATCTCTAATAAAATGATATATGACCTCTATATGTTTCGTCCTGGAGTGCTGAACTAAATTTTTCGTGAGATTTATCGCACTTGTGTTGTCGCACAGCAATGGGATGGTCTTGATGTGCAATCCATAGTCCTCAAGCTATTGCTTTATCCATAAGAGTTGAGTGCAGCAGCTACGTATTCAGCTTCAGCTGTTGATAGTGCTGCTGAATTTTACTTCTTTGAAGACCATGAAATCAAGCATCCTGTAAGAAATTGACAACCACCACTGGTGCTTTTTCTATCTACTTTGCATCCAGCATAGTCAGCATCAGAATATCCAACTAAACTAGCTTCACATGATTTAGGATACCATAGTCCTAGGTCATGAGTTTTAGCTAAATATCTAAAGATCCTTTTAACAGATATTAAATGAAATTCCTTAGGATCAGATTGATATCTTGCACACATGCATACACTAAATAAAATATCGAGCCTACTAGCTGTCAAATAAAGTAATGACCCAATCATACTTCTGTAAAGTTTTTGATCAACTTTCTTACCTTCTGGATCACTGTCTAACCTGGTAGATGTGCTCATGGGAGTTGACAGTGGTTTGGCATTTTTAAAACCAAATTTCTTTAGAAGTTCCTTAGTGTATTTTGCTTGACAAATGTGAGTTCCTTCATTGCCTTGCTTTATTTGTAATCCAAGGAAGTAGTTGAGTTCTCCCATCATACTCATCTAAAATTCTCCCTGCATGAGCTTCTCAAAATACTTGCACAAGGATTCATCAGTTGATCCAAAAATAATATCATCTACATAAATTTGAACAAGTAATATATTTTTGGCATTTGTTTTAATGCAAAGTGTGCTATCTACATGACCTCTAATAAAACCATGATTTAGCAAGAATGCACTAAGTCTTTCATTCCATGCTCTAGGTGCTTGTTTTAATCCATACAATGCTTTATGTAATATGAAAATATGATTTGGATAATCTAAATCATCAAAACCAGGAGGCTGTTCCACATAGACTTCCTCCTTTATATAACCATTTAAAAATGTAGATTTTACATCCATTTGAAAAAGTTTTAAATCCAACGCACATGCATAAGCAAGTAAAATTCTAATAGCTTCTAGTCTAGCCACTGGTGCATAGGTTTCATCGAAATCTATACCTTCCTCTTGGGAATAGCCTTGAGCAACCAGTCTAGCCTTGTTTCTAGTGATAACACCAGCTTCATTCAATTTGTTCCTGAACACCCATTTGGTGCCAATCACAGGATGATCTGATGGTCTCAAAACAAGGGACCAAACTTGATTTCTCCTGAACTGATTAAGTTCATCTTGCATGGCTAAAATCCAAGATTCATCAGACAGTGCTTCATTGACTGTCTTCGGCTCTATTTGAGATACAAATGCTAAATAATCACAAGGAATAACATTGCATCTTGTTCTTACCCCAACTGATGGATCTCCAATGATGTTATCAATAGGATGATCCTTTTTGTATCTCCATTCCTTTGGAAGATCATCATGAATAATTTCTTTCTGTTGTAGTTCTTCCAAGGGTGGATCTTCACCATCTTTGATAGTTGTTTCCTTCAGTTTCTTGGAGAGATTTTCTGCATTTTCATCATCACTATCGACTTCCTTTCTCAAGGAAGGGTTAGACTCATCAAAAATAACATGAACAGTTTGTTCAATTAATAAACTTCTTTTATTAAAAACTTTATAGCCTTTAGGTTTAGAAGTGTACCCCATAAAGATTCCTTCATCAAATTTAGAATCCAACTTTCCTAAATCTCTCTTACCATTGTTGTGAATGAAGCATGGACATCCAAATGTTCTGAGATGGCTGATCTTGGGCTTTCTTTCCTTGTACAGCTCATATGCAGTCTTCTTCAGAATTGGCCTAATCATGACTCTATTTATAATATAGCATGTTGTATTTATAGCTTCTACCCAGAAATATCTTGGAAGGTTATACTCAGATAACATGGTCCTAGCCATATTCAACAAGGTTCTATTCTTCCTTTCAGCTACTCCATTTTGTTGTAGTGTTCTAGGTGCTGAGAAATTGTGTTCTATACCTTGATCATCATAAAATTCTGCAAATCTATCATTTTGGAATTCTCCTCCATGATCTAAACGAATACTGATGATGTTGAACTTCTTATCCTTTTGAACTACTTTACTGAACTTCACAAAGCTTTCAAATGTGTCATCTTTCTGCTCAAGAAAAGACACCCATGTAAATCTTGAATAATCATTAACTATGACAAATCCGAAATTCTTTCCTCCCAAACTAGTTGTTCTCATTGGTCCAAACAAGTCCATATGCAGCAGTTCTAGAGGTTTAGAGGTAGTTACTACTGTCTTGGATTTGAATGAGGATCTTGCATGTTTTCCTTTCACACATGGTTCACACACGTTGTCCAGTTTTGAATGAATCTTTGGCAAACCTTCCACTAGATCATGTTTGATGAGTTTTCTCATGCCATCTAGGCTGCAGTGGCCTAACCTTCTATGCCATAGTTCAGAGTTTTGCTCTTTACTTGCTGCTAGATAGATATCTTGATCTTTCAATTCTTCTAGGTGTAGTACATATAGATTCTTTTCTCTACTAGCTTCGAAAATAGTTGTCTCATTCTTGATGATCAAACACTTAGATTCTTGGAACTTGATCTGATGTCCCTTGTTGCACAGTTGGCTGATGCTAATTAAGTTGTGCTTAAGTCCTTTGATGCATAGTACATCTTCTATCAGAGTTCTATCTTGGTTTCTAATGGATCCGCAACCAATCACTGATCCTTTTCCATTATCTCCATAGGTTACTGTGCCTTCTTCATATTTGATGTGCGAGAACAGCCTTTTATTGCCAGTCATATGCCTTGAGCACCCACTGTCTAGGTACCACTTTGATCCTCTAAGACTTCCCTGTAATAAACCACTAAGATTTAGGTACCCAAGTTTCTTTGGGTCCTGATTTGTTAGTTTCCTCACTGTTTCTTTTCGGAATTCACTTTAAGTGTTTAGTTGTACATGTTATTTTAGTGTGACCTAATTTATTGCAGTGACTGTAGCATGAGATATTGTCTACTGTTTTAATTGGCCTGTAATTAATGCTTGATTTATAATTAGTATTTTGTTCAGCTACAAATTTTGGCATTGGATAAATTTTAGGATGAATAATTGTTTCTTCATTGTCAGGTGGAGTGTATCCAAATTTTTTCTTTCCTGATCTTCTTGCCCCTTTTAATATTAAAGAAGATTTTCCGTTTGTTAATTTTTCAATTGTAGCAGTTAGATATTCATTGTCTTTTGTTAGTGTATTAATTTCATTTTTAAGTTTGCTTGTAGTTTCCTGATTTTCTATATTTGTTATCTTTCATTTTTATCCTTTAAATCTTCGCATAACAGTGCATTTCTCCTTTTTAAATCAGAAATTTATTTTTCTAGTTGCTCAGTTTCAGATTTTAAATCTGAGTTGGTTATTTCTAAGCATGCATAATTTTTCTTGGTTGTTTTTAACAACTTACAAACATTTTTATATCTACTGTATAATTCGCTAAATGCATCTTCTAAACTATCTAAATCAGATTCATTGCAAGAAGTGGAAGATGAGTCAGAGGTTACCTTATCATCAATATTTGCCATGAAGGCCAGATTGGCCTTTTCTTCTTCTTCACCACTGGAGTTTGACTCACTGTCTGAGTCACTCTCGTTGTTCCATGCAGCAGCCATGACTTTCTTCTTATACTTCTTGAATTTCTTCACACTATCCTTCTTCTTGTATTTTGTCTTCTTTAGTTTCGGACACTCAGCCTTGATGTGTCCAGGCTTCTTGCACTCGTAGCATATAGGTTCTGAATTCTTGACTTCTTTTCCTTCAGATCTTTTGAAATCTCTGTCTTTCTTAAAATGCCTTCTTCCTGACTGGTATTTTTTCTTGGCTAGAATTCACTGCAGTCTTCTGGAGAGAAGAGCTTCTTCATCTTTGCTGCCTTCATCACTTCTTTCACTTTTTGACTCGCCCTCAAAACTACCTTCTGTGGCCTTTAAAGCATTGCTATGCTTCTTCCTGCTGGAGGATTCTCCAAGCCTTTCCATATTTATCTCGTGAGCCATCAAGGATTCACTAAGTTTCTCAAGTGACATTCTCCTAAGATCATTGGCTTCTTCTATGGCTGTTACATTTGGAGTCCATGAGGTTGGTAGAGATCTTAATATTTTTCTTACCATGTCTCCAATTTCATAGGTTTTTCCAAGCCCAGCCAAACCGTTGGTGATATCTGTAAATCTATTGTACATTTTGGTGATGGATTCTCCTGACTGCATTTGAAATCTTTCATACTAAGCTACCAGGATGTCTATCCTTGTTTCCTTTACCTTGTCAGTTCCTTCATATGTGATTCTGAGCTTTTCCCACATTTCCATAGCTGACTTGCATGCTGAAATCCTATTGAATTCTTTCTTGCTCAGCGCACAGCACAGTATACTTTTAGCTTTGTTGTTTAGAGATATTTTCTTCTTGTCATCATCTGTCCAATTTTCTTTGTTGTTGAGTACCACTAGATCTCCTTCTTCGATAATTAACCAAAGCTGGAAATCAAGACCTTGAAGGAAGAACTCCATCAGAGCCTTCCAGTAGTTGTAATCTTCACCGTCGAATAGTGGAGGTCTATTGACGAACTGACCCTTTGAATATCCTTGAGCTGCCATTTATCTTTGCTCTTCAGATCATGAGATCTTATTGCTCGAAGAGACAAGGCTCTGATACCACTTGTTGTCCAGATAGCAAGCTCAGAGGGGTGAGTGGATTGCTAAAAATGCTTTTAGTCTAATACCTGTAAATAAAACGCTTGACAGAAAACACTAAGTTTGACAGTTAGAATTAGTGTGGAATAAAGACAACAAGCAAGCACACATAGACAACACGAAATTTTATCCTGGTTCAGATCTCCTATCCCAAGGAGTCCTACATCCAGTCCCCAAGCAACAACTTGGCATTTCACTAAACAAGGGTATTGTCCCCCTTAAGGACTCTTACACATCCAGAAATAGCTGGCCTTCTCTTCTCTACCCGAAGAGGTACAACCAACACCTGATACAACATGTCTTCCTTTTTACTAAAGGGAAACAACCACCTATTCAACATCAGGTCTTCTCTTCACAACCGAAGAGGAGCACTCAAGAAGAATGAGTAGAGAGTGAATGGCCCCTAGACCAAGCTTATAGAATTGCTTGATCTGAGGCGAGGTTTGAGTGACAAAGATTTATAGTAGTGGATTCTCTCAGATCTTACACAAGCTCTCAAATGACTAAGCAGATGGCTATAGAGAGTTGAAGAGCTAAAGGCTAATTTTTTGAATGAACAAGCTCTTCCACCAGGTACTCCAAAGGATAAACAGTCGTTTTGCATGGAGTCGTCGGTCTTCTATATATCTTCTCTTGAGAATATAGCCGTTGAAGTATCTGTTGTCTCTATGTCTGAGGCACACAAGTTGAGTATGGTCCAACGTGGGTACCAGGAATACCTGCAGCCATTAAATGCCCAGAGAGACATGCACATAGAGAAGGATCATTCAGATATCTTTTGCTTCTTGTTTGTCCAACGTTGTAGGGTGTGATCTTGGCAGAAATCTGCGCGCAATAAATACTGAAACATAGACAGCTCAACTGTCTCTAAGCTGTCAGTCAACATTAGATGCCATGCAATAAGAAAATACGCCAAAAAGGAAATGCCATTCTGTCACCTTGTAAAGCTTTTGTTTAAAGCACACAAATATATTTCGTGCAGAGATATGTACTAGCACAATAAATGCTCAAGAGCACGAGATACAGTGTTATACACGGGAAGACTTGAACTCCACAGAGATTCAAAAAGAATACATTTCAATATCATGAAGAATAATTGCTTTCAAGATTATCTGAAAAGATAATGAAAGTATATGACAATTTATTTAAATCATAATTGTTGTGAAGAGAGTTGATATATTCATGAAATTGTTGTCATAAACATAGAAATAAAATCTATGTTGAAATAGAGTTGATGTGACCATAATCCATGTATAAATATAGTGAAATCATTGTTCTATACACAATCGTTATATGAATGAAATTGATGTACAGACGAAATCGTTGTTTAAGTGAAACAGAATCGTTGTAGTGACCAAATCGTTCTTCAACAAAATCGTTGTAGCGGCCAAATCATTCTTTAACAGAATCATTGTAGCGGCCAAATCGTTGTTTCTATGAAGTCGTTGTTTAAGTGACTAAATCATTGTTTAAGTGAAATCGATCATGAAATCGTTGTTTCAATGATAAAATCGTTGTTTAAGTGAAATCGATCATGAAATCATTGTTTAAGTGAAATCAATCATGACATCGTTGTTTTAATGATGAAATCGTTGTTTTAGTGAAATCGATCATAAAATCGTTGTTTCAATGATGAAATCGTTGTTTTACCAAAATCGTTGTGCGATGGAAATTGTTGTTTCACTTATGAAATCGTTGTGCGATGGAAATCGTTGTTTTATTAAAGGAGACAATGTATATTTAGACAAAATTCATGCTTTGAATCTTCAAATAACAATGAGTGTGGATAACTTACAGATTTTAATTTACTTGATGTAAGGCCCTCGAATCTCCGTCGCATTATTTGTATTTGTGTGTGTATGTTTGTGCTTGTGTATGTATATACATGTTTACGTACGTACTAATTAGTATAATTACGTGTGCATATGTTTATATTAGATGTAAATAATGCATGTATTGAATGGTGATAGTATGGATACACTACCATATACATATTGCATGTATATATGCATGGTATGCATGGTTTTCTGCATATTTTAGACTTCTGGCCGAAGGCCATATTGGCGTCAACCCCTAGCCGTTGAGGTGGTGTCAGCGTCCAGACATGGACGCCAACACTAATCCTGGCGTCGAGCGATATGGACGCCTATTTCTCTGGCCTGCATGCACAGCAGAGCCAGAAACTTCTGAAACAAGAAAGCTCAGCCATTGGGGGGCTATCCCCAACGGCTCTGAGAGCTGTCATGTCACCTTGTGAGTGGGAGAGAGGCCTCCCCTTATGTCTGAACCCGGATCTGCCTCTCCCCACTCCTCTCTTCACCTTTGCAAGAGAGAAACCAGGAGAAAAACCCTAGTTCTGAGCTGTGAGAAAACCCACCCTTTGCACCCAAAGATCAGACTTCCTGGAGCTAGATCCGGCCATCTTCCACGACAAGAGGATAGCTGGAGCAAAGGAGGAGGCTTCCCCGACATCCCCTTGCTGTGGAGATCATCCAGGAGCCCGGAGGAAGAAGATCTAGGAGGCGTTTCTGCACCTTCTTGGGACTGCCCAAGGAGGGCTTCACCAACACCCTAGACCCATTGGAGCAATTTTTAAAAGGCAAGTGACCTAACCATAATGTCCCTGTATGTGTCTAGGTCATTTCTACTATTTTTATGAATTTTCCCTCGAGTCCTAGACCCTCACATTCACCCAAACTTGAGAGCTCGGGTCTGTGTTTCTGCACAGACCTGCATTGACGGCAAGGTCAATGGACGCTGATATCATGCTTGGCGTCCATCGACCATGCCGCTGACCCTGAGTCAGCGGCCAGAGACCGCCGCCAAGTTCCTCTGGACAGAACAGTGACCTGTTCTGCCCTTCCTATACACTATTTTCGGTATGGTTTCCGTGATGAGGATATATGGTAACCCTATACACTATGTGTACTGTCAAATGTGGTGTGTGGATGAGTGTGATGTGTGGTGGTGAATGTTAGAATATTGTATCCCATGAAATTGTAAGCATGATTTGTAGATAATCTTGCCAATCTATGCTTTATGATTAGGATCAGTCTGAATGCCTCAGTTTTATTAGATCATGAAGATTAGTGGATCAGTATACATGTACTCAGTTTTGATAAATTGTCCATGCTTGTATAAATTGCTAATAAACTCGGTTCGGTAAATAAAAAGGCATGCAAGAATGATTTGTGGTGATTGATCTATAGATGTATGATTTGGGGTAATTATGTATTCTCAATTCATGCATATAATAGTAGTCTCTGTTCAGACAGTAGCTTGCTGAAATTTGACTTGTGTATATAAGTCCATATCGACCTAAATTGTGAATGGCATGCGAAATAGGTATTTGATTTTCTGTAAATTTTAATTAGCTCAGAAAAATCTGAAAACTTTAATGTATGATCTAGAACCCGAAAATAGCATGTGGTTAAAATTTCAGGTCATTTGGACCAGTATATAAGGAGTTATGTGTTTTCATGTGAAATGTAATAATCTATGTATGTTATCGTAATGTGATTAGATATTGTTTAACCCAACCTGATTAGTGCAATTACTGTGTGTTAACTCCTGAAATCTGTAGTGCCATGTCAGGAAAAACAGAGATATGCATGTGAGTGAGAAAGTGAATGAGATGAAAGTGATATGTGTAAAACCATGTGTAAAATCGGTAAAATGTGTAAATGTGTAACTGTGCCAATGTGACACTGCTTCCGTAGAGGGCAGTGGAACTGTATCAGGGAAAAGTCCCCCTGAGAAAGTTCAATGTGTAAGTGACCCTAAGGGCATTAGGGGGAAATCCTGGAGGTGGACAAGTACCACTGGTTAGGGTGGAGACTTGTTCTCCCGGTCTGCGCAGTCCAAGAGTCGCCATTGGAATGCCTAGATGGCGTCTATGTGTAATGTGATGTGTATATGTCCTTCTTTGGTGGTTTGGACTATGTGTCACGGCACCTAAAATGTGTAATGTGTAATGTGTATGTGTTCATGTGTAAATGTGTAAGTGAACAGTGTAAATGTGTATGTGTAAAGTGCAACCATGTGAAATGGGAAACTTGTGTAAAGAAAATGTGAAACTAAAATGTGAGAATATGTTGTTGAAATCCATGTGAGACAAATCTGAAACCATGTGAAATCAGTAAATTCATGTCGTTATCATCATGTTTATATGTGCAAAAATGTCTAGAATCCATGTTAGGGATAATTGATGAGCACGTATACAAGTAGCATGATTGGTTGTTCACATGATTTGTTTTAAGCAATATTGTAGCTCTCATGTGTAGGTTTACAGCCATTAAACCATGTGAAACCAGCAACTTAAAGCATGTGAAAATGTCTATGTATGTGTTTAAAAACATGTAAGATCCATGCTAGTCGTGTTTTCCTTTCATATATGCACAATGTTCATGTTGGTAGCTCTCATGTCTTGGTTCTTTAAAGGCAAAATTTCATGAGTAAATTGAATAGAGAGCATGTGATAGGAAAGTTTTATTCTTAGAAATCTGAAAGCATGATCCATGTATAAATTTGTAAAACTTTCATGATAGGTTGAAACCTTCAAACGATTAGCATGCCATGTGTTGAAAATTTTGAATGTGCATGTAGAAACCACTATGACTTATACGTGTATGTTATGAGTAGTGTTGCTTGCTGAGTCTTTGGACTCACTCCTTGCTTCGGCGTACAGGTGTAGTTGGTGACGTGGCACCGTTGGAGGAGACAGTGGAGACGGACTCCGAGCGCGGAGATTAGACTTTGGAGTTTCCTTGTGACTTGTGCATTTCATAGTATGTAATTTGAACATTGTATTAGAGTTATCATGAAAAGGATGTATAAGTGTGGACATTATGTATTTAAATTTCAGCAATTTAAATTATGTGAACTTTAGTTCTTATGTTAATTGCAAACTTCATGTATGTTAAATGTGGATGATGAATGAATGGAGACAGTTGTCTTTTACTTCCGCTACTCTGTTGTATATTCGCGTGTATCTCAGCTGTTAGTATCGTTTGGGTAAATGTCCCACTGTGAGGACTCTCGCTATACCGACGTGGGTTGGTATAACCGTACCGGTATAATGAGGGCCGTCACAGAGATTGGTATCAGAGCGACCGGTTGAGATTGCACATGAATATACCTAAGTCATCATCCCCATTGCATGCTAAGTATGTCCACATGTGTAGAAAACACTAATGAGAAGTGAAAGATAGATAAGAAAATGGTTAGAAAACTTAGTAACCTAGCTCTAATGGTGGCTGAAATTTTATTACAGCCATGGCTTCGAGAGGTAGGCGTGGTGGGGCGTCGGCCCGTGAGGACGAGCCACGACGTGATGAGCAGGCGGAGCAACAGGCCCCAGCATCACGAGGCCCTGTACTTCCCCCACCGCCGCCTGTGGACTACGGAGTATTCATGCAAGGTCTGGTGCAAGCCATGCAGACGCAGGCTCATACCCAGGCAGCACTCCAGGCACAGTTGGAGGCTCAGGTAGAATAATGAAACAACTAGTAGTTTGCTATTTAAATTGCATGATATTGTGTTTATTGTGTATTGTTATTGTTTAATGTAGCAGGCTCAGGCACCAGCTCAGGACCATGGTGGACCATCCATCATGGAGCGATTCAAGAGGATGACCCCACCCTCTTTTAAGGGGGAGAGTGATCCATTAATGGCAGAAAGCTGGTTGAGGGAGACAGAGAAAATCTTCCGAGCCATCAGGTGCCCTGATGAGGATAAGGTGACATTAGCCACCTACATGCTACAGGTAGACTTTTAATTTTGTATGTTTGTGTGTTCTGCTTAAGTTAGAATTGTTAGTTGGTACTTATGAAGGTGTATTGCAGGAGAGAGCGGATGTATGGTGGTCCTCCCTACTACGTACACGCTTTGAGGACGGAGCAGTAGACGTGACGTGGGACGCGTTCGTGAGGCTCTTTCGAGCCAAGTTCGTCCCAGAGCATATCCAGGACAAAATGGAGCAGGAATTTCTCTCCCTGACGCAAGGCTCCATGACCGTGCTGGAATACGAGGCAAGGTTTTCTGAACTTTCTAAATATGCACCGCATATCGTAGAGGATGAGCGCAGGAAGACCAAGAAGTTCGTGATGGGACTCAAGCCATCACTGCGGACGAGACTCGTGGCGTTTGACCACCGCACGCTGGACGAGGCCCTCAGTGCTGCCTGCAGGCAGGAGGGAGAAATGGAGCAATATCTGGAGGAAAAGAAGGCTTCGCAGAAGAGGCCGGCAGCGTCATTCCAGCGGCAGGATAAGAAGAAAACGGTGTACCAGACACCGCAGAAACCAGTGGCAGTCAGCAACTCTCAGGTACCTTCTGTACGTTCCCCTGGTGTGAAGAAAGAGTGTCCCCATTGCGGGAAGACACACGGTGGTTCCGAGTGTTGGTTGGTAGCGGGTAGATGCTTGAAGTGTGGGAGCAGCGACCACAAGATCAAAGATTGCCCAAGACTTCAGCAAGGAGCTCAGCGTGGAGCGCCAGCACCAGCAGTAGCGGCAGCCGCGCCAGCTACAGGAAGACCAGGAAGGCCTCGAGCCCCAGCTCGAGTGTTTGCTTTGGCACGCGAGGACGCCGAGCAGGCGGAGCATGTCACCGAAGGTACGGTTTTGCTTTTAGGTGTGCACGCTCGGGTTTTGTTTGATACGGGTGCTACTCACTCGTTCATTTCCGAGCGGTTCGCTAGGCAGTTAGCCCTAGAGTCAGGCGTAGAGTCTGAGGAGTTAGAGGTCCCTTTGTCTGTGCACACCCCTGCGGGTACGGTATCGACTAGGAAGTGCATTCCGTCGTTACCTGTGTGCATTGAGGATAGAATCCTAGATGGGTGTTTCTTCTTGCTAAAGATGAAGGACTATGATGCTATTCTTGGTCTGGATTGGCTAGAGGAGCACTATGCGTTAGTGGATTGTCGTCGGAAGAGGATTGTTTTCCGCATTCCTGGTGAGGACGAGTTCTCTCATCCCTTGCCAAAGAACTTAGCGGGAAAGTTAGTTATCTCTGCCATGAAGGCGATGCGCATGGTGAACAAGGGTTGTGACGCATTTCTTGCCAGCGTTATGCTAGTACCCGATGCTGGTTCGTCACTGACTCTTGCAGAGATCGATGTGGTGCAGGATTTTCCAGATGTCTTTCCCGATGACTTGTCTGGATTGCCACCGGATAGGGAGATAGAGTTCACTATAGAGTTGCTTCCAGGCACCTCTCCTATCTCGAAGGCCCCATATCGGATGGCCCCTGCAGAGTTAGCCGAGTTGAGGAAGCAATTGCAAGAATTGCTTGATAAGGGATTCATTCGCCCTAGTGTTTCCCCTTGGGGCGCACCTGTATTATTCGTCAAGAAGAAAGACGGGTCACTTAGGTTGTGTATTGATTATAGAAAGCTAAACCAAGTGACTGTGAAGAACAGGTACCCCTTACCTCGGATTGATGATCTGTTTGACCAGTTGCAGGATGCATCAGTCTTTTCTAAGATTGACTTGCGATCTGGTTATCATCAGCTGCGGATTAGGAGTGAGGATGTGTCCAAGACGGCATTTAGATCCCGTTATGGACATTATGAGTTTTGGTCCTTCCTTTCGGATTGACCAACGCCCCTGCAGCGTTCATGGATCTCATGAACCGGGTGTTTAGTCCGTATTTAGATAGCTTTGTTGTTGTGTTCATTGATGACGTGTTGGTCTATTCTCCGGATGAGGCCACGCACCGTCAGCATTTGAGGTTAGTCTTAGAGGTTCTCCGTGAGCACAAGCTGTATGCGAAGTTCAGCAAGTGCGAGTTCTGGTTGCGCGAGGTTCACTTTCTCGGGCATGTCATCTCCGGCGCTGGTGTAGCTGTTGATCCAGCAAAGGTCCAAGCAGTTATGGATTGGGAGATTCCCCAGACTCCTTCGGAGATTCGTAGTTTCATTGGGTTAGCTGGTTATTATCGGCGATTCATTGAGGGTTTCTCATCCATCGCCGCCCCTTTGACAAAGCTGACCAGGAAAGGTGAGAAGTTCGTATGGTCTGAGGCATGTGAGCGTAGCTTTCAGCTATTGAAGGCTAAGCTTACTTCTGCTCCGGTATTGGTATTGCCTAGTGGTCCAGAAGGTTTTGCCATTTATACGGATGCATCTCAGATTGGTTTAGGCTGTGTACTCATGCAGCGAGAGAGGGTAGTGGCTTATGCTTCTCGTCAGTTGAAGGAGCATGAGAGGAACTATCCGACTCATGATTTGGAGCTCGCAGCTGTGGTTCATGCACTAAAGATCTGGAGGCACTATCTTTATGGTGTCAGATTTGAGGTGTTTACCGACCACAAGAGCTTGAAGTATCTTTTCTCCCAAAAGGAATTAAACCTGAGGCAGAGGAGATGGATTGAGTTCTTGAAGGACTATGACTTCGACCTTCAGTATCATCCTGGAAAGGCGAACGTCGTAGCGGATGCTCTTAGTAGAAAGAGGTCTTCGCTCCAGCAGGATTGGAAGATGTTGGAGGATGCAGCGTGCTCTATGACCGAGTTAGAGCCATCGCTGTGTCAGGCTTTTGTAGCTCAGCTATCCCTTAGATCCTCAGTCTTGGATGAGGTGATTGAGCAGCAAAAGCCGACCCTAGATTGTTAGAGTTAGTGGGTAAGGCGGGCATTGCTCGTGATGAGGACGGTGTGATTAGATTTCAGCACCGTGTTTGTGTCCCTGATGTAGTAGATGTCCGTGAGCATGTGTTAGCGGAGGCTCATAGATCGCGATTCTCTATTCATCCGGGTAACACTAAGATGTATCAAGACCTGAAGAGATCATTTTGGTGGTCCGGCATGAAGAAGGATGTTGCGGATTATGTGTCTAGATGTCTAGTATGTCAGCAAGTGAAAGCCGAGCGGCAGCGACCATCCGGCCTTATGCAGAGGATGGATATCCCAGTGTGGAAGTGGGAAGCTGTCACTATGGACTTGTTTCGGGTTTGCCTCGATCTAGAAGGGGCAATGACTCGATTTGGGTAGTTGTAGATAGATTCTCGAAGACTGCTCATTTCTTGCCTATGAAGAAGAAGCAGTCAGTAGAGAGTTTAGCTAGATTGTATGTTAGTGGTATCATTAGATTGCATGGTGTGCCGAAGTCGATCATTTCGGATCGAGATCCGAGATTTACTTCGAGATTGTGGAAGGGTCTTCAGGATGCGTTAGGTTCGGAGCTTAAGCTCAGTTCGGCGTTTCATCCCCAGACCGATGGACAGTCCGAGAGGACTATCCAGACGCTCGAGGATATGTTGAGAGCGTGTGTTCTGGATTGGAAGGATGATTGGGAGCGTCATTTACCTCTTGTGGAGTTCGCATACAACAACAGCTTTCATGCTAGTATTGGTATGGCTCCATTCGAGGCGTTGTATGGTAGGCCCTGCAGATCTCCTTTATGTTGGGAGGAGACTGGTGATAGGCAGTTGATCGGACCGGAGTTAGTTCAGGAAACTTCGGATAAGATTCAGCTTATCAGGAAAAGGCTTGTTGCGGCACAGGATAGGCAGAAGAGTTATGCCGACAACAGAAGGAAGGATTTGGAGTTCGAGGTTGGCGATCATGTCTTCTTGAAGATATCGCCTACTCGAGGTGTTGTCAGATTTGGCAGGCATAGCAAGCTAAGCCCTAGATTCATTGGCCCATATGAGATTCTCAGACGTTTGGGCAGCGTGGCGTATGAGCTAGCTTTACCCCCAGCTTTGGCTAGCGTTCACCCTGTATTCCACGTATCTATGCTCAGGAAGTATGTCCGAGATCCGTCTCATGTGATTAGTCATGAGCCAGTGGAGATCCAGCCAGATCTTTCGTATGTCGAGCAACCAGTAGCCATTCTTGACCGGAAGGTTCAGCATCTCCGGAACAAGAGTATTGCGTCGGTGAAAGTTCTATGGCGGAACTTCTCACGTGAGGAGGCTACGTGGGAGCTTGAGGATGCGATGAAGAAGAAGTATCCCCTTTTGTTTGAGTAGTGTCGTTCTAACTTCGAGGACGAAGTTTCTTTAAGGGGGAGAGGGTGTAAGGCCCTCGAATTTCCGTCGCATTATTTGTATTTGTGTGTGTATGTTTGTGCTTGTGTATGTATATACATATTTACGTACGTATTAATTAGTATAATTACGTGTGCATATGTTTATATTAGATGTAAATAATGCATGTATTGAATGGTGATAGTATGGATACACTACCATATACATATTGCATGTATATATGCATGGTATGCATGGTTTTCTGCATATTTTAGACTTCTGGCCGAAGGCCATATTGGCGTCAACCCCTAGCCGTTGAGGTGGTGTCAGCGTCCAGACATGGACGCCAACACTAATCCTGGCGTCGAGCGATATGGACGCCTATTTCTCTGGCCTGCATGCGCAGCAGAGCCAGAAACTTCTGAAACAAGAAAGCTCAGCCATTGGGGGGCTGTCCCCAACGGCTCTGAGAGCTGTCATGTCACCTTGTGAGTGGGAGAGAGGCCTCCCCTTATGTCTGAACCCGGATCTGCCTCTCCCCACTCCTCTCTTCACCTTTGCAAGAGAGAAACCAGGAGAAAAACCCTAGTTCTGAGCTATGAGAAAACCCACCCTTTGCACCCAAAGATCAGACTTCCTGGAGCTAGATCCGGCCATCTTCCACGACAAGAGGATAGCTGGAGCAAAGGAGGAGGCTTCCCCGACATCCCCTTGCTGTGGAGATCATCCAGGAGCCCGGAGGAAGAAGATCTAGGAGGCGTTTCTGCACCTTCTTGGGACTGCCCAAGGAGGGCTTCACCAACACCCTAGACCCATTGAAGCAATTTTTAAAAGGCAAGTGACCTAACCATAATGTCCCCGTATGTGTCTAGGTCATTTCTACTATTTTTATGAATTTTCCCTCGAGTCCTAGACCCTCACATTCACCCAAACTTGAGAGCTCGGGTCTGTGTTTCTGCACAGACCTGCATTGACGGCAAGGTCAATGGACGCTGATATCATGCTTGGCGTCCATCGACCATGCCGCTGACCCTGAGTCAGCGGCCAGAGACCGCCGCCAAGTTCCTCTGGACAGAACAGTGACCTGTTCTGCCCTTCCTACATACTATTTTCGGTATGGTTTCTGTGATGAGGATATATGGTAACCCTATGCACTATGTGTACTGTCAAATGTGGTGTGTGGATGAGTGTGATGTGTGGTGGTGAATGTTAGAATATTGTATCCCATGAAATTGTAAGCATGATTTGTTGATAATCTTGCCAATCTATCTTTATGATTAGGATCAGTCTGAATGCCTCAGTTTTATTAGATCATGAAGATTAGTGGATCAGTATACATGTACTCAGTTTTGATAAATTGTCCATGCTTGTATAAATTGCTAATAAACTCGGTTCGGTAAATAAAAGGCATGCAAGAATGATTTGTGGTGATTGATCTATAGATGTATGATTTGGGGTAATTCTGTATTCTCAATTCATGCATATAATAGTAGTCTCTGTTCAGACAGTAGCTTGCTGAAATTTGACTTGTGTATATAAGTCCATATCGACCTAAATTGTGAATGGCATACGAAATAGGTATTTGATTTTCTGTAAATTCTAATTAGCTCAGAAAAATCTGAAAAATTGAATGTATGATCTAGAACCCGAAAATAGCATGTGGTTAAAATTTCAGGTCATTTGGACCAGTATATAAGGAGTTATGTATTTTCATGTGAAATGTAATAATCTATGTATGTTATCGTAATGTGATTAGATATTGTTTAACCCAACCTGATTAGTGCAATTATTGTGTGTTAACTCCTGAAATCTGTAGTGCCATGTCAGGAAAAATAGAGATATACATGTGAGTGAGAAAGTGAATGAGATGAATAGTGATATGTGTAAAACCATGTGTAAAATCGGTAAAATGTGTAAATGTGTAACTGTGCCAATGTGACACTGCTTCCGTAGAGGGCAGTGGAACTGTATCAGGGAAAAGTCCCCCTGAGAAAGTTCAATGTGTAAGTGACCCTAAGGGCATTAGGGGGAAATCCTGGAGGTGGACAAGTACCACTGGTTAGGGTGGAGACTTGTTCTCCCGGTCTGCGCAGTCCAAGAGTCGCCATTGGAATGCCTAGATGGCGTCTATGTGTAATGTGATGTGTATATGTCCTTCTTTGGTGGTTTGGACTATGTGTCACGGCACCTAAAATGTGTAATGTGTAATGTGTAATGTGTATGTGTTCATGTGTAAATGTGTAAGTGAACAATGTAAATGTGTATGTGTAAAGTGCAACCATGTGAAATGAGGAAACTTGTGTAAAGAAAATGTGAAACTAAAGATGTGAGAATATGTTGTTGAAATCCATGTGAGACAAATCTGAAACCATGTGAAATCAGTAAATTCATGTTTATCATCATGTTTATATGTGCAAAAATGTCTAGAATCCATGTTAGGGATAATTGATGAGTACGTATGCAAGTAGCATGATTGGTTGTTCACATGATTTATTTTAAGCAATATTGTAGCTCTCATGTGTAGGTTTACAGCCATTGAACCATGTGAAACCAGCAACTTAAAGCATGTGAAAATGTCTATGTATGTGTTTAAAAACATGTAAGATCCATGCTAGTCGTGTTTTCCTTTCATATATGCACAATGTTCATGTTGGTAGCTCTCATGTCTTGGTTCTTTAAAGGCAAAATTTCACCAGTAAATTGAATAGAGAGCATGTGATAGGAAAGTTTTATTCTTCGAAATCTGAAAGCATGATCCATGTATAAATTTGTAAAACTTTCATGATAGGTTGAAACCTTCAAACGATTAGCATGCCATGTGTTGAAAATTTTGAATGTGCATGTAGAAACCACTATGACTTATACGTGTATGTTATGAGTAGTGTTGCTTGCTGAGTCTTTGGCTCACTCCTTGCTTCGGCGTACAGGTGTAGTTGGTGACGTGGCACCGTTGGAGGAGACAGTGGAGACGGACTCCGAGCGCGGAGATTAGACTTTGGAGTTTCCTTGTGACTTGTGCATTTCATAGTATGTAATTGAACATCGTATTAGAGTTATCATGAAAAGGATGTAAATGTGGACATTATGTATTTAAATTTCAGCAATTTAAATTATGTGAACTTTAGTTCCTTGTGGTTAATTGCAAACTTCATGTATGTTAAATGTGGATGATGAATGAATGGAGACAGTTGTCTTTTACTTCCGCTACTCTGTTGTATATTCGCGTGTATCTCAGCTGTTAGTATCGTTTGGGTAAATGTCCCACTGTGAGGACTCTTGCTATACCGACGTGGGTTGGTATAACCGTACCGGTATAATGAGGGCCGTCACACTTGATGCTTATAAACTTCAGAGAAAGATGTTGGATAAAGTTTTCAATGGTTTTGTTAATCACCAAAAATACATATTTTAAAAGATAATTTATTTATGGAGATGGACTGATCATCAGGCCCGACTCCACTATGATGCCGACCAGAACTAGAAGAGGGACGGGAACCCTCCTGCTCTCCTTCACCTGGAAGAAGAAGGGGTGAGCCTCACAAGTCACTGGCTCAGTAGGGCAACTCCCCCAAAGCCGATAAACAGAACATACAACAGTTATAATAAGCAAAGCTGTAAAGCATTTAAATATATAACCACCTACACATGATGCTACAGTTGCAAGTAAGTAAACGGCAAACCACGTACGCATGTACAAGCTAAAGAAGGGCATGTTGTACACGAGTCACAAGAATTGGTTCGCGACACCAGCCACAGACCCAGACAAACAACACAAGTCTACCTCTCAGTCTTGCAGCCACGGACGAAAGGTCCAGCTGTCGCTCCACCTCAGCAGGGTCAAGAACTGTGGAGACAAACCAACACCACACCTGCAGACTACACCGCTGCAAGTCCAAGCCTGACACCTTTAGGGACTCTGGCCGAGAACCCTAAAGTAAGGCACTGGAAACAGGAGTAGCTGGGGACTAGTACATCTACTGGTGTCCATCCCCCAACCACTAGCGCACTACAAGTGACCACACACTCACAAACACGTGTCGCTGCCTAATGTCGTCTTTCCCTCAGCCGGACGTACAACTCAAGGTCATAAGTGAGGGTGTCTAGGAAGATGACACAAACCTTGACAGTACTCATTGTACCAGGACAAAACTCGAGCACCCGGTGCCTGGGTAACCGACTGGAGAGGTAACCACGGAAGGCGATATAACCCGACTTGCTATGCACACATTTCCACGCAAAACCTCTCGTTAACAACCACGGTATAAGCCAACATGACCCATATAATCACTACATTACATGGCCAACACTGCTCAAGCAATGTAGGATAGAAACTTGATAGATTGGCCACAGAACCCCAGAGCTCGAGTGGCCACTTTTTAATCTGCGACCAACACAGAGGTCGCCAATCGACTTGAATCACGATGGACCAACCCATCACTTTAAGGTCTGAATCGCGACGGGCCATGTCATCGTGTTCACATGAATCGCGATGACTAGTTCCGTCACCTTTCAGACAGCAGAGGCAAACCCTGAATTACCATTCCAGAAATCACATCACAGAGCTACACATGCTGATAAAGCAGTAAACAACAGTTTAAATGAAACCCTAGGCATGCTCCCTACCATGCTCATTCAATTCCCACCTCAAAAACCTCAAACCCTAAACTACACAATCCTCACAAGGGAAAAAGAGGGTAGAATTCCCCTACCAATAAGTGAAACATAAAACCAACATCACTCGGAGATTCCTCGTGCTCCGATGCTCCTCCTC
Source organism: Colocasia esculenta (assembly GCA_014218235.1). Classification (NCBI taxonomy): domain Eukaryota; kingdom Viridiplantae; phylum Streptophyta; class Magnoliopsida; order Alismatales; family Araceae; genus Colocasia; species Colocasia esculenta. The sequence goes on from CM024760.1 coordinate 90,987,012, forward strand.
ACGCCGGAATCACACTGAACGGGCAACAAATAGCCAGAATCGCCCCAAAACTCCACAGCATAGCTTCTCCCAGCTGAATAGTGCAATTGCACTGTTCGGCCTAGGGCAAAAGCCCAAAACTTACTGAGTCTGAATTGTGACGTATCAGGCCGTCGCGTTTAGAAGCACGACATACCCCTCTGATGCGTTTAAACCCTGACATCCTGCATGCACCATGCGGCGCGCATGCAGCGGCGCTCACGTAAAGGGCGGTTCAAAATTGTGACAAGGCAGGTGGTCGCGTTCAACTAAGAATCGCGATGTCTGGTTACGTCGCGTTCTTAATGAGCCCGACAGAGGTCTATTTGGGCTGGAACTTCCAACCCTCCAGCCTCCCAACCTTCCACACCAACCTGTATAAACACATGTAGACCCACATGGTCTACCAATGGGCCACACATTGGCCTCCAAACTCGGTAATCTATGATCTGAACGTACCGATTATTAAAGAAGCAGTCACACACATGCAAGAGGATTTTTATCCTGGTTTAGACCTCCTCTTAGCAGGAGTCCTATGTCCAGTCCCTAGGAAACCACTTGGGATTTCACTAATCAATGGTACAGTCTCCTTTAAGGACACTTACACATCCAGGACAAGCTGGCCTTCTCTTCAATTCACGAAGAGGCAATAATCCACCTGTAGCAATATGTCTTCCCTTCTGCCAAGGGGAAATGGCAGCTTTCTCAACAAGCCTTCTCTTCACGCACGAAGATGTACAAACCTATAAGAATGATTTATACAGAAAGCCCCTAGACCAAGCTTACATAAAACAATTAAGAGTTTGATCTGAGGCATAGTCTGAGAGTACATAAAGATCAAATGCAAGAACAACCCTCTTAGACTTTTTACAAGTTCTCTCTTAGGCAAGAAATGAGTTAAAGCTACTAGGAGAGAGCCAGCAATGATGAGCACGAATGGCGATGACTCTTTCTTTCACAATTAGGTCTATTGGTCGTTCGTGTATTTTCGTGGATTTTCTCGCTTCCTTCTGCGATGCCAATGTGCTTCTATTTATCTTCTCTTCTTGGATATTATTCATTGAGGTGTCCATTGTATCTCATTTCTTGATGCTCATTTCCAAGCAACCATGATAGATTTAACGTTGTAAGAGTGTGTGACTACCGAAAACCTGCATGTATTAAATGCTTGGATACAAAGAGAGAACATAGAGATATCGTCAGCGTTAGTCAACATCTTGCCAAAGAATAGGTACAACAAGATGTTGTACTTGAATAGGTATGCCCATTCTGCCACAATTTAAAAATGTTAGAAGACTTGTCATGTAAATGGTGTAGTAAAGGACATTTACCAACATAGCTTTATCCAGTACACAACAATATATAGATCCATTTAAAACGTAGTGCTGGAAATATATACTTGATGGCGGGAGATTTTGAAATGAACACATAAAGATATATGACTTTAAGCCTAATAGTGATTTGCATAAGTACACAATTATACGAGATTAGACATAGTGAAATCAATTGTAATTGCAATTTAGTAATCAATGCTTATTAAACTAAAATGTGCAAGTCAGAGTCTCACTAGAAAGATAATCGACGCACACAGATCAATCAAAGAGATTTCCAAGGCAATCATAAAGATCCAAGTCTGCAGTCAATATTACAAAACCAATCGATGTGAGACTTACACAAGGATCAACGTCAATTAATAGTGTTTCTTGAATAATTGATAGAATATAAAAGGCAATCAATGTGATCGATGCATTCTATATGAATTCATAAGAACAATCGATATAATGAATGCAATCGATGTGCCTAAAGTCAATAGATATGATAAAGGATAATCGATATGATTTCTTAATGATAGTCAATATGATAAAGACAATCGATATGTTTTCTTAAAGACAATCAATATGACAAGAGACAATCGATATGTTTTCTTTAAGATAGTTGATATGATAAGAGACAATCGATAGAAGCTCTTAAAGACAATCATTATAGATAACGACAATCGATATGAAACTTATATTCCAATCGATTTAAATGTTCAACGATCGTTAAGTTTTGGAGCATCAATCGATATCATATTATAACAGTAATGGATATGGACATGCTTAACAATCGTTAAATTTAAAACAGTAATCAATGTGCTATTATAACAACAATCGATATGAACTTAGAACAGTTACAACTTTGAGTAATGGGATTTTGAGTAATTTTGAAGACTTACCAGAATGCCCCTTAAGAAATTGAACTTGTTCTTATACCTTGTTGACAATATTTATGAGAAAAAATAATTAATAAATATTTTTTAGAGTTTTGTTGTCACCAAAAGCAAAGAACGCATGGGGATGAATGATTCAACACAGAGCCCCTCCCCAAGTAGGCGTAAATGATGAGCCTATTTAAACATAAATAATAAAGACAATTATCACCACAAGAAAATGAGGCATTTCCGACGGCCTCTTTCTGTCGGAAATCCGTCGGAAAATAGATTTTCTGACAGCTTCCGTCAGAAAGTCGTCGGAAATGGCCCGTCAGAAATAGTTGGTCAGAATATTACCAACGGAAAAGAATTCCGTCGGAAATCGGTCGGAAATTTCGATAATTGCGTCGGAAATCGGTCGGAAATCCGTCGGAAATTGGTATTTCCGACGGAAAAATTCCGTCGGAAATATCCGTCGGTAAAACTGCTTTTTCTAGTAGTGTATATTGATTTATAAAATAAAATATTACATAAATGAACTTATCAAATTAAAATACATGCCTGCTACATAATTGGATGTGGACACAGGTGAAGAACCCTGAGAGATGATAGGAGGGAGAGTACCTAGCAGTTATAAGGTAGGAGGGGAAAGGATAGAGACTTGGGAGTCGTGGAGCACCTGGGAGATGGAAGGGGGAAAGTTTGACGTCTCTATACACTACAAGAGAAGTGAGATTTGTCAACGACTTTATGTGAGTGGCTAAAAATAGCCCACTAGGCCGTTGACATATGATAACATTTGTCAACGGCTGACTAGGGTCGCTGACATAAGCGTAACATATGTCAAAGGCTACTGTAGGCCGTTGACATAAGTTTAACATATGTCAATGGCTGCACTTAGCCATTGACATAAGCTAACATATATCAACGGCTAGCAGTAGTCGTTGACATATGATATGCTTATGTCAACGACTCACAGTAGCCGTTGACATATACTGATGAAAAAATGGCGGGATTTTTCCCGCCCGCTGTACAACAACTTGTGAATATTTGTCAACGGCTACGAAGAGCCATTGACATATGTTACATTTGTCAACAGTTGCGGTAAGCCGTTGACATAAGCTAACATATGTCAACGGCCTGCAGTAGCCATTGACATATACTGATGAAAAAATGGCGAGATAACAACTTATGAATATTTGTCAATGGCTACGAAGAGCCGTTGAAATAAGCTAACATATGTCAACGACCTGCAGTAGCCGTTGACATATGGAGAGGCTTTTCCCGCTCGACTTGTCAATATTTGTCAACGGCAATGAAAACTATTGACATATGTTATATTTGACGGCAGCTACATAAGTCGTTGACATATACTCAACTTTTCATTATAAATAAATAAAAATCACCCACCACCCCCTCCTTTCTCTCTCGCCTCCGCCCCCCCCGCCCCCTCACTCTCTCATCTCTCTGCTCTTTCCACCCGCCCGCTCCTTTCTCTCTCCCACCCCGCCGCCTCCCTGCTCTCTCCCAACCCATCGCTGACCACTCGAGCATGATCTGGCAGCAGCTCCATGAGCGTAATGAACTTGGACGCCGTCAGGTTCGAATCTAGCGCCACCTCCACAAGGTACCCATCTATGAGCTTGGCCACCTTCATCAGTAAGCTTTCCTTTGGAGATCAGGTTCTCCCAAACTCATAGTCCCCTATGTCGTCGTTGACGTCATCATCCCTCAGATGGCTCCCTCCGTCCTCCTCCTCGTCCATGTTTACAAAGATGGAGAAAATCCTCAGGACCACGTCGGTGTAGTACAACTGGCCTTGGTGGGCGGGGCCGGAGTAGCCCATGGGGACCAACACGTCTTCGAGGATGGCCTGGTCCAGCAGCATGGCCATCCGTCACTCCAGGTCGGCTCTGCACATGGAGGAGACAGCGATCACGGTGACGGCCTTAAGGAGGCCGGAGAGGAATGCCATGAGCACGGCGGCCCACCGCAACTGGCCTGACGGGAGGAGGCCCACCATGGTCTCCACCATGAGCCTCTGCTTCATCTGGGCCTCCGCGTCCAAGAAGCAGTCGCCTTTCCCCGGCTGGGCGGCGGCATCCCTAGCAGTCGCCAAGCCCTCAAGGGCGCGGTGGGTGTAGTTGATCAGGATCCTGCTCACGGTGTCCTGCCTCAGACCTTTCGATCTCATGGCGGAGATGGCCCTCTGGAAGAAATCAAGGCCCAAGACGGCCAGGTTCTTCCCTGACCAGTCCGCCACCCCTGGGTCCGCAGATTCCACTCCCATGCGAGGCTTGAGCTCAAGCTTCGACAGCCCCAATGTGAGCTGCTCCTTGCAGGCGTTGGAGGTGATCTTAGAGAAAAGACTGTCGACTAGGTAGACGTCGTCAGCAGGGGAGGGCGGGGGTGGGGGGCAACGCCGGGAAAAAGGGGGCGGGGGTTGCAGGTGTTTTTTTATTTTTTATTTTGTCAGTGGCCGTATATATCTGCTGACATATTTATGATATGTCAACAAATATTAGTACATATGTCTCATATTTCAACTGCTGTCATTTGTTGAGATATCCTATATATGTAAGCGGTTTTAAGCCGCTGACATATATCTCATATGTCAACGACCTTGTGTAGCCGCTGAAAAATATTAGTCGACGACTAATTTGTCAACGAATTGTGAGCCGCTGACATATGTTTATGTCAATAGTTATACTTCTTTTGTCAACAGTTTTAAGCCGCTGACATTTGTCCTATTTCTTGTAGTGCTAGGCCCTAAATCCACCACGAGACTCAGAGTAGCTTCCAGAAGTCATCTGTTAAAAAAATAGTGCACAAGGTGAAACTTTTGATTTTAAATAGATAAAAAAATAAAATTTAAAAGTTTAAGTAAATAGATTGCCTAAATATCAATATATTCATATACTCATGCTAATTTCTTAAACAACATCGGCGTCTAGTATTTCCCCATCATCCTTAGGTGGCCTACATGTTAGTAATTACTCAAGAATGCTTTAACAGGGGTGACCCATCCTATTGCTGTGTTATCATCTACATCGAACACCTTCTCTACTTGACTTGCAAGGGCAAACAATTCATTTGCGTTGAGCCGTTGATGGGTGTTGAGACTGGCAGTTCCATACTTTTCTTTTTTGAATCCTTTGTCTTTTCGATAAACATTCCCCCAGTCACACTCAAACAAAACAACAAGTCTATGATTATCAAAAGATAATTTGAGTACATTAATTAGATGCATGTAATATACATCACATCCGGATTAAAGTTATACATTCACAACAACTCCAGACAATTGTATCACCTTTGTATCTTCAATAACTTTTGTACAAAACCTGAATCCATTGGCAATGTAGCCCGAATGTAAATATGAAAGTCTTGAAGGTGTTTGTGCCAGAAATCCAATATTAGGAGTACAACAAGGATCATGTGCATCCTTCAGTTCTTGAATGTAGCTCCAGAACCATTTCAAAAAATTCTTCTCTGTATGGCTTGAACTTTCATCACATCTCTTGTGTTTATGGAAAAGATCATCAATTTCTTCAATCTGTTTCAAGATATATAGATGTGCCAAATCAATTTCTTCTTTGGACAATATACGACTTTCAACTTTTCCTTTTAGGAAACGTCTAGAAGATTTGAATATCAAGCAACCCTTTCATCACTATTCTTAGGGCACCTGTTGGCCCACGACAACATAGCAAAAAAAGGGGGGGATTGAATGAGTGTTGTAATATTTACACTTAAAACAATTTTTGTATGGAAGCATTAATTAGAAAATAAGTGTAGTTAATAAGATAGGCAACAATTCAAATAAGACAATCACACAAAGGAGACACACATATTTATCCTGGTTCGGCACCTCCCTTAATGCAAGCCCTACGTCTAGTCCTCAAGCAGACTCTTGGGATTTTACTAACAGGGGTACAATCCCCCCAATGGACATACGATGCCCAGCAACCAGCTAGTCCTCCCTTCTACACAAGGGGAAAGCTGAGTATAGTCCCTCAGTTGGACACAACACCCAGCAACCTGCTGGTCTTCCCTTCAACACAAAGGGGCTCATTGAGTATAGTCTCTCAGCGGGACCAATCACCCAGCAACACAAAGGGGCACACTAAGTATTTTTCTATCCGTTGCTCTCCTTCTTCTTCTTATGTCTGTTGCCTTTTGGAGATATTGAAGAAGACCATTTGACTGATAGCCATTAGACTCCATCTTCTTCCTGTTGCTTCCTCTTGAGTTGAGTGTATTTCTAGAGTTCCTCTTAGCAAACATAGGTCTTGCGTAAGTGTTGTAGACATGCATGCAACAAATGCATGGAAGAGGATGTTAAGCAAGAGCAGTCATGTGTCAGTCAGCCTATACCTTCTTTTCCCTTTAGTCCGCAGGTTCTGGTTGACACCCTTCTTACCTACCACGATAAGGTAGCATGAAAAAAGGTAGGATGTAGTCTAGCCATATTTCTTGGAAGTAGCTAACCTAAAGAGTACATGCTTTTAGTGATAGAAAATAATAGGTAAGAGAAGTGCAGAGGATTTGAAATCTTACTTATGCGCCAAAACAATTTATGGAGCTATATTCAAACTAAATATATAGCTAATCGATACTTTTAACTTAAGTTGGTCACTAATCGGAACCATACAAGATAGTTGTTCACCAATCGAAATATCATAAGCTTAATCAGATTTTAATGCAAGTATTTACCAATCGGAACAATGTATGACATGTATTTAGTAATCAATATGTGAACAACACTAATCAAAACAATTTATCATAAGTGTTCACTAATCGATATCTAAATAATGTTAATCAGAATGATATAAAATCTTTATTCAATAATTGGAACATTCATAACACTAATCGGAATACTACTGAATCTTTGTTCACTAATCAGAAGGATATTGAACCTTTGTTCAATAATCAGAATGTTCGCAACACAAATAAATATAAACTTGTTCTCTAATCGGAACAACATAAAAGTAATCAGAATGGTGTTAAGTAATTGAAAAGAATGTTCAGTAATCGATGCAATATATCACTAATCGAAACAGTCACTTCTTCTATAATCGGAATGAAACATTTCTTCAGTAATCAGTATAACACTTGTTCTCTAATTAGTATAACACTTGTTCTCTAATCATAGAAACTTCCTTTCGTACTCTAATTGGTAGAAACCTTTCTTTGGTAATCAATGTGGCACTTTAGTCTCTAATCGATACACATTGAACTGTAATCGATATGGACTTTTAGTGCATTTCTTTTTACAGCGATAGAAATTATCTTATTTCTTATAGATAAATACCTTGAAAATATTATTAAATATATTCACAATATTCATGAGTTTAGTTATCAACAAAACAAATATATTCACAATATTCATGAGTTTTAGTTATCACCAAAACATAGGGATAAATATAAGAGCGGTTCAACAACACCATCATAATTCCTTTCTCTTTGATTAAGATGAGTGTCAAGGCCATCTATATACATTGAATAGAATGAGATTGTCTCTTCGACAAGGTAACCATTGACAATTGAACCTTCTAGACGTGCCATATTGAGGGCATATTCTTTCAATTTCTTAAAAAAAATCTCTATGGGATACATCCAGTAATATTGAACTAGACCAACAATTCAAGTTTCGTATGCTTGATGTATAATCAAATGAACTATGACATTAAAAAAGATGGTGGAAAAATCTATTCCAACTTACGTAATGTCATTGCAATACCACTTTCCAATATAAATAGATGGTCAGATTGAAGAACTCTGGAGCAGATATCTTTAAAATATATGCTCAACTCCATAATTGGGTCTATCACATTGATTTACAATGACACGAATTACCAAGGGAAGCAAGACTTGATGTATACGTGACGATTATGACTCTTCAACCCTAATAGCCTTCGACTGGCGATATCCACACATTTTTGTCAAATTGGATGAATATCCATCTAGAATCTTAAACTTAGAAAGTTGCATACATCTATTGTTTAGGATATGTTCAATGTATATACTGCCACTTGCAACTTGGTCTTGTGCTGAGTGTCTCCCTACAGATGAAATTCGGGCCATATTCCCCATTTTTCCATATCCAACCATGTGTTTAGATTGTCTTTATTCTTTTCCCTACCAAGAAGGTTCAAAGTCCCCAACAAATTGTCACATACATTCTCCTCGATGTGCATTACATATCTAAGTTGTGCCCAATGGGAAAGTTTGACCAATATGATAGCTCTCTAAAAAATACTATTTTTCTTCCAGCCTTCCAAATCGTTGATATCCTTATTGAAGTTCTTTCCGAACTTGATATGAGGAAGATGAAGTTGTTAGTTCCACACACTTCAAAACATGTTAAAGCTTCTAGGTGGCTGCCACGTTCAACTCAACCATCAAATCTGTGTTGATACTCACACTTTATCCACCCATGATTTATTGGCAAGAAATGTCGGTGTCTCAAGTAACAGAATTTCGACAATTGTCTAGCCATCTTGAATGATAATTACACGATGGACATGCAACTTTTCTTTTAACGCTCCATCTAAACAAATTGGTATATGCATGAAAGTCATTGATTGTTCAGAAGAGGGCAGCTCATATTTCAAAATTTTGTTTCTTTGAAGTATCTTATGTTTCAACATCATTGTTCCACAAATCTTTTAGTTCTTCTATCAATGGTTGTAAGTAGACATTGGTGTCATTTTCGAAATTTTTAGGGTTAGGAATAAGTAATGACATCATCATAAATGTCTACTTCATACACATCCATGGTGGCAAATTATAAACAATCATCATCACAGGCCATACACTGTATCTGCTGCTCATGGTTTCAAATAGATTGAACCCATCAGTTGCTAATCCAAGTCTTAAATTGCGAGACTCTACATCAAAATATGGATATTGATTATCAAAATATCTTCATGCTTCAGAGTCAGCAGGATGTCACATCTCTCTATTTTTTAAGAGAGTTCAACCATGCTTGTGCCATGCCATCCACTTGGTTGTCTTAGAAGATATGAACAACCTTTGCAATCTATTTTTCAATGGAAAATAATACAGTACTTTATATGACACCCACTTGCAAAGTCTCTTCTTCTAGCTACCATTTTGCGTACTTTCTTTGTATTTTGATGCATCACATTCTGGATATTGATCCTTATGTTCATGCTCATTTTGGAACAATACACAGTCATCTGGTATGCATTTATCTTCTCATGGCGTAATCCTATATCTTTAATAGTCTTTTTGGCTTCATAGCATATTCAAGGTACATTAGCTCCTTATAGTAATATTTCTTTAAGTAACTAGAGAAACATACACATGTACGTTGTTGTTACTTGGTTCCTTCTGGTAGTATTTCTCTGAGTAACTTGAGAAACATACCCATTCATTTATTTAAAAAAATTCCCTATCTTATATCCCAAAATAAAGGTAGTAATCATCATATGGTTAGGGAAATACCCCTATGCTATATCCCAAAATAAAAGTAGTAAGCATATATGGTTACTACTTTTACTTTAGGATATAATCCCCTATACTATATGCTCAAAAAAAATAGTAACCATATGATAGTTATAGTTACTACTTTTATTTTGGGATATGCCCCTATACTATATCTCAAAATAAAAGTGTCTCTATACTATATTCCAAAATAAAAGTAGTAAGTATATTCCCTAATAGTCCATGTTTTCTTGTAGTGAGACTTGAAGTAGACAAATCTCCCCCTCTGATCTATGCATTGCTTTTTTTTTTGGTGGGAGGGGGGGACCTAGTCAAGAAGTGTAAATTTTAGAATGTATCTCAATGATTAGATATTTAATAAATTTAGTTTGTTATTAAAAAATTTATTGTAAATATTTTATTTTAAAAAATCAAATAAATATTTCTCAAACTAGTCATCAAACTTATCACGTTGACAAGCTAGTGACTATGAAATTAAGATGTTGACAGTTGCTAACATTTTCTCAGAACTAGTTAAATATCGACATAAGCTTGGTATTGGCAACATTGACATTGTTATAAACATTGACACTATTTGTAGTGGTCTTCGTCGCCCAGACCTGTTAACCTAATAACGTGCCTAATCCGACTCCGCCTCCCGTGAACGGGCCGAAGCCTCGCAAGGGATACCATTCACAAGTTCGTAGAAATATAAAGGAAACTGCTGAAATATATTATAAGATTGTCATCTCACAAATATTTATATGAAATTTACATAGCCATTTCTCAACTGTAGTCAGTCACAACAACATCAGCAACCTGGGGCATACCTCGAGGTGCACAAAGAAAGAAGATTACACTGCTGGAGGTGCAGACCCTGCTCCACTACGGTGCGGCTCGGAACTAGATGAAGGATGAGAAGCCTCCTGCTCTCCCTCACCTGAAAGGAGTAGGGGTGAGCCTCACAAGTCACTGGCTCAGTAGGGAAACTCCCCTGGAAACCGAGCAAACCAAACTCACAAATAACAACAGTAGGAAGTTACGTTAATAATTTATAGAACTGTCTAAACAGGATATTAAAGCTATAAACTTTACTTACCACATGCTATTAATAAAAACAGCTTTAATAAATAAATAGTAAACCACAACCAGGTGTACGTGCTAAGGTAGGTGAACGCCACACTCGAGCCACGAAGACTGGTTCGCGACACCAGCTATTGACCCAGACAAACCACACAGGACTACCTCTCAATCTCGCAGCCACGGATGAAAGGTCTGTTGCCCAATTGACAAGCCCAGAGGGGGGTGAATGGGTCTTTTAAAAATTATTTGATTAATACCTGTACTTAAAACATTCACACAAAGACGTTCTTCGATGAAGGTTAGTGAAAGTTAGAATAAACAGCAAACACACACAGGAAATCAATCACACAAGACACAAGAGTTTATCCTGGTTCGGACCTCCTCTCCTTAGGAGTCCTACGTCCAGTCCCTGAGAAATAACTCAGGATTCCACTAACTAGGGTACAGTCCCCCCATGGACAGTACAACACCTAGCTCAGCTGGTCTTCCTTCACACGAAGGGGACTACAACACCCTGGATGCCCCACCAGGTCCTCCTTCACCACGAAGGGAACTATAACACCCTGGATACCCCACCAGGTCTTCCTTCACAACAGAAGGGAACTATAACACCCTGGATACCCCACCAGGTCTTCCTTCACAACAGAAGGGAATAACTCAGCAAAAATAAGCAATAAAATCAAGCCCCTAGATCAAGCTTTAACAAGTCACAATCTGAAGCAAATAGCCCTGAGAGAAGGAGATCTAAACAATGGTCTCTCTCAGAACTACATAGGCTCTCTCTCAAGATTTCTATTACAGCACAGAGAGCTAAAGAGCTGAGACAATTTGGAGTGGGATGCTTGGCTCTAAAATTCTCGCAGAAGATCTGAATTGCTTGTATTCGATATTTTTAAGAGTTCTTCTGTCTCGTATTTATATCTCCAATTTGAAATGTATTCGTTGAAGTATCCATTGTCTCTGGTTTAGTGGACGTTAGACTGAATGGTCCTTGGAAGCTTCCAGTCAACAGTCTTTTATCCATTTATGCATGCAAAGAGATAGGATCTTCTGAACTGTCCTTTGGCTGCTACAGGGTCCAACGTTGTATGACGAATGGTTGTCAGAGACCTGCATAAATTAAAGGCTAAAACAGTAGACAGCTAAGCTGTCTCTTGTTGTCAGACATCGTTGGTGTGAGTATTCACCAAAGTAGTAATGCTATTTTGTTGTTCAAAAAGATGCATAAAGAGTAAGCACGATAATGGATGATATCGTCTACATACATGCAGAGATACGTTTAGTCTACATTAAATGCAAAGGTGTCAGAAGGATATGCATGACGACTTTGACTATTCAATGCTTTGACGAATAGCAAATCGTTGTACATAAGAAGTCGATACATTCATGACTTATGAAATCGTTATGATCAAGTCAATTTAGCGAAATTGTTGTAAGACATAACCAAATCATTGTGGAGAGCAAATCGTTATATTCGTTATGAACACTTAGAAATCGTTGCATGAAGCAATCGTTGTGTTCAATGAAGAAATCATTATGAAATCGTTGCATGAAGCAAATCGTGTGTTCAATGAAGAAATCGTTATGAACACTTAGGAAATCGTTGCATGAAGCAAATCATTGTGTTCAATGAAGAAATCGTTATGAACACTTAAGAAATCGTTGCATGAAGCAAATCGTTGTGTTCAATGAAGAAATCGTTGCGAATCATTATGATTACTAAAGAAATCGATGCGCAAAGCAAATCGTTATGATGATTAACAGAATCGTTGCGATGAGCAAATCGTTACGATGACTAAAGAAATCGTTGCGATGAGCAAATCATTACGATGTCTAAAGAAATCGTTGCGATAAGCAAATCGTTACGATGACTAAAGAAATCGTTGCGATGAGCAAATCGTTACGATGTCTAAAGAAATCGTTGCGATAAGAAAATCGTTATGATTACTAAAGGAATCGTTGCGATGAGCAAATCGTTACGATGTCTAAAGAAATCATTGCAATAAGCAAATCGTTATGATTACTAAAGGAATCGTTGCGATGAGCAAATCATTATGAGTTCTTAAGAAATCGTTGCGGGAAGTAAATCGTTATGAGTTCTTAAGAAATCGATACGATGTCCTAAGGAATCGTTGCGAAGACTTAAGAAATCGTTGCGATGAGCAAATCGTTACAAGGTCTTAAGAAATCGTTGTGATGACTTAAGAAATCGTTGTGAAGAGCAAATCGTTACGAGGTCTTAAGAAATCATTGTGGAAACGATTTGTTTGTAATCAAACAGAGTTTCTACAAAGAAATCGTTACGGCATCAAAGCATAACAGCTTTAAGGAAATCGATGTGATTTTCAATAGAAGTCGATGTGGGCTTAGAGAAATATCATACTGAACTTGACATGCTATAGATGTACTAATACTTACCAAATGAGCTTGATTTTCCTTGAGATTTTTCCTGTGCTCACAAGCTTATAGAATATATGTTAGAAAACTTGAGAAGGTTTTGTTAATCACGTTTTGTTATTCACCAAAATCAATATGTAATTAATTAGAATTACATGAGAACAGACTGATCATCAAACATACTGATCATCAATCTCCCCCTTTTTGGTGATGACAAAACAAAAACTAAACTTATCAATAAGCATTAGTGGCCTAACTTTGTATTTCTGAAAATAAAAGCTTTGTATGTCAGAAATGCTAAGTATATTTCTCCCCCTTTTGTCATGAAGAAAAAAATGAAACTGTGACAAAGAAGAAGAGAACAGACACACAAACAAAGATATGGTATTACTTTTGAGAAGGTACAGGAAGATAGACCAGAGGAGAAAGAAGAGAGGCATGCTGAGAAATAACAGTCCATGCCTTAATCTCTTGGTCTTCAAAAAGTTGCCTGAAAACTCCAGGTGCTATGGTGAAAGAATCACCCATGGAAGGGATCATGCGCAGAATATACAGCTACCGCTATGTCTCCAGGAATAGTGCATACTGATCCTTGTCCATAGTGAATCTGAAGTAGGTACTCTTCCCAAAGCTAGTACGCTGAAGGAACCGATCAAGGGTGATAGGATAGACAATCTGGTGATCATGCAGGTCCTTCTTCAAAGCAAAGAAAGCTGAATATCTTGAGGCCCATTGAACATACAATTCTTGAACTGGATTTATAGAATTCAGATCCAAGAAGGCTTCAGCAGATAGGCTCGGCTTCCCTTCCTTGAACAAAGAACTGTTGACTGATTCCAGTTGGAGAGCAGATTGAGGATAGTGCTTTGCCCAGTCTGTGGGAGAAAGCCTTTCACACTCAGAGATTAAGGGAGCCAGAACCTCAGAAGAGATGTGCCCCAAATGGTATTCTCTGAATATGAACCTCAGAAAGGAGGGGAGGCGACCCTGCTTAGCTGACTGATGGCCCATCACACAAGCAAATCTTTCAAAAGCATGAGAGCCAGCAGAGGAATAAAAAACTAGGGAAAGTAACTTGGGAAGAAAAACAGTATCAGGCATTCTGAGGCTTGTGAGATCCACTTGGAAGGAGCAATTTACTGGATGTTCAGTCCGGAGGTGAGCAAGGGCTCCATGGAATTGACCAAACTGAACCTCAGGGATCTTATTCAGATAGCAGTAATCGTTATAGAGCTGAAAATGCCTTGCTATTCTGATTTCCTTAAGAATGAACTGGCCCCAGACAGTTTGATGATGAAAAACAAACCACTCAGAGAGAGAGAGAGTGGGTGATCTCGATGAGAAATGCTGTCTGCTTTGGCTTTGAGGTATTTACTGTATAGAGTCTTGTGCCCTTTTGCCCACTGGTCTTCAGTCTTGCACTCAGCTGACTGGAAGATTTTGGATTGGTTTGCTTTGGACATGTGGCAATAGGGAAGAACAATGTGAAGATGTTCAGTGAGGTTAAGATGGGGAATCCCAAAAATTGTAGAGAGAATGCATTTCTGTAGATATTCTCGATAGATTGGTCTCCTTTCAATTTCAGCAGTGAGGGAGAACCAAAGAGGAGGAAATTTGGGTGTAGAGGGTAGAGAGATAGAGGTGGAGAGTTTCCTCTTTTTCTGAGCAGGACTGGGAGAATCAGTCCTGTGGACATGATTGGCAACTGCCAGAATTGAGGTGAGTGTTGAGCGTTCAAACTCATCCTCAGCTTGGGTGAGAAGGGCGCTGCCAAGTTGTGGGTTTTCAGGTATGAAAGTAGTTGATGTAGGTGGAGTAGGAGGATAAAGAAGTGACCTTGGATCAAAGGTGGAAGAGGATCTGGTGGAAGAAGGACCAGATGAGGAGGATGCCCCAGCTGATGAGGAGGCTGGAGGGTCTTCAGTGATAGATGGAGGAAGAGGAAGGATTGGGAAAGAAGTAGGAGAGAGGGAAGATTGAGATGGAGAAGGTGTTGGTGAGGAAATTGTGCGGGGCAAGGGTTGTTTGAAGGTGGGTGGAGCTGGAGGTGCTGTGGAAGAGGATGGTGGTGAGGAAGGGGCTGGAGTTGCAAGGGATGAAGACTCAGGGGCTTCAGGAGCAACAGCTGACTCTTCTACATCCTGCTGCCCAGCCTTGGAGATCACTGGCCCTGGTGGCTCAACTACCAAGTGTTCAGAAGGTCCAACCTCTTCTGCTGGCTGCTTGCTTGCTGCTGTCTCCAGACCTGATGGCCCAGCCTCATGAACTGATGGCCCTAAGGGCCCAGCCTCTAGAATTGGTGGCCCTGGTGGCCTAGGAACAATATCTGCACTGCTTTGAGGGGCAGATGGAGGAGGATCTTTAGTTCCAACTGCCTTCAGGAATTCAAAAGCAAGTTCTTCATATCGCCCATTTCCTTATTAAACCACTTCATGGCATTCCGTATCTAAGAAAGTTCCTTGGAGGTTGATGCCTGGCGCACAATAATAGAATTTACATTTAACTGCACTGAGCTCAAGATCTCACCTTGATCATCCAACCTCTTCAAGATAGGCTTCAAGTTCACTTTCTTTTGAATTTTCCTCTGCCTTTTGTGAGCAATTTTCTTGCTTTTGCTTCTCCTTTCCACTTGCTCCTCGACCTCAACATGAACTTCATTTGACCTTTCATTTACAGGGGCATCTTCAGTATGCTCCCCCTGTGATGCTGCTTCCTTCTCAATCTCTTGCTCCCCCCTAATAGGAGCCTCTTCCACAATTCTTTCTTGCTCCCCCTGAATGGGAGCATCTACCATCACAGTATCTTCAATGTGGCCAGATGCCACAACCTCTTCTACCAAACTCCCACCAGTTTTTGGAATCACTGGGGTGGAGTGAATGGAATCCAATACTTCCCGAAGCACAGATGCCACTTTGGAGGTGGGTAGAGGATCCTCTGATATTGATTCAGCAGGAACAACAATCTCAGGAGGAATCTCCTCTATTCTTCTGCCAAATCTTCCACTGCTACTTCTTCTTGAGCTGCTGAAGCTTCCACTGCATCCTCTCTTTCTACTGCTGCTTCCTGTGATGCTCTAGACTCTGGGGCCTCTTCTGCTGCTGGTTCTGCTACTGCTGGTGCTATTTCTTGTTGGACATCTTGGGCTTCGCCAATAATGGCTTCACCCTCAGCCACAGATGTTTTTGTCCATACACCATTGACCACTGAAAATCCACTTTTCCTCAAATTTCTGGGCCTAATTGCTTGGCCCATCTTCTCTACAACAGCTCCAGACACATTTATTCCAAAATACTTAAAGACTTTGGTGAGCAGGAGAGCATATGGCAAGGATACATTTAACTTACTCTTAGTATCCCAGATTTGATCATGGGCAAATCTCATTCTTTCCATCATCACTTCGGCCATGTTTATTTCCCTATTCTGAATAGCCCAAAACATCATATCCGAATCCGCCTTGGTACAGGTTGAATAGGTAGCACTTCTCAGAACTAAAATTTGACAAATAATGACGTGCAGCAAGCGATTAAACGCATTCAACTAATTTATATCTAATTTTCCATCTCTCAGACTAAAACCAGGTCCTATAATTCCAAGACCCTTTGCTTGGGCGTCCACGGTGTGAACCCCACTGTGTCCAGAGGTACTCACTCCAAACAGCAATTTCAACAACTCATGATCTATTCTTATCTGGGTTCCCTTGACAGATGAGGTCAAGGACCCGTCTGCCTCTGTTCTTAAATAAACATAGAATGCTTTCACAAGGTCCGGGTAGCTTACCTCAGAGAAAGTAGCGATATCGGTCCACTTCATCCTGCTCATAGCTTCTACTATACTATGCATTCCATTCCTTTCCAGGTCTGCAACATCTACCTTCTTATTTCCACACACCTTTGTCTTCATAAATGTAAACTTTTCCTACTGCTCGGCCGTTAGAAACTCAGCGCTGTAGCCCTCAAGACTACCGAAAACAGCTGGTGCGGCCATGGATTTGGGTGGAAAAGTTTTTCTGGAGAGATGAGATGGTGGCAGGAGAGAAAACCCTTAAGAAATTCTTCGCGGGAAGAAAAGAGAGGCTTCGAATTTTGCAGAGAGTCGATGTCAGAATCGTTAGGGCATCGGCTCAGGCACCCAGACGAAAGAGGGAAAAGGTAAAAGGTAGGAGATGAATCGTTCCCACATCGATTTTGGAGTAAATAAATGAATACTTTATCGAAAAGTGAGGCGCCAAAAGGCGGGAGGAAACGACAAACAAGTTTGACTTTTCAAAAGGACTTTTCCAAGAGAGACCGTCAAAAAATGATAGTTGAGTATATCTTTTGCTTAACGCCATGGAGAGAAAGATACCTTAAATTCTGAAAATTTATATATCAGTATAAACAGAAATTTTTTCACAAATTACACATGCCCAATTCCCTTCTAAGAGATGTGAATCTCTCTTCGGGTAAGGCTTTTGTGAAGATATCTGCTAACTGACCATTTGTATCAATAAAAGATATTTCTAAATTACCATTATCTACATGATCTCGAATGAAATGGTATCTAACCTCAATGTGCTTGGTCCTTGAATGCTGTACTGGGTTTTTTGGTGAGATTTATAGCACTTGTGTTGTCACACAGCAGAGGAATTGTTTTGATGTGAAGCCCATAGTCCTCAAGTTGTTGCTTGATCCACAGGAGTTGTGTACAGCAGCTCCCGGCAGCAACATACTCAGCTTCAGCAGTTGATAGTGCCACTGAATTTTGCTTCTTGGAGGACCATGATATCAAACATCCTACAAGGAATTGACAACATCCACTGGTGTTTTTTCTATCTACCTTGCATCCAGCGTAGTCAGCATCAGAGTATCCTACCAAGTTAATTTCACATGCTTTTGGATACCAAAGGCCTAAGTCATGAGCTCTAGATAAGTATCTAAAAATACTTTTTACTGAGATTAGATGCGATTCTCTAGGATCTGCCTGATATCTAGCACACATACATACACTGAATAAAATATCAGGTCTGCTAGCTGTTAGATAAAGTAATGAACCTATCATACCTCTGTAGATCTTTTGGTCTACTTTCTTACCATCCTTGTCACTGTCCATCCTTGTTGATGTACTCATAGGTGTTGACAGTGGCTTTGCGTTCTCGAAACCAAATTTCTTTAGGAGTTCCTTTGTGTACTTTGCTTAGCAGATGTGAGTGCCTTCCTTTCCTTATTTGATTTGTAATCCAAGGAAGTAGTTGAACTCTCCCATCATGCTCATTTCGAATTCACCCTGCATGAGCTTCTCAAAGTACTTGCAAAGAGATTCGTCAGTGAAACCAAAAATTATGTCATCTACATAAATCTGAACAAGTAAGATATGTTTGACCTTTGACTTTATAAAAAGGGTGCTATCAACTTGACCTCTACTGAAACCATGGTTTAAAAGAAAAGAACTAAGCCTTTCATACCAGGCTCTGGGTGCTTGCTTTAAACCATACAATGCCTTATGAAGTTTAAAAACATGATTCGGAAATTCTGTATCATCAAAACCTGGAGGTTGTTCCACATAAACTTCCTCCTTGATAAAACCATTTAAAAATGCGGACTTAACATCCATTTGAAATAGTTTTAAATCTAATGTCGATGCATATGCAAGTAAAATTCTAATAGCCTCAAGTCTAGCTACAGGTGCATAGGTTTCATCGAAATCTATGCCTTCCTCTTGGGAATAGCCTTGAGCTACCAGTCTGTCCTTGTTTCTTAGGATCACACCAGTCTCATCCAATTTGTTTCTGAACACCCACTTGGTGCCAATAACTGGATGGTTTGATGGTCTGGGAACAAGTGACCATACTTGATTTCTCTTGAACTGGTTTAGTTCATCTTGCATGGCTATAATCCAAGATTCATTAGTTAGAGCTTCATTGACTGTCCTAGGCTCAATCTGAGAAACAAATACTAGGTAATCACAGGGTATTATATTACTTCTCGTTCTTACCCCTACAGTTGGATCACCAATGATGTTTTTAGGTGGGTGAATTTTGTTGTATCTCCATTCCTTTGGAAGATTTTCATGTTCAATGACTGTTTGTTGCAGGTCTTCCAGAGGTGGATCCTCCTTGTCCTCAATTGATATATTCTTTAACTTCTTGGACAAATTATTTTCATCATCAATGTCACTATCTTCTTCCTTTCTCAAGGAAGGGTTAGTTTCATCAAAAATGATATGAACAGACTGTTCAATTAATAAAGAGCGCTTATTAAATACTCTATAGCCTTTAGGTTTAGAAGAGTATCCCATGAAGATGTCTTCGTCTGATTTGACATCTAACTTACCAATATCCCTTTTTCCATTGTTGTGGATGAAGCAAGGACATCCAAATGTCCTGAAGTGACTGATCTTTGGCTTCTTTCCTTTGAATAGTTCATACGCTGTCTTCTTTAGGATTGGCCTGATCATCACCCTGTTGATGATATAGCTTGTTGTGTTCACTGCCTCAGCCCAGAAATACCTTGGCAAGTCATATTCTGATAACATTGTTCTTGCCATATCCAATAAAGTTCTATTCTTCCTCTCAGCAACTCCATTTTGCTGTGGTGTCCTTGGTGCTAAGAAATTATGCTCAATTCCTTCATTTTCACAGAACTCTGCAAACTTTTCATTCTGAAATTCACCTCCATGGTCTGACCGGATACTAACAATACTGAATTTCTTGTCTTTCTGGACCTTCTTGCTGAAATTGACAAAGCTTTCAAATGTGTCATCTTTATGTTCTAAAAATGACACCCATGTAAATCTGGAGTAGTCATCAACTATAACGAAACCGAAATTCTTTCCTCCAAGACTAGTGGTTCTCATTGGCCCAAACAAATCCATATGAAGGAGTTCTAAGGGTTTTGAGGTGGTCACCACAGTCTTTGACTTGAAGGAGCTCTTAGTGTGCTTTCCCTTTGCACAAGGTCTGCAGATGCTATCCATTTTCGTGCTGACCTTTGGCAGACCTTCCACCAGATTTCTCTTTCTGAGCTTGTTCATGCCATCCAAACTATAGTGGCCCAATCTTCTGTGCCACAGCTCAGTTGATTGCTTTTTATTTGCTGCCAAACAGACGTCTTGCTCTTTAAGTTCTTCGAGATAGAGTACATATAAGTTCTTCTCTCTATTAGCTTCGAAGATCATTGCTCCATCCTTCAATATACTGCACTTTGTCTCTTGGAACTGAATCTGATGACCTCTGTCACAAAGCTGGCTGATGCTGATGAGGTTGTGCTTTAGCCCTTTGACAAGCAGTATATCTTCAATAACTATTTTTCCTTTGTTGTTTACTGAACCGCTGCCTATCACTGTTCCTTTACCATTATCTCCATATGTAACAGACCCTTCTTCAGCCTGAAGATGAGTAAATAGCTTCTGATTTCCTGACATGTGCCTTGAACACCCACTGTCCAAATACCATTTGGATGCTCGAAGGTTACCCTGAAATAAAAACATTAAGTTTTAGGTACCCAAATTCTTTTGGGTTCTGAAGGGTTAGTATCATCAATTTTTCTTTTTATTATCCATTTCTTGTGTCTAGTTGGACATGTTGTTATAATATGTCCTAACTTGTTGCAGTGACTACAGTAGGACAATTTAGTTACTTTTTCTATATATCTGAAATCTACTTTGTATGCAATGTCTTGTTCAAGTACAAATTTTGGAGTTGGGTATATTTTGGGATATATTATGGTTTCTTCATTATCTGGGGGTGTATAACCTAATTCATTTTTCTTCTTACTTGATCTTCTAGCACCTTTTAATATTAAGGAGTTTTTATCATTCGTAAATTTTTCTAATGTGCTAGATAACTTTTTATTTTCTTCATTTAAAACCTTGAGTTCATTTCTTAGTTCATCTGAACTCTCCTGTTTTTCTAATTTGATTATTTGCTTATTTTTATCTTTTAGGTCTTCACATAATAATTCATTTCTTCTTTTAAGTTCAATTATTTGCTTTTCCAGTTCCTCATTTTCTATTTTTAGGTCTGAGTTAGTGTTTTCTAAACAAGTAATATTTTTCTTGCTTACTTTTAACAGTTTAGTTACTTCTCTATATTTGCTGTATAATTCATTGAAAGCTTCTTCTAAATTATCAGAATTTGAATCATTACAAGAATCGAAAGAGGAGTCAGAAGTTACCTTTTCTTCTGTATTTGCCATAAAAGCCAAGTTGGCTTCTTCTTCATCACTACTCGAGCTTGACTCACTGTCTGAGTTGCTGCTATTCTCCCATGCGGCTGCCATTGCCTTCTTTTTGTACTTCTTGAATTTTCTGAAGTTATCCTTCTTCTTGTTTTCACCTTTCTTAAGCTTTGGACATTCTGCTTTGATATGTCCAGGCTTCTTGCACTCATAGCATATCGGTTCTCCTTTCTTCAAATCCTTTCCTTCTGGCTTCCTAAATTCTTTATTTCTCTTGAAGAACCTTCTGCCAGACTGAAACTTCTTCTTCTTAGCTAGAATTTGTTGCAGTCTTCATGATAGCATTGCTTCTTCATTTTCACTATCCTCAATGCCTTCACTGTCATCTAAGCTTGCTTCTGATGATTCTTCTTCGGCTTTCAAAGCATTGGAGTGCTTTTTCTTGCTTGAGGACTCTCCCAGTCTCTCCATATTTATCTCATGGGCCATAAGGGACCCAATGAGCTTTTCCACAGACATCCTTTTCAGATCATTAGCTTCCTCAATAGCTGTTACCTTTGGGGTCCATGAGGATGGTAAGGATCTGAGAATTTTCCTTACCATGTCTCCAATCTCATAAGCTTTCCCTAGTCCAGCTAACCCATTTGTAATATCAGTGAATCGACTGAACATTTTAGTTATGGACTCACCTGATTGCATCTGAAATCTCTCATATTGTGTAACAAGAATGTCAATTCTTGTCTCCTTCACCTTGTCTGTGCCTTCATAGGTAATTCTGAGCTTTTCCCACATTTCCATTACGGATTTGCAGGCTGACACTCCATTGAACTCCTTTTTGCTGAGGGCACAGCATAGAATGCTTTTAGCCTTACAGTTCAAGGAAATCTTTTTCCTGACATCATCTGTCCACTGAGCCTTCTCATTTGTGACTAGGAGATCGCCTTCTTCTACTATGGACCAGATTTGATAATCGAAACCTTGCAGAAAATACTCCATCCTGGTCTTCCAATAAGCATAATCTTCACCATCGAAGAGAGGGGGTCGGTTGACAGAATGACCTTCAATGTTACTTTGGGCTGCCATGGATCTTTACTCTTCAGATCGTTGGATCTTCTTCTTTGTCGAAGAGACTCGCTCTGATACCACTTGCTGCCCAGTTGACGAGCCCAGAGGGGGGGTGAATGGGCCTTTCAAAAATTATTTGATTAATACCTGTACTTAAAACATTCACACAAAGACGTTCTTCGATGAAGGTTAGTGAAAGTTAGAATAAACAGCAAACACACATAGGAAATCAATCACACAACACACAGAGTTTATCCTGGTTCGGACCTCCTCTCCTTAGGAGTCCTACGTCCAGTCCCTGAGCAATAACTCAGGATTCCACTAACTAGGGTACAGACCCCCTATGGACACTACAACACCCAGCTCTGCTGGTCTTCCTTCACACGAAGGGGACTACAACACCCTGGATGCCCCACCAGGTCTTCCTTCACCACGAAGGGAACTATAACACCCTGGATACCCCACCAGGTCTTCCTTCACAATCAATCACAACTGGCAAAGTATCCACCCCATGAGGCATAGTGGGGGCAACTGCAGATGAAGTAGCTTGATTACTATCTGCAGAGTCATGAGTGTCATGTAATTTCCAAACCTGGTTGAACTCATCTCTCACCAGTTGGAGTTTGTAAGAGATATCCTCATTATAACTCTGCAAAGTGTTCATCCTTTGAGAGATTTGTTGAACAGTCTGAACCAGATTAGGAATTTCAGTAACCTTGTCAACACCTCTCTGTAGAGCTTCCTCAATGGACTGGACCTTATCATAGATTTCTGCATGAGTGAAAGCAGCTTTATTGAACACAAACTCAATGGTTTGTACTAACTAATCTGACCGAACAACTGTGAATCTATGAATTTGTTCCTGCCTTTCTACATTTTCAGACAGCCTCTGCTCAATAGTTTCCATCCTACTGTCAAAATGCAAGCATGTTGCTCCATCTTGGTATTCAAAGTATCAAAGGAACTATGGACTACAACAAATTGCTCTTCCAGAAAATTAAGAAGACTAGATGGAATTTAAGCTTCTGCGGAGGATAAGGAAGGAATATCATGCATAGATGGAAAATATCCAGAAGGAGGAAGGTGAGATATGTGGAGGATCTGATCCTAGATCATCAGCTGTAGGGATATGAGTAGGAGAGGGAATAGGCAAATTCCCTTCCAATACAGTATCCTCATGAACAACATCCCTCTGAATTCTCTGCTCTTCTTCATCTTGCTGAGGTTGTTCCATACCCAAATTCTCATCAACATGTACTTGGGGTGCCAAATCAAGCTTCATAAATTTCTCAATGTGAGCCAAGTCATATGTATGAAACTTGGCTATTTTCTAAACTTTAGTAGCACCCAAGGGTATGTCCAACTGCTGAAAGATTGCGGAAAAATGTGCTGCATAAGGCAGACTTCATCTCAACTTCGGCTTGGTTACTTCATGAAGCAGTTGACAAATAATGGTTGCTAAATTGACTTTTTCTCTCTTAATCAAGCAAAACATGAGAAATCTTTGTAGACTAGTGACTCTTTGCCTCCATCCTCCTTGAGGAGTTAGAATTGTAGTACACCAATGATGCAACATTCAATTTGCAGGAGGAAATCTGTTTGCATTCAATTGTGTCACCTTTGTCTGATTGATGTTATGTACATTGTGTGGCAGACCAGTTAAAACTGAATACGCTTCATGTGCACAGAACTGAAAATTTTGAGGGTTATGACCCTCATTTGGTATATTCAACAACTGACTCACAATAGCATTTGTGAGTATAATAGGAACTCCCCTTACGCTGGACTCTAGAGTATGCTTTTTACTGATCAAATTTCTAAAAAACTCTTGGACCAAAATAGGATAGTATATCTTATGCTCACTTATAAAGTCTGTCCAGCCCTGAAATTCTAGCATACCAAGAAGTTCTGGCAGAGAGTTGATCATACCTCCATCATGAATGTTGATGATCCTGGGATGCAGGATGACCTTGATCTCAGTGATCAATCTTCTCACATTCGAAGAAGGAGATTAAGACTCTTCATCATCAGATTCATCATCACCAGATTCTGATTCTTCTTCTTCTTGGTCTAAGTTCTGTGTGGGTACTTCAAAACAGGCTTCCTTGTCAGGTTCCTTTTGAACTTCAGTATTGTCCTGTACATCAACCTCATTACCGTTGATCTTTTCTTCTTCAGACTGCTCTTCTCCACTGGCACTTGATTTCTGAGACGGAGACGGCTGCTTGCCCTGGACTTCCTGACTGCTAGAATCACCATCGGAACCCTGGGGATTAGGGCTTCTGTCAGGAGACATTTGAGATTGCACATTCTGGGAACTTCGCTGATTGGAAACATCCTCATCTGAGCTGCTCAACTCTACAAACTCCAGCTTCTTCTTGCCCTTAGAAAAGTTCTTTTCTTTTGCAGTGCGGGGGTGAATCTACGACTTTAAAAAGACGGGACTGCGGTCTTTTGTTCTCGAATCTCAATCCCCTTTGCAGGATCATTACGTGCCTTTGTGCGCCTTTCTGGTATAGAAGGTTCGACTTCTTTCCTCTTCCCTCCACGACTAGATTGCATCTTCGGAGCCATGAGTAGATGGGCAGATTATCAGAGAATGAAGAAAAATGCAGTTGCAGAAAGAGGGTTTTCGAAGAGAGTTTGAGAGGGATGAAGGCAGGAATTTCAAAACTACTTTTAAGAGATGAGAAGTCCAAAGAGACGTGACTCTTGATGCATAGACCTATCCTAGGAATGTAGAGAACCTGTGGAGCAACGAAAGCATATCATGTTCCAACAACACGAGACAGAGTAGCGTCAACTCTAATGTGAAAAGTGTCAACCCTAAGAGATTAAGACCAGTGCAGAACTAGGAAAAAGAAATTCTGAAATGGGAGCAAATCATTACAATACTCTAAACTTCTAGAAAGTTTTGATAGAGTTAACAACACTTATATTCCTTTCTCTTCTCTTCTCATTATCAATGAGATTAATGGTTTGACGATCATAAAAGTTAGGTTAACCATTAAAAACATTGACCTATTCATAAGAATAAACAACAGAGAAGAAAAAATAATCCTTCAAAAAGACAAATTGCAACTTTATGCAACCAATTACTCAAGTCATGTAACATGGTGATCTTGGAAGGATAACTGGACAAAACAGAGATACAATGAGTTGAAAAAAAATCTAGCTTGATTTTTCTAGAACTTTTTGAATGTTTTCAAAAAAAAAATTAATTTAGTCCAAATGAACAGTCTGATTTCCCTTTCTTTTTCATGCAAGAGCCCATGCTTTTTACACACCAGAGCTCCTGATTACTTAAATAGGGTAATCTTCTTGTTTCAAGGAAAGTGTGTATCTTTTCATGTGAGAATTCATGTTGATTAGACACTGGAATTCCTAGTTACTCAAAATACACAAATGAAAATTTTAATGATCCTGAGCAGAATTAACTAGCTCATCATGACATACAATGAATCCACTGATTTTACCAGTGATTTGCAGTTTCTCTGAGCATAGCCATTGTTCTGTCATTTGGAAGACTTTAAATTTTCAAGTTTATGAGAGCTTTCTGAATCAGGAAGATTTTTCAAGACAAGGTATCTCAATCTGTTTTGAAAATCTAACCAGAGAAACCAAGTTACAAAAAAAAATCAGAGATTGATAAAAAGCAATTCTCACTTGATGAATTAATTTCTGCACTGTTATTTAACCTCTTGAATTTTTCAAAGACTTTTAAAGGTTAAACTAGACATTGATAATCCACAAACCACAATCTTTTACTTTTAGAGATGGAGGAATTTAAAACAAATATGAGTGAATTTAACTCCCCCTGAGACTTTGCCTAGTAATTCAGATTATCACAATGAAATTACTCCCCCTCAAGGACTGACTCTCTAAAATAAGAAGGAGAAAGAACAAAGGACTCCCCCTCAACAGTTGTATAGAAGACCCTTGGTACTTGGCAGAGACATATACTCATGCATAGTGAAAGATTCCAGACAAGCTTAACTTGTCCTTCTTCAAGTCACCATTTGATATACCAAATAGGCCAATGCAATGTGAGAAGCAAGATTTTATTTGCTAGAAGAAGGAAAACTTATTTTCAGAATGGAAGTAAAGGTGTATGAATTGAAAAGAATGGCAAAACGTTTGGAGTGAAAGAGATAGTGTCGACTCTCTTGCCAAAAGAGTCGACCTAAGTCTGGACAGTCAAGTCAGAAACACTGAGATATTTCCTCTTCATAAATTTCACAAGAGCTGATCACATTCCATCCAACTCATCTGACCAATTGAACCACCAAGCATAAGCTTTCAACCAATTTCCATCCCTCTAACTTGACAGAAATCACCAAGAAGATTTAACAGCAGGCAGCAAGAACTTTATCACATTACAAACAATCACTCAGGCAAGCATTCACAGTAATTTCAACACAGTCAATCATGAATCAAGTAAGCAAAGGCCAAGTTCTCTTCTCAAACAAGAATATCTTTCATTGCACAAAGGTTTAGTGAAGATATCAACAATTTGTTTTGAAGTTTCAACAAAGTGCAATTCAAAAGAATTTTTGCTTACTTCATCTCTTAAAAAGTGATGTCTGATTTCTATGTGATTTGTCCTAGAGTGCTGGATTAGATTTTTAGCCAAACTAATTGCACTAGTGTTATCACACAAAATTGGGACACATCCAAGATCCACTTGGTAGTCTTGAAGTTGATGTTTAATCCATAACACTTGAGTGCCACAGCTCCCTACAGCAACATACTCTGTTTTTGCCGTAGAGAGAGCAACTGAGTGTTGTTTCTTGGAAGCCCAAGAGACTAAACACCCTCCCAAAAATTGGCAATAGCCACTAGTACTCTTTCTGTCCAACTTACATCTAGCATAATCAGCATCTGAGTAAGATATCAAGTTAAACTCACTAGATGCAGGATACCATAATCCCAACTCATGAGTTCCTACAAGGTATCTGAAAATTCTTTTTGTAGCACTCATGTGGGATTCTCTAGGACTAGCCTGAAATCTAGTACACATACACAATGACAATTGTATATCTGGTCTATATGCTATTAAATAGAGCAAAGATCCAATCATACCTCTGTAAATTTTTGGGTCTACAGGGTTACCTTTCAAATCAACATCCAAACTCAAAATGGTGCTCATCGGAGTTGCCATGGCTTTGGTATTTTCCATCTTGTATTTTTTTAGCAAGTCTTGAATGTATTTTGACTGATTTATAAAGGTTCCATCCTTTGTTTGAACAACCTACAATCCAAGAAAGAATTTTAGTTCTCCCATTAAACTCATTTCAAATTCATTAGTCATTAATTCAACAAATTCTTTACACAATGAAGATTTTGTTGATCCAAAGATTATGTCATCAACATAAATTTGGACCAGCAAAATGTCATTTCCTTGAACTTTAGTAAAGAGTGTTTGATACTTTACCTCTTGAATACCCTTTACCTATAAGAAATGAGCTCAACCTATCATACCATGCCCTGGCAGCTTGCTTCAGACCATATAAGGTTTTATCCAATTTAAACACACGATCAGGAATGTTAGTACATTCAAAACCAGGAGGTTGTTCAACATAAATTTCCTCCTTAATCAATCCATTCAAAAATGCACTTTTAACATCCATTTGCTGCAGTTTAATACCATGAGCACATGCAAAAGAAAGCAAAATTCAAATTGCTTCAATCCTAGCTACTGGAGCAAAAGACTCTTCAAAATCTAGTCCAAATTTCTGATTATAGCCTTTCGCTACAAGCCTAGCCTTGTTTCTAATTATCTTTCCATCTTCACTGGTTTTGTTTCTAAAAACCCATTTGGTTCCAATAACTCCTTGAGAAGAAGGTCTTGGAACCAAATGCCACACATTATTCCTTTCAAATTGATTTAATTCGCCATGCATGGCATTAATCCAGAAGGCATCTTTTAGAGCATCCTCAACATTCTTATGTTCAATTTGAGAAACAAGAGCCATTTGATCAAGTTTAGAAATAACTTTAAAATGAGATCTTGTCCTAGGAGGATCAAGTAAATTACCAATTATACTTTCTTGAGGATGATCTCTCAGCATTCTTATGTTCAGCTGATCTCTTTCTCTGTCTGCAACTTCTGACTCCCTTACATTATAGCCATCTGAATTTTTCTTTGTTGCTGATTCCTTTTCTTCTTGGTCTTTAGAATCCTCTCCTTCCAGAAACTCTCCATTTTCTTTTTCTCTACACAAATCAACGTCAAATTCATCAAATGTGATATGAGGAGATTCTTCAACAACTTGATCTTTTACATTAAAGACTCTATAAACTCTTGAATGATCAGAATAACCAAGGAAGATCCCTAAATCACTCTTAAGCTCAAATTTATCCAAGTCATGTTTATTGTTAATGAGAATAAAACACTTGGCACCAAACACTTTAAAATGAGCAATGGAAGGTTTCTTACCTTTAGTAGTTCATAAGGAGTCTTTTTGCTAAGAGGCCTTACCATTGCACGGTTTATGATGTAACAAGAAGTGTTTACTGCCTCTGCCCAGAACTTTCTTGGCAGACCACTCTCAATCAGCATTGTTCTTGCCATCTCTACAAGAGTCTAGTTTCTTCTTTCTACAACTCCATTTTGTTCAGGAGTTCTTGGTGATGAAAACTTGTGGGAAACCCCTTCTTCCCTATAAAAAGTGTCAAAATCAGTATTCTCAAACTCACCACCATGATCAGACATGATTGAAATAATTTTGAATTTTCCTTCCTGAGCAATTTTCTTGTAAAACTCATGAAATTCTATGAAAGTATCATTTTTGTGAGCAAGAAAGAAAACCCAAGTAAATCTAGAGATGTCATCAACAAGAACATATCCAAACATTTTTCCATTTAAGTTGTTTGTCCTTGTGGGTCCAAACAGATCCATGTGGATAAGCTCAAAAGGTTTAGTGGACTGACTTTCTGGTCTACTTTTAAAGGATTTTCTTGTTTGCTTACCTTATGAACATGCTTCACAGAGTTTCAAATTTTGTTTGAAGGAAATTTCAGGTAAGCCCTTAACCATGTTAAATTTTACCAACTCATGAAGCATGTTGTAGCTAACATGACCTAGTCTACGATGTCACAAGCAAGCAAGATCATTTTTATTTGCAGTCTGACACAAATTGGTGTTTTCAGGTTCATTAAGATCGACCATGTACACATTATTTATTCTTTTTCTAGTGAATTTTACATAATCAGAATTAGGTTCAAAAATAGTACAGTCAAGATAGTCAAAAATTACCTTATGACCCTTGTCACACAATTGGCTTATACTCAGGAGGTTGTACTCCAATTCTTCCACCAGAAGAGCACCATCAATTGAGTTGGAAATATTTCTGCCTACCTTACCTGAACCAACAATCTTACCTTTATTACTTCCTCCAAAGGTAACATGCCCAGCCTTCTTTTCAGACAAAAGACAAAATTTATCCTTGTCTCCAGTCATATGTCTTGAACAACCACTATCTAGATACCACATGTTGTTCTTGGCTGTAAGATATACCTGAACACACAATCAAAGAAAATTCTTTGGAACCCAAGTACATTTGGGTCCCACCATACCACCCAGATCACAGACATAAGAAAGTAAATTCTTTGGAATCCAAATTTGTTTCTTCACTACGAAATTGCTTTTGTTCTTAAAATCATGTTGGTTTTTGTTTTCCTTTCTGTTACCATGGTGTTTTGGAACATTTTCATTTTTTATCAAACTTTTTAGCAACACTTCCAGAATAGGACCTGAACCAGGTTTGATTCCTCAGTCCTTTAGGATATTGAGTTCTATCAAATCCAGCAAAATCATAGATTTGTGTTGACACTCTGAAGGGATAGTGTCAACCTACATGATTCCATTCTGATCTGTTTTGAGTATTTGTATGAGTTGGTCTTGACCTACTATATGCCTACCTGGTGTGAGGCCAATTCTGTAATGGTGTTGGCCTATCATGAGTCCATTTTCTCAAATTTTGTGACTTTGTGTATGATGGTGTCAACCTATCATAGGCATAGTGTCGACCTTTGTAGGTAGAAGATTTCATATTTTTGTTCCTATGAAATGTTGGTTCCTTTACTACATTTGTTTTTTTCTTTTTGTTCAATTTTTTATTGTAAGTAATTTTTGTTGTTTCTCCCTTTTTATTTTCTTGTTCATTTTTCCCATTCATTTGCCTTGTTGAGGTGGAAGCTTCTGAAATTTTTGAAGAGGTGAAAGTGCTGGTTTTCAATCCTACCTCTTTCTTCTTTGAGGGATTAAATCCTAACCCTTCCTTGTTGAAGTTTACTTTTGTTCCTAGTAAAGCTTCAAGATTGATTTTGTTACTAAAAAATCTTTCCAAAGCTTTCTGTCTTTTGGTTATTTCTTTTTGCAAAACTTCAAGTTCCTTTTTCAATTCAATATTGACACTATTTAAGGACACATTTTTCTCAGCTTTAAGAGCTATTTCATTAATGCTTTCAATATTTTGAATCTTCAATTCATTAACAACTTTTAGAGCATTAACTTCTTTAGTCAATTCTTTTTCTTTCTCTTCTGTTAAAGTGTTTAAAACAAGATGATTTATCTTTCTCTTGAGCACTTTATTTTCTTTTTTGAGTTCATCATATTGATCCAACAGTTCAAAATAAACATGCTCCCAGTCATTCAAGGTAAAATCTTTGAAAGGAGAACTTACTGTGGACGCAACGTTCGCCGCACTCCCGGTGACTGTGGGATCCTCCGGTCGTTCACGGACGTCGCCGCTCCCTCGTTGGTGATGAAGGGTTGTTGGTTGACCTCGTTGACTCCTCAGTTGACTGAGTTGACTGAGGAGAAAATAAAGAAAACCACAAAGGAAAGGGAGATGTTGCGATCGCCAGGGCTTACCTGTGCCCAAGGAGGTGTTGTGATCACGTTGGTGCAGTAGCCACGCGTAATGGTGGATTGTGGGACTCCAACTTCTCCTTCTTCGGCCGGCCAAAGAACGAGAGCTCCACAGTCTTGTCCAAGTGTTCTTGCCACAAAAGCTCTATTCGACTCTAAGGAATGTAGTGAATGTTCAAAACGAAAGGAAAAGGCCCAAAAGGAGAGTCTCGTACCGGTTACGGGCTTGAGAAGAGGGGTGGCCAAGTGTTATGACTACCCTTCTTCCCTCCATTTTTTTGGTTGGGAAACCCCTTTCTAGGTGTGTAGGAGGGTGCCCTACATGCCTAGGGTGTGTATGTGGGTGTGTATGACATGCAAAAAACTAAAGGAAAAGAGAGAGAGGGAGAAGGAGAAAAGGGAGGTGATCCTCCTTGTTTGGCGTTGTTGACTCCTTGCTGGGCTCCTCCAGCTCGGGATGAAGCCTCCTAGACATCCCAAATGATGAGAGGAAGAGGAAGAAGGATGATGGAAGGTAGGGTACACTTTTCTCTCTCTTCTCTCCAAGTGACAAAGTGTGGACGTCCAGCCTCTCCTCCCCTCACTTAGAAGGCTAAGGGGGGACATAAATAGGCAGTGGGGTTGGAGTTCAGAGCCTTGGATGCTCAAGTGTGAAGAAACACACTTGCACACTTGGCAATCCATGTGCTTATGCTCCGACCAATGAGGAGAGGTCAAGTAGGATTTTTACTGGGTCAATGGGGTGCCAAGGTGGCCCATATACCCGTTGGGAATGACTATATGCATTGCATGGCCGAGAGAATGGCGCTAGTGGGCTGGAATCTCGGGCAGTTGCGCAGACCAAGTAAAACCAGGTTGACGTCAAACGATGCCGCCGCCAACCCCATGCAGGCGTCAACATAGGTGGACACCAACTAGAGTCAGCGTCCATGGGGATTGCCGCCAACATGCAGTCAGCGGCAATCGATGCTGTCGTCTACATGGGATCTGAGGCAAGTCAACAAATGATCAAACGGGCCTTATTAGGCCAAGAAACCACGCGGGGATGGGCCAAATCTCACGTCTACAAATGCCCCTCCGAGACATCCGGTCTTGCAAGGGAGCAGAGCGGACTGAAAGGTTGGTGTCTCGGTAAACAAAGGACGTAGAGATTTGATGAAAGGGACCATCTCCGAAGATAGGAATTCTAGCAAGCCATACGAATGAGTTAGGCCAGAAATCAATGACGAATCGTCTGAGAGACAAATGAGGATAAGAGGGAGGGTGATCTACCTATGTAACTACAACTGCGACCCAACGATAGGGTCCCTGGCATTGCCGTGTTGGACTTTGACTAGTTTCTGGTGTGTCTGAGTCAAAGGAGTTGTAATATGAACGGTTGAATCAAGGGGGCCTCATAACTGGAGCTCGTCTGGGCTCGCTGACCTAATTAGGACGTCTGTCCAGATTTAGGGGGTTGTGGAGACAAGGGATTGATTGATCTCTCAAAGGACTAAAATCAATGTTTGGAAAGCCTGAAGTCCAGAATTAACCTCATGGCTGGTGAACGGTTCACATGAACTTAATAAGGCTGCATTGACTACTTGTGATATGCATGGTGGGACAAGTTCCCGAAGGGGGACAACAAAGGCCCGAAATCGGCTCAAATATAAAAGAGATGCTGACCCGGTAGGCCACCTGAATTGGGGAGCCACAAAGTAATTGAGGAACATGTCCTTTTTTTTTTTTTGAGTTAGCAAGAAAGCGGTTAGGAGTGCATGCTGGTGTGGGTTTCCTATCTAAAATGAAAGTTAGAACCAGAGGAAAATTCTAAGGCCATACGAATAACTGAGAGATCGCAAACCCGTCATTGTTTTTAGTAAAGGGGAACTCGGGGTTCACGGTTGTCATGTTATTCACCTCTGGTGGGGTCCTATGTTAGACATACCTGTTTGACACTCACGGTCGCATGAGTGTTCCAAAGTTAAAGCGTGGCTTTTGCTTAAATATCTGCAAGACAACTTGAAGCACAAGATAAGAATATAATGACCATATAAAGCTTTAAAAATCCTGGGAGGTAAACGTCCACCCCGATTGCCGCCAAGTTATCATAGACGTCCACTCTTGCTGCCGTTAATAGTAAACTGGCGTCCAACGATATGGACGTTTACTTGCCAGCGGATCAGGCCGAAAAAATAGGTATTGGGAGTCTACAAGGACTCTTCTATCTTCTTCCTTTGTCCTTTCCTTTCCCAATTACGAACCAGAGGACCCAAGGACGGACTGAAGCAGAAAACATGGCCTCTTCATCGACCGGAAAGTCCATGAGCATGAACCCGGGGATTCTGAGCGAGGTTCCGGGGCATCTAAGCACCAGACTAGCCAATGGAGAGCTAAGTAATGTATGTTTCTGCTCTTACTTGGGCTAAAAAATGCCCCAAAACTCTGCCTGACAGCACTTCTTGATGCAAGAAGTGCATGCTTTCCCGAGTCAAGGCCAAGTGCGGGCCTTCTCCTGGCTAGTGAATCTGATGAGTGCCATTACTCTGGATATGAGGAGTTTCATTGGAATGTAGAACTTGAATTTCATGGTGGTGCTGGCAAAGAATATGAAGGAGATGTGGTGGGGTTTCGACGCTCTAGGAGCACTCGTGGAGCGGTCGCAACCACACACACACACATTTGTGTTCCAGGGGTTCGAAGCGAGTGTGCTATTAGAAGAGGTGGAATTGTTTCTGGGGTGGAGGCACTGCTTAGAGTACGATGTGATGACTCCTCTTCTCCCGTGGGAAGAGATCCTAGTGGACATCGTACAAGACAAGAAGGAGGTGCTGAGGATGACGAACAAACATGGGATCTTCCTGGACCGGCTGGCCTGGTGGTTGATCCAGCATGCAAGGGAGATTGGCGGGGAGAGGGCAAGCCGAGGACTGACACTTTTTATGGCTGGAGTGTTTTTGTTCCCCACTAGCAGCGACTTCCTCCTCTACAAGCATGTGGGGATCCTGTCTCTGCTGTGGCGTGGGCAGTCACTTGCCCCTGCAGTGCTGGCACACCTCTACAGCTCCCTGACCACGATGAGCCTAGGTGGACGCACATGCGGGAGCTTGTTCCTGCATCAGGTATGGATGGAGGCTCATTTGAAATTTGATTTCACTGAGAAGCAGCCTACCCCCTCCAGAATCTTCCTTCGGAGTTCGGTGCATTGCAGCAGGGCATGGTATGAGCCAGAAGATGAGATCAAGTGTGTGACAGCACACTTGAAGAGTAGAGACGCCTGGCAAGACTACCTGGGGTACTTCCCAATGGAGGATTTCATTGTCAGGCCACTGTTTATAAGGACTATTGAGTTCAGGGTTCGAACCAGGGAGGATAGAGATTTGTGGCTGGCGGGTGCAGATCAGATGGTGGTGTACCAACCACATCGATGCCAGTGTCAGCTCGGAATACCACGGGGAATTCCAGCTTCATCCCACTGTACCGATATGATCATTGGGGGGAAGAACGAGAAGCTTATGAAGAAGGCTAAGAAGACTTGGGAAAGGTATACAGTGAGTAAGAAGGTGGGCCAGGCATTGCAGGAGAGCTGGGAGGATATATGGAAGTATGAGGAGTACATTGACACTATTCACCGTATTTCTTGTGATTTTTATATGGCTTGTAGAGCGAAATGATGTACTTTCCTGCTTTCAATAAGTGTGACACAAGTTAGAATGAATAAACAATGAGTTGCATTGTGTCCAATTGTGTTGAATGGCTTGAGTTGTGTGGATTAGATCCAATGGAGTGTCAAATAGCCTTCAATTGAGTGAATTGAGTGTTCTGTGAGGACTGAGTGCGAAGGGATTGGCATCCACATCGATGGATGCACAATAACAGGTAGACGGCCATAGGTATGCCGTTAACCACCAGGAAGACAGTCAACGTCCTGATAAGTGGCCACCTACTTCAAAGTAGATGTCCACCACCCGGTCGTTGACCAGATATCGAGGTCTGACAGGGATGCCTCGGGGCCAGACATAGACGGCCACCGTTAGCCGTCAAGAGAAATCAACGGTCAGACAAGTGACGTCAAATGATATGTAGACGACGGCCCCACTTGATGTTAATTTCAAAATATCAGCTTTTGTTAAACGGCGCGTCACCGGCGCCTCTTCACCTGCCATAACCGCCGGAGACGCTTCTTCTTCCTTCACACACCTCTTTACTCTTTTCTGAAACCCTTCCTCCCTTTCTAATCCATCAAACCCTCCCAAATTCCTTTTCTCTTTCTGCATTTCTTTACCCTTTTCGGATTCTTCTCCTAAATGGAGAGGGAGAAACGCCTGGAAACGGTACTGTGGACTCGGCCCCAACCGAGGGAAGAGGAGGAAGAAGGGACTGCGGAGGAGAGCATGGCGGAGGAAGAAATGACTACGGCGGCCGGTGGTGATGGCGTGCCGGAGGGGGAAGGATCGGATGGTGATGGAGAGGGGGAAGAAACAGAGGCGGAAGTGGCCGGGAGACACCAACGACGACCCAAGGTAGGCCAATCAAACCATAAAAACCCTTGTGTGGATGTGTACAAAGTGGAAAAGGGGGGGAAACAGGGGAGAACCCAGTGGTTTTGACAGGAATTTGATGTCCACACTGGTAGATGTCGGGTTCCTCTTGATGTCTAGATGCTGGCCATCAAGAGGAACTTGACGTCAAGGTATGGACATCAACTATTAGAACCCGACGGCCATCCCCTTGCCTCCAACTCTATGTAAATGACATACCCCTTGCCGTCAACTTCTCCTTAACGGCAATCGATGCTGGCGTTGACTTTTCTATGTTTTTGAAGGGCAAAGGTAGAATGAGGAGCAGAGTGACCTGGGACCTATGTTGGGCGTGGTACCGGGCGCTGCCAGAGGCCCAGCAGACCAGGATTGCCCGGATGGGGTTTGGACATCTACTGTCGGTGCACCCATTCCACGTGGACGTACCGTACTTAGAGGCGCTGAGAGAGAGGTGGGAGGAGGATTGCAAGGCATTCATCATGCCTTGGGGACACATGATACCCACATTGGAGGATGTGGCGTATCTGACTGGACTACCAGTTCAGGGAGAGCCGGTGGTGGGACAAGAGAGGAGGGACTACCACGATGACGTGGTGGAGCTGTTGGGGCCAGAGTTTGTGGCTGGCAGGAGGAGACCGATCCAGAGCATTCTGCTCGGGTCACTGTCGGAGGCCGTTGGACTGAGAGGAGGAAGGAGAGCCCCCTAGAGACACTAGATGAGTTCTATACCGGAGTATGGCGGTCGATCCGGTTAGGGGACCGGAGCGAGGAGAGATCAGTCTGGATTTTCCTCGCCTACCTGTTCGGGCGTCTTCTCTTCGCGATGCAGTCATCTCAGATGAACTGCAAGTTCATGCTCCTACTCTGGGACCTTGAGCAGGCAGGTAGGTACGCTTGGGGCGCCGCGATGCTGGGGCATCTCTTCTCACTCCTCCCCAGTAGCTCGCGGCGTTCTCAGAGCACCGGGGGCTTCACCCCTTTCCTACAGGTACGCAAATTTTCTTTCATGCTCATCATTGAATTAAATTGATAAACTGCCTGACTGACATTGCTTTTCTTCTTGCAGATCTGGGGGTACACTCGCTTCCCCATGGGACGCGGGGTACAGAGAGAGGGTAGCCAGGCCATGGTCCCCATCATGGCCCGGTGGGAGGTGACGCCCGATCCGTGGGTGATAGACCGGCATGCAGAGGACGTACGGGCGGCACTGAACCACTACCCCCATGACCAGGTACAAATTTCAACTAGCTCTCCTTCTTCCTTTCAATTGCTCTTTAATGTGACTGACCAATGTTCTCCTTTTGCAGGTGGTTTGGACTCTGTATGTGGGGGAGGCAGATGTATCCCACCCGACGGCGGTGGCAAGTCGGCCGCTCTTCGACCGCCACCTCCTCTGCTCTGCATGGGGACGTGCGAGCCCCTCTACCTTGAGCTGGTGGTGCGGACTCTGGGTTGGCATCAGCCGGCCGTAGAGGTACCCTCTCTAGGGAGAGAGGGGCACTCCCGCCGACGCTTCTTTGCTGAGGACATGGATTGGGGCAAGGAGCACCGGAGCACGGTTGCCTACTGGCAAGCCAGAGGGGAGCAGATCCACCGCCACATCGACCTCCAGGACAGCTCGGCATACCTGAAGAGCTACAGCGCACGCTACGTCGGGCGACTCCGACTAGACCGGCGAGTGGTGAGTGAACTTCTAACTCTAGTCCTTGTCATTTAATTGATTAAATTCTAACCTTGAAGTGTGAATGACAGATGTCGGAGTCCCAGGCGGTGCGGCTGCTTGAGGGGAGGTTTGCGGTGCAAGCCGTGGAGCTAGAGAGGCTCTGCGCGGAGATACTGACGCTGGTAAGCCACATCTCACCAATGATTTAAAATTTGAAATTATTTGATTTGATTTCTGACCAAGGTATGGTGAATGTAGAAGGGAGAGCTAGCGAGGGTGCAGGCGCGCAGAGACGTGGGGGCGGGTTCGTCTGCACAGCCAGCCAGAGGGGACCTGGCGGTCCGATTACAGGAGGCCCTGGACCGGGCGCAGGCGAGGGTCCAGGAGCTCAAGGCGAGGACTCGATAGCTGGAGTCAGAGGTGAGATACTGAATCACTACCTTTTCTGCACATGATTTGTTTGACCTGACATGTTTTCTCATTTATGTGCAGCGACAGGGAGGAGTGGCATCTGCGGCTGGAGTTGTCGAGGGTGGAGGGTCGCCTGCTTGAGGCGAGGGAGCGGGAGAAGGAGGCGAGGGAGCGAGAGAGAGATGCAGAGAGGGATCGGGCAGAGATTGCCATGAGCTATGAGATTTTGAAGGACCGAGTGCTGAAGAAGCGCCGGGAGCAGCAGCGGTAGGCCCAGTAGGAGGCGCAGGGGAGGACGAGGTCGGCCTTCGCATCACTTGACGACATTGTGTCCCTAGGGGACCCGTCAGTGGTGCGAGGAGGGCTACGAACTGAGGCGTCGGCGGCGACGAGACCTCCTCTCCCAGACCGGCGTCGGGAGAGAGAGGAGGAGGAGGTGAGCAGCTCACGTAGGTAGAGGCCTAGTGAGGGAGAGAGGAGAGAGGAGTGAGTTGTACTACCAGGGGTATGCCCCTGTCATGATATGTACAGAACTTTATCCTTTATAGTGGACTTTTGTGGATTTTATACTTGTTGTGCTTGAATGGTTTGCCTTTGTGCTTTGATTCCTGCATCCACAACACTTAAAAGGAAAAAAGTTAGTGTAGATCTGTCTTTAGCTCCTTGCCTAAAAGATATATCTTTCTTGAGATCTGGTCAAGGGGCTAATTTCTAATTAAAGATAGGAACGTAAATAAAACAGCGAAGGGAAATATGTACATGCATTTTTTTTAGTAAGAAAATAAGGAAAACGTTAGTATATATACATGATACCACTAATTTTTTTTGGATTTTGAATTTTCCTGATTTTTTTTGTTTTTTTTTAATAAAAGGAAAGGTATGTACATGGTAAAACTATATACATCGTGAGACTCTTTCTATCTTTTTGTTTTTTTTTTTTTTTGATTTTTTTTTTTTTGAATTTTTGGACTATAAAACACATATTCATCACAGGTCAAGGTATAAGGTCCTCATAATCAACTTAGCCACATAGGCCATGAGCAAGGAGGATTGTGCATGAAATCCTTGATATTGGAGACTGCCCCTAGCCTTCTTGATATTTTCCACTATGGAGGGTCTTATAAGGTCAAGTTGCCCCTAGAGGGAGAAATTGGAAGAAATAAATAGAAGGTCATGTGAGGATTTGGTTCAAACCACTTTTTGTTTCCAAACCAATATTTCACACTAAAAGACTTGGTCAACAATTATTTTCAGGGGTATTTTTCATTTCATTTCATTTCTGGGGTGGAGGTACGTACTATTTGCTACCTCTTTGATTTGGTCAACCTTTTTCTGGGTGCGTACTTTTTGCTACCCTTTTTTGACCTTCTTGGCTTTTCTTTGCCCCTTTTAGGCTTGATTTATCATTTTGCCCTTTTGCATTTTGTTGATTGCCCCTGTTTATGGTGACCTTGTCTCTTAGGTGAGAGTGGGTGGTGCCCTACTCATGGTTTGCCCCTTTTTCCAAACTTGACCGAGTAAGAAGAGAATAGGGTTATATTGACCAAATTAGACCGTCCGAGTGTACTTATGATTTTCCAACTAAAGAACAGTACTCCAACATCGTGTGGTGTGTGAGGGGACCCTACCTTGCTAATGACCAAGTGAAAAGTAGAGTCTCAGACCCACGACATCGACAAGTGATGAATAACAAACTTGACCGACCGACTGACTACGGGTAGAACTTCTTGAGGTAGACTGCATTTCAGGGATGCAACAATTCAACTCCCTCGGAGTCAACTAACCTATAAGTGTTTCCTGAGTACGCTTCTTTGACAACGAACGGACCTTCCTAATTTTCTTGCAATTTACTCCTGGGACCTGGTGCCTTAATGATTTTTCGTTTTAGGACCAATTCACCCACTTTAAAATTTCTCTCAAGCACTCTTTTGGCATAAAAACGTGCAATTCTTTGGCGATAAACTTGTGCATGGTCAGCCGCTATCATTCACCTTTCATCTAAGAGTTTAAGTTGTGCCAACAAGGCCTCCCGACATTGATCGGGGTCAAGCTCGGAATCTAATTGAACTTGAAGCGAAGGGACGAAGATCTCATATGGGAGTATCACATCTGATTCGTATGTTAAAGTATAGGGGGTTTGCCCCGTAGGAGTTCGGACCGAGGTGCGATAAGCCCAAAGAGCCTCAACTAAGCGGTCTGGCCAGTCAGCATTGTTATGAGATTTGCAAGTTTTCTTTATGATTTTGATGAGAGTTTTATTAGTGGCTTTCGCTTGTCCATTACCTTGTGGATAATATGGGGATGAATGATGCAAATTAATGCCATATTTACCACACATGTCGCGGAGCTCCTGTGAAGTGAATTGCGGTTCATTGTCAGTGACGATGTCCCGAGGCATGCCAAATCTTGCAAGAATGTTGCACTTGATGAACTTGACGACTGTTGAAGCTTTGACTTCTATGAATGCTTCCGCTTCAGCCCACTTTGTGAAGTATTCGGTGGCAGTCAGAATGAAGGACTTCTTACAGATTTCTCTAGTTTTGTCCGCGAGTGGACCGACCACATCGAATGCCCACATGGCGAAAGTCCATGGAGCAATGAGAGGGTGAAGAGAAGAGAAAGGAGCATGAATTTTGTCACCGTGCAATTGGCATTTAGCACAATGATGGACAAAGTGACAACAATCTTCTTCCATGGTAGGCCAGTAATAGTGTCTTAGCAATTTTTGGGCAATTGCTCTACCATTGACATGGCCACCACATTCACTGGAGTGAGCGGCTTCAACAATGCTTTGAG
Organism: Colocasia esculenta; assembly: GCA_014218235.1. Lineage (NCBI taxonomy): Eukaryota > Viridiplantae > Streptophyta > Magnoliopsida > Alismatales > Araceae > Colocasia > Colocasia esculenta. The sequence continues at coordinate 91,027,636 of CM024760.1, forward strand.
ATTCGATCTCATCGAGGCAATGAAGATAGACCCCACTGAGGGACTTCTTGTAAAGAATGTCACCTATGATCTTGTAACACTCTGAGATGCGGCGAATGGCTCATCTGTCAGCAGAGGTGGCATAATCGGGGAAGGATCCATCTTTGAGAAAGTTTTTGATGTCAAAATACCAAGGATGACCATCTTCGAGGTCGATTTCAGGCTCTTTTGAGAGGGCATGGACTCGAAGGGAGGGAGACTTGAGTTGAGAAAACCAAGGATCAACATGAGAAGGGACTCTTAATCTTTGAACCGAGACGGTTTCGGAAGACCTCCCTAACAGAATAGGGATGGAAGAAGCCAGGGAGGCGAGAGAATCTGCCAGAATGTTTTGAGCCCTAAGTGTGTGGACTAGGGTGAGCTTCCTAAACTGCCAGACTACCTTTCCTACCAATTCTTGGTATGGTTTCAACTTGGGATCCTGGGTCTGATACTTGCTGAGAGACTGCCGGAGTATCAACTGCGAATCTCCAATAATCCTTAACTCCTTGACTCCGAGCAGTAATGCCATTTTCAGCCCAACTAGGAGTGATTCATACTCGGCCACATTATTTGTGGCAGGAAAGGTTAATTGATAGGTGTGCGGAATGACTACCCCTTCCGGTGAGAGGAGGACTGCCCCTATTCCACACCCTTTGGAATTGAGAGCTCCGTCGAAGTAAAGTATCCATGAAGGTTCACCATCGATAATGGCTCCTAACTCTTCATCCGGAAAGCTTTCATCGACAAGAGAGTATGAAGGTAAGGGGTGGTGGGCCAAATGCTCGGCAATAGCATGCCCCTTGATTGACTTTTGGCTAACGTAGGTGATATCAAATTGATTAAGGAAACTTTGCCACCTTATCAACCGCTCAGTCTGGATGGGCTACTCAAGCAAGTACCGAATTGGGTCCATGCGCGCCAGAAGCTTCACCTCATGAGCTAGGAAATAATGCTTTAACTTCTGGGCAACCCAGAAGACGGCCACACACGTTCTTTCCATGGCAGTGTACTTTTTCTCGGCCTCATTGAACAGCTTGGATAAGTAGTACACCGCTCTCTCCTTCTTCTCATCGTCATATTGGGCCAAGACTGCTCCAGTTGAATCTTCAGTGGTTGACACATAGAGCAATAAAGGCCGACCTGGGACCGGAGGAGTGAGAACAGGGGGATTGAACAAATAACTCTTCAACTCTTCAAAGGCCTTTTGACATTTATCGTTCCAATCAAACTTAGCCTCTTCTTTAAGCATCTCATAGAAGGGCTTGCAACGGATTGAAAGCTGGGAGATAAATCTCCTAATGAACTGAAGTCTGCCAATTAGCCCTCTAACTTCTCTGATATTCCTAGGAGGAGGCATGTCGATTATTGCTTTGGCCTTGTTGGGGTCAATCTTGATTCCCCGCTTGCTAACTATGAACCCAAGAAACTTCCTAGAAGATACTCCAAAGACACACTTCTTAGGGTTCATTTTGAGCTTATGTTCTCTAGACTGTTGGAGAACTACCCGGAGGACTTCAGCATGGCCATGTCGAGTCTTTGATTTAACCAAGACATCATCCACATAGACCTCCATGTGCACATGCATCATGTCGTGAAAAATTGCCATCATTGCCCTTTGATAAGTTGCTCCCGCATTCTTAAATCTGAAGGGCATCACAACATAACAATAGGTCCCCCAAGGCGTTGTGAAAGAAGTTTTCTCCTGGTCTTCCTCGGCCAGACGGATCTGGTTATACCCAGAGAAACCATCCATAAATGACAACATCTCAAAGCCGGCAGTATTGTCCACTAGGACATCTACGTGTGGAAGAGGGAAATCGTCCTTTGGGCAAGCACGATTAAGGTCACGGAAATCTATACAGATCATAACCTTACCGTCCTTCTTCATCACAGGGACGATATTAGCTACCCATTGTGGATAAAGCACAACCCTAATGAATTTAGCCTTATGCAATTTGTCAACCTCCTCTTTGATCTTGAGTGCAAGCTTAGGATGTAGCCTCCTCAGCTTTTGTTTGACGGCCTTTGCGTCAGCTTTTAAGACTAACTGGTGCTCGACCAAAGAGGTGTCAAGTTCTGGCATGTCCTCGTAGGATCAAGCAAAACCATCGGAGAACTCTTTAAGGATAGCTACAAGGGCTTCTTCTTCTTCAACACTCAAGTTGGCACTGATCAAAACTACCTTTGGGGATTCTTTGGTGCCAAGGTTGACCTCTTTGGTTGGCTCGTCCGCAACCATGGTTGACTCATCGAACCTCTTTGTGCCATCCACATAGGAGCTCACTGGGTCCTCTTCTTCTGACCCAAGATCTCCCGGCTCACCCTTCTCATCGAAATCTAGTAGATAGACTCCTAAACCATCATCTACAGAGTCACCTTCTTCAAAATCAGCCTCTACAAGGGCAGGCTCCTCAATAAACTCAGGGACTTGACTCAACTTAGCACACCTCTCAGCTAAGGCCATGACATAACGAGCAGGGACTTGCCTACCCTTCTCTTTACGAACACATGGCTGAGAGGAACTAGACTCTTCTAAACTTAAACCCAACTCTAGACTTGACTCTAAGCCTGAATCTAAACTAGGATATAAACTAGAATCTACAGGACTACTATGTACAAAACTATGTACAGGGGAAGTGCCCCTAGGCGGGCAAGAGTGAGAGTCTAGGCTGGAAAGCGTCGGCCCCTGGCCGAACGGAAAAGACTCCAAAGAGGAAGGGTGCTCGATGGAGACCTTGCATTCCCACCTTTGAGAATTGGCATTTTTTTTTTCGGGAGTCAAGGCTCAAAACCATGAGTTGCTAACTCAAGGTTGCCCCGACAGGCTAGGTGAGGAATGGAGAAAGGATGGGCGGAGAAAGAAGGGAGAAGGGAGTGGTTGAAGAAGGAGAATCGGGTGCCGGGCACACCTCAGTAGCGGGAGATTGTGAAAGAGATGGAGGGGATGAAGGTGATGAGGAGGGAGATGGAGAGTCAGAACTAAAGAGCGAAAGAAGGCCAAAGTCCTTGCAGATTTCCTCGACCTCGGCAGCTTCCTCTTCTTCATCTTCGCTCTCAGAGTCGGATAACTCCTCGATCACAGGTTCGCGAGTTCCCGGTTGAAGAGGTCCCTGAACGAAATGTTCCTTCAGGGTCCAAGTAAGAGGTTGGTAGGGTATGAATCGATCCGGGTGAATTGGGCCCGGATGAAATCCTAGACCAGCCCTATCTAACAACCTTCTTGTCTGAATACTACAGATAGGACCCTGCTCATTCCTACCCAACCCTCAGCCATGAATATATCCGACCTTAGCCATCACTTCCCAACCTTTCCCTTGGGGACATGGGACATGCTCGAATTCTTCATCCATAATGGGAGGTTGGTTCAAATCAAGGGGAGAGGGGAGATCAAAGATGGACATGACCGGCTTCTTCCCCTTGTCTGGAATGAAAAGGTGTGGCATCTACTCTGAGTGATAGAATTGAGAGTTTCAAGGTAGGAATGCTCTTGATTTTGACAACCCGCCCATTAAATGAAAATTTGAAACATTGGTGGGCAGTAGAAGGGACCCCTAAAGTTTGTTCTAGCCAGGGACGACCAAGAATGGCCTTATAGGCTGGATCGACATCGAGGACTAGAAACTCGAAAGACATGGTGACGGGTCCAACCTCCAATTAAAGAGCAATTTTACCTTTGGCAACCCTCTTGGAATTGTCATAGGCAGCAATGGTGGAGCAGATTTTCTCCATATTATCCTCCCCCAAGCCCAATTGCTTGAGGGTCTTCATCGAACACATGTTAATGGATGCCCCGGTGTCAATGAGGGTGGAGTCTACCAAACCCTGTCGAGGTTAACGGCAAGACAGAGAGGAAGTGAACGACACTCGGAGGCAGCAAGGTCCTTGTCCGAGAAAGAGATTGAAGGTCCTTGAGTGAGAGAGAGGATGGCATTGGTTACTCCACTGGGAGGAAGGTCATCATTAGCTATGATTTTCTAGAGGAATTGGAGGAGGGTGGACTGATGAGACGGCAATCTCCGAATCAATTCCAAAATAGACACCCTCGCGGGAGTCTTATCTAAGTGTTGCAGAATGTCATATTCGGTGCCGGAAGGTGGTGGAGGTCCATTATCCTCCTCATCTTGAGATGGCCGCGGGAGAGGAGGAACGATCCGGTTCCTGAGTGTGACATGAACGTCTTCCTGGGACCTAGGAAGGATGAGTTGGAGAGGCCTGGTTCCATGGGTAGATGACTCATAGGCAAAGGGAGTGGGATCGGAAGGGTAGGCTTCCTGATGCGCGGGTCGTATGAGAACTAAGGGCCGCTCCTCTAAAATGGCATCTACGGTGGTGGAGGGCTCTTCGAACTCTATGGTGGGACACGGGTACCACTCCTCAAAACCTTCCACTCCCCATTGTTGCTCTCTCCTCACTATCCGAGGTTCTGAATGTGTCAAGGTATGGACATTTTTCTGGGACTTAGAGGAGGGATTGTTACTTTGGTGGTTAAGGAGAGGGTTTTGGACAATACCAAGGTCCCTTTTGGTGTACCTAGACTTAGCTATGGCCACCTTGACGTCCTCCCAATTTATCCTACCCTGATCGTTCATGTCATACACCCAGTCATGGAAGGTGAAATAGTTGTGGAGCTCGTGACCATGGGCCCTATGATAAGTACAGTATTTTGAGATATCCGCCCTCGGATTGACGCCTTCCCTTTGTGGGGGGAGTCAGATAGCGTCACAAGACATGAGGGCGAAGAATACGTCCTCGAGGGTCTCAGGGAGAGGAGGGTAATGAGACCTTTTGGGACCCGGACGAGTATAGTCGGAAGGAGGAGGAACGGCGGAATAAGGCTTGGAGGGGTGTGACGGGAATTGGTGAGGATTGGAAGGAGGGTTGGAGGACTTGTTAGGAGGCCTCAGCGGCTGACTGCAAGCACTAACGGACTCGTTGACGGTCACCCCCTCGGTGGTAGGTGCCGCGGGAGCCTTATGTCCCTTGGGCTTCCCTTCAAAGAATGGTGGGAGAGAGGAGTCTTTGATCTGATTCTGGACCACCCTTGCTCGATTATAAAGATGTGCAAAGGAGGGAAACTCACTAAGCATCAATATGGATTTGAGCTGGGAAGTGGTGTTGTTGACAATCATAATGATGGCTTGAGACTCCGGATGGTGACATCGGCTCTCGAAGCCATGAATCTCCAACGGTTGGTAAAAGTGACAAAGTCTTCATCCGGCCTCATCTTTTCTGCCACCAAGTCGAAAAGTGTAGGGACTTGAGTGGCCATGTAGGAGAAATGGGAGATGAAGCGTTCGGAGACTATGTCAAAATTGATAAGATCCGATGCAGGTAAGGAGGTGAACCACCTCAAAGCTTCCCCTTCTAAAGATTGTTGGAAGAGGTGAACTAAGAGGACCCGATCGTACAGCCACCGATGGGAATCCATGGTAAAGCCAGCAAGGTGGAATTGAGGATCGGAGGTCCCGTCATACTTGCGGTATTTCAGGGCCTTGAAATCCAGAGGGAAGTAAGCATTGGGGAGCTTGCAGTAGTTCTGGAGAGAGTGAGGACAGAGACTCAGCCAAGAGTCTCCTAACAAGACCTTCCATCTCCAACCGGGAGATAGATTCAGATTGAGCCGGGGGCGTGGGTTGGACATTGGGTGGATAGGAGAAGGGAGGAGTTGGGATAGAAGCAGGTAAGGGAGTGGAAGGATTCAGAGTGGAGATGGGAACGGGGGAGATGGTTACCCGTGAAGGAGTGACAGGCCTAGGAGCGGGCCTAGATGAGGAAGCACAGAAAGGAGAAGGGGATGGAGGGGAAGGAGAGGCCGCTGCCCAGACGGTATGCTTAGAAAGCATTGAAATGATGTCCTCGGGCAAATAGCGGGAGAATAGTTTGGAGAATTCGGGGTCTTCTTGAACATCTTGTGCATATGTGGGGTTGACCCTTAGACTCACACTCTCCTCATTGTCAGCTTGAGAAGAGGATTCGACAGACTCTTCGGGCTAGATGTTAGAATTCAGCATTCCGACAAATTCATGATTGAGATTATCATGGATATCATCATCATACTCAAATGTCGGATTGTTAGTCATATTGGCGGAGTTCAACCAAGAGTCCATTTAACAACACAACCTATTGATTTTAAGATGATTTAGTTGATTAATTACACTGTTGTTAGGAGAAAAGTGGATTTCTGCCAAACAATGTGATCAAACAACGTCCCAAAATTTTAGAAGTTGAAGTTGTGTTTTAATTAACTTTGTAAAAGGCCAATTTCTCTCACTCCTCACTCAAAACCGGGTGAATGGGCGGACTAAGTGGGAAGGGTAAAGGTTCTCCTACCCCGTACCATGAGGGAATCCATGGAATTTAGGGACTTATAGAGTTCCCCTTGGAACCAACCCGATTTACCCGAGAGGGAATCCCCGAGTAAAAGGTTGTAAACCAAGGAGGGGCTATCCTAGAATGTGTGGGGAGGATAGAACAGAGAAGAAGAAGGACCCCCTTCGTGACACAGTACCGTTAGGGATCAAACAGGAAGCAAACAGAAAGAAAAACAGATCAAAACGATCAAAAAAATAGGTTTCTGTGAAGTAAACGGCAAGCATATGGATGCTCAGTTCATCAGAAAGCAGTTGACGGCATGATCGACGGACGCTGACATGGAGTAAATGACTAACTAGATGGACGTTAAATAGAACTAAATGGCAGGAAAAGTGGACACTTACCTGAGTAGACGGTGGAATCTCTTGCCGTTTACCTGGATGCAGATTGAAACCGTGGCAGCACTACTTGTCCCATCGCGATCGCCAGAAAAGAGCTATGGACGTGTCGTTCTCCGCACTCCCGGTGACTGTGGGATCCTCCAGTCGTTCACGGACGTCGCCGCTCCCTCGTTGGCGATGAAGGGTTGTTGGTTGACCTCGTTGACTCCCCGGTTGACCGAGTTGACTGAGGAGAAAACAAAGAAAACCACAAAGGAAAGGGAGATGTTGCGATCGCCAGGGCCTTACCTGTGCCCAAGGAGGTGTTGTGATGATGTTGATGCAGTAGCCTCGCGTAGTAGTGGATTGTGGGACTCCAACTTCTCCTTCTTCGGCCGGCCAAAGAACGAGAGCTCCACAGTCTTGTGCAAGTGTTCCTGCCACAAAAGAAAGACTCTATTAGACTCTAAGGAATGTAGTGAATGTTAAAAACAAAAGGAAAAGGCCCAAAAGGAGAGTCCCATACCGGTTGCGGGCTTGAGAAGAGGGGTGGCCAAGTGTTATGACCACCCTTCTTCCCTCCATTTTTCTGGTTGGGAAACCTTTTTCTAGGTGTGTAGGAGGGTGCCCTACATGCCTAGGGTGTGTATGTGGGTGTGTATGACATGCAAAAAACTAAAGGAAAAGAGAGAGAGGGAGAAGGAGAAAAGGGAGGTGATCCTCCTTGTTTGGCATTGTTGACTCCTTGCTGGGCTCCTCCAGCTCGGGATGAAGCCTCCTAGACATCCCAAATGATGAGAGGAAGAGGAAGAAGGATGATGGAAGGTAGGGTGCACTTTTCTCTCTCTTCTCTCCAAGTGACAAAGTGTGGAGGTCCAGCCTCTCCTCCCCTCACTTAGAAGGCCAAGGGGGGACATAAATAGGCAGTGGGGTCAGAGTTCAGAGCCTTGGATGCTCAAGTGTGAAGAAACACACTTACACACTTGGCAATCCATGTGCTTATGCTCCGACCAATGAGGAGAGGTCAAGTAGGATTTTTACTGGGTCAATGGGGTGCCAAGGTGGCCCATATACCCGTTGGGAACGGCTATATGCGTTGCATGGCCGAGAGAATGGCGCTAGTGGGCTGGAATCTCGGGCAGTTGCGTAGACTAGGTAAAACCAGGTTGACGGCAAACGATGCCGCCGCCAACCCCATGCAGGCGTCAACATAGGTGGATGCCAACTAGAGTCAGTGTCCATGGGGATTGCCGCCAACATGCAGTCAGCGGCAGTCGATGCTGCCGTCTACATGGGATCCGAGGCAAGTCAACAAATGGTCAAAGGGGCCTTATTGGGCCATGAAACCACACGGGGATGGGCCAAATCTTGTGTCTACACTTACCTCTTCTTCTTCTTTTTCTCTAGCCATCAAACATAGCTTTGATTGCGTGCCTTTAGCATCTGAACTTTCTTCTTCATCATCTTCTTCTTCCTCGCTCCAAGTTCCAATCATGGCCTTCTGTTTGTTTTTGTTCCACCTTGGTTGAGTTTTCTTCTGAATCTTAGGACATTCAGATTTGACATGTCCTGGTTTCCTACAGTTGTAACAAACAATTCTATCAAACTTCTTATTTGCATTCAATTTGGGTTTTGAAAAATTATTTACTTGTGATTTCTTTTTCAGAAAACCCTTACCTTATTTTCTCAAGAATTTTCTGAACTTCCTAGTTATCAAAGAAAACTCACCTGAACCATCCTCAGAAGTAGATGATTCACTTTCTTCAATGGCCTCTGTAGTGCTAGGACTTGCTTTGAGGGCAAGAGGCTTCTTCTTCTTCACATCTTCTTCATTTCTTTTCAATCCCAGCTCATAGGTCATTAAAGAACCTATCAATTCATCTACAATGGTTGTGGATAAATTTCTAGACTCTTCAATAACTGTAGCTTTAGTGTGCCAAATGGGTGTCAGGGATCTAAGAATCTTTCTAACCAGTTCTTTTTCAGTGTAGACTTTACCTAAGTTCTTAAGTCCATTTGTTAATAGAGTTAACCTACCATACATTTTAGAGATAGTTTCATCATGATTCATCTTAAAAGCCTCATATTCTGAGACTAACATATTAGCTTTAGTTTCCTTTACCTCAGATGTACCTTCATAAATTACCATGAGGCAATTCCAGATCTCTCTTGCACTTGAACACGATGAGACTCTTGAGAACTCAGTTGGATGCAGTGAACACTGCATTATGTTCATTGCACTCCAATTGGCATTTGATTTCTTAATCTCTTCCGAAGTCCACTTCTCTTCATCTTTGGACAGCTCATAAGGTCCATTGCTCACCACCTTCTATATCTGATGATCTTGAGCTCGCAAGAACACCTGCATACGAGTGTAGACACCCGATTCTGACTTATAAGTTGAACTATATTTCTTACTAGCGAGCCCCTAGTTGGTCACTCACCTTGAGCCCATCATTAGCCTTGTTTTGAGTCCATTAACAACTCAAATTTCCATGAAATCCCGCCCATTGTCACTTGGAGAGAGTCCTTAGGCCTAAATAACTCTTATCCTTTCATGTGATTGGCTGATAATTCGCAAATAATTAATTTTCTTGACGTGGTTTATCATAGCGTCGCGTTACTGTATCGCGGCGCCAGAGGCCGCCGCGACAGCCCATGCATATTCATGCACGTGGGCATACTGTCGCTACGCCTAGGGCCGTCACGTTAGCAGGTCGCGTCCCTACGATACGACGCGACTGCAGCCGCGCATGCAGGCCTCCGCAACTACCTCCTATTTTCCCTCCTATGGCTTTATCTCTATCTCCAAATAATATCCCGACCCCTTGGGCGAGGTTTGGGGCTAGGGGACTCTTTAGAAGGCCTATAGGACTCTCCCACACGAATTTTAATGGGATTTATCTCTGATTTGAATTATTAATCATTTTAAGGGGATAATATCTTTCAAAAGTCTATAAAAGCAAGGCCCTCTCTTCATGAACGGGGGAGCCCCATTTTCTACCCCGAAGGGCTGCCGAAATCTCCTCTGATCTGAACTTAGCCTCATAGCTCTCCCATTTCCTCTCATTCCCTCACATTCCCACCTCAAAAGCTTGCTCATTTTACATCCATGGAGCGTGGAACGTGAGGAGGACGACCCCCACTTCTTCCGGAAGCCTTTACACGAGCTTTGGACACCATCACACGCTAGGGAGTCGCCCTCATGGGGCTCTTTCTTTCCTCCCTCCCTTTTCCTCTCTTTTCTTCATGCATTTTACTTCATTTCTAGATAGGACTCATTCCCTTTTCTTCCCACGTTTTCCACATACCCTAGGGGTTTAAAAACCACCCCCAGGTTTGTTCCCACCATGCTTCCTTTTTTCTTTTCATTTATGAATGGATACAACACTTAACTTGTTCTAATAGGGTTTTATTGTTTTCTCTTTGTTTTGGAAGGCACCCAAGCAATATTCCACGAAGAGCTCTTGTCCTCTATCCGGATGGAGGACGGGAAGAAGGTCCCACCCATTATCTCCCGCACAGAAGAGAACGCGACGGTGGAGGGCGACGCGACAAGGAGACGCGTCCGGCATAGGCGACGCGTTATCAAAATGGTCGCGGTAGGTACGGCCGCCGTGATACCAGGTCCACCCTCGTTCTCTTTCCTTTTCCTAGCATAGTTAGCCTACATCATTTCTTTCATTAGGCAACTATCTAGGTGGCGATCACATTCCTCTTTCCATACTATTAGATTTAATACTTGCTTGTGTATTTGGGGGGACACAATCCCCGTGATTACACCTTTTGGCGATCACAGTGGGACCTTCAGTGCTACCCTCGTGGATTGAGTTTGCTCGCTTGCCATGTTTCCTTCTTTAGTTATCTTCTTAGAGCCCTATTAGTATTTTGTTGTTTTGTTTTCTGCATTTTTGGCTTTCTGTTAGTGTCGCGGCGTATCGCGGGGACGTGATACGATCGCGTCGTCCGAAGAGGATGCGATAATAGGTTAGTATATTCCTTCTTCTATCTACCTTATCCTACTTCTATGAGTTCATGTATGCATGTTCTATGCTTCTCTGCCATGTATTTTCGTGTTTGTGAATGCTAGAGTCCTGCTAGGGTTTGGGTTTCCCTTTTCTTTCCCTTGTAAGTTTTCAGGCTCTGTCGCGGCGTATTGGGAGGGTGCAACAATGTCGCGCCGTAGATGAGCGTCGTGTCTATAGGTACGTTTTGTTTGTTATTGCTTTCATCCACGTATCGGTTTCTGGGGTGATTCATGATCTCTGCAAGATTAATCTGGTGATTATATGCTTATATCATCTGTTAGGTTAGTCTGTTTGCTTTGCATTTGTGACTGACTGTTGTCCTCGGGGTTCTGTTCATATCACGGCAGGCCACCCTGTCGCGATAGGGTCGCGGTGTACCCTGCCGCTGCGACTCTGCCCGAGACCTTGTTGGTCATCCTGTTTGGTCACTAGCTACTTTGCATACATGTTGGGCACTTAGGCCCGTGCATACGCTATTAATCCCATTGTTTAGGTTCTCCCCCTCGGTTGAGTGAGCCCTCTCACCTGTGAGCACTCGTAGGTTGACTCGGGCCGCCTTCTGAGGACCTCTGTAAGTCCTCGTGATCGTACGCACATTGCGATTCACCAGGCCGGTTGTACCTGTCGCACCCATAGTTTGAGCCACCCCTCGCTTGTGAGTGCATCCCATCCCTAGTCACACCGGAGGACTCGAGTCCACACCTATCAGGGTCCCACTTGGCTGAGTGATATCCCATTAATCAATTCATTTAAAAGTCAAATGCAAATTTTAAAATCTGGACGTTAATCATGACAACTTGAGTGCTTTGGTTCATCCCTTCTCCTCTCAGTCCTTCTTGTTGTGCTAGAGTCTAGGTGTTGTCTGTGTCTTGGTATCACCCCCTAATTGTAAGGGCGGTGCATGCGTCATTGTCTAGGAAGATCGAGTCAATCCCCTCCAATCTTTGTATCTTATCATAATCCTTTGTTTGACATGGACCAATTCCATGTCCTTGCCGACAATGTCCTGCCCATTAGGCTCCTCGAAGATGTGGCCCAACCTTCTGCGGCCATTCTCTCGGGGCACATCCAACCCCCTCTCGTCATTGGGAGTCGGTCCCACCCCCTTTCTCCTCCAGGAGTAGACGACCCCCACTCTCAGTTCAGTCAGCTTCTCCTGCATTTGACTCTGGACCAAGTCCGTGAATTCCTGGCCGCTGCCAAAGGCAAGTGACCCCTGTCTCCACTTGCTCACGATTCAGCCCAGCCTGCGATTTCCTCAGCCCATGTTGCTTCAGCACCACACATATCTTCCTCAGGGGCAGATCCTACACCCCTCCTTCCTCAAGCCATCCAATTTTTAGAACTGAGCTACCTTCCAGCACGAGAGGTTCGGCCCAGATCCCCTCCAACTTCAACATACTATACAGCTGAACCTACTACCCTGCCCCGTGAGAGATCCCATTCCTTCGAGCAGCCCCGCTCCCCTGTTCCTACACACCGTGTCCAAACCCCCTCCGACTTCCTTGCGGAGTGGGCAACCATGAAGAAGGAGCTCCATGACCTCAGAAGGCAGATAGACCCTGGGAAGGTAGCTGACATCTCCCTCCCATCATTCCAGTATCTCCGGGTTCCACCCCAGTCAGAGCTCCCTGTTTATCGACTGTACTCTGGGGTAGGGGACCCTTATGTTCACTTGAAGGATTTTGTGTATGAGTTTGCACCGCACAAGTATGACCGTCACCTCATGGCCTACTTGTTCAGAAAATCCCTAGATGGTCTGGCCCTCGAATGGTTTTATTCTTTACCCCCGGAGGAGGCCAAAGACTTCCAAATTGTTCAAGAAAGGTTCCTACAGCAGTTTCAAGATCGGGTTAGACCCGAATATTCCTTTGTTGATCTGGTGGCCGAAAAGATGAAATCTGATGAGGAGTTCTCAACCTATGCTGACCGGTGGTGCTCACTGGCTGCCAAGGTCCGTTGCCCCATGCCAGAGGAGGAGAAGGTCAAGTTGCTAATCTCCAACGCCACCCCAACCTACCGATCCATCTTAGCCATGAACGACATCACTACCATGCACCAACTGTATAGCCAAGCCCGTTTCATCCAGACCCAACTCAAGGACTCGCCTATCCACTCCATGTTTGAGACCCCTAAATCTCGTTACACTAAAAAGCCTCAGGGCCCAGTTACCGAAGGGATCCAAACCAACAAGCAAGTAAGTGCAGTGAGTAATCCCCAAGGCCCAGTAGGTAGGTCCCCTTACACTCAGCAACCCCAGCAACCCTGGAATAACAACAGGCAGCCACCTCCTCAAGGCCAGAAACCCTCCACAAGACCAGTGCCAATACTCTCAAGTTCCTCCACCCCAAAATGGCTATGCCCCCAGAAAGCCCAACGGACCCAAAGGAGCCCAATATCCTCCTCTGCCCGAGACCTTGGCCGACGTTTTTGCGGCCCTTATGTCTCAAATTGCCCTCAGGCTCCCTCCCGAGAACCCAAACTGGAATATGGCAGCGGACCAAACAAAGTACTGTGTATACCATCGCCATCCGGGCCATAATGTGTCGGACTGCTTCCAATTTCGGGACATTATATATGATCTTCATGAGCAAAATCAGATCGACTGAGCAGAAATGAAGAGGTTGATCCAGACATTGAGGGACCAACAGGGTCAGAGACAGCAACAACAACAGTAGCAATTCCAGTTGTTCCAACAACAGTTTCAGCAACAACAACGGCAACCTCAACAGTCTGCAAATGACCTTGGCATAATCCGCAATCCCATGCCACAACATCCACCTGCTCCAAATCCCCAACCTGCTCCACCACCTCCTCCACCCGTACAAGTTAACCCAGTCATCCACCACCCTCCACCAGAAGCTCCATGGGCCTTTGATGATGAACACGAAGTGGGCCAGCTTTTGGTCATTTCCCACATCACTCCCACTATCACCACACCTACATCCCCTATACCGGTCTCCTCCGCACCCACCATTGCCGCCATCACCTCACCATCTTACAACTTCCCCATCATACCACCCATTATCCCTTCGCCCAGCAACATCCCTCTCTCCCCTACGCCAGCGCCATTATTAGCCAACCCTTCCATCCTTGACACCTTTCCTTCTCCACTCCACCATAACCTCGCCTTGCGGAGCGAGCGGATGTTTCACCGGATGTACCCTGATGCATCCGTATCTATGCCAGGCCAACCGGCACAGTAGTCCAACACCCAACAGCAGTAAGACATGGAAGAGATAGATCCTATTCCGGGGACCCAGTACGATATTCTGAAGCATTTGGATAAACTTCTGCCAAAATCTCCATTCTGGAGCTAATCAAGAGGTCACAAACCCACCAAGATGCCCTGAGGACCTTCCTGCAAAGGGTCAAGGTAAGTGAGGACATGAACCCCGATAATCTGCCTTCTATGCTCTCTATTGTGAATAGGGGACCCACAATTACTTTCTCTGATGGCGAGTTAGCTCACCCTGAAGCCAGAAAGATGCCCCTGTGTGTGACTCTCACGATAAATAAAGTGGCCATTGACGCAGCATTGGTAGATACAGGAGCTTCCATCAATGTATGTCCACTAAGCACCTTAAGAGCCTGCAACATTTTAGAGCGCCAGTTACAGCCTACCCCTACCACCATAGCCGCCTACGACAATTCACGGCGGGCCTGCCATGGGGTCATTTCTCTGCAAACAGAATTGGGACCGCTCGTCATGTCAGTGGAATTTTATGTTTTGAATATCGATCATGCTTACAAGGCCATCCTAGGGCACTCGTTAATCGAATCACTAGGGGCAGTACCATCCACAGCACATCAATGTTTAAAATTCCCCTTCCAAGGGCGAATAGTCAAAGTCAAGAGTGTAGTGACAACCCACACAGTGGAAGCTATTGAGAAAGTGTTGCCGTCAGTCTGGCCTTCCAATAAGCCCGTTATTTCAGTGCTTGACATGAATTATCCTTGGGCTTATACTTTCTCTTCCAATCACCCAATTGTGTCCCCATCAGTGGTAACTGTCAGGAAGGATGTGTCCATGAATGCAAGAGGTTGGGATATCATGTTCAGACTTGGCTATCAAACAGGAAAAGGTTTGGGAGCTCATCTCCAAGGGAGAACCAAAGCAGTTGCTAGCACAAAGAAGTTTACAAAACATGGCCTAGGATACACGGAATGGGCCGCATTCTCATCTTCTTCACAGTCAGACCATGGACCTCTTACCTGGACATTGTATGATCACTTCGTCAGAGGACCTGTGCAGCCTGGGTATAATACCACAATGGAAGAGGCACCAAGGTCAGCATATCAAGCCCTAGAAGCTCAGCGACCCAGCAAAAAGAAGAAGGCAGATACGGAAACAGAAGAACCAGACCTTGAAGATCTGATTTCAGCAATCAGTTTGTTGTTCAATGAAGATAGCAACATCTCATCCCCAGAAGCCGAGACAGAAGAGTCAGAATTAGAGGACCTCATCTCAGCGGTCAACCGCTTGTTTAGCGAGGATGACATTTCACAGTCTCAGGCAGCAGCACCATCAGCACCACCAGCCACCACCAAGCGACAGTTGCTTGGATTTGGTGAAGAAATTGTGATCATGAATCCAGTCGATTTGACAGAAGAGCTCTGGCCAGGGTTTTCCCGGCCTCCCAACCATTTCGTTTCATCCATTCTTGTCCATAATTTTGATTTTATTCCCTTGTCTCCCCGACTTATTCTCCAACTCTCCCCTGACGCTATTCAAGCATTCACCTACCCTTCACCTCTCTTCACTATCTTCCTCAATGGCTCGGTTCTGTCTCTTTCTCGACGCCCCCTGATGTAATGTAGTTATTTTCCTTAAAATAAAAAACAAAAACAAAAACAAAACAAAACAAAAATGTGTGTTTCTCTCCTCCCCAATCCCCTACTTCGGACGGCGATCCCCGTCCTTCCTTCCCCCCTTCTTCGAACGGCGATCGCCGTTGTAAGACCCTCGAATTTCCGTCGTATTTTTCGTATTTATGTGTGTATATTGTGTTGAGTATATGTACGTATTTTACGTGGATATTTAAAATAGTATAAATACGTGTGCATGTGTTTATATTGAACATAAATGATGTACTTATTACATGATGGTAGTGTGGATACGATACTATATGTACATTGCATGTATATATGTCCGGTATGCATGGTTTT
Source organism: Colocasia esculenta (assembly GCA_014218235.1). Classification (NCBI taxonomy): domain Eukaryota; kingdom Viridiplantae; phylum Streptophyta; class Magnoliopsida; order Alismatales; family Araceae; genus Colocasia; species Colocasia esculenta. Next base: position 91,043,546 of record CM024760.1, read on the forward strand.
CTGCATAAATTAGGGTTCTGGCCGAAGGCCCTATTGGCGTCAATCCCCAGGCCGTTGAGGTGGTGTTAGCGTCCAGATCTGGACGCCAACCCTAGCTCCGGCGTCCAGCGATCTGGACGTCGACTTCTCTGGCCTGCATGCGCAGCAGAGCTGCTATCTTCTGAAGTAAGGCATGGCAACCATTGGGGGGGGATGTCCCCCAACGGCTCTGAACATGTCTAATCGGTATGGTGAGTGGGTGAGGGGTTCTCCTACATCCTGAACCCGAATTGGCCTCTCCCCACTTCTCACTTTCACCCTTGCAAGAGGAGAAAAGAGGAGAGAAAACCCTAGAGCTTTCTGTGAGAAAACCCCAATTGTGAACCCCCAAATCCGACCCCTTGGAGGTTCATTTGGAGATCTTCTGCAACAAGGAGGAAGCTGAAGCAAAGGGGAAGGCCTCCCCATCATCCCCTCGGCGTGGAGATCAACCAGAAGCCCGGAGGAAGGCGATCTTGGAGGTGCTTCTGCAACTTCTTGGGACTGCCCAAGGAGGTCTTCACCAAGCCCCTAAATCCCCTAGAAGAATTTTTGAAAGGCAAGTGACCTATCTATGGTATCCCCGTATGAGTCTAGGAGGTTTTTATAATTTTTATGGAATTTCCCTCGAGTCCTAGACCCTCCATTTCACCCAATTTTAGAGCTCGGGTCTGTGTTTCTGCACAGACCTGAGTAAACGGCAAGGTCCCTGGACGCCTGTGATGAGCTTGGCGTCCATCGACCCTGCCGCTGACTCTGAGTCAGCGGCCAGAGACCGCCGTCTAGTTCTTCAGGACAGAACAGTGAGCTGTTCTGTCCCTTCTATACGTTAATTTCGTTATGATTTTCGTGATGAGGATATATGGTATTTCTATAAGCTATGTATATTGTGCATTGTGGTTGTGGATTGAATGTGGTGTGATGGTGAATGTGGGGCAATAATGTCTTGTAGACTTGTGAGCATGACTTGTGGAAAAAATTTTGCGAATCAATGTTCCATGATTAGGATTAGTTGACTATCTTGTTTTTAGTCTATTCATGAAGATTTGTGGGGCATGTATGTAGATTCTGAAATTTTGGAAATTATGCATGCTTGTGGAATCGTAAATAAAGTTCGGTTCGGTATTAAAAACATGCAAAAGCGGTTGTGGTAATTGATTTATAGATGTATGAATTAGGATGAAGTTGTATTCTAAAATCATGCATTAGTATTTTCTGTGCAAAACAGTAAGTGGATGAATTTCAGATGTGTTAGACCCATGTTAGCTTAAATTGTGAATAATATGCTAATTAGGTATTTGATTTTCTGTAAATCCTATTTAGCTCAGAAAAATCTGAAAAATTGAGGGTATGATTTGGAACCCGAAATCAGCATGTGGTTAAAATTTCAGGTCAATTGGAACAGTAAATAAAAAGTTATGTGTTTTCATGTAAATTGTGAATAATTCGTATATATATGATCGTAATGTGATTTTATTTGTTTAAAACAGCATGATGGGTGTGTTTACTATGTGTTAAATCTTGAAAACTCTGTAGTATCATGTTAGGAAAAACAGAGGTGTTCATGTGAGTAAGAAAGTGTGAATGAAATGAAGAGTGCCAAGTGTAAAACCATGTGTAAAACGTTAAATGTGTAAAAGTGTAAACTGTGCCAATGTGATACTGCTTCCGAGAAGGCAGTGGAGCTGTATCAGGGAAAAGTCCCCCTGAGAAAGTTCATTGTGTTAAGTGACCCTAAGGGCATTAGGGGGAAATCCTGGAGGTGGACAAGTACCACTGGTTAGGGTGGAGACTTGTTCTCCCGGTCTGCGCAGTCCAAGAGTCACCATTGCATTGCCTAGATGGTGCCTATGTGTTATGTGATGTGAATGTGTCCTTCTTTGGTGGTTTGGACTATGTGTCACGGCACTAAAACATGTGTAAAGTGTAATGTGTAAAGTGTATGTGACCATGTGTAAATGTGTAAGTGACATGTGAATGTGTATGTGTAAAGTGTAACCATGTGAAACGAGGAAATTGTGAAAAAGGAAAATGTGAAAATCTAGATGTGCAATGTGTTATTGAAACCATGTGAGGCTAAATCTGAAACTATGTGAATTCAGAAAATGCATGTTATCCTTCTTGTGTTTATGTGTGCAAGTGTTTAGAACCCATGATAGGGACAACAAATGAATATGTGTGCAAGATGGCATGATTGATTGTTCATATGTTATGTTCTAAGCCACATTGTAGCTTCCATGTGTAGGTTTATAGTCTTTGAACCATGTGAAATCAGCAACCTAAAGCATGTTAAAAAGTTATGTATGTGCTTAAGAACATGTGAAATCCATGCTAACTATGTTCCCCGTTCATGTGTGTAAATTGTCCATGTTGATAACTCTCACGTTTGGTTCTTTATAAGGTTAAAGTTCATAAGTGAATGGATTAGAGACCATGTGGTAGGTGAATGTTATATTTTTGAAATCTGAAAGCATGCGTTATGTATAAAATTGTAGAACCGTCATGATAGGTTGAAAACTTAAATGGACTAGCATGCTATGTGTTGCTAATTGTATGTGCATGTAGAAACCACTAGTACTTGTACGTGTATATCATGCGTAGTGTTACTTGCTGAGTCCCTGGACTCACTCCTTGCTTCGGCGTATAGGTGTAGTTGGTGACACGACACCGTTGGAGGAGACGGTGGAGACGGACTCCGAGCGCGGAGACTAGTTACTTGGAGCTTCTTTGTGATTGTGTACTTCGTCGTATGTACTTGAACATTGTATTAGGCTTATCATGAAAAGAATGTAATATGTGGACATTTTGTATCTCTATTTCAGCAATTTAAATCATGTAAATTTTAGTTCCTTTTTGCAAATTGTAAACTGCATGTATGTTTAATGTGGATGATGAATGAATGGAGATAGTTCTCTTTTACTTCCGCTACTCTGTTATATATATTCGCGTGTATCTCAGCTGTTTGTATCGTTGGGTAAATGTCCCACTGTGAGCACTCTCGCTATATCGACGTGGGTCGGTATGACCGTACCGGTGTAACGAGGGCCGTCACAGAGATTGGTATCAGAGCGACCGGTTGAGATTACACATGAATATAACTAAGTCATCATCCCCATTGCATGCTAAGTATGTCCACATGTGTAGAAAACACTAATAAGAAGTGAAAAATAGATAAGAAAATGGTTAGAAAACTTAGTAACCTAGCTCTAATGGTGGCTGAAATTTTATTACAGCCATGGCTTCCCGTGGACGACGTGGAGGTGCGCCAGCTCGCGACGACGAGCAGAGGCGTGAGGAGCGGGCGGAGCAGCAGGCCCCGGCCCCACAGGGTCCTGTGCTTCCCCCACCACCGCCAGTGGATTATGGAGTGTTCATGCAAGGTCTGGTGCAAGCCATGCAGACCCAGGCACACACCCAGGCAGCACTCCAGGCCCAGTTGGAGGCCCAGGTAAAATAATAAAACAACTAAGTAGTCTGCTATTTGAATTGTATGATATTGTGTTTATTGTATATTGCTTGTTGTTTAATGTAGCAGGCTCAGGCCCCAGCTCAGGACCGTGGTGGACTTCCCATCATGGAGCGGTTCAAGAGGATGACCCCACCCTCTTTTAAGGGGGAGAGTGATCCGCTAATAGCAGAAAGCTGGATGAGGGAGACCGAGAAAATCTTCCGAGCTATCAGGTGTCCTGACGAGGACAGGGTGACCTTAGCCACCTACATGCTACAGGTATGCTTTAGTTTATGCTTGAATGTGGGTTGCTAAAGTTAGAATTTGTTAGTTGGTGCTTATGAAGGTGTGTTGCAGGAGAGAGCTGATGTATGGTGGTCCTCCCTACTGCGTACGCGCTTCGAGGACGGAGCAGTAGATGTGGCGTGGGACGCGTTCGTGAGGCTCTTCCGAGCCAAGTTCGTCCCAGAGCACATCCAGGACAAGATGGAGCAAGAATTCCTTTCCCTGACGCAAGGATCGATGACCGTCCTGGAATACGAGGCAAGGTTTTCTGAACTCTCTAAATATGCACCGCACATAGTAGAAGATGAGCGCAGGAAGACCAAGAAATTCGTGATGGGTCTCAAACCATCCCTGAGGACGAGGCTCGTGGCGTTCGACCACCGCACGCTAGACGAGGCCCTCAGCGCAGCCTGCAGACAGGAGGGAGAGATGGAGCAGTATCTAGAAGAGAAGAAGGCATCGCAGAAGAGGCCGGCAGCGACTTTCCAGCGGCAAGACAAGAGGAAGACGGTGTACCAGACACCGCAGAAACAAGTGGCAGTCAGCAACTATCAGGTACCCTCTGTACGTTCCCCCGGTGCGAAGAAGGAGTGTCCCCATTGTGGGAAGACCCATGGAGGTTCGGAGTGTTGGTTAATAGCGGGTAGATGCCTAAAGTGTGGGAGCAGCGACCACAAGATCAAGGATTGCCCGAGGCTTCAGCAGGAAGCTCAGCGAGGAGCGCCAGTACCAGCAGTAGCGGCAGCCGCGCCAGCTACAGGACGACCAGGAAGGCCTCGAGCCCCAGCTCGAGTGTTTGCTTTAGCTCGTGAGGACGCCGAGCAGGCGGAGCATGTCACCGAAGGTACAGTTTTACTTTTCGGTGTGCACGCTCGGGTTTTGTTTGACACGGGTGCTACTCACTCGTTCATTTCCGAGCGGTTCGCTAGGCAGTTAGCCCTAGAGTCAGGCATAGAGTCTGAGGAGTTAGAGGTCCCTTTGTCTGTGCACACCCCTGCGGGCACGGTATCGACTAGGAAGTGCATTCCGTCGTTACCTGTGTGCATTGAGGATAGATTCCTAGATGGGTGTTTCTTCTTGCTAAAGATGAAGGACTATGATTGTATCTTTGGTCTGGATTGGCTAGAGGAGCACTATGCGTTAGTGGATTGTCGTAGGAAGAAGATTGTTTTCCGCATTCCTGGTGAGGATGAGTTCTCTCATCCTTGCCAAAGAACTTAGCGGGGAAGTTAGTCATCTCTGCCATGAAGGCGATGCGTATGGTGAACAAGGGTTGTGACGCATTTCTTGCCAGCGTTATGCTAGTACCCGATGCTGGTTCGTCACTGACTCTTGCAGAGATCGATGTGGTGCAGGACTTTCCAGATGTCTTTCCCGATGACTTGTCTGGATTGCCACCGGATAGGGAGATAGAGTTCACTATAGAGTTGCTTCCAGGCACCTCTCCTATCTCGAAGGCCCCATATCGGATGGCCCCTGCAGAATTAGCCGAGTTGAGGAAGCAATTGCAGGAATTGCTCGATAAGGGATTTATTCGCCCCAGTGTTTCCCCTTGGGGCGCACCTGTATTATTCGTCAAGAAGAAAGACGGGTCACTTCGGTTGTGCATGATTATAGGAAGCTAAACCAGGTGACTGTGAAAACAGGTATCCCTTACCTCGGATTGATGATCTGTTTGACCAGTTGCGAGAGGCATCAGTCTTTTCCAAGATTGACTTGCGATCTGGTTATCATCAGTTGAAGATTAAGAGTGAGGATGTGTCCAAGACGGCATTTAGAACCCGTTATGGACATTATGAGTTTTTGGTTCTTCCCTTCGGATTGACCAACGCCCCTGCAGCGTTCATGGATCTCATGAACCGGGTGTTCAGTCCGTATTTAGATAGTTTTGTTGTTGTGTTTATTGATGACGTGTTGGTCTATTCTCCGGATGAGGCCACACATCGTCAGCATTTGAGGTTAGTGTTAGAGGTTCTCCGTGAGCACAAACTGTATGCAAAGTACAGCAAGTGCGAGTTCTGGTTGCGCGAGGTTCACTTTCTCGGGCATGTTATCTCCGGCGCTGGTGTAGCTGTTGATCCAGCAAAGATCCAGGCAGTTATGGATTGGGATGTTCCCAAGACTCCTTCGGAGATTCGTAGTTTCCTTGGGTTAGCTGGTTACTATCGGCGATTCATTGAGGGTTTCTCATCCATCGCCGCCCCTATGACAAAGCTGACCAGAAAGGGTGAGAAGTTTGTATGGTCCGAGGCATGTGAGCGCAGCTTTCAGCTATTGAAGGCTAAGCTTACTTCTGCTCCGGTATTGGTATTGCCCAGTGGTCTAGAAGGCTTTGCCATTTATACGGATGCATCTCGGATTGGTTTAGGCTGTGTGCTCATGCAGCAAGAGAGGGTAGTAGCTTATGCTTCTCGTCAGTTGAAGGAGCATGAGAGGAACTATCCGACTCATGATTTAGAGCTAGCAGCTGTGGTTCATGCACTAAAGATCTGGAGGCACTATCTTTATGGTGTCAGATTTGAGGTGTTTACCGACCACAAGAGCTTGAGGTATCTTTTCTCCCAAAAGGAATTAAACCTGAGGCAGAGAAGATGGATTGAGTTCTTGAAGGACTATGACTTCGACCTTCAGTATCATCCTGGAAAGGCGAACGTCGTAGCGGATGCTCTTAGTAGGAAGAGGTCTTCGCTCCAGCAGGATTGGAAGATGTTGGAGGATGCAGCGTGCTCTATGACCGAGTTAGAGCCATCGTTGTGTCAGGCTTTTGTAGCTCAGCTATCCCTTAGATCCTCAGTCTTGGATGAGGTGATTGAGCAGCAGAAAGCCGATCCTAGATTGTTAGAGTTAGTGGGTAAGGCGGGCATTGCTCGTGATGAGGACGGTGTGATTAGATTTCAGCACCGCGTTTGTGTCCCCGATGTAGTAGATGTCCGTGAGCATGTGTTAGCGGAGGCTCATAGATCGCGATTCTCTATTCATCCGGGTAACACTAAGATGTATCAAGACCTGAAGAGATCATTTTGGTGGTCCGGCATGAAGAAGGATGTTGCGGATTATGTGTCTAGATGTCTAGTATGTCAGCAGGTGAAAGCCGAGCGGCAGCGACCATCCGGCCTTATGCAGAGGATGGATATCCCCGTATGGAAGTGGGAAGCTGTCACTATGGATTTCGTATCGGGTTTGCCTCGATCTAGAAGGGGCAATGACTCGATTTGGGTAGTTGTAGATAGATTCTCGAAGACTGCTCATTTCTTACCTATGAAGAAGAAGCAGTCAGTAGAGAGCTTAGCTAGATTGTATGTTAGCGGTATCGTTAGATTGCATGGTGTGCCGAAGTCGATCATTTCGGATCGAGATCCGAGATTCACTTCGAGATTGTGGAAGGGTCTTCAGGATGCGTTAGGTTCGGAGCTTAAGCTCAGTTCGGCGTTTCATCCCCAGACCGATGGACAGTCCGAGAGGACTATCCAGACGCTCGAGGATATGTTGAGAGCGTGTGTTCTGGATTGGAAAGATGATTGGGAGCGTCATTTACCTCTTGTGGAGTTCGCATACAACAACAGCTTTCATGCTAGTATTGGAATGGCTCCATTCGAGGCGTTGTATGGTAGGCCCTGCAGATCTCCTTTATGTTGGGAGGAGACTGGTGATAGGCAGTTGATCGGACCGGAGTTGGTTCAGGAAACTTCGGATAAGATTCAGCTTATCAGGAAAAGGCTTGTTGCGGCACAGGATAGGCAGAAGAGTTATGCCGACAACAGGAGAAAGGATTTGGAGTTCGAGGTTGGCGATCATGTCTTCTTGAAGATATCGCCTACTCGTGGAGTTGTCAGATTTGGCAGGCATAGCAAGCTAAGCCCTAGGTTCATTGGCCCATATGAGATTCTCAGACGTTTGGGCAACGTGGCGTACGAGCTAGCTTTACCCCCAGCTTTGGCTAGCGTTCACCCGTATTCCACGTATCTATGCTCAGGAAGTATGTCCGAGATCCGTCTCATGTGATTAGTCATGAGCCAGTGGAGATCCAGCCAGATCTTTCGTATGTCGAGCAGCCAGTAGCCATTCTTGACCGAAGGTTCAGCATCTCCGGAACAAGAGTATCGCGTCGGTGAAAGTTCTATGGCGGAACTTCTCGCGTGAGGAGGCTACGTGGGAGCTTGAGGATGCGATGAAGAAGAAGTATCCCCTTTTGTTTGAGTAGTGTCATTCTAACTTCGAGGACGAAGTTTCTTTAAGGGGGAGAGGGTGTAAGACCCTCGAATTTCCGTCGTATTTTTCGTATTTATGTGTGTATATTGTGTTGAGTATGTATGTACGTATTTTACGTGGATATTTAAAATAGTATAAATACGTGTGCATGTGTTTATATTGAACATAAATGATGTACTTATTGCATGATGGTAGTGTGGATACGATACTATATGTACATTGCATGTATATATGTCTGGTATGCATGGTTTTCTGCATAAATTAGGGTTCTGGCCGAAGGCCCTATTGGCGTCAATCTCCAGGCCATTGAGGTGGTGTTAGCGTCCAGATCTGGACGCCAACCCTAGCTCCGACGTCCAGCGATCTGGACGTCGACTTCTTTGGCCTGCATGCGCAGCAGAGCTGCTATCTTCTGAAGCAAGGCATGGCAACCATTGGGGGGGATGTCCCCCAACGGCTCTGAACATGTCTAATCGGTATGGTGAGTGGGTGAGGGGTTCTCCTACATCCTGAACCCGAATTGGCCTCTCCCCACTTCTCACTTTCACCCTTGCAAGAGGAGAAAAGAGGAGAGAAAACCCTAGAGCTTTCTGTGAGAAAACCCCATTGTGAACCCCCAAATCCGACCCCTTGGAGGTTCATTTGGAGATCTTCTGCAACAAGGAGGAAGCTGAAGCAAAGGGGAAGGCCTCCCCATCATCCCCTCGGCGTGGAGATCAACCAGAAGCCCGGAGGAAGGCGATCTTGGAGGTGCTTCTGCAACTTCTTGGGACTGCCCAAGGAGGTCTTCACCAAGCCCCTAAATCCCCTAGAAGAATTTTTGAAAGGCAAGTGACCTATCTATGGTATCCCCGTATGAGTCTAGGAGGTTTTTATAATTTTTATGGAATTTCCCTCGAGTCCTAGACCCTCCATTTCACCCAATTTTCAGAGCTCGGGTCTGTGTTTCTGCACAGACCTGAGTAAACGGCAAGGTCCCTGGACGCCTGTGATGAGCTTGGCGTCCATCGACCCTGCCGCTGACTCTGAGTCAGCGGCCAGAGACCGCCGTCTAGTTCTTCAGGACAGAACAGTGAGCTGTTCTGTCCCTTCTATACGTTAATTTCGTTATGATTTTCGTGATGAGGATATATGGTATTTCTATAAGCTATGTATATTGTGCATTGTGGTTGTGGATTGAATGTGGTGTGATGGTGAATGTGGGGCAATAATGTCTTGTAGACTTGTGAGCATGACTTGTGGAAAAATTTTTGCGAATCAATGTTCCATGATTAGGATTAGTTGACTATCTTGTTTTTAGTCTATTCATGAAGATTTGTGGGGCATGTATGTAGATTCTGAAATTTTGGAAATTATGCATGCTTGTGGAATCGTAAATAAAGTTCGGTTCGGTATTAAAAACATGCAAAAGCGGTTGTGGTAATTGATTTATAGATGTATGAATTAGGATGAAGTTGTATTCTGAAATCATGCATTAGTATTTTCTGTGCAAAACAGTAAGTGGATGAATTTCAGATGTGTTAGACCCATGTTAGCTTAAATTGTGAATAATATGCTAATTAGGTATTTGATTTTCTGTAAATCCTATTTAGCTCAGAAAAATCTGAAAAATTGAGGGTATGATTTGGAACCCGAAATCAGCATGTGGTTAAAATTTCAGGTCAATTGGAACAGTAAATAAAAAGTTATGTGTTTTCATGTAAATTGTGAATAATTCGTATATATATGATCGTAATGTGATTTTATTTTGTTTAAAACAGCATGATGGGTGTGTTTACTATGTGTTAAATCTTGAAAACTCTGTAGTACCATGTTAGGAAAAACAGAGGTGTTCATGTGAGTAAGAAAGTGTGAATGAAATGAAGAGTGCCAAGTGTAAAACCATGTGTAAAACGTTAAATGTGTAAAAGTGTAAACTGTGCCAATGTGATACTGCTTCCGAGAAGGCAGTGGAGCTGTATCAGGGAAAAGTCCCCCTGAGAAAGTTCATTGTGTTAAGTGACCCTAAGGGCATTAGGGGGAAATCCTGGAGGTGGACAAGTACCACTGGTTAGGGTGGAGACTTGTTCTCCCGGTCTGCGCAGTCCAAGAGTCACCATTGCATTGCCTAGATGGTGCCTATGTGTTATGTGATGTGAATGTGTCCTTCTTTGGTGGTTTGGACTATGTGTCACGGCACTAAAACATGTGTAAAGTGTAATGTGTAAAGTGTATGTGACCATGTGTAAATGTGTAAGTGACATGTGAATGTGTATGTGTAAAGTGTAACCATGTGAAAAGAGGAAATTGTGAAAAAGGAAAATGTGAAAATCTAGATGTGCAATGTGTTATTGAAACCATGTGAGGCTAAATCTGAAACTATGTGAATTCAGAAAATGCATGTTATCCTTCTTGTGTTTACGTGTGCAAGTGTTTAGAACCCATGATAGGGACAACAAATGAATATGTGTGCAAGATGGCGTGATTGATTGTTCATATGTTATGTTCTAAGCCACATTGTAGCTTCCATGTGTAGGTTTATAGTCTTTGAACCATGTGAAATCAGCAACCTAAAGCATGTTAAAAAGTTATGTATGTGCTTAAGAACATGTGAAATCCATGCTAACTATGTTCCCCGTTCATGTGTGTAAATTGTCCATGTTGATAACTCTCACGTTTGGTTCTTTATAAGGTTAAAGTTCATAAGTGAATGGATTAGAGACCATGTGGTAGGTGAATGTTATATTTTTGAAATCTGAAAGCATGCGTTATGTATAAAATTGTAGAACCGTCATGATAGGTTGAAAACTTAAATGGACTAGCATGCTATGTGTTGCTAATTGTATGTGCATGTAGAAACCACTAGGACTTGTACGTGTATATCATGCGTAGTGTTACTTGCTGAGTCCTGGACTCACTCCTTGCTTCGGCGTACAGGTGTAGTTGGTGACACGACACCGTTGGAGGAGACGGTGGAGACGGACTCCGAGCGCGGAGACTAGTTACTTGGAGCTTCTTTGTGATTGTGTACTTCGTCGTATGTACTTGAACATTGTATTAGGCTTATCATGAAAAGAATGTAATATGTGGACATTTTGTATCTCTATTTCAGCAATTTAAATCATGTAAATTTTAGTTCCTTTTTGCAAATTGTAAACTGCATGTATGTTTAATGTGGATGATGAATGAATGGAGATAGTTCTCTTTTACTTCCGCTACTCTGTTATATATATTCGCGTGTATCTCAGCTGTTTGTATCGTTGGGTAAATGTCCCACTGTGGCAGCACACTCGTTATATCGACGTGGGTCGGTGTGACCGTACCGGTGTAACGAGGGCCGTCACACCCGTCCTCCCTTCTCCTTCCAAGCATGATTCCACTCACATCCTAACTCATGATGGCGATCCCCATCGTTCACCGCTAGTGGCCTTCTACCCTCAAGCTCCCTTGCTCTCGACGGCGATCCCCGTCACCCTCGCACTCCTCTCTGCTTTGACAGCGATCCCCGTCACCCCCCGCGCTCCTCTCTACTTCGACGGCGATCCCCATCACCTTCGCACTCCTCTCTGCTTCGATGGCGATCCCCGTCACACCTGCATTCCTCCTTCCTATTGATGGTGACCCCCATCACTCCCTTTTTTTCCTTGGCGGCAATTCCCGCCCTGCTCCTCCTTCTGCTCAAACTGTGTTTTTTCCGTCCGCTAACCGTTATGGTCACTCTGGGCAATTTGGGTGTGGGGCCTTCTGTTCCCTTGCACCCCAGCTCAGCTGTGGGCACCCTGAGCTCGGGTGGCCCGCCTCTTCCTCCAGACCCATCGGAGGGTTCTGTGGCCCTGCCGCATCTCGCTCTTCCCATTTCAATAAACCTCTGGACACTCCTCCAGAGCCTTCTGTAAATATCAGGCCTAGTTTAGATTCAAGGGTAGAAGCTAGCAAGTACCTGTCCCCGTCTAGGAAGAAGAAGGGTAGTGGCATACCCTGTAGGTATTTGCTAGATCTGGTGCAAAGGTGTGGCGCTCTTCTAGCTATTGAAGAGTTTGTCCAAGAAGCAGTGATTCTGAACATGGAAGCTCAGCACGAAGGAGAAGGGCTAGACGATGGATTTGGAGTATATGAGATCTTAGCTGAGGATGACCCTGCAGACAAAGGAGATTGTGAGATAGAGGATGCTGCCGAGATGTATGCAAGTGGCATGAGGAGATTCGATAAACCCACCTCGGCAGTAGATGAACCCACCAAGGAAGTAAATGTGGGAATGGAAGAAGACCCCGGGCTCTTGACTATAGCTTCCAGTCTCCCTCCTGAGGAAGAAGTGGCGCTCATAGAGATGCTAAGGGAGTTCAAGGATTCCTTTGCCTGGTCTTATGATGACATGCCCGACATTGACCCTGAGTTGGTAGAACATAGGCTAATCTTGAAACCAGGGGCAGTTGTTGTTAAACAGAAGTTAAGAAGATTCCTCCCCCACATTGCATTGAAGATGAAAGAGGAGATCGATAAACTACACAAAGCTAAATTCATCTGTGTAGTCCTCTATCCGTTGTGGGTGGCGAACATAGTCCCGGTAATGAAGAAAGACGGAAGAGTGTGGATTTGCATAGACTTTCGGGACTTGAATAAGATGATTTTCTTTTACCCCACTTGGATGTCTTGATTGACAACACTGTAGGGTTCGAAACTCTATCATTCATGGATGGGTACTCAGGTTATAATCAGATCCATCTAGCTCCGGAGGACCAAGAGAAAACCTCCTTCACCACACCCTGGGGAACTTATTGCTACGTGGTCATGCCGTTTGGATTGAAAAATGTCGGTGCCACTTATTAAAGGGCAATGTTAGCTATCTTCCACGATATGATTCATATTGATGTTGAGGTGTACGTGGATGATATTGTGGTGAAGTCTCAGACTCAAAGAGAGCACTCCTCCGTGCTTGCCAAAGTATTTCGCCGCGCACAAGAATACCAATTGAAGATGAACCCAAAGAAGTGCGTGTTTGGGGTTTCTTCAGGAAAATTGCTAGGTTTAATAGTCAGCAAACAGGGGATTCAAATAGACCCACACAAGGCCAAAGCAATCAATGAGATGCCTCCTCCTAAGAATATATCTGAACTTCAAGGTTTGATCAGTCGGCTATAGTTCATAAGGAGATTTATATCTCAGCACTCCCAAAGATGCCGCCCCTTCTATGAACTTCTAAAAGGAGGAGCCAAGTTCGAATGGAACGCTAAGTGCCAAGAGGCCTTTGATGAGCTCAAGAGTTATTTAATGAATCCGCTCGTACTGCAGGCGCCTGTCCCTGGGAAACCTTTGATCCTATATCTATCGACAATTGAGGACTCACTAGGAGCTATCCTTGCACAACATGACGAGTCTGGCAAAGAAAGGGCAGTCTACTACCTATCTAGGTTCTTCAATCCTTTCGAGCTCAAACTCACCACAATGGAGAAAACATGTGCAGCGCTAGTATGGGTAGTGCAGAAATTGAAGCACTACTTTCTAGCCCATAAAGTGAGTTTGATTTCTAGAATGGACCCTATTAGGTATCTCTCAGAGAAGCCAATCCTCGTTGACAGATTGGCGCGTTGGCAAAGCTTCCTATCTCAATTTGATATCACCTTTATAGTCCAGAAGGCTATAAAAGGGTATGTCATTACTGAGCACCTTGCTCACCTTCCTCTTCCTCACAGTGATACGGTTCAAGAGGATTTTCCCGATGAAAACATGTCACTTATTTCTTGCGATCCTTTCTGGTCGCTCCATTTTGATGGAGCTCTCAATTCTAGGAGACGGTGCATAGGAGCTATCTTGCTCACCCCAGAAGGGATCACCATTCCACTTGCCTATCAGCTCTAGTTCCCTGCCACCAATAATATTTCCGAGTATGAGGCTCTCCTAGCTGGACTAAAGCTTGCCTATCTCTTAGGCGCGCGCCATCTCAAGATCATAGGAGACTCTCAGCTCGTTCTTCGGCAAGTCCTTTCTACCTACCGCACTCGTGACCCCAAGCTCAAGCCTTATCAAGATCTGGTCATGCTCCTAGCCAAGCAATTTTGCAAGCTCATCTACATCTATACTCCTCGCTCTCAGAATATCCTGGCCGATGCCCTGGCATCCCTGGCCTCCTCTCTCTCCTTCCCTCTCAGCCGCAGCACTGAGTCAATCACTGTCCAAAGGTTAGAGGCTCCCTCCACTCAGGACCCTTGGTTCATTAACCTTAGGAGCTCATTAGTGTTGAAGGCAGAGAGAAAAGAAGCGAAGGAGATAATGCTCGTGGAACTAGGAGAAATGATGGAAGAAGAAAGGCCATGGTATCACAAGATCGAGCAATACTGCAAGGACGGTACCTTCCCCGAAGAGGATGAACCTGAGGATAGGAGAGCCATCCGTAGAGCGGTGTTAAGGTATACCATCGTCGGAGAAGTGCTGTACAGACACGCTCTAAATGGAATGCTCCTTAGGTATTTTTCGGATGAAGAAGCCTGGAAGGTAGTAGAAGGATCTCATTCCAGTGAATGCGGTGGGCATGTGAATAGCCAAATGTTGGCTAAGAAGATTCTTAGGCAGGGCTACTATTGGACAACCCTAGAAGAAGATTGTGCCATCTACGTCCGTAGGTGTGTTAAGTGCCAAGTCCATGCCGACAAAATCCATGCTCCATCCTCCTCTTTGCATCCACTATCTTCCCCTTGGTTTTTCTCCATGTGGGCCTTTGATATTGTTGACCCCCTTGGTGATCCTAATGCTCAAGTAAAATAGAAATCTTTCATTCTCACTGCTACTGAGTACTTCACCAAGTGGGCCGAAGCTGAAGCATTTGCGGAAATCAAAGGTTCAACCGTGTGCAGATTCCTCATGAGGAATATCATCTCGCTGTTTGGAGTACCAAGTGACTTCGTCACTGACAATGGGCCACAGTTCATATCCCAGGAACTCTAGGATTTGTGTAAGAAATTTAATATTGCTTTGCATCATTCGTCTCTGTATTATCCACAGGGCAACGGCCAAGCCGAAGCCACAAACAAAATGCTTTTGAAAATTCTAAAGAAAACTTGTGAGTCCCATAAATTTGCTGATTGGCCAGAGAGATTGATTGAAGCTCTATGGGCCTACCGCACCTCCATCCACACACCCATTGGGCAAACTCCATTTTCACTTACTTATGGGATGGAGGCGGTATGTCCACATGAGATTCTCATTCCTTCGCTAAGGGTACAATTGGATAAAGAACTTAATCTCGATGAACATCGGGAGGCGTTGCTTACACAGTTGGAACTCTTAGACGAACGGCGTATTACCGCGGCCGATCATGTACTTTCATATCAAAATAGGCTCTCAAGATCTTTTCAAAAGAAGGTGATTGAACGCAAATTTCAACAAGGAGACATGGTTTTAAAGCGAATTTTCATAAAACCTGGAGGTCCTAGATCTAAGCTGCAAGCTAATTGGGAAGGTCCGTATGTCGTTAAGGAAATATACCCTGGGAACGCGTACAGGCTGATAAATGCTGATGGTTAGGAGCTCTCTCACCCGTAGAATGGTTTGTATTTGAAAAGATTCTACCCTTAATAAAAGGTTATCTATAGGGGCACCCTTTTCTAAAAGAGCATTGACTATTTTGAGTTTCTCATCCTTTGACTGTTGGATCACCCTTAAGTTTAGTCAACACACACTACACGGCCGTCCATAGCCAAAGTCCCTTAGACAAGAGTGCTCCGGCTTAGTCCTTGCGTAGGAGGGGTATAGGTCTGTTCTCCTCTTATTCGGACAAAGGTTTGGGGGTAAAAGGATTGATTGGATTGTAGGCTGGGTAAGGGGGAGTTGATCATGTGCGAATGAACTCTCAAATAGAGATGGTCTATGAAAATGTGCAAAAGAAGTATGCAATGAAAAAAGAACAAATGAGTCAAAATATGAGGAATAGAGGCATGTCAAAGAGTGGCAGTATAGTTCCCCGCAGGACGCCCTTGAGCTCGGTCATACGCATGCCCTAAAATAAATGACCATAAAGTCTCTAGACAACAGACTAATTTCACATGAAACACTCCCCCTAACCGGATCACACAAACCAACGCCTTGCACCTCGACGCCATGGCCTTCTACTTATATGTCTTCCTGTCTTCCTAAAAGACCGAATTCCCCTCTACACTTGGTCTATGTAGGAGCACCGATGACTGGGGGCAATCGGCTATGGGAGGTCCAAGAATAAATGCACACTGCACCTAGGGGTTGTTCGACAGTCAGAAGAAAAAGAGACTCATAATTGCTTGCTCAAATGCGAAGGGTACCACTATAGAAAACCCCAAAAATCCAAAAAAAAAAATAGAAAACCCCAAAATCCAAAAAAATTAGAAAACCCCAAAAATCTAAAAAAAATTAGAAAACTCCAAAAATCTAAAAAAATCAGAAAACCCCAAACCCCAAAAAAATCAGAAAACCCCAAAATCCAAAAAAAAATCCAAAAATCCAAAAAAAAATCACAAAATCACGAAATCCCAAAAAAAGATGTACATATTATTTTCTTTTAGCATGAATTATTTCTTTTAATTTCCCGCCTATTTAATAAGGCTCAGCCCTTTGACTATCACGAAGATCAAAGCACTCCTTTATTTAGAGCAAAGGGCTGAGCCAAAGAGCAGATCTAACCTGTTTTGCTAAGTGTGCAGGGACAGGAGATTGAAGAACGATACAACGTTGTACTCAGTTCATTCTCTTTCTTACTCTCTCGTTCATTTGGATCTCATCTCACCCGTGTCAACCACATTCAAATACAATCACAAACTTTGGCATGAAATGTAAAAAATCTACTAGTAAGGACAATATGTACAGAGATAAGGGGGAGGTGGCTCACAAGCTCCTCACTGACCACCACCACTCTCCCCAGATCCCTCATGCCTATCGGGTGGTGGTGGCATCTCACCACCACCCCGACCGCTCCTGACACTCACCTCCTCTGCCAGGCGTCTCTCCTCCTCCTCATTCCTCCGACGGCTAGAGGAGTCTACTAGATACTGCCTCACGGAGGCGCTCGTCGCCTGGCTAGCACCGCTCGCGTCGCTTCTGCTCCTGCTCCTGCTCTGAGACTGGACGATCATCGTGATCATCTCCTGCAGGCTCCGAGCTAGAGTCTGCTACGCGTGCAAGTCGAAGAGAAGTCGTGTCAACTCCGCCTGATCCACAGCCGGTCCCTGCGTACGCAACCTCGCGAGCTCTGCAGTCATCTCGATCGTCTGGGAGCGTAGCTGATCCCTCTCTACTGCTACGCTGTCCCTCTCCCTCTCCAGCTCGGCTGCTCGGTCAGTGGCGGTTATCAGCTCATCCACCTGCAGAAAGTCAATTCAAGGTCAGTATGAATAAAATCTCAATTTCCAAATCACTAGCACACTTACCCGCTCAGCTAATGATGCCTCTGCCTCCTCAGCTCTCCGCACTGCACCAGCCAGTCGGTCTACTAGATCCGACTGGGAATCCTCTGCTGCTCTAGAAGAGGAGGCACCTCCCTGTGTCCTCCTCGCTCGGTCTAGCTATCCCCGTTGCACATTTAACACACGTCAGTTTTTTTTCAAAGCAGCTATGAAATTGGTAAAGTGTCGAAGTCTAAGTAAGTACTTACCAGCTGCTCCGCCTCCTTCTGCGCCACCTTGCGATCCTGCATCGCTGAGAAGAGCAGGGCCCGGAGTAAGGCAGTCTCTCCAATCACGTCCACCTACAATTCATTTATAAATAATTAGCTCAATTCCACTAAGGTGAATTCACAAAGTCACGGTTTAGGGGTTTTACCTGGAGTCGGGCGCTCTTGTACACCTTTCCACCGTACTTCAGGGCGTATGCCTAAAGGTACGCGTCATCCGAGGTCGCGCTGGACTTGACTCCCTTGCCCCGACGCTCCCAGTTCTGGATCTGTTCTTTTGCCCGCTCACGCCAATCGGTCGTGTGGTGGAGTCCCCGGAAGCTCTGACCGGTCTGCAGAACCAGTCCCGGGTGGGGAACTCCACCGCACTCTGTCGAAGCCCCAGGGAGCGCTGGCACAGGTACAGGCAGAGGTAGCACAAGGTTGAGTGCATGCACCCACACTGACCTACCAAAGTTGTCATGTCCCGAGAATTACGCAGCGGATATTATTTGAATAAATAATTCGAGTCAATATTCTGAGACGTGGACAGTCGGAAATAAGCCTCTAGCTAGCACGCACTAAATGTGTATCAACACAACATCATAATAGGGCCCAACTGATGAACTCAATAAAAATTGTATTCAATCTCAACTCAACTTATAAAAATTGGAAACTAGTACAAGACTGAGACTCAAATAAAAAGGAAAGTACATTTACCCCTCACTTCCTACTACATTGTACTAATGCTCAAAATAAACTACTATAACTAAACTCATAATGGTGACGCTCATCACTCGGATGTATTCCCATCCTCGACTTGCTCTTCCTCTTGAACTTCATAGTCACCTAGATTGGGAAAAGGTAGGGGATGAGCAAACTAGCCCAGTAGGATTTATATCTCAATGTGCGGGCAATGATATAAGTGATTAACATTTTAGAACTAGGCAAGTACGATGAATGATATGCAAGTACGAATAAAACAGTTTTAAAACATGATGTATGAAACAAGCTGGATAGAGTGAACAAGATAGAATAAGATTTTTGAACAAGATGACAAGAAAGAACTAGCAATAGATCACTTTGTACAAGCACGCAAGATTTCACTTGATGTCAATAATTTTCAAGAAAACAAGATATCACTAGTTGCAATAAATGCAGGATGGCCATATCACTCAAGCAAGCAAGCAAGATTGCACAAGCACGTTCAAGTAACACTAATCAGGCACGTAGACACCAATGTACACCAAGAAAAGATCCATCAAGAATGTACACCAGGACACGTGTATGTGGTTATGTATCTAACATTCAACAAGCAAGAAAGTACTCCCAGCGCAGATGCAATGCCAGTAATCATTATACCCCATGGTTAACAGTATATTTATGACTCTCCGTCATTGGGGCTAGACTGGAGCCCTTGGACACACGTCGTGCCCTGTCAGCCATCTCATGTAAATTTCAAATGTAGATACCCACAGTCATTAATAATGGCCAATGAGAGTTTCAATAAGTAAGCATGTGTAATGTCATGTTCATGATGATGATGAGAAGAAATATATAAATTGAACATGATTCCATGAGGACAATGGTCAAGAGATAAATTCGACAGCTGAACGATAAGATTTACAATTTAGTTCAATCTTTACATTAATGGCTTTAGTCTAGATGGCAATTCACACTCACGAGAACAAGAAGAGAAGGAAGTGCACGCCCTAGATGTATAAGTGTGTAGAGATGCACATGTGTAAATTCACAATCCGTCGGTCTCAAACCCTCGGAAAAATACTTAACATGATGGCATGCAGTGAACAATGCATTTAACTACATATGGGTTTACAAGATTTTAAGATAAAATTTATCATTTAAATCAAGCTGGAATGGTAACAAGAGTAAATCACAAGTTTCATGTATGATCACTTCATTAAGAAAACAATTAGAATAATATTCATGTAATTAAGGATTTTTCAATGGGTTAAACACTTTTAAGCCATTAAATAGCCATTATGTAATGAACAGACCCAAGACATGCAATATTTTGCAAAGGTAGTGTCGACACAACCCATGCTGGTGTCGACACCATGCTTCGAACACAAAGCAAAAACATGAAAAACTGGTCAAGTAGTGTCGACACTAGAGACAGGTTCCAGAAAACCTTTTGGAAAACATGGGACAGTGTGTCGACACTAGATCAGGTAGTGTCGACACTAGATAAGCTTCCCACAACTTTCTGGGTCAAACTGGGACAGTGTGTCGACACTAGATGAGGTAGTGTCGACACTAGAGAGCTTCCCAGAACACTTTCTGGGCTGTTTTGGGACAGTGTGTCGACACTACCTCAAGTAGTGTCGACACTAGTGGCCCTTCCAGAACAAAACACATGGTCAGGTGTAACCAGAAAACACGTCTTATGCAGCAATTCACTTCCACCTCTTATAACTCTCTAACGAATGACATTTAGACAAAACATTCAACACAAAAGATGAAGAGAACAACTAGTAGAAGAATGTTGATGTTGAGGTTTTGATCTAATTCGATCTCGAATCCTGAGAAAACATATGAAGAACAGAAAGTCAAGTGTAGCCCGAAATCCCAGTATCATGCAGTGACTCTCTTCCCACGCCTGTAACTCTCTAACCAAAGACTTTTGGACAAAATGTCCAACATAAAATATGATCTTAACTTCAAGTATAAAAACTTTCATGAAGAAGTTTGATCAAATTCAGTCTTGAATCGTGGTCATGATATGAAGAACGGAAAAAGCCCTAACAGTGCACGACTTTGGGAAAACGCTTATAACTCAAAATATACTCATTAGAATTCGATGAAACCAGTGGGAAACGAAAGTTAACTTGATGCTCTACACATTGGTATATGATATATTAAGGTTTGGCCTGAGAAAACCTACCTTATGGGTTGAAGAAGTCTCATTTTTCCAAAAAACCTATGTTCAGACCACTTGGAGGAGAACTCTTACTGCTCCGTGTATACTACATGGAATTTGAGAATTCCACTTGGGTTAGAACGTAGCCTTGACCCTCTTTCCAGGGGTATAAGTCTTGCAAGGTTTGGTTTAGGTTTGACTCACCTTTGGTCGACTTCAAGATGATGGTCTGTGCAGGTCGCAGCAGACACAATGGGGAAGAAGAACGGCTTGGTGTGGATGATCTCCTGCTCCCCAGCCACCAAGAACTTCTCCCCACGACCCCAGCAAGTTCTAAAACTCGTTCCTAGGGTTTGGTGAAGAGTATTTAAGCAACCATGATGTTTTAGGAGTCCTACTATGACTAGGAAAGCCTAGTTGCGGTTTTGACATGTTAGTTTCCTATTTTTAAGGATTTCTTCCTCCCTTAGAGTGTGTGAGGCTTTAGGAAACCTCCCCCCATAGTTAGGCACTAATTTGGGTTTCCAAGAATGCATGATTGCATCCCAATCCAACTCAAATTGCCTCTTCCTAATTTCAGCCTAATTAAAGTTACGAATTTCCCTACATTTTCTAGTTTTCTTTCATTATTGGGCCAAATGATGTCCATTGACCCAATTATGATATTGGGTCATTAATATATAATGTTGGGAGTCCCTCCCACACTTTTATTTAAATTTTTTATTGCGTCGTATTTCCGTGTTAACGGTTTTTCGACTTGTTTCCTAATTTGGATAATCGGTCACCTTAACTCTTAAACCTAGCCCAAATGATTTTTATTGACCCAATTTTATTGATGGGTCATTAGAGGATATTATTTGAAGTCCGTTTATGATTTTTATTTAATTTTCCGACTCATCCAAGTACGTGTGATAATGATTTTTCGACTTATTCATGAATTACGATAATAAGTCGTGAAACACTTTGAACTTGGCTAATACGATTTTTCTTGGCACAACTTTCTTTGTGAAACATTTAGTAACAATGTTTGGGGCTGACTTATAATTTTTACAGAATTTTCTTACGTGTTTTAGCACATACGATAATGATACGTATGTTAAAATACTATGATATTATGGAAATTATTTATTTCCATTTATTTTGAATTTTTATGTAATTAAAATTTCCGGGGTGCTACAAAAGTAGGGGCGAGCCTACACCAACCATGGCTATCCCTCGTCGCTCTCCTCTAGGTATGACTGCCACACCACCTGCACGTCAAAGCACAATTAGTTACCAAGCAGTTAAATCAAACATAAATCTAGAGGGAGGGAGATTAGAATGCTCACATCCAACTGAGGATAGCAGTCAATGGCCTCCTGGAGATGCGCCAGCTGGTCGCCCAGGGTACGGGTGTCCCGGCACGAGTCCCACCGGCGAACTATGGGCACGAGACCCGGTAGCGCGAGGATCCCCCTCCCTAGGCCTGGGAGGTGGAGGTAAGTCCAGACCAGCAAAAGAGAAGGCAATCAGATCACAATTCAAAGCAATTGCATTTCAGTACAAAGGATAAGAAGAGGGAAGTGTACCTGGAGAAAAGGGAAGAACCCACTCGTAGATGTCTGCCGCTCGGAGACGCTCAGACTGTCAAACTGGTGCGCCAGGAACGCTACACCCCAAGCGTAACTCCCCACCTCGCTCAGGTCCTCCAGGAGAGGCAGAAAGTGGCAATGGACTGCATCGCCCCTCGTGGCAAACAGAAGTCTACCAAGGAAGAGGATGAGGAAGCGACGCAGGTCCATGTCCGCCTCTACCCCTGGCTCGTTTGCTAACCCCGCCTGGAAACCCCGGGTCAACCTCTGCAGCTGGTCATCCGCTGTCTCCCCTACTCTCTTCCCCACATCATACAGTCCCAAGCTCTCCTGAAGTGCTACCTGGGGAACGAGGGAAGACCTCTGCCCTACGGGTAATCCTAGGAGTCGACCGGCTAGATCTCGGTAACAGGGGTAGGTGAACCCGCTCACAGGACTCCCGTGATCCTGCTCACGTCCTCAAGGTTGGGGATCATATGACACCATGGAAATATGAAAGGCAGTCGCCTCTGTATCCCACCTACTCCGCAGAGCCTGGGTGAGCGTGGGATCCGCCCGCATCCTATCCATTCTCAAAACCTCCCCAAACCCCATCTCCTCTAACCTATCTCGCTGAAAGGTGGGAAAGGCGAGATAAACGGCTAGCACTAAAAGCCAGGACATCCGGACCCTCATTTCACCCTGCATGCACAAGTTAGCCAAAAAACCAGTCAGGATTTAAACCGCTCGGTTCTAGTCGCGACCTCCTTGTAGGCCGCGACCATGTCGCGACGGTGCGGTGCGCCGCGACCAGGTCGCGTCGCCCCCTTGAGTCGCGATCAGGCCGCGTCGGCTGTCACCGGGCCGTCGCGTTCTCAGGAACGGACCAGTCGGAGCCTCCCTTGTCCGATCCCTTTCCCCTTGGGCGTCACGCCCTACATGCACCCTCTGGGGGCCTCCTCTCCCTTTCCCATTCATTCATACAAGGTTTTTAGGGTCGAGTTACTCACCGATTTCATCGCTTTCTCGCACTCCTTCCTCGCCTTCTCCACGTCGACGATGGGATCTACCTCTTCTTCCTCCACTTCCATCTCAATCTCCAAGTTCACCTCTTCCGCCGGGGGCACCTCCGCACGAAGCCGAGAGCTCCTCCTCGCCGCGTGCCTCTTCCCCCGAGAAGAGCCCTCTCCGGCATCACCTCCTCCGTCCATGGGATTGATGAGTGGTTAGGTTAGGATTTGAGGGAAAGAGTGAGTCCGGAAGAAGCAAGGGAATCTAAGGATCCAAGAGGGGGGGGGTTCGAAGGCCCCTCTCTCGGATGGTTTGAAAGCACAAGAAGGGGGAAGAAGAAGGGCGCCTTGCATTTTTGAATGTTCGGTTCAAGACGCGACGTAGTGGGCCGCCGCGTTAACGTCTCACCGCTCTGGGTGGCCGCGACCATGTCGCGACTTACCGCTCCGATGCAACATTAACGCGACTGCCTTGACTGTCGCGTTACAAACAGAGCCATGCACAAACAGGACAAAGTTCATGTTTATTCATCCAAATTATTCAATACATTCTATAAATCATCTCTACATTCAATCAAATGCAAATTTCCTGCCCAAGCTACCATCTAACATCCTCTCTAACATCAATGTAGCTATCCTCAAGTCTCCGCCGCATCTGGCTGAATCTCCTTCAATGCCTTGAGGTATTCCTTGATCACATCTTTGTCTTCTACCACTGTGGCCTGGAGAAGACCCATCGTGCACCCCTCCCAATGAACGATGGCGCTCCGCACATCCCGTTTGTCCTGTTCGCCACCCCTCTTCCTCTCTTGAATAGGCGGGTAATGTGGAAGATAGGGAACCACAGTGCGAGCCGCTCCACACTGAAGGTAGCAACGGTCTGGATTGTAGAGAACTAACGCTTCGTTGCCCAGCAGTCGCAGTGCCAATCCGGAATGCTAAGGCAGGTGGATCATTCTGTTGTGGAGGAAGCGCGGACGCATCTCGAACTCCGCCACTGTCATCTTCCTGAGATAATTACACCAGTCCTTCAACCCTTTCACTTGTGTTGTCTTGCACCACGCCTGTGGTGTCATGTAGAGAGGCGCACCGATGAATGCAAGGGGATGATGCAGCATGGTTTTGCACTCTGTAGAGATGGTGTCCATGGCCCGAAACTGTATATGCATGCCCATCCAGAGTTCGAGTGCAATGACAGAACTGTAGAAGGGGCCTCCGGTGGCTGCAGAAGTAAGTCCAGCATATAAATAACCAAGCATGGCCTGTCCTATGCTCATACCTTCAGAAACTGAGTAGATTATGCTCAGATTGGCGAAGGAGATGGCGCCGTCCATCGTTGGGAAGAGAATAACACCACAGATGCAAATGACGGCCGCCTTGGCAATGGCAGTGTGGTTCCCGGTCTTGCGCTTGCATCGAGAGATGACCCACTGCGTGATGGGGAGAAGGTGCATGTGCATCCCGCTGGTCATGGAGCGCAGGTCGGTCTTCTTCGTGGTGATCTCCGCAAGCATACTCCATGCGTTAATGGGAGCCACTGTGTAGGAAATCGCAAGCTCCTCGCCCCTCTGATACCGTGGGAGACCTAGCATTATCTCCAACTCCTCCAGCAAGATAGCAGCCTCAAACATAGGAAAGATGAACGTGTGGGTTTGGGGATGCCACAGTTCCACCAGCGCTGTGATGCTATCCCACACGTGTACAATCTTGTGATATTGCTTGGCCAGTACGAACACAGTGGACAGTCCCCACTTCTTCAAGTGGCGGATCGAGGCAGGCAGAAGTAGCTCTATCATAGGAGATAACCATGGAACTTTGGAAAATCTCCTTTGGCTAGGAAGAATCTGAAGAGATATGGGAAAGGGAAGGTTGAGAACAGGGAGGAAGAAGAAGAAGAAAACAGAGCAAAACAGGGCAAAAGTTCAAAATTTAGATGGAGAAAGAGCACTTACTTGGAGCTCCGGACGCATGCATATGTGCCCCGGGATAGAAGAGAGTTGCTGAAGTTCAGCATGAGACTCCCGAGCGGCCTTGGGACCAGCATAAGGTGGTATGTCTTCTTGGAAGGCTGAGAAAGACCTCTTCATGGCTGCAGGAGAGAGAAAACAGAAGAAGAGAAGAAGGAGGGAGAAAGCTGCGGGATTAGCACCCTAAACTCCCCTATTTATAGAGCTCTAGGAGGTGCAAACCCATCTCAATCCCGTAACTAGGTGTTAGGATAAGATTAGGAGAGGTCTAGGAGTCCTAATGGAGTTCTAGGAGTCTTAGGATAGAGATAAACATGGGTCTCTTGCGTTTTCATGGTTCGATTTGAGTCGCGACGCCGCGATATGACGCGACAAGGTCGCGACATGGCAGAGTGACGCGGCTATGTCGCGGTCTCCACAGGCGTCGCCTCTCTACCATGTGTGTTATTTCCATGCATGTGCATAGTATGTTTGCTTGTTCGATTGTGTTTATGTATTTATTGTCATTTTTGTACTTATTATGTCTATTGTGTCAAAAAAACAAAAAAAAACAAAAAAAAATCATCAGAAAATCACAAAAAGAAGGACATCACAGGTAAGTCAGGTAAGTATTCCTTTTCTTACCCCCTGCATTACTATATGGTATTCTATCTATTATATCGTTTCAAGGACCGGCTGGTTCTCAATGTGCTCTGGGATTTGAGTTCCCCTTTATCAAAAATAGTGATAATCTAGGTACGCATTGCTAATCGTTGGATAGGCCGTTGTGTTAAGTAAGTTCGGGGAGGATAGATTCAGGCCTGCACTGCGGTTGTAGGTAGTCTCTTGACCCGTTCTTATTTGGCTTAACAATATTATCCTTGATATATTTTCTATTTTCTCTTTTTATTTGCATTTGTTTTGATGATTTCTTTTATTTTAGCCCAGCATGCATCATGTAGGACTTTGAGCTTTCCTGACTCATTCCTGACTATTGATGAGCCCTTGTTGAGTGCCCAATTATTCTTCATGTTTCAAACAAGAAATCATATTCCACTCCGAATCGAAAGGTTTGCCTCCGAGTGAGTTGTTCCCGTCAGTTTGACAAGAATTTCCCTGTCTGGATTACCTATCCAATTTTCATTTATTCCTTCGATCCGTTTTGGTTGCGAACCGCTCCCAGGACAGAGTCATGAGTTGCCTGCCTGGCACGCATATGTCCCTCCAAAACGAAACCTGCAGGCCAATCGGCTAGGGTACCTCTCAATCGAGGGGTTGATCGTCCCTTTCTTCTCCTTCTCGTCCAGACTTGCATTTTTTTCTTCGCATTCTGCTCGAGCAGCTAACTCGGGGCTTTCACGAAGGTTCCAATTGCTTATTGGTTAGATCGGGTGTCTCTTTACCTTGGCTCCCACCTTTTCAATCCACTCCGCATCATTTCCGTTCCACCGTCACTTTGTGACACCTCCACTACACTTCCGCTTCATTTCCTTACAAAGTGGGATCCAAGAAGGGGTAATCTGTAGACACCCGATTCTGACTTATAAGTTGAACTATATTTCTTGCTATCCTAGCGACCCCCTAGTTGGTCACTCACCTTGAGCCCATCATTAGCCTTGTTTTGAGCCCATTAACAACTCAAATTTCCATGAAATCCCGCCCATTGTCACTTGGAGAGAGTCCTTAGGCCTAAATAACTCTTATCCTTTCATGTGATTGGCTGATAATTCGCAAATAATAATTTTCTTGACGCGGTTTATCATAGCGTCGCGTTACTGTATCACGGCGCCAAAGGCCGCCGCGACAGCCCATGCATATTCATGCACGTGGGCATACTGTCGCGATGCCTAGGGTCGTCGCGTTAGCAGGTCACGTCCCTACGATACGATGTGACTGCAGCCACGCATGCAGGCCTCCGCAACTACCTCCTATTTTCCCTCCTATGGCTTTATCTCTATCTCTAAATAATATCCCGACCCCTTGGGCGAGGTTTGGGGCTAGGGGACTCTTTAGAAGGCCTATAGGACTCTCCCACACGAATTTTAATGGGATTTATCTCTTATTTGAACTATTAATCATTTTAAGGGGATAATATCTTTCAAAAGTCTATAAAAGCAAGGCCCTCTCTTCATGAACGGGGGAGCCCCATTTTCTACCCCGAAGGGCTGTCAAAATCTCCTCTGATCTTGACTTAGCCTCGCAGCTCTCCCATTTCCTCTCATTCCCTCACATTCCCACCTCAAAAGCTTGCTCATTTCACATCCATTGTAGCAACCTGAATTTTTGAGAAAAATAAAAATTTAAATAATAAATTAAAAACTCAGCTAAAGGGATATTCAATGAAAAGAGCATTAAATAAAACTCATTAAATGGAAAAGAGTAATGGGCTTTGCTTAATGGATCCTCTAGAACTTATTGGGTCAAAATATGAATTTACAAATAGTAAATAAAAAGAAATACCCTAAATTTGGAGTCTTAATATCTTCTAAATAGAAAAGGACTCTTTAAGCATTAAAAGAGACAATAAGAGTTGGAATTGGATTCCTAAGCCTACCCCTTATGATTTAGCACGAATTTAGATCCCATCCTAACCTAAATAGAGGTTGGAAAGCAAGAAAGGAAGGTTGGAGTTAGGAAATCTTGTAATTAAAGAGCAATTAGAATAGAAGTAGGAATAGGAACCCATACATGTATAAATACATCTCTTAAACCCTCTTGGCCGACCCTAGCTCGTTGCCAAAGGTTGTTGGACGTGGAGAAGAGGCCAAGGAGGAGAGGATCTCGTGAAGAGAAGGAGTTCTTAGAGCTTCTTCCTCGTTCTTGGAGATTTTAACCCTAGAAGACAAATCGAGTCAAAGGTAGGCATTCTCACAAGCAAAACTAAATCAAATCCATCTTAGGTAGTTCCAATCACCAGGAACAAAAGCCCTCTTGTTTCATAATTTTTCATCTAGCCAATCTTTTGTTCTTGATTTTAGAAGTTCTGCAAACATGATAACTCCGAGTCATCATGTTTGAATCATGTCTCCATGTACACTTGATCCCTTGCTACGAAATTTTTACTGTAGGCACTTCATGTTGTTAGGGATCTTTTTCCCCTGAAAGCCCTAATTTTTGTTGAGCATATTGCTCGAATTAAATCAATCATGCTCTCTGTATCATGTTCTATGTTACTCATTATTGTTAATGCTCAAACCATATTCAAACCATGCTCTCTCTCTAATTCCTATTTACTGGAAGTACTCTCACATGTCTAGTTTCATTTGCCACTGGTTTCATGATTTTTCATCATGTATACAATTAGTTATGATTTTTTGAACGACCCTGTATCAAAATCTGATATTTTTGGATCGCAATCCAAGACAGAGCAAAATTCTGTCAGACTCAGGCCATGGACCTGAGAACGCAACGACCCGATAGGTCGCGTTCTCAAGCCCATCGTGACGCTTTCCTTATCGTGTTCTGAACGCGACAGTACCCTACGTCGCGTTCTGGCCTTCTGTCCTGGCAGCCCTGTCGCAACCCTTTTGAGGCCCTGTCGTGATCTGCCCTGACCCTGTCGCGACCCTTACTGGCCTACGTCGTGTTCACAGGATTTTTGATGAAAACCCTTACTGGTCTACGTCGCCTTTTTAACAGTAATACACGCAGTAAAACACCTGTTTTAAAATGGAGCTATATTGAATGCTTTAAAATACATATTCACGACTTCTTTTCTATCTATGATTTCTCTTACACATGCACACACATGAACCATCCATATATGGCTGAAATCTGGCATAAAATATCTCATAATGTATCTGGTAATTTATTGTAATAAAGTATATTAATTGCCCTATTTTAAAGGACTTGTATTCGTTTCTTGCGTTGTTTATATATCGATATCGACGCTCCACTGTTCTAGACTTCCTCTAGAACGTCGAGCACCTATTTTTATATACACACTTTACTTGGCTTGTGGTGAACTCTCTGTCGGATATTCCTTTCGCCGGACTAGTGAACCCTTGCACAAGGCCTCCGTAAGTCTCCTCTGATCATGGATTCCCACATGGTCGACGAGCCAGTTGTACCCTAACACCCATTACACCTTTAGGGATCGATATGATCCAAACGGCTATTAGAAGTTCGCTCTTACCTTGAATCACGTCGGACCTCTGAACTTGTGCATAACATGGCCAGCGGTAAGATCGTGAATTCCACCTGACTGCCAATATGACGTGCGCGTGTTGTGCAAATGTTACTATCGCCTGTTTACCTGTTGTTTTACGTGATGTACCCTTAGCTCTCATCTATACTCTACTCGTTTGTCTATTCACGTTCTCTCTACTATCTCGTCTATTCATCTAGTGCTCTTAACTATTCTTGGTACTCTATATTGGCCATTGACTGATTGTCTAAAGATACAATATAACCAATGCCTGGCAATATATAAAGGGCCCGATCTGGTCCTGGGATGTGCGCCCGAAAGTGCTAGTGCCCATGGGAGTTAAATGATCAGAGTGTTTGGCATTACACTCAAGTGCTATCTATCTCGACTATCTATATGACAATCAAATCACAAAATGTACTATACTCTCTCGATGTCTAGAATGACAAACAAGTTCTATACTCATCGTTCTATTATTATACTTGTGCTAGTTGTGCTATGGCCATCCTACTATTCGTGCTATACTCGATACTTGTGCTACTTTTGGAAACTATACTCGATCTCGTGCTATTGTGCTATCCTGTTACCTGTTGTGCTATCTCTTGCTATATTTTGACTCTCTTGTACCTTCTATCTTTAGATACTCTGCCATTAAATGCGTTAATTATTTAAAGCCTGCTTGAGCCTGAGATTTAAGTCCTACTGGGCGTTATCGCTCACCCTACGTTATTTGATGTTGTGTTCTCAGGTGAGACCGAGGATGACACATACACTCACGAGGAAGGGAATGACCAAGAGTGAAGTCAGGAGTACCCTCGAGTCATTATGTTATCTTAGACTTGTAGTTAGTTATTTCCTTTTATTGCAATGTAATTGGGCCCTATAGAATGGCTCTAATATTAGTAGTTGTAACTAGACATTTGAAAAGTTATTAATGAGAAAGATTTGCTTTAGTATTATTCAATGTGCAATGGTTTGATGTCTAGTATTCGCTCTATACCATTTTCTTGCAACTGCCTTCGCGCTCCGATATTCCGCATCGGGACGTGACATCCATGGAGCGTGGAACGTGAGGACGACGACCCCCACTTCTTCCTGAAGCCTTTACACGAGCTTTGAACGCCATCACACGCCAGGGAGTCGCCCTCATGGGGCTCTTTCTTTCCTCCCTCCCTTTTCCTCTCTTTTCTTCATGCATTTTACTTCATTTCTAGATAGGACTCATTCCCTTTTCTTCCCACGTTTTCCACATACCCTAGGGGTTTAAAAACCACCCCCAGGTTCGTTCCCACCATGCTTCCTTTTTTCTTTTCATTTTTTAATGGATACAACACTTAACTTGTTCTAATAGGGTTTTATTGTTTTCTCTTTGTTTTGGCAGGCACCCAAGCAATATTCCACAAGGAGCTCTTGTCTTCTAGCCGGGTGGAGGACGGGAATAAGGTCCCACCCATCATCTCCCGCACAGAAGAGAACTCGATGGTGGAGGGCGACGCGACAAGGAGACGCATCCGGCATAGGCGACGCGTTATCAGAATGGTCGCGGCAGGTACGGCTGCCGCGATACCAGGTCCACCCTCATTCTCTTTCCTTTTCCTAGCGTAGTTAGCCTACATCATTTCTTTCATTAGGCAACTATCTAGGTGGCGATCACATTCCTCTTTCCATACTTTTAGATTTAATACTTGTTTGTGTATTTGGGGGGGGCACAATCCCCGTGATTACAACGAGTTTTCCAGTATGCATAATTAGTGCCATCGAAATAAGGTAGTATGTTCACAGAGTGACCCTCAGCAATATAACCCCTAGATTCCATAATACACAAATATCTCCCGGTTGTGAAACCAAATAAATTGGAGAACCAGGCTCTGATACCACGTGTTGTGTAGAATGATTATCTAGGGGGGTGAATAGAGAATCTTCAAAATTATATGCCAATTTGAAAATTGGAATCAGTGAAATTTGAAATCAAATTGGGTGAAAGACTAACGATGTAGTGAAACACAAACCACACAAGAGAGAGCAAAATTTTTAAGGTGGTTCGGCTCTAATGAGGAGACCTACATCCACCCCTCACCAAATCAGTGAGGCTCTACTATAAGATCAACTGTGTGAGACTCTCACACACCTACTGATTCACAGCTTCTTCACATCCGCTGACTCACAACTTGAACACCCTGTTGATTCACAGCTTCAAGATTTGATACAAATCTCACAATCCAATCACAACATGTGAAGAATCAACTTAGTCTACCCCACAAAGAAGCAGACAACACAACAGTGTAATATTCAGAAGAAATTGAAAAGAAGTTAAGTGGACAGATGCCAGGAGGTGTTCAGAATTAATCAAACTCTTTGCTCAAGAAGTCGATCTGGCTTGTGGAATTCCTTAGCTTCAACACTGACTTCTCCTCAGATGGATTCCTCTTCTAATTGCAGCACAAGGAATACACACATCAGAGTTGAAGAAGTATTATGATCCTCTGTTCTTAATATTCGGCAACAATTCTTTGAAGTAGCAAATTGGCTTGATCCAGCATCCCCTTCTTCGGATCTCCGCTCCAAGCTGACGCCGCCTGCTCTTGCTAAAACATAGAACTTTTGCTTTGCAATTTTCGTGCTCACCGATCTCACTATTTCAACCTGTGCGCGATCCCCCCCAACAAACTGGGATGCTTCACCTTTTTTGATCTGATCGCACGGGATCTTCTGCAGTGGGCCCCTCAACAGATTCCCAATAGTTGGGAGAATCTTTTTGCCGCCAAGAGATGGTATCTTCCAGAAATGATGACGTGTACCCAAAATCCCAACGAATGGACCTAGGATCACGTGACCAATTCTTATGCGCTGGTGGCTACTCTGTTGAAAGATTCTAAGTATTGCAGTGTCAACACATCCAAGATGTAGTGTCGAAACACATATACTTTAAGTATAGCAAGAGTCCCAGAACACTAAGTTGTAGTGTTGACCTGACCATTTTATAGTGCCAACTTGCTCTTTCTTTTGAATCGTCCTGTTAGTTAGATAGAGTCGACTTCACTTAGAAAGAGCGTCGACCTCATCCTCACTTCTTTTCACAGAACACCTTGAATCCTAAATAGTGTCGACCTTATCCACGCTGGGTGTCGACCTTATCTGTTTGCTTCTCTCTAGTGCAGCACAGGAAAGCCACTAGTGTTGACCTGCTCTCTGAGTAGTGTCGACCTATTTTCCAGGTAGTGTCGACCTGATCCTTGAATAGTGTCAACCTTATGGATAGTATTGAATTTTTCACTTGATACACAAAAGTTGTTCCTGTGATACAAATGCCATGTGTCAGATATTTATGGATTTTTACTTAATTTATGGCATCATCAAAACTAGGGACACAACAGCCCGCCTTGGCAACAAGGCAGTCCTTCACTCCGTCTTCAATCGCCCAATCCGGCCTCTAGCACAGCTCCCACGCTTAGAGATCCTTTTGTTCACGATCCCTGAAGTTCTTCCTTGGCCTAGCTTGCTTCAGATCGCACGAACAAAGCTCTGCAACCCTTTCCTTAGCCCTCTTTTCTCTCAACCAAGAAAACGTAAAACCCCTTTCCTAAAGGCTAAATCTGAGTCTTATAAGGATCCCTACGTATTACCTTAGCTTTAATCCTAGCCCTTGAACCAGAAACACCCCGATCTCCCCACTAATGTTTTAGAAATGGCCAATCTCTTCTCCCCGGAATGGTAACAACAAAAATTGGCAAGTCAGGTTAACGTCAAGCCCTATTGCCGTCGACCATGAAGTAGACGTCCATCGATCATGTCGTCAACTTGTTTGCCTGAAAAACAAATATTCAAGAAAATTATAAACGACACTATCCCCTGTCATTAACAGACAGTAGACGGCAATCGATCGTTCCGCTAACTGTAGTCAACGTCAGTAGATATTGACATCAAGTTCATCAAAGTTACAGTATATTGTTAAATGCAGAAACAAATGCACAAATGCATCATATGATCCAGTAAAATTCTAGGGCTTTACAAACAGTGTCAACACTGACTCTATATCGATATACC
The DNA here is from genome assembly GCA_014218235.1 of Colocasia esculenta. Taxonomy (NCBI): domain Eukaryota; kingdom Viridiplantae; phylum Streptophyta; class Magnoliopsida; order Alismatales; family Araceae; genus Colocasia; species Colocasia esculenta. Next base: position 91,076,673 of record CM024760.1, read on the forward strand.
GCAGTTTGATTATGATACGTGATATGAGTTTCGTGACCTTATAGAGAGGATATTGATAGAGAATATAAGACAACTACATATAATGGATTTTGGGGGGCTTTGAGATGACATGTTATAGATAGTCAACATCATCATTATCATCACAGCCTTGTCCTATTATCTGGGGTCAATTACATGAATCCTTTTCTGTCAAAGATTTCTATCAAGTGCAATATTCGTGTTTAAATCCAAGAAGTCAAAGTTTTTCTTAATAATATCATACCATCTCGTTTTAGGTCTTCTCCTAGCTCTTTTACTAGCATCAACTAGGACTTGGTTGCCTCTTCTAACGGAGATTGAGTTAGGGTGATTGTGCACGTGTCTAAATCACTTGAGTCAAATTTTTCTCATTTTCCTATCAATTGGAGATACCCTGTCATGCCCTGACATGGAATATCGGAACATGAGGCAGTTAATATAGTGCGTATAATAGATGTCAAACTATCAGAAAATTAAACAGTACTAAATCATTTGTATTTCATTCATAAACTTTAATAATGTTTATTACAATCATTAATTCAAAACCAGAACTATGGGCCCAATTGACTTTATTACACTTAAATAAAAAAAATATCTATCTAAGACTCTAGATAACTTGACGCTTCCATGGTCACTCTGGACTTTACTCCTGCTCGTTCCCATCCTCGTGAGTATTGTACTCTTCCTCAGACTCACTTGAAACATTCACAAATAGCGCAGGATGAGCGAAAATATCCACTAGGACTTAATATCCCATAATAGACATGTTTTAAATGATCAATGGATTAATGGCAAAGTAACTAGCAAAAAAGCGATTGTCAAGTATAATAATGAGAGTAATTGCACATGATAACATGATTTCAATATCACGCATAGCAAGTATAGCATGGATAGTACCAGATAACGATAGCCATAGCACAAATAGCACAAAAATAGCACACAATAGCACATAGCACAACGAGAAGTATAGTATAGCACATTGATTGTCAATAGATAGTCGAGATAGATAGGACTTGAGTGTAATGCCAAACACTCTGGTCAATTAACTCTCGCAGGCAAATAGCACTTTTGGGCACACCTCCCAGGAATAGACTGGGCCCCTTTATATTTCTAGACATTGTTTATATTTATTATTTTTAGACAATCAGTCAATGGCCAATAGAGTACAAAGAATAGGTGAGAGTAAGAACAAATAGATGAGATGTAGTAAGAACCTAACTAGACAAGAGTATAGAGAGATTAGATGAGAGATACCGGTAATGCATGTAAAACAACGATTGAAATGGACGACAGTAACAGTTGCACATCACACGGTCTGCACTGGCATTCTGGCAAAAGTCGCTCCCCTTGTAACACCCCGAAAATTCTATTTACTAGAAAACTATGAATAATTGGATTGTTAAATATAACCACTATCATGAGATGTGATTAACTCTAATTTAGGATTTATTTACATCAGTAAATGCTATTCTAGTAACATACCTAGAGGTGCGCGCTCTGATAAGGCGACACCAGAATTCTATAACAAAAATAAAATTCGAGAACACCATAATTCTTAGAAAAATGTGGTGATACCAAATATGTAAATATTCAGAATTTTTGGCGTACGGATTTTGAGATTAAGCCGACACAACTATTTTCCGGGCGATTTTCCACCCAGTGAAAAATAAATTTTAAAATTAAACTAAAATCACCATAATTTGCAAAACCTTTTCATTAGCCTATGTTTGAAATTTCAACAAAAATGGACATCATTTGAACATGTTTACATAAGGTTAAATGGGCCAGCTGATTTATGGTCCAATTACGGTGGGGATTTTCTGGGAATTCCTGATTGCTTACGTGTGAAGCTTGGGAAAGGCCAGCGCTCATGAGGGGAGAGGTTAACACGATATCACCTTATGTGTAAGGTTATAAGGCTACATGGTAAATGTGTAAGCTGTAAAAACCAAAAGGTTTTTACAGCAACACGTAGGGGTTTGGCGTGTCATCTTGTAAGGCATCTGTAGGAGGCTATAAAAGCACCCCAAAGGGCGTCGTACTCACCTTTCCATTCCTGTTCTTCCACCCACCCTTATTCACGTAGTGTTCCTTACTGCTGGAGCTACTTTCACCAAGAGGAGTTACTGTTCTCTATTCTCGCACCTTGTTCCTATTCGAGCTATTGCTGGAACTCTTGCTAGAGCTATGCTAGGAGTAGCTGGGAAGCCAGAATAGCAGTGATGGGAGGTGTTGTTGCTAAGCAACAACCAACTACAATTGCTTATTCCTCTACTTGTGGGCATTTCTTCATCTTCTCCAAGCTAGGTAGGATTCTTTTCCTTCCTCTCTTACTCTTACCCCTGAACATACTATAAAACTTATTGTTTAGGTGTTCAAGTTTTCAAGCTCTTGTCTGATTTTTGTAAGTACCTCTAGAAGCTTGTGTGCATCAAGTGTTGTTGTAGGATTCACTCTTTCTTCTTGTCTTCCTCTCTTGCTTCTCCTTCCTTTAAAGTCTTGGAGTTCAAGCATCAACTTTGATCTTGCATTGTCATAAGGTTCGATAAGCCCTTTTGATTACTTCTTTTCCTTGGGGTCCATGTCTTTAAATTGACACTCATGTCTTTAGGTGTAGACTTATGTACTAGTAGGGTTCTCCTTTCTTTTCTAAATCCTTGTCTCCGACCTTCATTAAAGAGTTCAGGATCCCTATATGCTTGTCTTAAACTTGTAAATCCTCTTATGAACGGTGTATCCATTCCTTGCAATCATGTGTTAGTATGTATGTCTTTAGGTGTCATACCTCAAATCCTTCTCAGTTTCCTATGTACATGCTCATAGCTCCTTCAATTTTAGAAATCATGTTTCTTGTTTATTTCATGACCTAAGAGTTCATATGCTTGAACATCTTGTGAGTTGTGATAAACACCTTTATGTTAGGGAGAAGAAGATCCTTGTTTCACTATGAGATCAAGATTTGTTGTTCTTCTTCCACCCTTGATCCATGTTTATGTTATAGAGATTTGCTAAAAGTTTCGATATCTTTAGAACAGTGTGATTACTTTCCATTTGGATGTTTGTACCTCAAACCTTGATTTTGGAGCATTAAATACCTTGAGTTTGAGAGTTTATCTTGTAGAAATCTTTCCATATAATCCTTGTAATAAGGGCCATACTTCCAATACTATTTCATGCTTTGCTTCTAGCTAGACAAGTATGGTATGCAAACCTCATGTTCCGTCTTACTTGTTTAGCATATATACTCACTGTGGAGACTACAAATAGGTTCTTTTATTTGATATAATTCATACCTTGATCCATAGGTTCCATATTTGGTGTTCTTAAAGAGCATTTAAAGTCACTATGAAAGGAGAACTGGCGGCTGTCGACAGGCAACACATAGCTGTCGACAGACCCAGTCTTCCAGAACTTCAAAATAACTGGGACTGTTGCTAGATGTCGACAGCCAGCTTATAGATGTTGACAGGTAGACACAGAACCAGCAAAACTAAGCTCTGGCTGTTGTTATCTATCGACAGCCCCTTCCTGGCTGTCGACAGCTATTGTCCTGCCTTGTATTTCAGCAACTTTGCATGGTAGAACTCTTGCTTAAACTTCATCCTAAAAGCCTAGCAAGTTACCTCCTTATTTACATTGATATTTACTGCCATACAACAGTAAAGTTTAACCACATTGTATACCTTAACCTCCCTTGGGTTATTCTTAAAGTTGACAATTACGAGTAGTACTCCGATTGAGTCTATTCTCCAGTGTTCGGTAACTGAGTCTATAAAACCTGATCACCTGAGAGTTCATATACTTGAACACCTTATGAGATGTGAATAATTTGTGATGACAATTGTGGATCTTCATCTTCTTGGGTTCTTATGTGATTTCAATCTTCCGAAGTTATTGGCTTTGAGTCATAACCCTGTCTCAACCAATTGTCTTTCTTATATTATTGAACTCCGAGCAACTTTGTCACCAAGATATCTATAATTCTCAATCAAAATTACCTTTGGATTTCCAATTTATGCTCATGAAAAGAAATTTATGATATGAAGACAGTGCTCTCTTCAAAAGAGGGTTTAGGATCACTTGTGGTAGCACCGGCCACTTGTGATCAGCTGAGGGCGATAGTTTGTAGGTAAATCCAAGTCAATGGACTGACGATGGTGGGTATAAACCCCGTTCTTGCGCAATGAACAAGATCCAAGGTGCTGGAATCGCCTAGGCACTGAGGATGTATTTACGTCTATTTAGTAACCTCTTGAGAGCAGTGATGCCTGTCAAGTTCATTTCCAAATCAAGTTATGGTCTGAATTCTGAAAGACAAATATGACTCTTATTCTGTAATTTGTTTGAGCTCATTATGAAATCAATTTGAGCTATATGTTTTTGTTAAGTATGAAATTCATGAGCAAATGTGTTTTTGATCCATATATGCTTACTTTCACCTACTGAGTCCTTCCGACTCATGCCTTTGTTTCCTCCAACCCTTTCAGATTGAAGGTGAAGGTCACCTCAGCTACAAATGATTCGAAATTCCGCTGCTGAAGAAGAAAGGAAGAAAGAATAGCATAGTTTAATGACTCTTTAGAGATTTTGTTGTACTATTAAAGGTCTAGAAGAGAAAGTTTGGTTTTGTGTAAATAATGGGTGTTGATACTAAGTTACTTTGTTGAGGTATAAAATGTCCAAAGATGCCTTTGTGGAATAGTTTGCTAGTCTTGGGCACTACACAGATTTGTCAGCCCATAAAGAAGTTTGTTAGTGTAACCCCTTCTTCCGATCAAGAACTATGTGATATGTGATATGTATATGTGTGTGTGCGGTCGGAGGAGGGTGTTACACCCCTCACCTTGGTCACAACAAGATCGGTTCAGGGTGTTGGTCGCAACAATCAGAAGAGGTCGCAATCCGTCTGTAGGTCGTGAGAGTGTTGCGGTCCCCAGCCCAATCACGATATCAGAGAGACATCTAAGGCTGTTTGGATCTTGCAGGATGAGTCCAACTTGATCTCTAAGGGTGTATAGGACTTTATGGTACAACATGCTCGTCGACCATGATGTAAGCCATAGCCAAGGAGTCTTGCGGAGGTCCTGAAAAAGGATTTACTAGTCCAACAGGAGTCGTACCCGGTGGAGAGCTCGTCCAAGTCAAGAAAAAGTGTATAGTAAATATTTGCTCAGTGGTCTAGAGTATTCTAGAACAACGGAGTGCCAATAACAGTGTTCAAAAATCATAGCCAATAAACGAATGTAAGTCCTTCAATTTTAGGGAGTTGATGTACAATTATTGCAATATGTTACCAGATGTATTAATAATTATTTTATGAGTATGCCAAGTCTGAGATGTATGGTTTTCTGGATGTGTGTGTGTCAGAAAATCATGGATTTTGATAGAGAGATCAAGTGCATCGCTTTTAAGAGAAAATTTCATATTCATCATGATATGGTTTCTGTTACTTTGTTTCAGCATTTACAAGAACTTAACAGCGAGTCTCAGCATGGTATTATAGCATGATGACACCAAAATTAGGGTTTTCATGCTGCAGGTCTTAACACGACCGATCTGTGCGGTGCGTTAAGATTGCGACGTGTTTGGAGGTCACGATGCTGTTGCGACATATCGGGAGGTCGCGACAGTTTGATGTCCTCTGTTTCAATTGTGTTCTCAGTGCAGAGAACTCGGGTCAGTAGGGCTAAAGTAAAAGATTGGATCTCGGTGTATAAAGCATGAAAAAAACATGGAACCAGTTTTAAAATGATGCTAAGATGTTTCTAAACATGTAGAGAATAAGAAGCAATCAAATGGACATGAATTTCTTGGATTTTGAGAGCAAGAAAGAGGGCTCGAGTACACATTCGTTGCAGAGCTTTGACCAAGAAATTCGAGAGTACAACATGCTATAAATTAGGGAAAAGAGAGGGCTTTTGTTCCTGGTTCATGGAACTATCTATGAATGAGATTAATTTGGTTTAGTTTGAGAGATTGTCTATCTTTAGACGATGTGAACTCATAGGGTTTAGAACGCGAAGAATGCTCAAAGATTTCTTTGCAAGCCTTCTCCCCAGCGATTCCCTCCACCTTTGGCCTCCCTTTCACATCCAATAAGTTTTAGAAGAGCAATAGAGTCTGGCATGAAGGGTTTATTTGTAGATCTAGTGTTATTAATTCCGTAAACAACTCTAATGTTTCTTTAACTCCAAATTTTCATATTTATCTCCTAAATCCTAGCATCTCTATCCTCTATTTGGGTGGGGAGAGATCTCCAAATTCGTGACTATCATATTGGGGTAGGGTTAAGACTCCCAATTGGATAGATATATGAGTTGTAATGTGATTTACTTGCCCTTTTTCAATTTGGGAATAATATAACTACGAATTTAATACCATTTCCCCCTATTCTATTATTTGGACTTCTATTTTTAGGCCCAATAACTCAAGTGTGAACCATTTGTATAGCCCAAGCATTTATTTTACTTAATGGGTTTTAATTTACTCTTTTCTTTATAATTTTAAATTAATTTCTCTATATTTAAAATAGTGGGTTGCTGCATACCCTCAAGTCCCTACGGACACGCATTCCTAATTTTATCTTTCTTAGTCTTATCACACATCTATCTCAATATCCTCATCTCTGCTACATACATTTTATTAATGTGTTCCTTTCGTACTGTCCAACACTTGGTACCATGTAAGAAAGTAGGTCTTACAGCCGTTCTATAAAACTTTCTATTAAGTTTCACGTGTATACGATAATTGTAGAGGACTCGTGATGAACTTCTTCATGTTAACCAACATGCCTTAATCATGTATGTAACATCGTCATAAATCTCTTCATTCTCTTAGATGTACCTATTCTAAATATGTAAAGATGCAAATAGATGTAGAATATCGGAGTTAGATGATATGGGTGGGGAGAGATCTCCAAATTTGTGGCTATCATATTGGGGTAGGGTTAGGACTGAGTTGTAACGTGATTTACTTGCCCTTTTTCAATTTGAGAATAATATAGCTACGAATTTAATACCTTTTTCCCTATTCTATTATTTAGACTTCTGTTTTTTAGCCCAATAACTCAAGTGTGAACCATTTGTATAATTCGTGTATTTATTTTACTTAATAGATTTTAATTTATTCTTTATTTCTAGTTTTAAATTAATTTCTTTTTATTTAAAATAGATGGTTGCTACATACCCTCAAATCCCTACGGACGCACATTCTTAATTTTATCTTTCTTAGTCTTATCACACATCTATCTCAGTATCTTCATCTCTACTACACACACTTTATTAATGTGTTCCTTTCGTACTGTCCAACACTTGGTACCATATAAGAAAGTAGATCTTACAGCCATTCTATAAAACTTTCTATTAAGTTTCACATATATACGATAATCGTAGAGGACTCATGATGAACTTCTTCATGTTAACCAACCTGTCTTAATCATGTATGTAAAATCGTCATAAATCTCTTCATTCTCTTAAATGTACCTATGTAAAGGTGCAAACAGATGTAGGATATTGGAGTTAGATGATATAATGCTATCATAAATAGATGAAGCAGGATCATCTCTGTTTTTTTTTTCTCAGATAACATGGCACTCCATAGTTATCTCTATATGAGTAATGAGACAACATCTTCACATACATTAATATAGAAAATAATTTTTGTTTTATGTATATAATGATTTTAAACTATAGACGAACTATGCAAAAAATCTCATTATGAACTTATTTAAAATTTTATATTTACTTAATGATTTTCATTAGATTGCAGGATTTTAAAACACCTCTGCCGTGATGTATTCGGTAAGATATTATATTTAACCATAATTAAAAAAATTAAAGAGGAAAAGGATAGATAATTTCACAGAAAATATGTACGACAGATGTTTTGTATAAAAGTAATTATTGTAATTAATCTAATATTGTTAAACCACTTAGGACTAAAATTCTAAAATATGGTTAAATATTACCCTAAATTTTTGCGTAGTTTTTTTTTTAATCATTGTTTACGTGGTCCTTTAAATTTTACATAGTTCGTCTTTATTTTTTTTGACAAACAGTTTTACATAGTTTGTCGTATATATAAATAAAGAATAAATTAATTAGAAGTCCTTTACTGTAATATAGATATTATAACAGATGATTCTATTAAAGATTAATAAATAAGTCAAAAATTTAATAGAGAATCCTAATTAATTTACCTATAAATAAATATAACCTAAATAGTCTGAATCATGCTCTGATTTATCCATTTCAAATGGAATTACACCATTACCGGCGGTACCTCGCCTTGTTGCCGAAAATGGTGCGTTAGGCGCCACGGTTACCATCGCCACCAACTTCTAAAACCCTAACAAGGAAAAGGCTGCAGAAGAATCCCGTCTCCAAAACCCCCGCCTTCGCGCCGGAACCCCGCCTAAACCCAGGGGAGCCCAGCAGCTCCAGCAGCCGGCAAAAGAAGATGAGGTCCGCGTGGAAGGCGCTGCTCCTCCGGGGCATCCCACGGAGGATCCCGGGGGCGGCGGGCTTCTCACCGTCTTCCCTTCCGGATCTCCAGGTGCAGCTCCTTTTCGCCCCAAATCCTGGTTCTCTTCGTCGCTTCTTCGCGTGGGACGCCCTTCAAGCTCCTGGCAACCGTCGCTTCTCGTCGGAGCTTGCCGCCGTCAAGGCGAGTCACCCGGAGCACTCCCATCTGATAGAGATTTTCTCCGGTCCGGGCAGTTCTGACGAGATTATGGTTCGGTTGGAGTCGGCCGGCATCTCTATGGAACACGGGACTGTGAACTCTGTGATCGAGAGCTTGGACGAGAGGCCAGAGGTGGCCTGGAGAGTCTTTAACTGGGTTAAGGACAGGGAAGATGCGATCTTGAGCTCGAAGTCGTACAACTTGATGCTCAGGATGCTGGGCGCGGAGGGGAAATCAGTGGAGTTTTGGAGTATGCTCGAGGCCATGAAGAAGAAAGGATATGGCTTGTCTAAAGGCACCTTTTTGAAGGTCTCCAAGAGTTTCGATGAGAAGGGGATGGTTAAGGATCTCGGCCTGCTGAAAGAAACTTACAAGTTGAATTCCCCGGAAAATTATGTGCTTAGGATGTCTGCTAGGATCTGCAAGGTTCTGAGGGAAGGAGATGAGTTGGGGGAGGCTGTTTGGAAAGAATTGGAAATGCTGGATGTTAGCTTGTCCTTTGATTTGGTTGCTGCTATCCTGGACCGGCTGTGTATGTACCCGACCAAGGCGTTCATGTTCTTCCGATGGACTGATGTCAATCCGTCCTTCAAAGCAGATGGTAAGGTTTACAATGTGATGGCTAGGGTTTTGGGCAGAGAAGACTGCATCTCGAACTTCTGGGCTGTGCTGAAGGAGATGAGGGATGATGGCCATGAGCTGGAAACCGAAACGTATGTTGAGGTAACCAAAGCTTTTCATCGGCGGAAAATGATTAACGAAGCTGTGAATTTGTATGAATTTGCAATGTGTGGTTCCAATAAGCCTCCACCTGAGGACTTATCATACCTCTTGCGGAAGGTGGTTGTGTGCAGGGAGTTGGATTTAGCCTTGATATCAAGAGTCATGAAAGCTGTCTCTGAGGCTGGGTATATTGCAGAACATTCAGTGTATAATGGGGTATGCAAGTCATTGGCTAGCGTTGGTAGGTTGCAAGAGTGTGTTAAGCTGTTGAAGGCCATGGAAGAAGGTGGGTTTGTTGCAACTAGTGTCGTATATGATCGTGTTGTCAGTGGCTTATGTAATGCACGTTGCCTAGATGAAGCCCTTTGCTTTCTAAGTGAAAGGGAAGATTCAGGCAATAAACCTGATTCAAAGACCTGGGCATATCTAATCCAGAGTTACTGTTTATCTGGTTCAACAGAGAAAGCATTGTCATGTTTCCACAATATAGTGGAAAAAAAGGATAGTGAAAATGTTGGTTATGCCTTTGATGCATTGGTAAACGCATTCACTCGGAAGAACAAGGATGTAGATGTATGCAACGTTCTCACTGAGATGGCTGACAGCGGGCAGTTCCAACCATGGCACAATACATACAAGTTCTTGATTAGAAGGTTACTCAGCAAAGGTAAAATGATTGAAGCTTCTTGTCTACTTGGGTTGATGAAAAGACATGGTTTTCCTCCTTTTATAGATCCCTTTATTGATTATGTCTCAAAGTTTGGAACGGGGGAGGATGCCATGGTATTTCTGAAGGCTATGACTGTGAAGAGCTTCCCTTCTATTTCTGTGTTTATTCGGATATTTGAAGCTCTGCTCAGGGCAGGGAGGCATGAGGTAGCACATGACCTTCTATCTAAAAGTCCAGGATATGTTCGTAGTCATTCTGATGTGTTGAGCCTCTTTTTCTCCATGAAATCCTCTGAAGAAATTCTGACCGCTGTAACTGCTTAAGTCATCTGAGTTATTTGTTTATTCTTTTGTGTTCTGCGGATGACAAATGCTGATATTTTGAGCATTCTGCCATACCACTGACTTTTTAAGAACTGAATCAGATAAACGGTGGTAAATTTCAGGTTTATTATCATCATTTGATGTTTGTTTCTCTTTCTTGGCACTCAGTGAATTTACACAAAAAAGGGTTTTGATGAGTTTCTAAAATAAAGGCCCATCATGTAATCTTACATCTTGTTTAAGCACTCGAATCAGGCTTATGTTTGATGTCCTCAGCCTTCAGATATTTTGGCTTTACTCATTTAAACTTTTTATATGTAATTCCTTTTAATATAATTCTGCAGCTTACCTGGTCCCGATGAATGAAATTTTAAGTGAAGATCTTTGTGCATAACATATTTTACTTCATTTATATTTTTCTGTTGCTGATTGCACATCTCTCTGTCAACTTACATCCTTTTGGTGGCTTATGTGTGGGGACATGTATTATTCCCCATAAATAAAAAATTCATACAACCCTTGAGAAGAAGACACATTGATGAGTCCAGTTTTGTGCTACTTTATTCACTAACTTACAGTAGTCAATTGGCCACAGAGAAAACCACTTGTCAACAGTTATGTAGTCAGAGGCGAGAGACGACTGAGGCGGTCAAGGGGTCACCTCAGCCTCAAAGGCCTAGGCGATGGCCTAGGCGATTGAGGCGATATATTATAAAGTAATATATATAGTTAAAAAAATATGAAGATATCTATAAATATCACCTAAATAGGTACATGAAACTAGTATATTTCATAAAATTAATCATTCATATATGTCAAATTATTGTATGATTTACTAAATCTATTCATTTCTATATGTAAAGTAACTAAAATGTAAGAAACTAAATTGCAAGTAAATAAAATGGCCAAGTGGGCCTCTTTATGGGCCAATATATGGGACATACAAGGGCAAAAAGGGTGGAATTGGTGGCTTGAAATCGCCGAGGCGAAATGGGCCGGGGCGATCTGAGGTCGCCTCGCCTCGGCCTAGGCGATGGCCTCAATCGCCTTGGATAACATAGGTCAACAGATGAAAGTTGAGGCCCCAGTCCCTCTTTGTTAAACTTTTGTCATGTGGAGAAGACTTCACTTTCTATATGTCTGTAGCAAGTGCTTTTGTTGAGCTGGTCATTTGCAAATCATTGATTCCTTAGCTGAAAATAAGTGGCCTTAGATTGATGGAATAAGCCATGATTATAGTGTTGTTTTTTTTATGATGATCAAACTTATTAGCATCTTCTTTTTGACATATGATGGTTGTTGGCTGTAAAAAAAAATTTATTTGTCCATAGAAATATAAAACGGACATTTATAGGGTGTTTGGTTGTAGTTTTTTACCATTTTTTTCTCTAAAATTTAAAAAAGAAAGAGGACAGAAATACAGACACGTTTGGTAAGTAGTTTTTTTTTTTAGAGAAGAATTTTTATCCTATGTAAATCTCTCTCAAACTAAAAACAAGTACTAACCAATTTTTTTTAAAAATTACACACTACTCTCTCCTTCCTCTCTCAAACTTGGCCCCCTCTTCCCTCTATGACCCCCAAACCCCCCCTCCACCCCGCCCTGCACCCTCCCCCCTCCCCCCGGCGGCTCCCCCTCCCTCCGCCGGAGCCCCCACCCCCGCCCTGCACCCTCCCCCCTCCCCCCGGCGGCTCCCCCTCCCTCCGCTGGAGCCCCCACCCCCGCCCTGCACCCTCCCCCCCTCCGGCGCCCCCCTCCCGCGCCCGGCTCCCCCCTACACCCGCCATGCGCCCCCCCCCCCCCTCTCCCGCCCTGCTCCCCCCCACTCCGGCGCCCCCCTGCACCCGCCCTGCGCCCCCCTCCCCCACCCTGCTCCCCCCCCTCCGGCGCCCCCCTGCACCCACCCTGTGCCCCCCCTCCCCCCCTGCTCCCCCCCCTTCCGGCGCCCCCTTGCAACCTCCCTGCGCCCCCCCCTCCTGCGCCCCATGTACCCGCCCTGCGCCCCCCCTCCCCCGCCCGGCTCCCCCCCCTCCGGTGGTTCCCCCTCCCTCCGCCGGAAACCCCGCCCCCTGCCCTAGCCGCTCCCCTCCCCCCGCCGGAGCCCCCACCGCTGCCCTGCACCCTCCCCTTCCGGCGCCCCCCCTCCCTCGCCCGGCTCCCCCCCCCCCCCCTTCGACGCCCCCCTCCCCCGCCGGGCTCCCCCCCCCTTCCGACACCCCCCCACCCGCCCTGCGCCTCCCCTCCCCCCTCCCCCTCTCCCGCCCTGCACCCTCCCCCGCCCGGCTCCCCCCCCCTCCCCCTCCGGCGCCCCCCCACCCGCCCTGCGCCCCTCTCCCCTCTTGGCCCCGGCGGCTCCCACTCCCGTCCCAAACACATCAATACAAATTTTAAAAATTTTGATATTTTTACCAAACAGATAACATCATATTTTCATAATTTTAAATTTAAAGTTAAAAGAGAACTCAACCTCATTTTTTAGGTAGAAATAGTTTTTTTTTTTAAATTGCTCCCAAACACCCTATTATTTATTTTTACTATGAGGGCCAACTCTCTATGAACCAAAGGTGTTAAACCGTGTCCATGGGAGGCAAAGGGAAATGGCCCAAACTTAGCCCAAAATCCCCAAACCTCAACACAAATACCCAAACCCCTCAAAACCCCACAAATGGCCCAAAACTCCAAGGCCCAAAAAACCCCCAATAAATGGCCCAAACTAAACCAAAAACTCCAGAAATCTCAAACCCTTCAAAACTCAAAACACCCACAAAAACTCCTGGAACAAATCCATAAAAATACAGAAAAATACCCAAAATTCCCAAAGTCCCACAAAGGCCAAATTCCAGAAACGCCCCTGGAATAAATCCAGAAAATACCCCCTTTAAAACCCCAATTCCACAAGGGCCAAAGCCCAAAATCCACCAAAATCCACCCAAAGTCCCCCAAATCCCAACCAAACAGATTTCACAAAGCCCAAAATCCACCAAAATCCCCCAAGTCCCAACCAAACAGATTTCCCAAAATCCCAAATCTACCAAATTACATAAAAACCCCAGAAAAACCCACCTTTTGCGAAAATACCTCAAACAGTCCTTCTCAAAATTACCCCTGAAAACCCAGAAAAATGGCAAAAAACCTCCCCCCTGTCAACTGGAGGGGGGGGGGGGTACCTCCGGTAGCCCCCCCTCGCCCCACCCCTTCCGGTCCCCTTCTACCCCCTCTACCCAAAGCCTATAAAAGGGGAGGGGGAGGCCAAGGGGGAGGGATCGATCTGGGTCCAAGCTCTTCAAGCTCTCCCAGATTTCTCAATGGTCTCCTAGTTCTCCTGGATTGGCTAGCTCTTCTGGATCTCCTGGATGCTCTTGCTGCCTAAGAAGCACAAGGCTAAGAGGCTGCTGGCTGGAAACTGGCATCCTACGGGCTGAAAACAAAAGGCCAAGGGACTGCTGGCTACTGGCTCCTCTCCAAGGATTGAGTGCCCAACTCCTTCATCTGCTGGGTCGACCAGAAATTTTTTCCTCCAAGTGCTCCCTGCTAAGTGTGGAAGAAAGGGTTCCCATTTGCAGAAACCACAAAGAGTGGGCCCCTCCCAAGTCAAGGAAGACTCGGCCCAGTCACTCAAATTAAGAAGACCTGCTGCTCCAGGTGAAGAAGACAGTGCCATGAAAGGGCCTCAATCCTTGGCCCATTTTTAAGAAAGTCCTCCATTCTTTTTTAATTATAAATTGTAAACTTGGGGTAGAAAAATGTTATAAATACCCCAAGATGTCATGTCCTCCATATTTTAGAAAAAATCATGTACCATGAGGGGGAAAATACCCTCATGGGATATTTCTGCCCTGTACCTTTTTTTTAAATTGCAATTATACCCAGAAATGTTGGGAAAAAGGGTCCAAGGTGTAAATGGCATGGGTCTCGTGTTTCAGAAATATCATGTACCATGAGAAAGAAAAAATACTCTCATGAAATATTTCTGTCATGTATTTCTTTAAATTGCAATTATACCCAGAAATGTTGGGAAATTGCCTTTGTGTCTAGAAAAAGAGTCCAAGGCATAAATGTCAAGTTTGTCTTCCCCTTTTCCAAACCAAATTTGGATTAAAGGGGAATATTAAAAACAAATCCCCATATTGGTCGGACCTGGGCTAATCCCACTTGCTAAAGATGCTCGGAGAAGTCAATAAATGACGGAAATGTCCGAGTATGTCAACAAATGGCGAAGACACTTGAGGAAGTCAACAAATGCCCGAAGCACTCAGGAACGCCAAGAAATGACAGGAGTACCCAGGGGAGTCAATCAATGGCGGAAATACCCGTGACTGCTCAGAAAAGCCAAGAAATGGCAGGGATGTCCCAGAAAGCCAGGAAATAGCAGGAATGTCTGAGAAAGCCAGAAAATGGCAGGAACGTCTGAGAAAGCCAAGAAATAGCAGGAACGTCCGAGAAAGTCAGGAAATGGCAGGGACGTCTGAGAAAGCCAGGAAATGCAGGAACGTCCGAGAAAACCAGAAAATGGTAGGGATGTCCGAGAAAGCCAATAAATGGTAGGGATGTCCTAAAAAGACAAGAAATGGCAGGAATGTTTGGGAAAGCCAGGAAATGGCGAGGATGCCCAAGCAGACCAAGAAACGATATAAGTAGTTGGAAAAGTCAATTAATGACAGGAATACCGGGAATTACTCGGGGGTAGTCAAGAAATGACGGAAAGAATCCGAAGATGTCAGCTAATGGCAGAATGTCAGGAAAGGCCAGGAAATGGCAGAAGCACCTGGAAATGTCAGTAAATGATGAGGGCCCCTCGGACAATTATGAATATAATGTTGTCCATGCCTCCTCCAAATTTCTTCTTCAAAAGACAACATTGGCCAAGTTTTCCATTCTCTGGTCATGGCGATTGATGCGTGCAGAAATATCCTGATAAGGAAAAGTTGCAGAAGTCCTAGAAAGAGCAGAGAGTTGCAGCGAAATCCTTCAAAGGGCGGAGAACTGCGGAAAAGTCCCTGCAAGGCCAGAAATTGCAGTAAACTCCTCAAAAGCAAGAAATAGTAGAAAAGTCCCTTTAAAGGGAGGAAACCATATGGTGTATGCTGTTTGCACGGCTCGGTGGAGCGGTACCCACATCACTTCCCTGAAGTGGTGTGTTCTCCTGGGCTTAGCTTATGGCTGGCCATCCCTGGCTTTGGGATCACCAAGAAATGGCAGGAATCTCTGTTAAAGGTCAAGAAATGGTTGAAAAGTCCTGGGAGGTCAAGAAATGATCCTAAAGCCCCAGGGATCCAAGAAATGACAAGTGTACCCCGAGAAGTCATTGAATGACTGAAAAGACCTCGGGATACCGAAAATGATAGAAGCACCCAGAGAGGGTACAAACTTGTTTAAGCTTGGCAAGACTCCTCAAAGGTCCCGTCACAATCAAATGGTGATGGTGACCATGAAGCAAACGCAATGGACTAGCAGTGATCATCTTGGCGATCCAACAGTCTCATTGTGATGAAATCCAAGTCAACGGTCTGATCGTGACTGAAGCAAATTCAGAAGAATCAGATCGTGACCAAATGGAGTGTTGAAGACTCGATTATATAATCGGAACCCCTTTGTGCAGGTCTTGAAAGACCAATTGTAATTTAAATTACATGTGTACAAATATTAAAGCTTTTAATGTTCTTTGCAAGAGTGTGTACCCATAAAGGGCGACCATTAAGGTCAATGTTGTCACAACAAACAGAGACAAAAGGCTTTCTTTGACAGAGAATCAAAGGTGTTCGAGTTCAACTCGATGTAAATTAACACCTACTTCGGTCGGTGGGGAAAGGTCCAAAACACGAAACCCTAATCGTCTGATAAAATAAATGCGCGGAATAAATGTTGTCCAATAAATAGACATCCCAAATTTGTCTATTGTACAGATTGGCACGCCCGCAAAACAAAACAGAAAGAAAGAAAAGAAAAGAAAAGAAAGAGAAAAGAGAGGGCAAATATTTTTTCCGCGTCGTCAACAATGGTAGAAAGAATAAAATAGAGTTGATCAAAGAGCACAAAGTTTTTTTAAGTCTTCACCAGTAGTGTGCAACATTAAGAGTTCAAAGCAAATAGTTCAATGAGGTTTTTATGAATTTTGAATTACTATGGAAGGCCAAAATGCCCACAGTCATTTCCCACTTGAGAGGGAGAGAGTAAAAGAAAAGGAATTATAAAAATCTGTGGCGCTGTAGTACTAGGTGCTCAATATTTTTGGTACTTGCTATAGACATATGGAAAGAGAAGTGTTTAAGACTCCACATGAGTTACCTTGCAGTCTTGCACTGAGCAAAGCCTTACTTTCTCAGTTTTCAGTGGAAGAGGAAGGCAGCAAGCTGAACTAGATCTGGTAATTTTTTCCTCGGTTAAGCCCTGATCGCTACTAGTGGTCCTTCGCTCTCTATTTAGTCCATCATTAATGTAGCATCTGCTGCCTTTGTTGCGACACAATTGTTTTTTGGGGGGTTGAATAACTAGCCTATTACATAATCCTTTAGAGAATTCCTTATAAACCTGCACCCAATGGGAGTTGAACCCTTGACCTCACAACCTTGGTGTACTTGGAGGGCTAACCATTAGGCCGCTCCTTGAGCAGTGATATGACACAACTTTGTATGGGATTTTACTGAAAGTTGTCCATTGCTTAATTAATCATAGTTGGTAATCCCCTGTGGATGCCTTTACCTGTGTTTTTTTGACCGGTTGACCTTCTTCTCATTGGTTTCATTTCACATGGAACTTGTTCATGGTATGAATTGACAAGCTCCATTTGCATAGACAGTCCTGAATTTGTTACTTACCTTTTATTTCTTCACTTCTCAGTTCTAATTGTGCTTTCGTTATGCTTCGTTGACCTTGTGACCTTTCAGTTCTTAACTTTTTATGTATACAGCCACTTCTTCTCATTTCACACTACTAATTGCTATCTTTTACCTGTCAATATTAATTTTCCTAAAATAAACCCGACACATTCTGTAATGTGCGCGAGCTTCTCCTGGAAACATTTTATGAATCTGATCTTCATGGGTCAGTTAATTGATATTCTCCTTACTTTTACATCCATTGGATTAGCTCTTCTGGAGCACCAGCTCCTTCATTGGGGAGTAACTAGAGTGAGAATGGAGAAACAGGAACTTCTTTGTGAGAACCTTTAAACTTAAGTATCATTACTGGTTGTCTCTACATCATCGCCATCTTCTTTTGGGCCTAGGACTCTCAAGCACTGTCTCTTTTTCATTTTAGTATTTTGGTTGATAAAATCCAGTGTATATTTGTCAAATCTGAAAGGAATCTGTTGCTTAGTTGTAAATTGGCTTAGCAATAAACGCCCTAGTCTTCCTGTTTCATAGTTTGATGTCTTCATCTCCTTCTAAAGTTTTGAAGAGTGAATGGTCCTCTGCATCTTATCCCTTTGTTGATGGTTATTCTAGGCATGACCGGATTTAACTGGACCATGCTTGCTCACAGCTTTGCTAAAGAAGGATGGTCAATATACTTATCAAGAAGTAATTAAAGTTTTTCCTACTGCTTGTGTAAACACTCGGAACCGACAATAGTGAATGGTTTATTACAATTTAAAATTCATTAACTGAGCTTTCCTGGTCGTATCAGGTGAGAGATTCCAAGGCCTCAGTGGGCTCTGTTCCTTGCCTCCAATAGGTTTACATCTAGTTTAAGTCAGCATAATATAACAGGTCCAGTCTGGGCTGACAACTGCCATGCTTTTGAAGGAGATGAGATCAGAACAGATCCAGTTTTTTCACCAAGTTATTATGAGTTTAAGGTCTGTAATTGATTCTATGGAAAGCGGAGGTGACTCTAACTGTGATGGTATTTAGCATCTCAATGATCCAAGTGTTAACATTCACTTGGAAGTTCCAAGAAAGTCTATCAATCAGTATTCCTTCCTGATGATAGTAATGTACAGTTTGATTGGAGGCAAATGGATTTACGCTAATGAGGTTCTTTTGTTAGAAGCTTCTTGGCGATCAAGATGAGTGACAGAGATGTGTATAATCAGATTAGGACTCTAGGTCTCTTCTTCAATCAGCAAGTAGGTGCACAACTTTGAGAAAAAATACACTAGGACTTTTTTCTGAAAAACTTTAAATTCTTTAAAGATATCATCTTACTGAGTCCCTTAATCTTAGATGCTATTACGAATTAACCTCCACAAGTTTTACGACTCCTAGTGCTGGTTCCGTTCAATAATTTCCTTTTCTAACAAGGCTTTGGTGGGGATACATTTGGGTTTGTGGGTACCAAGCTTGAGCTGGACTTGGAGGGAACTCCTTGTAAACTTGACCCATTTACCACCTATTTATTTATCTCTGGAGAATGGGCAATGTACATCTGGCAATTCTTCTCAAATTTTGTCATCCTGTCTCCAAGGGATCATACTTAATTCTTGTCAAATTTTGTCATCCCATCTCCAAGGGATCATACTTCCTTCCGGGAATTCATTATCAGCCATTTCATGGAGTGCAAGTCATCTTCTTTATATGACTTTTTTATTCAGGCTACTATCGTTTCTGTCACGTGGGAATTATGGATTGCTAGGAATCAAGTCAGATTTGATGGGAAGTTTGTTTCAAGAGGCAACATTAAACATAAGGTGGTTCAAGAGGTTAAGGATTTGGTATCTAGGGTTCCTTTTCATTAGCCTGATAAAGCTAAAAGACAGCTCCGATGGATTGCCCCGCCACAAACCCCATTTAAAGCTGAGCAATGATGGAACCTGTCAGTTAGCTGCTGGTGGAGGGGTGATTAGGGTGATATAGTTTTTGCATAAAGGTGATATTGATTAGGGTGATATAGTTTTTGCATAAAGGTGATATAGTTTCTGCATTCTCTCACTTCTATGGGCCTTGCCAAAGTCTGGTTGCAGAGACCCAAGCTTTACTAGATGCTCTCAGATATTGCAAAGCTCTTGTCTTGTAAGCTGGGAGTAATTGAGTGTGATTCAAAGCTGCTAGTTGACATTGTCAAAGGTGAAATCTCCTACCCTTGGAAGCTGATCCAGTATATTCGCCTGGTATCTACATGTGACACATCTACTTGCTTATTCACCCTTGTATTTGGAGAGGCTAATCACAACCAGTTGTAATATGTTGTTCTTTAACTGGCAGCCATTACCTTGGGACATCTGCGGGGCTGCTAGATTAGACAAGCTAGGCATGCCTAACATTCAGTTGTTAAGTCAGTTTCATCATTTATAAAATGAAGCTGGCTCATCTGTCGGCAGGATTTGTGATACCTAATTGTTTGCCACTCCTTTCCTTTCAAGGTCGATGTGATCTTTCCCTGCATCATCATCTTCCTTTGGATTTTTCATTGTTTGCTGAACATAAAAGGAGAGGGTCCTGAATCAGCAGATCACAACTGTTCTGGTGTAGGAAACTACGTACTGTAAATGTCCATCCTTGGACATCCTTTTCTTTTGGATCTGGAACATCCTTGTTAAGGGAGGGAAAAGATTTCCTTCTGGTGGAGCCTGGAGGAAGTGGGAAATTTGGTATAGAGTTCCCTATGGTTGCTAACATCTCTTGTTATAAGAGAGGGGGGATATTCCACATACAAAGCACACAATCCCAGGGGTGAATAAAACCGTGTGATGTCTTTTGACCTTTAACAAGATCAGTTGGGCATGGGAAGATTTCTCCATGTGAGAACATATAAGACCCTCCCAAACTTTACTCTTCTGCTTATAGATCAAGAGGAGATACGGGGGACTAGAGTCTGACTAGCTGCACTCATTGACCAACGATGTGGAACATTTTTTTTTTATTTCTTTAATTTTGTCATATTGGCTCGCAGTGTGATGGACATGCCCGTAGGTTCACTTGTTGATCAGATGATTAAAAATATATATAAAAGTGAATAAAGAATGCAGATCTTGTCAATGCGCATCTCTGTCATCGCTGCCCATCTATTAAAGGCTACATTATTTATATCTTTTTATTTTCTTTAAACGTCAATCGATGATCAGACTATATGAGTACCTTGGTTGAATGAGATCTAGTCTGATAAAAATGTAAAAACGAAAAAAAAACCAAAGGGCTCAGGGCAAAGAGAAATACTTATTACATGTCGTCGTGGATATTGCGTATCTAGGTGGTTGCTTGTTGTCTAGGGTATGGATATCTAGAAGAGAAGAGGGGGGGGGGGGGGGGGTTGAATGGGGCTTGATTGGATTAGTAAAGGATATATGCATGACAAAGTAATCACACAAGAGGAACACACTGATTTATCCTAATTTGGAGTTGAGCTATTCAGCTTCTTACGTTCAGTTCGTAATGAAATATTTTGAGATTTCATTGCTAACCAAAATCTACTATTAGTGCAATTATCTGGCGCACAATTCGCAATCAAGTCTTTTCTTTAACAAAGAAAACAATCATTTAACGTCACCCATAGATAGATCTTCCTTTCAACGAGGGGAACAATCACTTAGTGTAACTTTGCACTTAAAAAGTCTTTTCTTCAACAAAGAGTATACGTAGACACTCCGATCTACACTTCACAAAGAAGTAGATACCAACAAAGCATCTTCTCAACAAGAATGACTTGGCAATAGTAAGCACAAGAGAAACACCAATAGAAGACTGAAAAACAAATGAGCGCTTGAAGATGTCGTGTTAGTGAAAGGAGCTTGGAGAAGACTAAATTGATTGCAGTATGCCTGAGCTGAACTGTCTCTCTCTCTCTGTCTGAATTCTCACTGCAAGTTTTGGAGAGAAATTGAGTTTCTCTAAGAAACAAAAGGGCTTCACTAATCGAGTTCTACGCTGGGCCTCTGTTTCGAGTTGAAGCTCAGATTTGTTGGTTGGATGTTTGTTAAGGTTCACTCACTTATTTTGAACTCTGCAACTTGCCTTCTTGAGATAGCAACCTTGCAGTTATAATATTTCAATGGTATAGCTTGAGTTTTTATATAGATCGGAGATGCATCCATTGGACTTATGCTAATGGTCGTTGTGTCTCGCACCGTTTGTCGTACATCGACCATGCGCTATAGTTGAAGATTTGCTTTTGCTTTTTCAATTTACATGGCATACGAGATGAAACTTCTATCCGCATTATTTTTCAACATAGCTAAAAGAAAATTTTTGACCAAAGACCATAATCTTCTATCACATGTTAAGCATACTTGTTCAATTAAAGGATTGCTTATTTGAAGGTTTAACCTTTGGTTATTCACGCATACCAATATCAAGAGATGGTCAGTACACGTTACTCTATAGGATATTTGGGATACAAACTATACATAGGTACCTTTCTCCTACTGTTATTCTTGGGATTTTCTTTTTCTGATAGGGCATTGTCTCATTCTGAAAAGTGAGCTTGCATAGAAGATAAAATAAATTTGTATTGGAAATTCAAGCCCATGCAATAGTAATGATAAAAAAGATTTTCTATGAATAAAAAAGTTATGATATCGTGACACTAAGAATCATTTCATGTAGACAATAGTCATGTTTAATCACAAAAAATAATATTTAAATATTCATTCAAATTCAAACAAAGATATAACATATCTTGTTGACAAATATATCTTAACATTTCATGCATTGCAACTAATAGATTAATCAAATATTTATTGAAAACTGATAGACATGTTGGGAACATAAATAATATTCATGACATCTAATGTAGTATCTGAATATTGATTAAGGTATCCAAACATAATCAATCAATTAACATGATACCTGAAATCATAATCGATTATCGAAAGATACGTATTCGCTTACTTGAATTGTAATGTGGATATCAACTGTTATAAGTGAAAGATGCAAGACTGAGTACGGAGAGTGTCTAAGGGCTCTAGTCTAGCCCCCTTGGTGCAGAGCTAGAAATATGCTATTAACCATGGGATATGACACGAGCATCTCCCAAACACCTAAGTTCAGGACGTCATCCATGGACGACGTGGAGGCTAATGGCCGACATCTTGATGGCTGAAGAGAAGGGTTCCGAGGTGATAGAATCGACCAAGAGCTTCTTGTTGCCCAGTTGACGAGCCCGGGGGGGGGGGGGGGGGTGAATGGGTCTTTTAAAAATAATCTAGACGATACCTGTAAATAAAAACATTCACAAAAATGTTCTTCGATGAAGGTTAGTGACTGTTAGTTTAAATATCAATCACACAAAGAAAACAATCACACGACACAAAGGATTATCCTGATTCGGACCTCCTCTCCTTAGGAGTCCTACGTCCAGTCCCTGAGCAACCACTCAGGATTTTACTAACTAGGGTATAGTCCCCCTAAGGACACTACAACACCCAGCTCAGCTGGTCTTCCTTCACACCCGAAGGGAATAACAACACCCTGGATACCCCACCAGGTCTTCCTTCACAACTGAAGGAAAACTGCACCCTGGATACCACCAGGTCTTCCTTCACAACGAAGGGAAACAACACAAAGAGAATGGAATAAGATCAAGCCCCTAGATCAAGCTTTTAACAAGCCAAGATCTGAAGCAACTAGCACTGAGAGCAAAGAATCTAAGCTAAGCACACTCTCAGAACTACACAAGCTCTCTCAAGTTTTTCACTACAGTGGAGAGCAAAGAGCGAAAGCAAAGTGGAATGAGGTTCTTGGCTCTGGAATTCTTTTTTGAAGATTTGAAAGCTTGAACCAGGTTTTTCAATCTATCATTGTATCAATATACTTCTTCTGATCTTCTGTCTTGTATTTATATCTCCAATTTGAAATATATATGTTGAAGTGTCCGTTGTCTCTCTCTTAAGTAGACGTTAGACTGAATGATGCTTGGAAGCTTCCAGTCAACAACCTTTTGATCACTTGTGCACGCAAAGAGATGAGATCTTCTGAGATATCCTTTGGCTTCTAATTTGTCCAACGTTGTAAAGTGGAACTGGATCAGAGATCTACACAAATTTCAATTTTGAACAGCGGACAGCTAAGCTGTCTCTGATGTCAGTCAACGTTAAAAGAAATAGTCATGAAAATAGTAAAGTCAAATAGCTGAATCTAAAAGACGTATTCAGAGTAAGCACGATAATGGACGATATCGTCTGTATGCATGCAGAGAACGTTCAGATCTCATAAATATAGGAGTGTCAGAGAGATATATACGTGGACTTTGACTAGTCAACTCTTCTTGAAGAAAGAGAGTATCAAGTCGATGTAAGACATAAAATCGATGACTATATGACTTATGAAATCGTTATGAACAAGTCAGTTTGACCAAGTCGTTATGAGTCATAGCAAATCATTACATTGACTGTAGGATTTAATATGAACACTTAATAAATCGTTATACAAAGTAAATCGTTGTGTTCACTGAAGAAATCATTATGAAACACTTAACAAATCGTTATACAAAGCAAATCGTTGTGTTCACTGAAGAAATCATTGTGAAACACTTAAAAAATTGTTATACAAAGCAAATCGTTGTGTTCACTGAAGAAATCGTTTTGAAACACTTAACAAATCGTTATACAAAGCAAATCGTTGTGTTCACTGAAGAAATCGTTGTGAAACACTTAACAAATCGTTATACAAAGTAAATCGTTGTGTTCATTGAAGAAATCGTTGTGGAACACTTAACAAATCGTTATGAGATCTAAAGAAGTCGTTGCGCAAAGCAAATCGTTATGAGTTCTAAAGAAGTCATTGCGCAAAGCAAATCGTTATGAGTTCTAAAGAAAACGTTGTGACAACTTACGAAATCGTTACGGCGAGCAAGTTGTTGCGAATTCTAAAAAAATCGTTCTGATAACTTGCGAAATCGTTACGGTGAGCAAGTGTTGCGAATTCTAAAGAAGTCGTTATGATAACTAACGAAATCGTTACAGCGAGCAAGTCGTTGCGAATTCTAAAGAAGTCGTTATGATAACTTACGAAATCGTTACGGCGAGCAAGTCGTTGCGAATTCTAAAGAAATCGTTATGATAACTTACGAAATCGTTAAGGCGAGCAAGTCGTTGCGAATTCTAAAGAAAACGTTGCGATGACTTATAGAATCGTTATAGGATCGACTTGTTTGAAACAACATGACTTTTCAGTCTTACAAGGAAATCGTTAAAACACTCATGAAATCGTTGTGATATCAAATCGTTATAGGTATATTGAAATTGATATGCTAATAAAGAAATCGTTATGACTTTCAATAGAAGTCGACGTGGACTTAGAGAAATATCATTTTGAAAGGATTAAAGCTTCAGTAAGGCAATACTTACCAACATTGACTTGATTGACCTTGGTAATTTTCCTGTACTTAAGACTTATGAAATATGTTAGAGATTATTGATGAAGTTTTGTTAATCACTAAAATACATATGTAATTAATTAAAATTACATGGGGACAGACTGATCATCAATCTCCCCCTTTTTGGTGATGACAAAACTGAACAATAAGCATGGATGAAAGGTATCTAAAAACAGTCAGAATATGCTAAATTTCTCCCTAAATATTTTTGGAATGTATTTCAGACATGCAAATTTCCTCCCCCTTTTTGTCATTAGACAAAACGAATATTCTGAGACAAAGAAAGAAGAGAAAAAAAAGATAGGAGCACACAAACAAGAATGTTTTATTAATGTTGAGGAGGTACAGACAGATAGTAAGCAGGAGACAGAAGAGAGGCAAAGTGAGAGATGGTTTCCCATGCCTGTGCTTCCTGCTCTTCAAAATGAGTTTTAAAGACTCCAAAAGACAAAGAGTAGGTTGGTCCCATGGAGGAAGCCATCCTTTGGAGATGAAGATCTAGGTGCTTATAGAGAAGATCAGCATAAGCATTCTTATCCATAGTCATCTTCAGGAAATGACGAGTCCCAAAGATGGCACAGGTAAGAAACTGATCCATGGACACAGGATAGTGATTGTGATTATCTCTGAGAGCTTTATGTAGAGCTACATACACCTTGTACCTTTCCTCCCAAACTTTGAAGGGGTCATTTACAAGCTGAATGAAGTTCATATCCAAGAATGTGGCTGGAGAGACAGCAGGTTTGCCTTCCCTGGCTTGAGCTTCATTCAGGGTGAACAGCCGCTGAGCAGACAAAGGATAGAATCTACTCCATTCTGAGGATGTCAACCTTTCACATTCAGACAGAATTGGGGCTAGAACTTCAGCACTGACATGCCCCTGGTGATATTCTCTAAATAGAAATCTAGGAAAAGCAACTAGGCAGCCTTTCTGAACTTTAATTCTTCCCATACTCTGGCAAAACGTTCAAAGATGATGGATCCTACAGAGGATTCCATGACAAGAAAATGAATCTGTGGTAGTGCTATCTCATCAGGCACAGGAAGGGTAGCAAAGTCTACCTGAATATCTGAAGATTGTGAGATGCCTGGATTGAGAGCTGTGATAGCCCTTTTGAATTGGCTCAGCTGAACTTCTGGAAGTTGATGGACATATCTGTAGTTGTTGAAAAACACATAGTGTCTGACAATCTTGATCTCTTTCTGAATGAAGGGTGCCCAAATTTCTCTATGATAAATTCTGAACCACTCTGATAAGGTCAGGGAGTGGTCCCTTGGAGGGAATCTGGCAGATTTGGCATGAATGTATCTTTCGAAGAGATCTTTGTGGCTTTTGCCCCACTGCTCTTCGGTTTTGGAGTGGGAAATAGAGAAGATTTTTTATTTTTCGGATTTGGAAAGAGAAGTGAAGGGTAAAATGGTGTTTAAATGATTTGTTAGATTGAGGAATGGAAGGTTAATGATGGTGGCAAGAACGACCTTTGAGAGATATTCTCTATACATTGGTTTATTTTTGTTGTCCACTGTGAGGGAAAACCACAAAGGAGGGTATTTAGGCTCAGAGGAAATGGAGGAGGTAGAAGAAATTTTCCTCTTCTTAGGTGCAGAACTGGAAGAGTCTGCCCTATGGATGTGCTCCCCAACCTTCAGCATAAACCTGAGAATGCCTTCCTCAAACTCATCCTTTATTTTTTCTATAAAGGGAGAGTCAAGTTGAGCTGTCTCAGGGATTATAGTGATGAAAGAGGGTGGAGGAGAAGGATGAAGAAATGAATGAGAAGTAGTGGGAATGTCATCAACTGGTCCAGGGGAGGGACCAGAGGAGGATGAGGCTCCAGCAGAGGATGCTGGGGGCACCTCAGAAATAGGTGGAGGTGGAAGTATGTGAATAGAGGATGCAGGAGATGAGGTGGATTGAGAAGGAAATGGTGTTGGAGAGGAGATGGGTCTGGATTGAGGCTTTTTGAATGGCTGAGGAGCAGGGGGTGCTGTAGGAGCTGAGGGAGGAGATGGAGGAACTGGTGTGTGAGAGGGAGGAGAAGGAGCTGGAGGCTTAGGTGCCAAGACCTCTTCTTCAACCTCTGTCTGCACAGGTCCACTCTCCAATGGCCCTGACACTTGCTCAGCTGGCCCTGGAGGCCCTTGCACATTAGCTTCTGCCTCTGCTACTGCTGGTGCTAGCCCTGATGGCCCTGACTCTTGAACTGATGGCCCTGATGGCCTAGGAGTATTAGCACCCAAGTTCTGATCTGCAGGAGGTGCAGGAG
Source organism: Colocasia esculenta (assembly GCA_014218235.1). NCBI lineage: Eukaryota > Viridiplantae > Streptophyta > Magnoliopsida > Alismatales > Araceae > Colocasia > Colocasia esculenta. Next base: position 91,103,607 of record CM024760.1, read on the forward strand.
GAGGAGGAGCTGGAGCTCCTACTGCCTTCAGAATCTCAGATAGCATTGATTTCATATTTCCCATCTCTTTGTTAAACCATTTCATGGCATTTCTAATACCAGAAATTTCCTTAGAAGCTGAAGCTTGGCTCATGAAAATGGAATTGACATCAGACTGAAGAGAACACAAAATTGTATCTTGAACATCAAGTCTCTCAATCACAGGCTTTAAATTGATCACTATTTTCTGCCTCATCTGCCTTTCAAATGGAGTATCTGATAGGAGTGGGACTCCAGAATCTACTTCTTTTTCTTTCTGCCTGGCCTCTGAAGCTGGAGGCTGCTGATCATCATCTGAGTCAGAGGAGCTGGCTGTCTCCCCATCTCTGACATCATTCTGAGCATTAGGCAAGTCTTCATCAGCTGGTACACTGCCCATAGGCTCATCACAGTGAGCTGCTTCTGCTGGTCCTTCCTTTGATTGCTCCCCCTGAACAAGAGCATCCTTTTCCACTGGCTCTTGCTCCCCCTGAATGGGAGCCTCTTCCAAAACAACATCTGCTGGAGCATCTGATTGCTCCTCCTGAATTGGTGCTGCAATTGATTCCTTAATGTGGCTGATGCCACAACTTCTGCCACTGATTCTCCGCCAGCCTTTGGAGTGACTGGAGTGGAGTGGATAGAATCCAATACCTCTTTAAGGATAGAGGCAACGATGGAGGTGGGCAAAGGATCTACTGCACCTGCCATTGCTTCTTCTGCTGGTGCTTCTGGAGGTGGAGATTCAACAACAATTACAGGTGATCCTGCTACCACTGCTTGCTCTACTGCTTGTTCTGTTGGTTCTGCTGCTGATTCTGGAACTGCTGGTGCTGCTGGTTCAACTACTACTGAAGCTGCTACTGCTGGTTCTGCTGTAGGTGTTACTGGCACTTCTTCCTGATGATCAACTTGAGCGTCGCCAATGATGGCTTCGCCCTCTGCTACTGAAGCTTTAGACCATATACCATTAAGTAATGAAAATCCGCTTTTCTTCAGGTTTCTGGACCTAATTGCTTGGCCCATCTTCTCAGTGACTGCCCCTGATAGATCAACACCAAAATGTTTGAATACTTTGGTGAGCAAGTGAGCATAAGGTAGAGAGACGTTTAGCTTGCTCTTGGTATCCCAAACCTGTTCTCTGGCGAACTTCATCCTTCCTATCATTACCTCAGCCATATTGATTTCCCTGTTTTGGATGGCCCAAAACATTAAGTCTGAGTCGGCCTTGGTACAAGATGAGAAAGTAGCACTTCTCAGAGCCAGAATCTGACACACTATGAAATGTAAAATCCTGTTGAAGGCATTTAGCTGATTGATGTCTAGCTTTCCATCTTTCAGCCTGAAGTCTGGACCAATGATACCTAGACCCTTCGCTTGAATATCCACTGAGTGGATTCCACTGTGACCAGACGTACATACACCAAATAGGGTTTTCAAAACATCACGGTCGATCCTGATTTGGGTTCCCTTGACAAAGGATGTCAGGGATCCATCTGCCTCTGATTTCAGACAAACATAGAAGGCCTTTACAAGGTCTGGATAGCTTACCTCTGAGAGGGTTGAGATTCCCATCCACTGCATCCTGATAATTGCAGCCACTACACTGTGCATCCCATTTTTCTCCAGATCTGCAATATCAACCTCTTTATTCCCACACAGCTTCGTCTTTACGTAAGTAAACCTCTCCTACTGCTCAGGAGTAAGGAACTCGACGCTGTAGCCACCCAGACTCCCGGAAACGGTGGATGCGGCCATGGAATCAGGTGAGGAGTTTTCTGGAGGGTTGAGAAGGAAGGAGGAATGAAAGGTCCTCAAGAATTTCTTCGCGGAAGAAGAGAGAAACTTTAAATGAGCATTGAGTCGACGTCGGAGACGTTAGGCATCGGCTCAGGCTACCAGACGAAAGAGGGAAAAAGGTAGAAGATGGGAGGTGAATCGTTCCCACATCGATTTTTGTAAATTAATAAATGCTTTGCGGAAAGTGAGGCGCCAAACGACGGCAGAAAGCAACAAATAAGTTTGACTATTCAAACCGACTTTAAAAAGAGAGTGACCAACAGAGATAATTTGAATTTCTTTTGCTTAAATCCATGGAGGGAAAATTTACTTAAATCTGAAAATTTTTGTACTAGTTTCAAATAGAAATCTTTTCACAAATTACACATGCCCAATTCGCTTCTAAGAGATGTGAATCTCTCTTCAGGTAAGGCTTTTGTGAAGATATCTGCTAACTGACCATTTGTGTCAATAAACGATATTTCAATATTACCATTTGCAACATGATCACGAATGAAATGATATCTAACCTCAATATGCTTGGTCCTTGAATGTTGGACTGGATTTTTGGTGAGATTGATAGCACTGGTGTTGTCACACAATAGTGGAATTGATTTGATATTTAATCTAAAATCTTCAAGTTGTTGGTTTATCCATAGGAGTTGTGTACAGCAACTTCCAGCAGCCACGTACTCAGCTTCTGCTGTAGATAGTGTCACTGAATTTTGTTTCTTTGAGGACCAGGATATCAAACACCCTGCAAGAAATTGACAACCACCACTGGTGCTTTTTCTATCTACTTTGCATCCAGCATAGTCAGCATCAGAATATCCTACTAAACTAATTTCGTAGGATTTTGGATACCACAGACCTAAATCATGAGTTCTAGCTAAATATCTAAATATTCTTTTCACGGAGATTAAATGTGATTCTCTAGGATCTGCTTGATACCTAGCACACATGCATACACTAAATAGAATATCGGGTCTACTAGCTGTTAAGTAAAGTAATAAGCCAATCATACCTCTGTAGATCTTTTGATCTACTTTCTTACCATCCTTGTCACTGTCCATCCTGGTAGATGTACTCATGGGAGTTGAGAGTGGCTTTGTGTTTTCAAAACCAAAATTTTTTAACAGCTCTTTGATGTATTTTGCTTGACAAATATGAGTGCCATCTTTTCCTTGCTTGATTTGTAGTCCAAGGAAATAATTGAGCTCTCCCATCATGCTTATCTCAAATTCTCCCTGCATCAACTTTTCAAAGTACTTGCAAAGGGATTCATCAGTAGATCCAAAGATAATATCATCTACATAAATTTGTACAAGCAGTATGCTTTTAACTTTTGATTTTACAAATAGAGTGTTATCTACTTGACCTCTACTGAAACCATGGTTTAGAAGAAAAGAACTAAGCCTTTCATACCAGGCCCTAGGTGCTTGCTTTAAACCATATAATGCCTTATGAAGTTTAAAAACATGATTAGGAAATTATGTGTCATCAAAACCCGGGGGTTGTTCCACATAAACTTCCTCTTTTATAAAACCATTTAAGAATGCAGATTTGACATCCATTTGAAATAGTTTTAGGTCTAATGCTGATGCATATGCTAGTAGTATTCTAATGGCCTCAAGTCTAGCTACAGGTGCATAGGTTTCATCGAAATCTATGCCTTCCTCTTGAGAATAGTCTTGAGCTACCAGTCTGGCCTTGTTTCTTAAGATCACTCTAGCCTCATCCAACTTGTTTCTGAACACCCATTTGGTGCCAATAACTGGATGGTCTGATGGTCTAGGAACAAGTGACCATACTTGGTTTCTCTTGAACTGATTTAGTTCATCTTGCATGGCCAAGATCTAAGATTCATCACCAAGAGCTTCATTGGCTGTCCTCGGCTCTATTTGAGAAACAAATGCTAAATAATCACAGGGTATCATGTTACCTCTTGTTCTTACCCTAATAGATGGATCACTAATAATATTCTCAGGTGGGTGATCTTTCTTGTATCTCCACTCCTTTGGAAGATTTTAATGTGTAATTTCCTTTTGTTGCATGTCTTCCAGAGGTGGATCATCCTTGTCCTCAATTGATGTATTCTTTAGTTTCTTGGCAGTTCATCTGCATCATCATTGTCACTATCTTCTTCCTTTCTCAGGGAAGGGTTAGTTTCATCAAAATAATAGTACAGGCTGTTCAATTAATAAAGTGCGTTTATTAAATACTCTATAGCCTTTGGGTTTAGAGGTGTACCCCATGAAGATGCCTTCATCTGATTTGGCATCCAACTTACCAATGTCCCTTTTTCCATTGTTATGGATGAAGCAAGGACATCCAAATGTCCTGAAATGGCTGATCTTTGGTTTCTTTCCTTTGAACAGTTCATATGCAGTCTTCTTTAGGATTGGCCTGATCATTACTCTGTTGATAATGTAGCTTACTGTGTTGACTGCTTCAGCCCAAAAATACCTTGGCAGATCATATTTTGATAACATTGTTCTTGCCATATCCAATATAGTTCTATTCTTTCTCTCAGCAATTCCATTTTGTTATGGTGTCCTTGGTGCTGAGAAATTATGCTCAATTCCCTGATCATCACAGAACTTAGCAAATTTTTCATTCTGAAATTCACCACCATGATCTGATCGCATAGAAACAATGCTGAACTTCTGATCCTTCTGAACTTTCTTGCTGAAACTGACAAAGTTGTCAAATGTGTCATCTTTATGCTCTAGGAATGATACCTACGTGAATCTTGAGTAATCATCGACTATGACAAATCCAAAGTTCTTTCCTCCAAGACTGGTAGTCCTCATTGGCCCAAATAGATCCATATGAAGGAGCTCTAAGGGTTTTGAGGTGGTTACCACCATCTTTGACTTGAAGGAGCTCTTGGTGTGCTTTCCCTTAGCACAAGGTCTACATACACCTTCCATTTTTGCACTGACCTTTGGCAGACCTTCTAAAAGATTTTTCTTCAGCAATTTTCTCATGTCATCTATACTGTAATGTCCTAGTCGTCTGTGCCATAATTTAGTAGATTTTTCCTTATTTACTGCCAGAAAGACATTTTGTTCTTTTAGTTCTTCAAGATAGAGCACATATAAGTTCTTTTCTCTATTTGCTTCAAAGATGACTGATCCATCCTTCAGTATGCTACATTTCGATTCTTGAAACTGGATCTGATGGCCTCTGTCACACAGCTGGCTGATACTAATGAGATTATGCTTCAACCCTTTGACAAGCAACACATCTTCTATAACTGTTCTTCCGTTATTATTCACAGAGCCACTGCCTATTACTGTTCCTTTCCCATTATCTCCATAAGTAACTGTTCCTTCTTCAGCTTGGAGATTAGTGAATAATTTCTGGTTTCCTGACATGTGCCTTGAGCACCCACTATCCAAATATCATTTGGATGCTCGAGGGTTAACCTGAAATAAAACCATCATGTTTTAGGTACCCAAATTCTTTTGGGTCCTGATGGTTAGTATCATCAATTTTCCCTTTATTACCCATTTCTTATGTCTTGTTGGACACGTGGTTCTTATGTGACCTAACCTATTGCAATGACTACAACAAGATGTTTTTGTTTCTCTTTCAATATATTTAAAGTTAGCTTTGTATGCTATATCTTGTTCAGGGACAAATTTTGGAGTCGGATATACTTTAGGTGGAATTATTGTTTCTACATTTTCGGGTGGTGTGTAACCTACACCATCTTTCTTCTTTCCTGAACGTCTAGCTCCTTTTAATACTAATGATTTTTTACCATTTGTGAATTTTTCTAATGTGCTTGATAGTTTATTATTTTCTTCATTTAAGTCTTTAATTTCTTTCCTTAGTTCATCTACATTTTCCTATTTTTTTAATTTCGTTATTTGTTTTTTTTTATCTTTTAAGTCTTCACATAATAATTCATTTCTTCTTTCAAGTTCAGTTATTTGTTTTTCTAATTCTTTATTTTCTGTTTTCAGATCAGAGTTAGTGTTTTCTAAACAAGTACTGTTTTTCTTACTAGTTTTTAATAGTTTAGTTACTTCTTTATATTTATCATATAGTTCGTTAATTGCTTCCTGTAAATTATCTGAATCAAAATCATTGCATGAATCAAAAGAGGAGTCAGAAGTTACCTTGTCTTCGGTATTAGCCATGAAAGCCAAATTGTCTTCTTCTTCATCGCTGCAGGAGCTTGACTCACTGTCTGAGTCGCTACTGTTTTCCCATGCTGCTGCCATCGCCTTCTTCTTGTATTTTCTGAACTTCCTGAAGCTTTCTTTCTTCCTGAGCTTCGGCTTCTTGAATTTTGGACACTCAGCTTTGATGTGTCCTGACTTTTTGCATTCGTAGCAGATGGGTTGTAAGGCCCTCGAATTTCCGTCGCATTATTTGTATTTGTATGTGTATATCTGTGCTTGTGTATGTATATACATATTTACGTACGTATTAATTAGTACAATTACGTGTGTATGTGTTTATGCTAGATGTAAATAATGCATGTATTGAATGGTGATAGTGGATACACTACCATATACATATTGCATGTATATATGCATGGCATGCATAGTTTTTTGCATGTTTTAGAGTTCTGGCCAAAGGCCCTATTGGCATCAACCCCTAGCCGTTGAGGTGGTGTCAGCGTCCACCCATGGACGCCAACACTAAACCTGGCGTCTAACGATGTGGACGCCTATTTCTCTGACCTGCATGCGTTGCAGAGCCAGAAATTTCGGAAACAAGGAAGCTCACCCATTGGGGAGCTGTCCCCAACGGCTCTGAGAGCCATCTTGTCACCTTGTGAGTGGGAGAGAAGCCTCTCCCATATATCCAACCCGAATCTGCTCCCCAAACCCTCTCTTCACCCTTTTGCAAGAGAGAACAAGAGGAGAAAACCCTAGCTTCTGAGCTGTGAGAAAACCCCATCCTTGCAGCCCAAAATCCGAGCTTCTGAAGCTTTGTCCGGCGTTCTACTGCAACTGGAGGCAAGAGGGATCATCGAGGAAGGCCTCCCCGACATTTCTTTGCTGTGGAGATCATCCAAGAGCCCGGAGGAAGGAGATCTTGGAGGACGTTTCTGCACTTCTTGGGACGGCCCAAGGAGAGCTTCTCCGAGCATTTAGATCCATTGGAGCAATTTTCTAGAGGCAAGTGACCCTACCATAAGGTTCCCGTATGAGTCTAGGACGGTTTTAACATTTTGTGTATTTTTCTTCGTGTCCTTGACCCTCACATTCACCCTATCTTGAGAGCTCGGGTCTGTGTTCTGCACAGACCACATTAACGGCAAGGTCCCTGGACGCTGAGATCATGCTTGGCGTCCATCGACTATGCCGCTGACACTGAATTAGCGGCCAGAGACCGCCGCCAAGTTCATTGGACAGAACAGTAAACTGTTCTGCCCTCCTATACGATTATTTTCGATGGGTTTTCCGTGATGAGGATATATGGTAACCCTATACACTATGTATATTGGTAAATGTGTGTGTGGATGTGTTATGATGTGTGGTGGTGAATGTTAGAGATTTTTATCCCATGAAATTTCAAGCATGATTGTTGATGATTCTTGCCAATCCATGTTTTATGATTAGGACTAGTCTGAGTGCCCTAAGTTTTGTCAGATCATGAAGTTAGTGGATTAGGATATGTGTACTCAAATTTTGATAAATTGTCCATGCTTGCATAAATTGCTATTAATTTCGGTTCGGTAAATAAAAAGGCATGCAAGAAAGAATTGTTGTGATCGATCTATGGTTGTATGATTTAGGGAAATTTTGTATTTTCAGATCATGCATATAACAGTAGTCTCTGTTCAGACAGTAAGTGGCAAAAATGTATGATGGTGTTAAGCTCCATGTCAACTTAAATTATGAATAGCATGCTAAATAGGTATTTGATTTTCTGTAAATTCCATTTAGCTCAGAAAAATCTGAAAAATTGAATGTATGATCTTGAACCCGAAAATAGCATGTGGTTAAAATTTCAGGTCACTTGGACCAGTGTATAAGGAGTTATGCACTTTCCATGAGAAATGTAAAAATTTATGCATGTCACCGTAAAGTGATTAGATATCATTTAAACCCAACCTGATTGGTGAATTTACTGTGTGTTAAACTCCTGAAATCTGTAGTGTCATGTCAGGAAAACAGAGATATGCATGTGAGTGAGAAAGTGAATGGGATGAAAAGTGATATGTGTAAAACCATGTGTAAAATCGGTAAAATGTGTAAATGTGTAACTGTGCCAATGTGACACTGCTTCCGTAGAGGGCAGTGGAACTGTATCAGGGAAAAGTCCCCTGAGAAAGTTCAATGTGTAAGTGACCCTAAGGGCATTAGGGGGAAATCCTGGAGGTGGACAAGTACCACTGGTTAGGGTGGAGACTTGTTCTCCCGGTCTGCGCAGTCCAAGAGTCGCCATTGAATGCCTAGATGGCGTCTATGTGTAATGTGATGTGTATATGTCCTTCTTTGGTGGTTTGGACTATGTGTCACGGCACCTAAAATGTGTAATGTGTAATGTGTAATGTGTATGTGTTCATGTGTTAATGTGTAAGTGAACAATGTGAAATGTGTATGTGCAAAGTGCAACCATGTGAATTGGGAAACTTGTGTAAAGAAAATGTGAAACTAAAATGTGAGAATATGACATTGAAATCCATGTGAGACAAATCTGAAACCATGTGAAATCAGTAATTTCATGTTGTTATCATCATGTTTATATGTGCAAAAATGTCTAGAATCCATGTTAGGGATAATTGATGAGCACGTGTACAAAATAGCATGATTGGTTGTTCACATGGTATGTTTTAACAACATTGTAGCTCTCATGTGTAGGTTTACAGCCATTAAACCATGTGAAACCAGCAACTTAAAGCATGTGAAAATGTCTATGTATGTGTTTAAAAACATGTAAGATCCATGCTAGTTGTGTTTTCCCTTCATATATGCACAGTGTTCATGTTGGTAGCTCTCATGTCTTGGTTCTTTAAAGGCAAAATTTCACAAGTAAATGAATAGAGAGCATGTGATAGGTAAGTTTTATTCTTAGAAATCTGAAAGCATGATCCATGTATTAAATTGTAGAACTTTCATGATAGGTTGCAACTTTCAAATGACTAGCATGCCATGTGTTGAAATTTGTGAATGTGCATGTAGAAACCGCTATGACTTATACGTGTATGTTATGAGTAGTGTTGCTTGCTGAGTCTTTAAGACTCACTTCTTGCTTCGGCGTACAGGTATAGACGGTGACGAGACTCTCGTGGAGGAGACGGTAGAGACGGACTCCGAGCGCGGAGTTTAGATTGTTGGAGCAGTGTACCCCTTTTGTTTCATAGTATGTAAAGTGACATTGTACTAGAACTATCATGAGAAAATTGTATAAGTGTGGACATTGTGTACTAAATTTTCAGCAATTTAATTATGTGAACTTTTAGCTCTTAATGTAATTGCAAATTTCATGTATGTTTAATGTGGATGATGAATGAATGAAGACAGTTGTCTTTTACTTCCGCTACTCTGTTCGTATATTCGCGTGTATCTCAGCTGTTTGTATCGTTTGGGTAAATGTCCCACTGTGAGGACTCTCGCTATACCGACGTGGGTTGGTATAACCGTACCGGTATAATGAGGGCCGTCACAGAGATTGGTATCAGAGCGACCGGTTGAGATTGCACATGAATATACCTAAGTCATCATCCCCATTGCATGCTAAGTATGTCCACATGTGTAGAAAACACTAATAAGAAGTGAAAGATAGATAAGAAAATGGTTAGAAAACTTAGTAACCTAGCTCTAATAGTGGCTGAAATTTTATTACAGCCATGGCTTCGAGAGGTAGGTGTGGTGGAGCGTCGGCCCGTGAGGACGAGCCGCGACGTGACGAGCGGGCGAGCAGCAGGCCCCGGCACCGCCAGGTCCTGTACTTCCCCCACCGCCGCCTGTGGATTACGGAGTATTCATGCAAGGTCTGGTGCAAGCCATGCAGACGCAGGCTCATACCCAGGCAGCACTCCAGGCACAGTTGGAGGCCCAGGTAGAATAATGAACCAACTAGTATTTGCTATTTAAATTGCATGATATTGTGTTTATTGTGTATTGCCTATTGTTTAATGTAGCAGGCTCAGGCACCAGCTCAGGACCATGGTGGACCTCCCATCATGGAGCGATTCAAGAGGATGACCCCACCCTCTTTTAAGGGGGAGAGTGATCCATTAATGGCAGAAAGTTGGTTAAGGGAGACAGAGAAAATCTTCCGAGCCATCAGGTGCCCTGATGAGGATAAGGTGACATTAGCCACCTACATGCTACAGGTAGACTTTTAATTTTGTATGTTTGTATGTTCTGCTTAATTTAGAATTTGTTAGTTGGTGCTTATGAAGGTGTATTGCAGGAGAGAGCGGATGTATGGTGGTCCTCCCTACTACGTACACGCTTTGAGGACGGAGCAGTAGACGTGGCGTGGGACGCGTTCGTGAGGCTCTTTCGAGCCAAGTTCGTCCCAGAGCATATCCAGGACAAGATGGAGCAGGAATTTCTCTCCCTGACGCAAGGCTCCATGACCGTGCTGGAATACGAGGCAAGGTTTTCTGAACTTTCTAAGTATGCACCGCATATCGTAGAGGATGAGCGCAGGAAGACGAAGAAATTCGTGATGGGACTCAAGCCATCACTGCGGACGAGACTCGTGGCGTTTGACCACCGCACGTTGGACGAGGCCCTCAGTGCTGCCTGCAGGCAGGAGGGAGAAATGGAGCAATATCTGGAGGAAAAGAAGGCTTCGCAGAAGAGGCCGGCAGCGACGTTCCAGCGGCAGGATAAGAAGAAAACGGTGTACCAGACACCTCAGCGATCCGTGACAGTCAACAACTCTCAGGTACCTTCTGTACGTTCCCCTGGTGCGAAGAAAGAGTGTCCCCATTGCGGGAAGACACATGGTGGTTCCGAGTGTTGGTTGGTAGCTGGTAGATGCTTGAAGTGTGGGAGCAGCGACCACAAGATCAAAGACTGCCCAAGACTTCAGCAGGGAGCTCAGCGTGGAGCGCCAGCACCAGTAGTAGCGGCAGCCGCACTAGCTATAGGAAGGCCTCGAGCCCCAGCTCGAGTGTTTGCTTTAGCTCGCGAGGACGCCGAGCAGGCGGAGCATGTCACCGAAGGTACGGTTTTGCTTTTAGGTGTGCACGCTCGGGTTTTGTTTGATACGGGTGCTACTCACTCGTTCATTTCCGAGCGGTTCGCTAGGCAGTTAGCCCTAGAGTCAGGTGTAGAGTCTGAGGAGTTAGAGGTCCCTTTGTCTGTGCACACCCCTGCGGGTACGGTATCGACTAGGAAGTGCATTCCGTCGTTACCTGTGTGCATTGAGGATAGAATCCTAGATGGGTGTTTCTTCTTGCTAAAGATGAAGGACTATGATGCTATTCTTGGTCTGGATTGGCTAGAGGAGCACTATGCGTTAGTGGATTGTCGTCGGAAGAGGATTGTTTTCCGCATTCCTGGTGAGGACGAGTTCTCTCATCCCTTGCCAAGGAACTTGGCTGGAAAGTTAGTCATCTCTGCCATGAAGGCGATGCGCATGGTGAACAAGGGTTGTGACGCTTTTCTTGCCAGCGTGGTGTTAGTGCCAGAGGCTGATGAGTCACTTACTCTTGCGGAGATTGAGGTAGTGCAGGATTTTCCAGATGTCTTTCCTGATGACTTGTCTGGATTGCCACCGGATAGAGAGATAGAGTTTACCATAGAGTTGCTTCCGGGCACCTCTCCTATCTCGAAGGCTCCATATCGGATGGCACCTGCGGAGTTAGCCGAGTTGAGGAGGCAGTTGCAAGAGTTGCTTGATAAGGGATTTATTCGCCCTAGTGTTTCCCCTTGGGGCGCACCTGTATTATTCGTCAAGAAGAAAGACGGGTCACTTAGGTTGTGCATTGACTATAGGAAGTTGAACCAAGTGACTGTGAAGAACAGGTATCCCTTACCTCGCATTGATGACTTGTTTGACCAGTTGCGAGATGCATCAGTCTTTTCTAAGATTGACTTGCGATCTGGTTATCATCAGTTGAGGATTCGGAGTGAGGATGTGTCCAAGACGGCATTTAGATCCCGTTATGGACATTATGAGTTCTTGGTCCTTCCTTTCGGATTGACCAATGCCCCTGCAGCGTTCATGGATCTCATGAACCGGGTGTTTAGGCCTTATTTAGATAGCTTTGTCGTAGTGTTTATTGACGATGTGTTGGTCTATTCTCCGGATGAGGCCACCCACCGTCAGCATTTGAGGTTAGTGTTAGAGGTTCTTCGTGAGCACAAGCTGTATGCAAAATTCAGCAAGTGCGATTTTTGGTTGCGCGAGGTTCATTTCCTCGGGCATGTTATCTCCGGCGCTGGTGTTGCAGTTGATCCAGCGAAGGTCCAGGCAGTTATGGATTGGGAGGTTCCCAAGACCCCTTCGGAGATTCGTAGTTTTATTGGGTTAGCTGGTTACTATCGGCGATTCATTGAGGGTTTCTCATCCATCGCCGCCCCCTTGACAAAGCTAACCAGGAAGGGTGAGAAGTTCGTATGGTCTGAGGCATGTGAGCGTAGCTTCCAGCTATTGAAGGCTAAGCTTACTTCTGCTCCGGTATTGGTATTGCCTAGTGGTCTAGAGGGCTTTGCCATTTATACGGATGCGTCTCAGATTGGTTTAGGCTGTGTGCTCATGCAGCAAGAAAGGGTAGTGGCTTATGCTTCTCGTCAGTTAAAGGAGCATGAGAGGAACTATCCGACTCATGACTTGGAGCTCGCAGCAGTGGTTCATGCACTAAAGATCTGGAGGCACTATCTTTATGGTGTCAGATTTGAGGTGTTTACTGACCACAAGAGCTTAAAGTATCTTTTCTCCCAAAAGGAATTAAACCTGAGGCAGAGAAGATGGATTGAGTTCTTGAAGGACTATGACTTCGACCTTCAGTATCACCCTGGAAGGCGAATGTCGTAGCGGATGCTCTTAGTAGAAAGAGGTCTTCGCTCCAGCAGGATTGGAAGATGTTGGAGGATGCGGCGTACTCTATGACCGAGTTAGAGCCATCGCTGTGTCAGGCTTTTGTAGCTCAGTTATCCCTTAGATCCTCTATTTTGGATGAGGTGATCGAGCAACAGGAAGCCGACCCTAGATTGTTAGAATTAGTGGGTAAGGCGGGCATTGCTCGTGATGAGGACGGTGTGATTAGATTTCAGCACCGTGTCTGTGTCCCTGATTTAGTAGATGTCCGTGAGCATGTGTTAGCGGAGGCTCATAGATCGCGATTCTCTATTCATCCGGGTAACACTAAGATGTATCAAGACCTGAAGAGATCATTTTGGTGGTCCGGCATGAAGAAAGATGTTGCGGATTATGTGTCTAGATGTCTAGTATGTCAGCAAGTGAAAGCCGAGCGACAGCGACCATCCGGCCTTATGCAGAGGATGGATATCCCAGTGTGGAAGTGGGAAGCTGTCACTATGGACTTCGTTTCGGGTTTGCCTCGATCTAGAAGGGGCAATGACTCGATTTGGGTAGTTGTAGATAGATTCTCGAAGACTGCTCATTTCTTGCCTATGAAGAAGAAGCAGTCAGTAGAGAGTTTAGCTAGATTGTATGTTAGTGGTATCATTAGATTGCATGGTGTGCCGAAGTCGATCATTTCGGATCGAGATCCGAGATTTACTTCGAGGTTGTGGAAGGGTCTTCAGGATGCTTTAGGTTCGGAGCTGAAGCTCAGTTCGGCGTTTCATCCCCAGACCGATGGACAGTCCGAGAGGACTATCCAGACGCTCGAGGATATGTTGAGAGCGTGTGTTCTGGATTGGAAGGATGATTGGGAGCGTCATTTACCTCTTGTGGAGTTCGCATACAACAACAGCTTTCATGCTAGTATTGGTATGGCTCCATTCGAGGCGTTGTATGGTAGGCCCTGCAGATCTCCGTTATGTTGGGAGGAGACTGGTGATAGGCAGTTGATCGGACCGGAGTTAGTTCAGGAAACTTCGGATAAGATCCAGCTTATCAGGAAGAGGCTTGTTGCGGCACAGGATAGGCAGAAGAGTTATGCCGACAACAGGAGAAAGGATTTGGAGTTCGAGGTTGGCGATCATGTCTTCTTGAAGATATCGCCTACTCGAGGTGTTGTCAGATTTGGCAGGCATAGCAAGCTAAGCCCTAGATTCATTGGCCCATATGAGATTCTCAGACGTTTGGGCAGCGTGGCATATGAGCTAGCATTACCCCCAGCTTTGGCTAGCGTTCACCCTGTATTCCACGTATCTATGCTCAGGAAGTATGTCCGAGATCCGTCTCATGTGATTAGTCATGAGCCAGTGGAGATCCAGCCAGATCTTTCGTATGTCGAGCAACCAGTAGCTATTCTTGACCGGAAGGTTCAGCATCTCCGGAACAAGAGTATTGCGTCGGTGAAAGTTCTATGGCGGAACTTCTCACGAGAGGAGGCTACTTGGGAGCTTGAGGATGCGATGAAGAAGAAGTATCCCCTTTTGTTTGAGTAGTGTCGTTCTAACTTCGAGGACGAAGTTTCTTTAAGGGGGAGAGGGTGTAAGGCCCTCGAATTTTTGTCGCATTATTTGTATTTGTATGTGTATATTTGTGGTTGTGTATGTATATACATATTTACGTACGTATTAATTAGTACAATTACGTGTGCATGTGTTTATGCTAGATGTAAATAATGCATGTATTGAATGGTGATAGTGGATACACTACCATATACATATTGCATGTATATGCATGGCATGCATAGTTTTCTGCATGTTTTAGAGTTCTGGCCGCCAAAAGGCCTATTGGCGTCAACCCCTAGCCGTTGTGGTGTGTCAGCGTCCTAACCCATGGACGCCAACACTAACCTGGGCCGTCTAACGATGTGGACGCCTACCTGACCTGCAGCCGTTGCAGAGCCAGAAATTCCGGAAACAAGGAAGCTCACCCATTGGGGAGCTGTCCCCAACGGCTCTGTAACGACCCGAGAACCCGACCCCGCCCACGCCGAGGACTCGATTTTCGCGGTCGCCGCCCACAGACCAGGGGGACCCGGAAGGGCTATAACATGCGTGCTGACAGGATATGTAGTGGAAGTAAACGTCAACTGCTAAGCTAGAAGCGTACAAGCGGAAACTGGAAAGTAAAGCGAGACCGCTGCGTACCGCTATAAGTACAGTCCCAACGCACGCACACTAGACAAGTAGTAGGAAAGGGGAGAGACAAGTCCCTTAGGGGCATACCCCGAGGGTGACGTAACACTGAGAGGGGGAACCACTCTATCTACAGGGGCCAAGACTACCCCCGTCCCTCCCGCCCGACGCGCGCCCTACCGCTGCTGGGAAGACTCACCTGGAAAACAGAGGTATGGGCTTCACAACAGAAGCTCAGTAGGGACTACCAATCTCCTACTGGCTCTAAACAGGCAGGAGAAATATATATAAAATGAAAGACAACAGTTTATATCTTCTACCTACGAACGGAAGTGCGGAAGCGAAACTACAAGTAGCACGGTACAGAAAGTGTTCACGGTCGGAAACTTCATACGACTGCTCGTCGTGACCACCACACGACTAGTAAACACAGACGGAGGGAACTCCGCCTGGACAAAGAACACTAGCTACGGAAACACTACCACTAGTCACGGTCAGGTGCGTCCACCGACGTCTTATCCTCGACCCGGGTCTTGACCCCCACGTCTCGTCAGAGCGAGGTAGGACACAAGTAACACAACAGTAACCGCCGTAGTCTGGCCGGACTACGGTCCCACGCCTGGCCTCTCTAAGTGGTTCCGGGGCGCAAAGAGCGAGGCAGTGAGAAGAAGGACTGGCTGGCCAGCGCCGGGTAGAACTCCTAACTGTCCTCGGCGTCCCAGACCACCCATGAGAGCTCTGCAAGTGACTCACACGCCACTGTCCTAACCACCGTTTTCCCCTAAGCTCCAGAGTCCGCCTGGTGGCTGCCAACTCGAGCACACTCGTAGCCCGGAGTGCTCCCTCAACAGGCTCCCGAGGACGGGGGTCCCAGGCAACGGTAACAACCTCTCACACGGGACAAGCCCTCAAGTGCCGAGCACCGGGCGAAAGACTAGCGTAGACCGCACTAGGGAACTAGCACAGGTGCCATGGGCACAGCAAAGCGAAGCGAAAACGGCGTCAGGCAAAAAACCTGTCTCTCGGTCAGAGACGCGACGGGGCGGGCCGCCGCGACCATGTCGCGGCGCTCTCGCCTGTCGCGACCTTAAGGCGACGCTCAGGAGTGTCGCGACCACGTCCGCGACCGGTCGCACCGTCGCGACATAGTCGCGGCCTCCGAGGCGCGACCCGTTTCCAGCCGAGCAGGGTTCCGTAGCAGTCCCTCTAGGAACCCTCCTCAAAACACCAAATACATTCACAAGGGGAAAGGGGATCGTGCACAACGCATTTTAAAAAAGCTATAATCCACCAAACCACCCACGATCCCTCAAAAGCATAGATCTACGCTCGAAGGAAACCTCACTCAACTCGAGCATGGAGTCCTCACACTCCTAAGCCCCAAACCACAAGCAAACCACGGTCAATCAAGAGGGGGAAGGGATCATGCTTAGGGCGAGAGGATCAAGAGTCCCTACCTCCACACGAAGAACGAACCCGTTAGGGCCTTCTCGTAGGAACAAACTCCTCCTCCTTCGCACCGGACGACCGAGCACACGCCTTGCACGAACGGCACGTCCACACCTCAGCACGAGCCCACGAGCGGAAGGGAACGACGAAAAACGAGAGGGAACTCGAGAGAGGGGAGAAAGAGTGAAAAGGGCGAGAGAGGGAAAATGGGGCGCGCTATCGGTTTTAAAAAGATGGCCCCCAGACGCTGTCGTGACGCCCAGGAGCGTCGCGACCATGTCGCGACAGCCCGCCACGTCGTGACACCAAAAGCACAGTCAAACCTCGAAGACCGAGAAGCAGTCGCGACGGCCTGGCAGGTCGCGTCAACGCCGACGACCCTGCCACCTGACACGACCGTTCTGACAGACAAGACAGCGGTCAAGCCGTGTCAGAACACAATCGCGACAGCCAGGGGTGACGCGACAAGGACGCGACGCTCACCCCTGCCGTGACACGAACCGCCAATGCTTTCGCTGCAGGCCGCTCCGCCGCGACCATGTCACGGCTGGGGCGCCTGTCGCGACTTTGAGGACGGGTCAAGGGCCCAAGGGGGGGGGTGTTACATCCCACCCACCTTAAGACATTTCGCCCTCGAAATAAAACAACTCGTTCTCAAACCGGAAAATAGTACGAGGAGAAGTAACATGCCACTCAATCAAACAAATAGGGGAACTGCTCCAGCATCTCATCCTCGCGCTCCCAGGTGGCCTCGCCACCAACACGGTTCTGCCAAACAACTTTTACCAGCGGAATCTGCTTCCTTCGCAATTGCTGAATTCTGCGGTCGACAACGCTGACTGGGTACTCTGGTACTGTCAAGTCTGGCGCTACCTCCAGCTGCGAGTAATCCAACACGTGCGAAGGATCTGCGACGTACCTCCTGAGCTGTGAAACGTGGAAAACACTGTGCACACCTGCTAGCTCTGCCAGAAGACTCAGCCTGTATGCCACCTCGCCGACTCTCTCAGAAATGGGGAAGGGCCCAATATATCTGGGACTGAGCTTTCCCTTTCTGCCAAACCTCATGACGCCCTTGGTTGGCGAGACCCGCAAGAAAACAAGGTCACCAACGCTGAACTGCAACGGTCTCCTGCGGACGTCTGCATAACTCTTCTGCCGACTCTGCGCTCCCCGAAGCCTCTACTTGATCAGACTGACCATGTCTGCACACTGCTGCACTAACTCTGGCCCTAAAAGTTGCCTCTCTCCAACCTCGAACCAGTGAAGCGGAGTCCTACACGGGCGACCATACAAAGCCTCGTATGGTGCCATTCCAATGCTTGAGTGATAACTATTGTTATACGCGAACTCCACCATCGGAAGGTGCGACTCCCACGTGCCGCTCCAGTCTAAACAACACGCTCTCAGCATGTCCTCCAGTATCTGAATGGTCTGCTCTGACTGCCCATCTGTCTGAGGGTGGTATGCTGAGCTGAACCTCAACTCTGTACCTAGTGCTCTCTGAAGACTGCGCCAAAACCCTGACGTAAACCTCGGATCTCTGTCGGAGACGACTGAAACTGGGATCCCGTGCAATGAAACAACTCTGTCCACGTACAGCCTGGCTAACCTGTCCACTGACCATGACATCCTGATCGGAAGAAAGTGCGCTGCCTTAGTCAAACGATCCACAATCACCCAAATACCATCGTGCCTCTGCGGGGTACGGGGCAAACCAACCACAAAGTCCATGGTGATGTCGTCCCACTTCCACTCGGAAATGGGTAACGGTTGCAACTCACCACTAGGACGCTGATGCTCGGCCTTCACCTGTTGACAGGTAAGGCACTGGGCAACAAACTCTGCAACGCCCCTCTTCATCCCTGGCCGCCAGAAGGACCTCCTCAAACAATGGTACATCTTGGTGGAGTCAGGATGAACAGCATACCTCGACCTGTGAGCCTCTGACAACACTACCTGACGAACCTCCTCAGGAACGTACAACCGGCCTCTGAATCTGACCTCGCTGAGCTCTACATATGGCATCTGTAAAACGTCTGCTAACTCTGCATCTGCTCGATGTGCCTGCAACACCTGCCTGAACAGTGACGGCCGAACTGACAAACTACTCGCCACAGCACGGCCTCTGGTCCTCGACGGAACGAACACTCCCTGGGACAGCTCCTCGAACAGCCTCCACTCTCTGACCATCAGTGAACTCAAGCGCACGCGCCTACTCAAAGCATCGGCTACGACGTTAGCCCTTCCTAGATGATAGGAGAGGGTTAGGTCGTAGTCCTTCAAATACTCCATCCAACGACGCTGCCTCAAGTTCAAATCCCTCTGGGTGAAGATGTACTGCAGACTCTAGTGATCGGTGAAGATCTGAAAAGCCTCGCCATACAGGTAGTGCCTCCAAAACTTGAGAGCGTACACCACTGCTGCTAGCTCCAAGTCATGGGTGGGATAGTTCTCCTCATGCTTCTTGAGCTGCCGAGAAGCATAGGCAACGACCCCACCATGCTGCATCAGCACGGCACCCAATCCTGACCTCGACGCATCGGTGTAAACCACGAACCCACCGTGCTTGACGGCAAGACCAACACTGGCGCTGAAGTCAACCTCGTCTTCAGCTCCAAGAAACTCTGCTCACAGTCCTCTGACCAAACAAACCTGGTGTCCTGCCTCGTCAACCGAGTCAAAGGTGCTGCAATCTTGGCGAAATCCTGAATGAACCTCCGTAGTAACCTGCCAGACCCAGAAAACTGCGGACCTCTGCGACTGATGTGGGCTGCTCTCACGACAACACTGCCTCAACCTTGGTCGGATCCACCGCCACACCAGAACCCGAGATCACGTGCCCGAGGAAGTGCACCTTGCTCTGCCAAAATTCGCACTTGTCGAACTTGGCATAAAGACGGTGACTCCACAGGGTCTCTAGCACGATCCTCAGGTGCTCCTCGTGTTCCTCTTCAGAAGCCCAGTAGACCAGAATATCATCAACAAAAACAACAACAAAGCGGTCTAGGTACTCACTGAACACCCTATGCATCAGATCCATGATGCTGCAGGTGCGTTCGTCAGCCCAAACGGCATCACGACAAACTCAAAGTGACTGTACCTGGAATGGAAAGCCGTCAAACCAACATCTGACTCTCTGATCCGCAGCTGGTAGTAGCCGGATCTCATGTCGATCTTCGAGAAAACTCGGGCCGATTGCAACTGATCAAACAAATCATCAATTCTCGGCAACGGGTACCTGTTCTTCACAGTGACCTGGTTCAACTGCCGATAATCAATGCACAAACGAAGACTACCATCCTTCTTCCGCACAAACAAAACAGGCGCGCCCCACGCGAACGGCTCGGACGAATGAAGCCAACTCAAGCAACTCTTGCAGCTGGAGCTTCAACTCACGCAGCTCCGCCGGGGCCATCCGGTAAGGTGCCTTGGACAAAGGCATCGTACCAGGCAAAAGCTCGATGGAGAACTCTACCTCTCGCTCAGGCGGCAACCCAAGTAGATCCTCCGGAAACACATCAGAAAACTCAGAAACAACTGGCACATCAAAAACTGAAGACCCGCTAGGCTCCAAGGAAAAACCGAAGCAAGGTAAGCACGCAGCCATCACAGATCAAACGACGAGCCTTAGAGAAAGAAATGAACGGCCGACGGGTAGACCGGATACCTCGAAAGCAGAGAACAGGTGCTCCAGGTATCTCAAACCGAACGGTCTTCCTCTGACAATCAACCACGACTGAGTGAGCCTCCAACCACTCCATGCCCAGGATGACGTCGAAGTCGCAAAGCTGCAGCGCGTACAACCTGGCCGGCAACTGGTGACCCTCAACCTCGACTGTCACACCCTCTAGGTAACCAAAAGAACGCATGTTGTCACCGGACGGGAGATCGACCATCACGTCACACTGCCTCTCGGGTGTGTGACAAGCAAGAGACTCGTAAAACTCCTTGGAAGAGAAACACAAAGAAGCACCGGGATCAACCAAAACACGAGCAGCTCTGCCAAGGATAGGTAGAGTACCTATCACCAGGTTCGATGCCTCTGCCTGCTCCCGGGTGAGTGCCATCACGCGACCACGACCACGTCCACACTGCAGCGCCTGCTGGGGCTGCTGCTGCGGCGGCTGCTGGTGCTGAGGAAACTGCTGCTGCTGCTGCTGGTACGGCTGGTACTGTCGCGGCTGCGAGAACTGCTGGACCTGCTGCTGGTACTGCCCTCTCTGCTGCTGACGTGGCGCCTACTGCTGGGGAGGGTACTGGTACTGAGGTGGCTGCTGCGCGTACTGCACTGGCGGCTGCTGCTGCGGAGCTTGCCCCCTAGGGCAATCCCTCCTAAAGTGGCCTGGCAAGCCACAAGTGTAGCACACTGGCTCCTGACTACCCTGCTCAGCACCTTGCTGTACTGACTGCTCTGCAAACCTGGACTGACGCCTCTGCTGACGGCTCCGCCCACCCCCGCGAGTAGACAACTTCCTGAACTGCGAGCGAATTCCAGAGCCACCGGAACTGCCCGAGCCTGAGGAAGAGGAAGTCGTACTACCACAGCTGCCTGCTGGATGCTGGTACGGCGAGGACCTGGAAGAGGCTCCTCCCTACTGCTGCTGCTGCTGCTGAGGCTGCCAAGCCTCCCTATCCAAGGCGGTGGCCTTTGCCACGGCCTCTCCCAAGGTGGTACACATGTGTGCCGTCACACCCCACCTCAGGTCTGGTCTCAGCCCTGCTATAAACCTCTCTGCACAAGCCTGGTCACTGCCTGCTACATGAGGCACTTGCCTCAACAACCGGACAAACCTCTGGTGGTACTGAGAAACTGTGAGGTCGCCCTACACCAACTCGTGGAACTGGTCCCGTCTCTCACGTCGAGCGTAGTCAGGGAAGTACTCGCCGTGGAAGACCTCTGAAAACTGCTGCCAAGAGATCTGGTCCAACCGCTGCCCCTGGAAGTGAGTCTGCCTCTGAACTCTCCACCACTCATGGGCTGCTCCCTTGAGCTGGTATACTGCCAAACAAACCTGGTCCTCCTCAGCGCACTCCATAGTCTCGAAGATGCGCTCCAACTCATGGGTCCAGCACTCTGCCTTATCTGGATCATACTCACCGTGGAACATAGGTGGGCGAAGACGCAGGAACTTTTCAAGGAGAGCGGTCCTTGCCTCCGACACCGCTGCCCTCCGCTGACCGGACCGGGTACTCCCAGTACCTGACCGCTGCTGGCGGACTGGCTGCTCCACCTCTGGCTCCACCTCCTGCTGCTCTGGTACGGCTGGGGGAGGTACTGGAAACTGACCACCTGCTGCTGCCTGCCCGGGCTGCCACGCTCCCTGGTACATAGCTCTGAAGAACTGCTCGACCATGGGAAACCAGTCTGCATACTGCTGAGGCTGAGGGTGGTACTCCTGCTGCTGCTGCCCACCTGCTACCGCTGCCTCTGCTGCTGTTGCCTGTGCACCCTAAGGCTGTGCCACTGACTCCTCCACGGACACCTCCTCCTGAACCTGCCCCTGAGCGGGCATGTCGGACTCATCCTACTGCTCAACCAGCTGCCTAGCCTGACTGCGCCTACGCGGAGCCATGACCTACACGGCAACACAACTGACAAGGGTTACAATTACCTCTCGGGCGGCTAGCAGTGTACTTGTACTATTGTTGGGACTTACTGTTGCAGTTTAGATCCATTACAAGTTCTGTCAGACCAAGCTCTGATACCAATTGTAACGACCCGAGAACCCGACCCTCGGCCCACGCCGAGGACCCGATTTTCGCGGTCGCCGCCCACGGACCAGGGGGACTCGGAAGGGCTATAACACGCGTCTGACAGGATATGTAGCGGAAGTAAACGTCAACTGCTAAGCTAGAAGCGTACAAGCGGAAACTGAAAAGTAAAGCGAGACCGCTGCGTACCGCTCTAAGTACAGTCCCAACGCACGCACACTAGTACAAGTAAGGAAAGGGGAGAGACAAGTCCCTTAGGGGCATACCCCGAGGGTGACGTACACTAAGAGGGGGAACCACTGCTATCTACGGGGGCCAAGACTACCGCCCCGTCTCCTCCGCCCGACACGCGCCCTGTCGCTGCTGGGAAGACTCACCTGGAAAACAGAGGGATGAGCTTCACAACAGAAGCTCAGTAGGGACTACCAATCTCCTACTAGCTCTAAACAGGCAGGAGAAATATATATAAAATGAAAGACAACGGTTTATATCTTCTACCTACGAACGGAAGTGCGGAAGCGAAACTACAAGTAGCACGGTACGGAAAGTGCGCACGGTCGGAAACTTCATACGACTGCTCGTTGTGACCACCACACGGATAGTAAACACAGATGGAGGGAACTCCACCTGGACAAAGAACACTAGCTACGGAAACACTACCACTAGTCACGGTCAGGTGCGTCCACCGACGTCTTATCCTCGACCCGGGTCCTGACCCCCACGTCTCGTCAGAGCAAGGTAGGACACAAGTAACACAACAGTAACCGCAGTAGTCTGGCCGGACTATGGTCCCACGCCTGGCCTCTCTAAGCGGTTCCGGGGCCGCAAAGAGCGAGGCAGTGAGAAGAAGGACTAGCTGGCCTGCGTCGGGTAGAACTTCTAACTGTCCTCGGCGTCCCAGACCACCCACGAGAGCTCTGTAAGTGACTCACACGCCACTGTCCTAACCACCGTTTTCCCCTAAGCTCCAGAGTCCGCCTGGTGGCTGCCAACTCGAGCACATTCGTAGCCCGAAGTGCTCCCTCAACAGGCTCCCGAGGACGGGGGTCCCAGGCAACGGTAACAACCTCTCACACGGGACAAGCCCTCAAGTGCCGAGCACCGGGCGAAAGACTAGCGTAGACTGCACTAGGGAACTAGCACAGGTGTCACGGGCACAGCAAAGCGAAGCGAAAACGGCGTCAGGCAAAAAACCTGTCTCTCGGTCAGAGACGCGACAGGGTGGGCCGCCGTGACCATGTCGTGGCGCTCTCGCCTGTCGCGACCTTAACGCGACGCTCAGGAGTGTCGCGACCACGTCGCGACCGGTCGCACCGTCGCGACATGGTCGCGGCCTCCGAGGCGACTGCGTTTCCAGCCGAGCAGGGTTCCGTAGCAGTCCCTCTAGGAACCCTCCTCAAAACACCAAATACATTCACAGGGGGAAAGGGGATCGTGCACAACGCATTTTAAAAAGCTATAATCCACCAAACCACCCACGATCCCTCAAAAGCATAGATCTACGCTCGAAGGAAACCTCACTCAACTCGAGCATGGAGTCCTCACACTCCCAAGCCCCAAACCACAAGCAAACCACGGTCAAGAGGGGGAAGGGATCATGCTTAGGGCGAGAGGATCAAGAGTTTCTACCTCCACACGAAGAACGAACCCGTTAGGGCCTTCTCGTAGGAACAAACCCCTCCTCCTCCTCGCACCGGACGACCCGAGCACACGCCTTGCACGAACGGCACGTCCACACCTCAGCACGAGCACCACAAGCGGAACGGAACGACGAAAAATGAAAGGGAACTCGAGAGAGGGGAGAAAGAGTGAAAAGGGCGAGAGAGGGGAAATGGGGCGCGCTATCGGTTTTAAATCGATGGCCCCCAGACACTGTCACGACGCCCAGGAGCATCGCGACCATGTCGCGACCGCCCGCCATGCCGCGACACCAAAAGCACGGTCAAACCTCGAAGACCGGGAAGCAGTCGCGACGGCCTGGCAGGTAGTGTCAACGCAGACGACCCTGCCACCCGACACAACCATTCTGACAGACAAGACAACGGTCAAGCCGTGTCAGAACACAGTCGCGACAGCCAGGGGTGACGCAACAAGGACGCGACGCTCACCCCTGCCGCGACACGAACCGCCAATGCTGTCACGGCAGGCCGCTCCACCGCGACCATGTCGCGGCCGGGGCGCCTGTCGCGACTTTGAGGACGGGCCAAGGGCCCAAGGGGGGGGGGGCGGGTGTTACAGGCTCTGAGAGCCATCTTGTCTCCTTGTGAGTGGGAGAAAAGCCTCTCCCATATATCCAACCCGAATCTGCTCCCCAACCCCTCTCTTCACCCTTTTGCAAAAGAGAACAAGAGGAGAAAACCCTAGCTTCTGAGCTGTGAGAAAACCCCATCCTTGCAGCCCAAAATCCGAGCTTTTGAAGCTTTGTCTGGCGTTCTACTGCAATTGGAGGCAAGAGGGATCATCGAGGAAGGCCTCCCCGACATTTCTTTGCTGTGGAGATCATCCAAGAGTCCGGAGGAAGGAGATCTTGGAGGACGTTTCTGCACTTCTTGGGACGGCCCAAGGAGAGCTTCTCCGAGCATTTAGATCCATTGGAGCAATTTTCTAGTGGCAAGTGACCCTACCATAAGGTTCCCGTATGAGTTTAGGACGATTTTAACATTTTTGTGTATTTTTCTTCATGTCCTTGACCCTCACATTCACCCTATCTTGAGAGCTCGGGTCTGTGTTCTGCACAGACCCGACATTAACGGCAAGGTCCCTGGACGCTGAGATCGTGCTTGGCGTCCATCGACTATGCCGCTGACACTGAATTAGCGGCCAGAGACTGCCGCCAAGTTCATCTGGATAGAACAGTAAACTGTTCTGCCCTCCTATACGATTATTTTCGATGGGTTTTCCGTGATGAGGATATATGGTAACCCTATACACTATGTATATTGGTAAATGTGGTGTGTGGATGTGTTATGATGTGTGGTGGTGAATGTTAGAGATTTTTATCCCATGAAATTTCAAGCATGAATTGTTGATGATTCTTGCCAATCCATGTTTCCATGTTTTATGATTAGGACTAGTCTGAGTGCCCTAAGTTCTGTCAGATCATGAAGTTAGTGGATTAGGATATGTGTGCTCAAATTTTGATAAATTGTCCATGCTTGCATAAATTGCTATTAATTTCAGTTCGGTAAATAAAAAGGCATGCAAGAAAGAATTGTTGTGATCGATCTATGGTTGTATGATTTAGGGAAATTCTGTATTTTCAGATCATGCATATAACAGTAGTCTCTGTTCAGACAGTAAGTGGCAAAAATGTATGATGGTGTTAAGCTCCATGTCAACTTAAATTATGAATAGCATGCTAAATAGGTATTTGATTTTTTGTAAATTCCATTTAGCTCAGAAAAATCTGAAAAACTGAATGTATGATCTTGAACCCGAAAATAGCATGTGGTTAAAATTTCAGGTCACTTGGACCAGTGTATAAGGAGTAATGCACTTTCCATGAGAAGTGTAAAAATTTATGCATGTCACCGTAAAGTGATTAGATATCGTTTAAACCCAACTTGATTGGTGAATTTACTGTGTGTTAAACTCTTGAAATCTGTAGTGTCATGTCAGGAAAACAGAGATATGCATGTGAGTGAGAAAGTGAATGGGATGAAAAGTGATATGTGTAAAACTATGTGTAAAATCGGTAAAATGCGTAAATGTGTAACTGTGCCAATGTGACACTGCTTCCGTTGAGGGCAGTGAAGCTGTATCAGGGAAAAGTCCCCCTGAGAAAGTTCAATGTGTAAGTGACCCTAAGGGCATTAGGGGGAAATCCTGGAGGTGGATGATAATTACAAAAATTTTCGTGTTAAATTTCATACATTTAGTCAACTTTAGACAGTCTTTGTCCATAAATAATGTACGATTTGATTTTAATTTCCATGTCATCCAAAAATGAAAATTTTGAGCACTTAGTTAAAGTTTTGGATAGAACATATAGTTAAAATGTTCATTAATAAAGTCAATGCTTGTTTTTAATAGTTTGACTAATAAAGGGTTTTCTTTGTAAATACATTGTATATAAATCTTTGATTCTTGTAAGTATCTTTTAATTCCTACAAACATTAATAAATCAACATTTTACATAA
The DNA here is from genome assembly GCA_014218235.1 of Colocasia esculenta. Taxonomy (NCBI): domain Eukaryota; kingdom Viridiplantae; phylum Streptophyta; class Magnoliopsida; order Alismatales; family Araceae; genus Colocasia; species Colocasia esculenta. The sequence continues at coordinate 91,129,858 of CM024760.1, forward strand.
CCCACCTCACCTTATTAAATAAACAAATTACTCAATCCCATAATGACACATACCCCCTCATAAATCCATTACATATCTTCTTTTCCTCACTTCACCACAAGTTACCATGTACCCCATTTAACTCATTTAACCTTTCTTATATTTCCCAGCTGGAAACCTAGAAGAAGACTCCAGAAGCAGGCGTGAGCTGGCTGTGTAGATGCGGCTGGGCAGAGGTGTGTGATGGAGGAGGGTAAGGCGACTGGTGCGATGGAGCTCCTGGGCGCGGTGCTGTGCAGATCACGATGCGCAGCGATGGCGCATGCGTCCATGGCTGGGCGATGGAGCTTGTGCAGGGAGGCGGCTGAGCTGGGCCAAGCGCCTGGTGCTGAAGCTGTTGGGTGTGTGCACGGCAAGATCTGAGGAGGGCGCATGGAGCTGTGGCGGGAAACGCAGGCAGATGGGTGATGGCAAGAAGCTGAGGCGGCGGTTGCCAAGGCGTGCGCGGCTGGGTGTGAAGGCGGTGTGCTGGACCTGCGCGGCGGGTCTGCTGGTGTGGAGTGGGCAGGGGCGCGGTGCGGTCCTGCTGCTGAGGTGGCGGCCAGGCCAGCTGGGCTGGCGAGATGGAGAGCGAGGCAGGTGCAGGCGCGGTGCTGTGCGGACCTGGGCTGCTGCGTATGGCCCAGCTGTGTGTGGCGCCTGGAGATGCTGAGCTGGAGCTGGCCGTGCGGAGGCGGGAACCAGGGAGCTGGAAGGCGGCCAAATCTGGAGCTCACCCGTGTGATGAAGGCGGTGTGGAGCAGGATTCGGAGGCGGGAAGATGGAACTGGGGTGGCCAGCTGAGGTGGATCCGTTGAGGAGCTCATGCTGAGCTGGAGGCCGCGTGGTGATCTGGCGATCTTGGTGCCAATCCTGGTGAAGTTGGCGGGTTGGGGCGAGGCTGGTGCAGCGATCCAGGAGCCCGGATGTCTATAAGAAGACCGATCCTCTTCTCCGGGAGAGTTTGGCTGGGCAAGTAGGGATTTTTCTTTTATTTTTAGTTTCCATTTCTTGTATCTTCTGTTCAATCAGAGCAGTAATGGGAGTTCGAATGGGGGAGAAATGTTTCGTCTGCTTTTTGCTGTATTTTTTCTTTCAAGCATTTAGGGGAGGGGATCGAGTGTTCCATTTTGTTTTGTTCTGCTGTGAGAGATTTCAGAGGATTTGGGAGTCTGAGTTTCGTCTTTTCTATTTGTTCTTCTTTGGTTCTTCTTCCCTTCTGTAAGGAATTTGTGCAATTTGTGAGGGTGATCCAGGGGCACTTGTTTTGCCCATTTCGATTAATTTGCTTTGTCATTTCTTCTGTCTTACTGCAATTGTTCTTTTGTTTATGTAAGCTTTTAAGCATTTGCCTGTTTTGCTGTTGGCTGGTAGGTTGATCCAGAGTTCTTTCATTATTCTTGCTGTGTTCATCTTGAGATTGGTGGTTAGGTACGTCTAAAGAATTCCAGAGGTGTGTGCTGCAGAGACAACACAGGGCAACCAAGAAGAACTGATTTCTTGGGTTGATCTGTGGTAGTCCAGTGTCCAGGGAACTTCCGGAGAGTTCAGCTCGAGAGTAGAATTTATGAAGTTTATATTCTTGCTGATGTGAGAATTAGAGTTTGGGGATTCCAGAGCTTACTAGTTGAGATGTTCAGGGGTTTCTTCTGATGTTGATTCGAGTTGGGGAGTTCAGTTTGTTTGTTTTTTTTAGTATCTCTTTTAGTCCAGATTGTTTAGGGGATCCGACTGTGGAGTTGGGGAAGTTCTTTCCTCTGTTCTTCGGAAGCTTATGAATTGTTGTTACCATTTCTTCAGTAGCATCTAGTGAGAAGTTAATCCAGTGGTTTCTTTCATTTTATTTGTGTTGAATTGTCCATTTATTCTGTGATTGTTCTCTCATCTGTAAGTTGTTGGATTGAAAGGAGTTTTAGCATCTGAGTTTTGTTCTTCTGTTCTTATGGAGGCCTACTGAGTCTAGATCCCCAGGTAAGTTTGTGAAGCCCATGTTCTTGTTTTAGCTGAGATTGGAGTTGATAATGTGAAGATGTTTGAATTTTTCTGGTTTGTTTTCGAGTTATTAATGTTGTTTGATTCCTGTTCTTCAATAATAATATGAGGATTCTAATATAGTAGTAATTAATTTCTATTTTTATTTTCTGTCCGATCTGTGATCTATGAAGGTATTGGTCTGATGTTTGTGGAGAATTACAATTGTTGATTGTTCATCCCCTGTGCTCTAGGGGTACATTGATTTGAAAATTTTCTTTTAAAGATTTCTATCTACCGATTTGATCCCTCAATTTTGAGAGCACAGTGATATCAAGTTTCTTCTCATTTCAATTCCTCTTGTTCTTTCATTAAGTTTGATCTGTCAAGAAGGTGAGGGATTTGATCGGTGTTGTTTACACATTCACTTTTAATGCATTGTCGATAGAGATTTCAAGTCAAAGTAGTTTAATTCAAATTCTATTCAGTCACTCCGTGGAAATGACCCGTTCTCACCATTGTGCTAGTTCCTTTTTGCTATTTTAAATCTGTGAGACAGTTTAGAGGAGGTGAGCTTGTTGATATGTGCAAGGAACTCTAGACAACAGAATTACACAATCAACAATGCGCGCGTTTCAGTGGACATGTACCACTGGTTAGGGTGGAGACTTGTTCTCCCAGTCTGCGTAGTCCAAGAGTCGCCATTGAATTGCCTAGATGGCGTCTATGTGTAATGTGATGTGTATATGTCCTTCTTTGGTGGTTTGGACTATGTGTCACGGCACCTAAAATGTGTAATGTGTAATGTGTAATGTATATGTGTTCATGTGTTAATGTGTAAGTGAACAATGTGAAATGTGTATGTGCAAAGTGCAACCATGTGAAATGGGAAACTTGTGTAAAGAAAATGTGAAATTAAAAATGTGAGAATATGATATTGAAATCCACGTGAGACAAATCTGAAACCATGTGAAATCAGTAATTTCATGTTGTTATCATCATGTTTATATGTGCAAAAATGTCTAGAATCCATGTTAGGGATAATTGATGAGCACGTGTACAAAATAGCATGATTGGTTGTTCACATGGTATGTTTTAAGCAACATTGTAGCTCTCATGTGTAGGTTTACAACCATTAAACCATGTGAAACCAGCAACTTAAAGCATGTGAAAATGTCTATGTATGTGTTTAAAAACATGTAAGATCCATGCTAGTTGTGTTTTTCCTTCATATATGCACAGTGTTCATGTTGGTAGCTCTCATGTCTTGGTTCTTTAAAGGCAAAATTTCACAAGTAAATGGAATAGAGAGCATGTGATAGGTAAGTTTTATTCTTAGAAATCTGAAAGCATGATCCATGTATTAAAATTGTAGAACTTTCATGATAGGTTGCAACTTTCAAATGACTAGCATGCCATGTGTTGAAATTTGTGAATGTGCATGTAGAAACCGCTATGACTTATACGTGTATGTTATGAGTAGTGTTGCTTGCTGAGTCTTTAAGACTCACTTCTTGCTTCGGCGTACAGGTATAGACGGTGACGAGACTCTCGTGGAGGAGACGGTAGAGACGGACTCCGAGCGTGGAGTTTAGATTGTTGGAGCAGTGTACCCCCCTTTGTTTCATAGTATGTAAGAGTGACATTGTACTAGAACTATCATGAGAAAATTGTATAAGTGTGGACATTGTGTACTAAATTTTTAGCAATTTAATTATGCGAACTTTTAGCTCTTAATGTAAATTGCAAATTTCAGGTATGTTTAATGTGGATGATGAATGAATGAAGACAGTTGTCTTTTACTTCTGCTACTCTGTTCGTATATTCGTGTGTATCTCAGCTGTTTGTATCGTTTGGGTAAATGTCCCACTGTGAGGACTCTCGCTATACCGACGTGGGTTGGTATAACCGTACCGGTATAATGAGGGCCGTCACATGGGTTCTCCTTTCTTTAGATCTTTTCCATCTGGTTTCTTGAAGTCTTTGTTTCTTTTGAAGTGCCTTCTACCAGATTGGAACATCTTCTTCTTAGCTAGAATCCACTGCAATCTTCTAGAGAGCATTGCTTCCTCATTTTCACTATCCTCAACACTCTCACTCTCATCTGAGCTTGCTTCTGGTAAGTCTTCTTCAGCTTTTAAAGTGTTGGAGTGCTTCTTTCTACTTGAGGACTCTCCTAGCCTTTCCATATTGATCTCATGGGCCATAAGGGACCCGATGAGCTTTTCTAAAGACATTCTTTTCAGGTCATTAGCTTCTTCAATCGCTGTGACCTTTGGGGTCCATGAGGATGGTAAGGATCTAAGAATTTTTCTCACCATATCTCCAATCTCATAAGTTTTCCCCAGAGCAGCCAGTCCATTAGTAATGTCAGTGAACCGACAGAACATTTGGGTTATGGACTCACCTGATTGCATCTAAAATCTTTCATATTGAGTGACAAGAATGTCGATTCTTGTCTCCTTCACTTTGTCTATGCCTTCATAAGTAATCCTGAGCTTTTCCCACATTTCCATTGCGGATTTGCAGGCTGAGACTCTATTGAACTCCTTTTTACTTAGAGCACAACATAAAATGCTCTTTGCTTTGCAGTTCAAGGAGATCTTCTTTCTGTCATCATCTGTCCACTGAGCTTTCTCATTGGTGACTAGAAGATCACCTTCTTCTACTATGGACCATATCTGATAATCATGGCCTTGTAGGAAGTACTCCATTCTGGTTTTCCAATAAGGATAATCTTCACCATCGAAGAGAGGGGGTCGGTTGATAGACTGACCTTCAATGTTGCCTTGGGCTGCCATGGATCTTTACTCTTCAGATCGTTGGATCTTTTTCTTTGTCGAAGAGACTCGCTCTGATACCACTTGTTGCCCAGTTGACAAGCCCCGGGGGGGGGGGGGGGTGAATGGGTCTTTTAAAAATAATCTAGACGATACCTGTAAATAAAATATTCACAAAAATGTTCTTCGATGAAGGTTAGTGACTGTTAGTTCAAATATCAATCACACAAAGAAAACAATCATACGACACAAAGGATTATCCTGGTTCGGACCTCCTCTCCTTAGGAGTCCTACGTCCAGTCCCTGAGCAACCACTCAGGATTTTACTAACTAGGGTACAGTCCCCCTAAGGACACTACAATACCCAGCTCAGCTGGTCTTCCTTTACACCCGAAGGGAATAACAACACCCTGGATACCCCACCAGGTCTTCCTTCACAACTGAAGGGAAACTGCACCCTGGATACCACCAGGTCTTCCTTCACAACCGAAGGGAAACAACACAAAGAGAATGGAATAAGATCAAGCCCCTAGATCAATCTTTTAACAAGCCAGGTTTTTCAATCTATCGTTGTATCTATATACTTCTTCTGATCTTCTGTCTTGTATTTATATCTCCAATTTGAAATATATACGTTGAAGTGTCCGTTGTCTCTCTCTTAAGTAGACGTTAGACTGAATGATGCTTGGAAGCTTCCAGTCTATAGCCTTTTGATCACTTGTGCACGCAAAGAGATGAGATCTTCTGAGATATCCTTTGGCTTCTAATTTGTCCAACGTTGTAAAGTGGAACTGGATCAGAGATCTACACAAATTTCAATTTTGAACATCGGACAGCTAAGCTGTCTCTGATGTCAGTCAACGTTAAAAGAAATAGTCATGAAAATAGTAAAGCCAAATAGCTAAATCTAAAAGACGTATTCAGAGTAAGCACGATAATGGACGATATCGTCTGCATGCATGCAGAGATATATTCAGATCTCATAAATATAGGAGTGTTAGAGAGATATATACGTGGACTTTGACTAGTCAACGCTTCTTGAAGAAAGAGAGTATCAAGTCGATGTAAGACATAAAATCGATGACTATATGACTTATGAAATCGTTATGAACAAGTCAGTTTGACCAAGTCGTTATGAGTCATAGCAAATCGTTACATTGACTGTAGGATTTAACATGAACACTTAATAAATCGTTATACAAAGCAAATCGTTGTGTTCACTGAAGAAATCATTGTGAAACACTTAACAAATCGTTATACAAAGCAAATTGTTGTGTTCACTGAAGAAATCATTATGAAACACTTAACAAATCGTTATACAAAGCAAATCGTTGTGTTCACTGAAGAAATCGTTGTGAAACACTTAACAAATCGTTATACAAAGCAAATCGTTGTGTTCACTGAAGAAATCATTGTGAAACACTTAACAAATCGTTATACAAAGCAAATCGTTGTGTTCACTGAAGAAATCGTTGTGAAACACTTAACAAATCGTTATACAAAGCAAATCGTTGTGTTCACTGAAGAAATCATTGTGAAACACTTAACAAATCGTTATGAGATCTAAAGAAGTCGTTGCGCAAAGCAAATCGTTATGAGTTCTAACGAAGTCGTTGCGCAAAGCAAATCATTATGAGTTCTAAAGAAAACGTTGTGACAACTTACGAAATCGTTACGGCGAGCAAGTCATTGCGAATTCTTAAGAAATCATTATGATAACTTGAGAAATCGTTATGGCGAGCAAGTCGTTGCGAATTCTAAAGATGTCGTTATGATAACTAACGAAATCGTTACGGCGAGCAAGTCGTTGCAAATTCTAAAGAAGTCATTATGATAATGTACGAAATCATTACGGCGAGCAAGTCGTTGTGAATTCTAAAGAAATCGTTATGATAACTTACGAAATCGTTACGGCGAGCAAGTTGTTGCGAATTCTAAAGAAATCATTGCGATGACTTATAGAATTGTTATAGGATCGACTTGTTTGAAACAACATGACTTTCCAGTCTTACAAGGAAATCGTTAAAACACTCATGAAATCGTTGTGATATCAAATCATTATAGGTATATTGAAATTGATATGCTCATAAAGAAATCGTTATGACTTTCAATAGAAGTCGATGTGGACTTAGAGAAATATCATTTTGAAAGGATTAAAGCTTCAGTAAGGCAATACTTACCAACATTGACTTGATTGACCTTGGTAATTTTCCTGTACTTAAGACTTATGAAATATGTTAGAGATTATTGATGAAGTTTTGTTAATCACTAAAATACATATGTAACTAATTAAAATTACATGGGGACAGACTGATCATCACTTCTGATGGCGAACGTGGAGGCTTCCGAGGTGGTAGAACTGACCTGGAGCTTCAGAGGGCCGACATGGAGGCTACGAGATGGTACAACCAACCTAGAGCTCCTGACGTGGGGGCTTCCGAGGTGGTAGAACTGACCTGGAGCTTCAGAGGGCCGACATGGAGGCTACGAGATGGTACAACCAACCTAGAGCTCCTGATGTGGGGGCTTCCGAGGTGGTAGAACTGACTTGGAGCTCCAGAGGACCGATGTGGAGGCTACGAGGTGGTGCAACTGACTGTACCTCGAGGGACGAGCTCAATGGCACCGAGGTCTAGGCCACTCTAAGTCTCGGTTGTCACCCATAACTGACGTCTGAGGTTGGGACAACTGACGTAATCACTTCGGGTCGACCCAAGAGAAGTGCTCGACCACGACATGACTTATCTCGAGTGAAGGCTGAGATGAGGTGGCCAACGTGGTACACAGCTACCCACCAACTACCATTGGAAGCATTAGGCATGCCAGCATGGGTCATCCATACGACGATGTGAGTCTCACAACACCATCACATCCGGTACGACGATGTGGGCTACTAGGCATGGTGCTGGGTACATGCGGTATGGAAGGCAGGCATGTCAAAGTACTCGGTACGGCTACGCGGCACCTCCCATGTCAGTCCAAGCAAATCCACATCGGTACGAGGAAGTACATGTCGGTCCATTGGTCATAACCAGTGGTCCTTGGCAACCACAACCTCTATAAATAGGGTAGACCTTTGACAAGTCCAGGTCACTGATTCACTCCCTAGCCTCTGGTCATACGTTGGCTCTGCACTGACTTGAATGTTGGAGTGTCTACCCCTCGAGGCACCTCGGGGGACACTGCAAGCCTCTGTCATGTCGGCGTGAGGGCACGTCGGCCTCGAACTCAGCTTGGCCACATTTGACTTGACTGACATCGGCAAGGGTTCACCTCAGCCTCGGGGGCCACAGTGAACAGACCATAGAAGGATATAATGATTACTAACATCGCATTGTGCTAGGAGTAAAGTTCATGAATGGTTGATATATCCATAAATTGCTCGTTACAAGTGCTTGTTCACACTACTATTGAACCACTCTTATATTTTACCTTTTATTTTGGTGATAACAAAACCCATGTTTTAACTTAAAATATGATTAATATATTTCATATTGATTGACATTTACTCCTTTTGATTGATGACCAAGTTTGTATCGATTGTTATGCATTTATTTCTTACAAATGCTTGATTATTGTTTTTGCTTATGACAAAATCTTTTAACAATCTCCTAAACAAATTTATTTAATTATACCACTCTTTATTTTGTATGAAAATTAATGTGCTAAAGTAAAAGCATACATGTATTATAATATATAACCTTTATAATCAATTGGTGTCGACACACTAAGCCTAAGTGTCGACACACTGTCAACTTTCATTAAGAAAATTTTTGAAGTACACAATGTATACATACATATGTATCATACTGACTCCGACTCCCTAGGAGTCGAAGTGCTCGGCCGATTACTGAACAAACTAGTCACACTATGAGTCCTAGAAAGTCGAAGTATGATATCGATTGATGAACAATATGTAGAACTCCGATTCTCAAGAAGTTGATGTTAAATACCGATCGACATATTAAAGGCCACCAATCGATATCTCACTGTGACTTCTAAATAGTCGAAGTCTGTAATCGAAGTTTCATATCAATTGCCTTTGTATTGTATCGATTGTTGACTATGTCTGTATCGATTGTTGTTATTGCATATTGATTATCTGTATCGATTGTTGATCTTACTCCGACTTCTATACAGTCAAAGTGTGTAGTCGAAGTTTCATACTGATTACCTTATAACATCGATTGCTTCACTAAAACATTGATTACTCTTGCACCTGAACATGGATTGCTGTTATGAATATCGATTGTCTTATTCTAAACATCGATTTCCTTTAAACATCGATTACTTCATTTGAACATTGATTGCCATGAAACATCGATTGCATTGGAACATCGATTGTCTTAAACATCGATTGCTCTTCATTTGAACTTCAATTACCTTTGGACATTAATTGTCTTAGACATCAATTGCCTTCATGCAGTGATTGCGGTTGTTTAACATTGATTGCCTCTGTAATATCGATTACCTTTAAATAAACATCAATTGCCTCTACATTTCAAATGTTTCAAAATATCTTTTGCATCTAAATGAAAGTTCAAATGTACTTCATATGTTTAAATTATTATTTGTCTGTCTAACTGAAGATCTTTCTGTTGTGTACCTTCTATCTTATCAAGGTAGGTAAGAAAAGGAGTCAGTAGAAAATAAGGACTAAAAGGACTCCTTCCTTATGCTAAAAAGCAAAGGCATCACCTAACATATCTGGATATTAGCGAAAATCATGGACCTCTGTACATAACAAGGTATGGGCCTTCTGTCAAAATACCTTTTAATCTAACTATCTTCTGTGCCTATAGATATCTAGACTTCTCTCTATATCAAGTGTCTGTTAGACATAAGCAGAAGAAGAGCAGATGATGATGAGTCCCAATGGATCCAAGAACCCCAACAGCTATACTTCAACGGATCTGTTCAAGCTGCTCTTTAAAAGAATGAAGCAAGGCTGAAGAACACAAGAGAGCCTTCTTGAAAATCCTTCTGAAAGACTATACAACCAGTGAGAAGCCTCAACGCTATACACACTCAAAGCAAGAGAGAAAGAGCTCGAGCCCGAGAAGAAGTGTGCGCACAAGCAACCATCTGAAGTCTTCAAGCATTCAAGCTTCTTTTCTCTCTTCACTCTCTCTATGCATCATTATACATCTGAGAAGAGTCTGTGGGCTGAGGGTTTAAGTTTCATTGTATTTATCTTGTAATCCTCTTAGCTCTCAAGTTGCTGTTGGAGATCAAGCAAGCTAAGTTCTTTTCTTTAGAACTTGATCTCCATAGCCTGCTGATTCTTCCTTAAAGAAGAGCAAGGATTTTTTCCTCTTTAAGGGTGAAGAGAAGACCAACTGAAGTGTTGGGTGTCTGTCCAGCTGAGGGACTGTACTCAGTGTTCCCCTTGTGTCAAGGGAAGAACCTAGCTGGGGTTGGTGTCAGCAGAACCCAGCTAGGGGTTTAAGTCTAGCAAAACCACATTAGGGTTTGTTTCATGAGGGTGGCTTCTTGACCTGTAACAGAAGTGATTTTCCTTCCTACTCGAAAAGGAAGAGGACCAGCGGGGAGTTGGGGGTTTGTATATCCTCGGGGGGATTGTACCCTGGTTAGTGAAATCCCAAGATTTACTTGAGGACTGGACATAGGTCTTCTATTTGAGAAGTACCAAACCAGGATAAAATTCTCTATGTTCATTTGTGTGATTGTTTATTTAAATTGCTTTCCGCACTGCTACTCTATCTACTGCACACAACTACATTCACTAACCAAAGTTTTCAAGTGGTGATTTTTTTTTAGTTTTCAGATTTCCTATTCACCCCCCCTCTAGGTTAGTCTTGCTGCAATATCAAGTGTGCCAACAACTACATGCTTGAATTTCTTGATTTATGAAAAGTTCATGATTGATCTCCTTGCTCTATTGAAAGTATATTTTTGATATCTTGAAATGGTCAACTCATATTCTAGCTTACTGGAATAACCTGATAGGCATGTATGTGCGATGATCAACCAAGAGGGGAGGGGTGAATTAGTTATTGTCTAAATAAAATTCTTTTTCACAGAACAAATTAACCTTAATTAAACAAATCTATTATGTAAGATGCACAGTAAAAAAATAACACTTTAAATAGCGAAACCAACTATCCTAACATGCGTAGAATGGAGATAGAAAAGATGGAAGTGAACCACAATGTGCACGTAGGATTTAGAGTGGTTCGGCCAACACACCATGTGTGCGCCTATGTCTACTACCTCACACCCCTATGAGGATTTTTCTCTAACTTGTTTCCTGGGTACAAGTCGATAAACTCCTCACATGGTTGTTTCCCAGGGACAACACCAACCCCTCGAACAATCTTTGTTTCACAAGTATAAAAAGAAAAACCAAAAACTCAACCTGTGCTCATAAACTGAGCACACACACACAGACACACATTGATGTTCAATATGAAATTGAAACAACCCAATAAGTTCGTGATAGTGGGAAAATAGATAAAACAATGAGCACAAGAATTCTCTCTGTTTGAAATATGGAGAGCCGCTGTAGAAGCAAGAACACGTTGTAGGACACAGGTTGATCTCTCCACCAAAAGCTTCCTACACAACCTTCTGATGCTTGACAGTAACTCCAAATAGCAGTTGAGAAGCTTGGATCTATTGATCTCGAAGTCTTTTAGGCTTCTTCAAAAATTTGCCCAAAACCCTAACTCTAAGTGATAGAATGCTTCTAGCATGATGTGTATGTCTTCTGGGGGCTTGGAAAGGGTGTTATATATATGTCCCATCCCAAAAGATCACAACTTGGACAAATTCTCGGGTAGAGACCTAATGGAGGAAAGAGTCCATCCGATTTAGGAAACTGTGTTTCCGTAATCAGTCGATCAGTTCTAGGAAATTAGTCGGTTGATTCATGATTTGAACTTGAGGTCGACATGATGCTCTTCTGTGTCGACATGCTCTCCTGATTGGTCTTCTCATTCTTAAAAAGTGGTAGTCTAATTTCCGCTCTGTCCCTAAACCAAAGCTACTAGGACGATCGGTCGACTGAGAATCATCAATCAGTCGTCCGATTTTGCACTGTCCCAAAACCAAAAGTACTGGGAGGGTCGATCGACCGATAACCAAAATTTGATCAACTCACTATCAGTTTTGCAGTTGTTTCAGTCGATCTTGGTTCCTATTCCATCCAAGCCTTGGCCTTTGTAATTGTCACTTTCTAATACGACTTTGGCCTATGTTGTTGCTAGGGGTGTTGTAAGGCCCTCGAATTTCCGTCGCATTATTTGTATTTGTGTATGTATATACATACTTACGTACGTATTAATTAGTACAATTACGTGTGCATGTGTTTATACTATATGTAAATAATGCATGTATTGAATGGTGATAGAATGGATACACTACCATATACATATTGCATGTATATATGCAAGGTATGCATGGTTTTCTGCATATTTTAGAGTTCTGGCCGAAGGCCATATTGGCGTCAACCCCTAGCCGTTGAGGTGGTGTCAGCGTCCAGACATGGACGCCAACACTAATCCTGGCGTCTAACGATATGGACGCCTATTTCTCTAACCTGCATGCGTTGCAGAGCCAGAAATTACGGAAACAAGAAAGCTCAGCCATTGGGGAGCTGTCCCCAACGGCTCTGAGAGCTATCTTGTCACCCTGTGAGTGGGAGAGAGGCCTCCCCATATGTCTGAACCCGGATCTGCCTTCTCCCACCCCTCTCTTCACCTTTGCAAGAGAGAAACAAGAGGAGAAAAACCCTAGAGGGAGCTGTGAGAAAACCCCCACTTTGCACCCAAAGATCTGACCCCCTGAAGCTGTATCCGGCCATTTTCCTCAAGAAGAAGCTAGCTGGACTGAAGGAGAAGACCTCCCCGACATTCTCTTGCTGTGGAGATCATCCAGGAGCCCGGAGGAAGGAGATCTAGGAGGACGTTCTGCACCTTCTTGGGACTGCCCAAGGAGGGCTTCACCAGTACCTTAGATCCATTGGAGCAATTTCTAAAAGGCAAGTGACCTAACCATAATATCCCCGTATGTGTCTAGGTCGATTCTACATTTTTTATGAATTTTCCCTCGAGTCCTAGACCCTCACATTCACCCAATCTTGAGAGCTCGGGTCTGTGTTTCTGCACAGACCTGCATCGACGGCAAGGTCACTGGACGCTGAGATTATGCTTGGCGTCCATCGACCATGCCGCTAACACTGGGTTAGCGGCCAGAGACCGCCGCCAAGTTCCTCTGGACAGAACAGTGACCTGTTCTGCCCTTCCTATACAACTATTTTCGGTATGGTTTCCGTGATGAGGATATATGGTAACCCTATACACTATGTATACTGTTAAATGTGGTGTGTGGATGAGTGTGATGTGTGGTGGTGAATTTTAGAAAATTTTATCCCATGAATTTGTAAGCATGATTTGTTGATAATCTTGCCAATCCATGCTTTATGATTATGATTAGTCTGAATGCCTCAGTTTTGTCAGATCATGAAGATTAGTGGATCAGTATACATATACTCAATTTTTGATAAATTGTCCATGCTTGCATAAATTGCTAATAAATTCGGTTTGGTAAATAAAAAGCCATGAAAGAAAGATTTGTGGTGATCGATCTATGGTTGTATGATTTAGGGTAAATTCTGTACTCTCAGGTCATGCATATAATCGTAGTCTCTGTTCAAACAGTAAGTGGCAAAAAAAAATGCATGATAGTGTTAAACTCCATATCGACCTAAATTGTGAATGGCATGCGAAATAGGTATTTGATTTTCTGTAAATTCTATTTAGCTCAGAAAAATCTAAAAAATTGAATGTATGACCTTAAACACGAAAATAGCATGTGGTTAAAATTTCAGGTCGTTTGGACCAGTATATAAGGAGTTATGTATTTTCCATGTGAAATGTAAAAATCTGTGTATGTTATCGTGAGGTGGTTAGATATTGTTTAAACCCAACCTGATTTGTGAATTTACTGTGTGTTAAACTCCTGAAATCTGTAGTGCCATGTCAGGAAAAACAGAGATATGCATGTGAGTGAGAAAGTGAATGAGATGAAAAGTGATATGTGCAAAACCATGTGTAAAATCGGTAAAATGTGTAAATGTGTAACTGTGCCAATGTGACACTACTTCCGTAGAGGGCAGTGGAACTGTATCAGGGAAAAGTCCCCCTGAGAAAGTTCAATGTGTAAGTGACCCTAAGGGCATTAGGGGGAAATCCTGGAGGTGGACAAGTACCACTGGTTAGGGTGGAGACTTGTTCTCCCAGTCTGCGCAGTCCAAGAGTCGCCATTGAAATGCCTAGATGGCGTCTATGTGTAATGTGATGTGTATATGTCCTTCTTTGGTGGTTTGGACTATGTGTCACGGCACCTAAAATGTGAATGTGTAATGTGTAATGTGTATGTGTTCATGTGTTAATGTGTAAGTGAACCATGTGAAATGTGTATGTGTAAAGTGTAACCATGTGAATTGGAAACTTGTGTAAAGAAAATGTGAAACTAAAAATGTGAGAATATGACATTGAAATCCATGTGAGACAAATCTGAAACCATGTGAAATCAGTAATCTCATGTTGTTATCATCATGTTTATATGTGCAAAGATGTCTAGAATTCATGTTAGGGATAATTGATGAGCACTTGTACAAAATATCATGATTGGTTGTTCACATGGTACGTTTTAAACAACATTGTAGCTCTCATGTGTAGGTTTACAGCCATTAAACCATGTGAAACCAGCAACTTAAAGCATGTGAAAATGTCTATGTATGTACGTAAAAACATGTAAAACTCATGCTAGTTGTGTTTTCCTTTCATATATGCACAGTGTTCTTGTTGGTAGCTCTCATCTCTTGGTTCTTTAAAGGCAAATTTTCGCGAGTAAATTGAATAGAGAACATGTGATAGGTAAGTTTTATTCTTAGAAATCTGAAAGCATGATCCATGTATTACTTTGTAAAACTTTCATGATAGGTTGAAACTTTCAAATGACTAGCATGCCATGTGTTGAAAAATTTTGAATGTACATGTAGAAACCGCTATGACTTATACGTGTATGTTATGAATAGTGTTGCTTGCTGAGTCTTTAGACTCACTCCTTACTTCGGCGTACAGGTGTAGTTGGTGACGTGGCACCGTTGGAGGAGACGGTGGAGACGGACTCCGAGCGCGGAGATTAGTCTTTGGAGTTCTTTGTGACTTGTGCATTTCATAGTATGTAATTTGAACGTTGTATTATAGTTATCATGAAAAGAATGTATAAGTGTGGACATTATGTATTTAAATTTCAGCAATTTAAATTATGTGACCTTTTAGCTTTTAATGTTAATTGCGAATTTCATGTATGTTTAATGTGGATGATGAATAAATGAAGACAGTTGTCTTTTACTTCCGCTACTCTGTTGTATATTCGCGTGTATCTCAGCTGTTTGTATCATTTGGGTAAATGTCCCACTGTGAGGACTCTCGCTATACCGACGTGGGTTGGTATAACCGTACCAGTATAATGAGGGCCGTCACAGGTGTAAACGGAACCCGATATTCCGATATTCTGACCCGATACCGATAAAAACTATCAGTTTCGGAATCGGAAAATGATACCGATAGCTTATCGGAATCGGTATCGGATATTCCGATAAGTTATCGGAATCGGAATCGGAATCGAAAAAATAATCGGAATCGGTATCGGTATCGGTTATTCCGATAAGTTATCATAAACTCAAGGTAAAATTATGATAAACATCTTACCTTATCGGAATTTTGGTTCTGGTAATGTTATCGGAATCGGAACGGAATCGGAACTAGCCATTCTTATCGGAATCGGAACCATATTTCGGTTATCGGAATCGGTATCGGAATCTGTGTTTCCGGTTTCGAACCCGACCCGTTTACAGCTCTAGTTGTTGCACACTTAACACACAAATTAGACCATCAAAATAAATCAAATACTTAGGTCATCAACAAGAATAACAATTGGTGCTTTGTGAACATATCAGTATAAATTAGATTTAGTGTTTTTGTGATCATCAAAATATACAGAGTACAACAATCTCCCCATTTTTTATGATGACAAACACTTGTAGATTTCTCACACAAAACACAAAATTTGATTTTTGATACCAATTTCTAATATAGATTTAATGTTCCATTTTTTTATTATTCTATTTTTTTTACGTAACACACATGCATGCAAGCATGCACAGTCATACAGTATTACTCCCCCTCTCAAAAATACTTCTAACTTTCTCATTTCTCTTTTGTGCACACAGATTCTCCCCCAAATCATAATATAAAATATACATATTCTCTCCCTCTTTTTGACAGCATCAAAAAGTAGATTGTAATAGGGATAAGAAATGCAATCGGCTTAAGTACAAAGTGGACATATGAAATCTCACTATGGGGAGGATGATGGAGTGCATGCACTAAGAATTAGCTATGTCATAGCCCATGCATTTAATCAAGTTCTCAAGACACACTCAAAAATTAAAACCATAAAAAGTGATGTGTGAAATATGATTAAAAAAGGCATCACACATGAGGATGGAGAGAAATTCTAATTAACACTAAATAATACTCTCAGTCCAACCCATGCATGATAGACCCTCGATTTTTATAGCTATCACTCTGCCTTTATATATATATATATATATATATATATATATATATATATATATATATATATATATATATATACTCTGATACTAATTGATGTCAAGGTTCATTTCTTTTCTTTTATTTTTGAGGAAAGTATTGTTGTTTGACATGAGGCTCCTCACTTGTTCAGTGAAGAGACCCAGTTACTAGCTCAGTTCTCATTTTTTTTCAATCTGGGACAGATAGCTTTTCCTCACGAGTTGCTACAAATTAGGCAGATTTTAAACATCACAAAAGTGTTAAGAAAAATTTCCACCTATTATCAAAGTGATATCCATTAATCATATTCATGTGCATTGGTGTGTTGGATTTAATTTCAAATGCATTTTGAGAAGCATGTTAAATGCATAACTATCTAGCTCCTCCTTAATGTATGCATACACCAGATCCCTTAGTGTCAATCATAAATACACACTAAGTTCTAAGCCAATGCAATAAGAATAACAAGGGAGTATTAGACCATAGAATGAATCAAGGAGGATGTTTTACATATAATTTACATGCATACACACAAAGGATAGACATGCAAACACAAACATGCAGTAGACACTAAACTCTATGACCCTTTTTGTGTTTTTGATTTTTGATTTTTTTATTTTTCTGATAGAAGTAAAAAAAAAAACACAACCTTACATCAAAATATAAATAAATAAACAGTAAGGTATACAAGAGTATCTATGTCTTATCTTGGAATCCAAAAATAGAAATGATCATGATACCCACAAAACAATTTCGATGCCTTGAATTTTACATTAATGCTCCAGCTCAAGTTTTCAAGACATCTGCAACCACAACTCTCAAGTGGATTTCTGTGGTACCCAAATGGTTTTGGGTCTAGCAGTGTTAGTCCTGGAAGGCAATAAATCCTTCCTAATCCACACAAAATTCAGTTTCTGCATATTTTTCTTCAAATAACACGTATAATTCACATGGCAATGCCCATCACTGAAATAACATGTGATATTAGAAGTACGTTGTGTGGGGTGTGGCATGTGAATAGGAGTAGAGTGACCATGCTTGTGTTTCTTTGACTGTTGAGAATTTCTAGCATGAGCAGATTTCTTTAATTAATGAACAGATTTCTTATCATGGACTGGTTTCTTATGATGAGCAATTTTCTTAGCACGAGTGTGTGATCTGTTTGACATATTCAAAGCGGAACAAAGGATGCCACTATTTTAGACTCCAAAGATTTGTTCTTTTTATTTTTAGGGGAATAGCATAAACCATGTCTATTAATGTTAACTTTAACACTAAGCACCTCATCCAACTTTTGTTTCCCCTTCATGAGTCTAGAAACAGTAGATTTTAGATCATCTATTGTCTCATGTAATTTTTTGACGAAAATTTCAGATTTATCATAAGTTTCTTCAAGCACATGAACTTGAATTTTCAATTCTTCATTTTCAAATTTCAAAGAATTATTTTGCTTTTATGTTCAATTTTTCTGCAAAACCATTATCACGAAGCATGCATTCTATTTCTTGTTCATACAATGCAATTTTACTTTGCATGATCTAATTAGAATGTTCAAGAACCTCACATTGCAATTTTAATTCATGACAAGAGGTGTAGGGAGATTCATCATGCAAAATACTTCCAATTTTCATTTTTTGTCCCTTATTTTTCTATTTTTTTGATGCAAGACAGAAAACATTGATTCCATCTCCTCAAGTGTAAAAGTTTCTTGATCAGAATTTATCTCGGGAGTTTCATCCTCATAGCCGTAAGGCCGCATTCATCTTCCTTCTACTCCTGGGCATCTTTAGTTGAAGAGGACGACTCCTCTGAGTCACACCATGTGGCGACCTTGGCTTTTGGCTTCTTTGTCTTGACTTTCTTCTACTTTTTCAAAAACACTGGGCATTTTGATCTCATGTGCCCAATTCCCTGGCATTCATAGCAGATAATTTCTGTCTATTTGCTAGTTTCTCCTTGGTTGCTTTTGCTCTTGAGGTCCTTGGGGAATGTAGAGAACTGTGGCCTTTTCTTTCTCAGAAATTTTCTAAACCTCTTAACTACCTTGGCCACTTCTTCTTCTTCTCCACTTGATCAACTTTCTTCTGAGCTGAGTGCCTTGGACTTTTTTAGCTTTGAGAACCACATCTTTTTTTATATACAAGGGGTTGCTCAGCCTCCTCCCTTTTTAGATTTATGTCATGTGACTCTCAATAAGTTCTTCCATAGTGAGGGTTGACAGATTTTTGAAGTCTTCAATGACCGTGGCTTTTGTGTGCCACACCAGTGGGACGGATCTTAATATCTTTCTCACAAGTTCTAAGTCAGTGTAATTCTTTCCAAGTGCCTTCAAATTGTTAGTGATCTCGGTGAACCGTGCAAACATTTCTAAGATGGTCTCAATAGAGTACATCTTGAACATCTCATACTCATGCACTAGGAGGTTGGCTCGGTTCTCTTTGACTTTAGAAGTGCCTTCATAAATCAACTTTAGTTTGTCCCACATCTTCTTTGCGGAGCTACACATAGAGACACAAAAATACTCATCAAGGTGTATGGCACATTACATAATATTTAGGGCACTAAAATTAATCTTTGATTTCTTAATATTATTCTCTGTCCACTTTACCTTGTCCTTTGGCAATTCATATGGTCCAGTACTCACGACTTTCCAGATCTCATAATCTTGAGCCCTAAGAAAGATGTGCATACGATTCTTCTAGTAGGAGTAGTTGCTTTCATCAAAGAAGGGTAGACATTGGATAGAATGACCCTCGAGCATGAATCCTTTGTTGTCCATCGCATATAGGATCACTCTTATAGATAAAGAGCCTTGCTCTGATACCAATTGATAGATACGTAAGTGCGATGATCAACCAAGAGGGGAGGCGTGAATTGGTTATCACCTAATTAGAATTTTTTTTACAAAATAGATTAACCTTAATTAAAAAATCTATTATGTAAGATGCACAGCAGAAAACCAACACTTTAAATAGTGAAACCAACTATTCTAACATGTGTAGAACAAAGATAGAAAAGATGAAAGCAAACCATAATGTGCACGTAAGATTTAGAGTGGTTCGGCCAACACACCAGGTGTGCGCCTACGTCCACTACCCCACACCCTTGTGAGGATTTTCCATTAACTTTTTTCCCGGTACAAGCCAATAAACCCCTCACACGATCTTTGTTTCACAGGTACAAAGAAACATAGAACCCCTCACAAAGATCCATGGGTGGCGACGCGAGCTTCGGGGTCCCTGGCGGGGGTCCGGGAGGTAGGGTCGTTACAAAGAGAGAGCAAACTAAGGCCATTGGATCATGCTGATCCCTAAGGGTACAATAGGTTTTGATGGTACAGCTCGCTCGTCGGCAATAGACATCCGCCAAAGCCAAGGAGACTTACGGAGGCCTTGATAAGGAGTTCCTAGTCTAGTTAGGAGTATTTCCAACAGAGAGGTCGTCCAAGCCAAGATAGAAGTGTGTATAAAACAATTATCCATCATGCCTTGCTCGAAGGCAGAGGGATGCGATAGCGATATACAAAACGTCCGAATAAAACGAAGACAAATTCATTAAAATAACAAAGAGATTAAATGAATAATTATACTTAATTACCATATATATTATTGAGTAAATTTGGTAAGGTTTCATGGCAAGCATTTATATATAGTGTGTGCATGTGTAAGGTAATCACGATAGCAAGATGTAGTTGTGTACAATGCTTTTATTTAATGGAAATCATGTGAATATTGCCCAATATTAATAAACATGTCATTACTATTCTTAACAGTACAATTTATGAGTTAAATAGTAATTAATTGGCATGATTAACATAGATTGCATGAAGAATTAGGGTTCTGTCTGACATAGTGAAAACGCGACGGGGGTACCAGTCGCGATTTAAATCGCGACGGGATAGCTGGTCGCGTTCGCCAGAACAGAAACAGGCCAATTGATAGACGCTCTAAACGCGGAAGGGTGAACGGTCACGATTAGGCCAGTCGATCCATGATCGCGACGTAGGGGTCTTTCGCGTTCTGGACAATCAGTATGGGCCTGGAGATCACGACGAGTCGAGCCATCACATTCATGACGCGACGTGCTTGTCTGCCACAACCCTCATGAGAATCGCGACAGGTCGAGCCATCGCGGTCTCAGAGGGCCTGGCCGAACCCCAAAGGTGAACTGGTTCACTTTGGATTTTGGGCCAATCCTCCATGGACTTGATACAGGGCCATTCAAAATTCAATATAAAATCGTATATATGTCTAAAAATTCTAAAACTAGTTTCAAACGAAAATAGACATGCAGATGTATCAACAGTAATGAGTAATTAGAAAATAGACATGAAGGGTGTGTGGAATTACCCACAACAGTAATCTAGAAGGGGGGGTTGAATAGATTACTGTCAATTAAAAATAACTTAACCTTCTTTTTGATTTTATGACTGACTTAATGAAAGCTTAAACAGATATGGATCAATTTCACTCTTCGATGTGTGTGTAGAGTGTACTTGGGAAATTATCAATATGATGCGTGTGTGAACTAACAATCGTGCCTAGCATACATCTATCGTCAACTCATGCAAACCATAGGACACGATGATTTAAGGTGGTTCAGACTACACAACTCGTGTATCCTATGTCCACCGTCCACACACACACACCAAAAACTACTTATCAAGCAAATTCGACCCAACTACAACACACACACGATGTCTGAGGCGAACACGCTCTCAGAACAACCACACACACGTGGGTTGAGCACAAGGAACGCTCAAACCACAAACACACACATAGGTGATGGAAAATAGAATGAATGAAGAGTTCAGAGTTGAAGAATCAAATCCAAAGTTGAACTCTTTAGTATGCACATCCATAAGAACTCCAAGCTTCACGTCGTTGAAGATCAGATGGTGGTGACGAAGCTTGACTTGAGGACGAACTGGCTTCAACTCCTCGTACGAGATAGATCTCTCTTTGAACGGTCTGGAGTCTTGAAGCAGAGCAGTAGGGAAAGCCTCCTTCTTGATCTTTGCTTAGGATTTTGGTGTGGAGGCTTCTTACTTCAAAAATAGGTCCATATGATCTATATATAGTGGTGTTCAAGTCTTGAGAATCGTGTCAGAGGAGAACACCCTAATATGGATCACATGCCTGTCACATGTCTTGACTTAAACTGCTGCTGTCGATAGATGTCTTGTGGCTGTCGATAGGTATTGCTACAAACTGGGCTTCCAGAACCATGTTCGTTACTAGAACCCTGGGCTGTCGACAGGCGACTTGGTGCTATCGACAAGCATACCTGATCTGTCAACAGATGAGCTTTGTCTGTCGACAACTACTGCTATTTCTTGTCCTCCAGTAGCTTGTTTGTTGCTGTCTTCACTGGCTGTCGACACATGGCTTCTGGCCTGTCGACAGATGAGTACTTTATGTGTATTCCCAGTTCTTTAGCACTTTGGTTTTGTTGCTTGTTTTGTGCTTTCATTCACACCTACATGAAGGACATTCCAAGTAAGACATCATGAATGCATAGAAGGTCATAGAGTGATTTTCATTTGTTATTATCTTCTCATGTCTTGACTTATGTCTTCACAATGTTTACAACATCAATTATGTCAATCATAACAAACATTTAAGCATTCAAACACATTCAACCATCAAGTCAATCATCATACACATAGTAACCCAACATTCTCCCCCTTTTTGATGATGACAAAATTTCAATTGATGTTCTCCCCCTTTTTGACAACATTCAAAAAGATAACGCATGCACAAATGGATATAAGAAAACAACTGTGATTTCATTGATACTTCTGGAAGTGCACACAATACAAAAGTGTCCATGACAGTACAAAAGCAAAAAAGGAAAATAGCAAATTGACATAACTGACAAACTAAACCTGACCCATGAAGGACTGAACTACATGACCCGACAATGCTCAACTGAACCCTAGACAAACTAAGCATCGTCATTCCCAGGAGCAGTGAGATGACAGAATTCATGAAACTCAGTAGTGAGGTTAGCAAGCTGCTGCTGGATTTGCGCTTGAGAATCTGCAAGAGTGTCCATCCGGGTGTTAAGATGATCAAAACGTGTAGTAAAAGGCTGGGTCATCTGGGCCATCTGATCGACCATGAACTCCTGAATGTCTTGAGCTGCAGCCTGTGGAGCTGGTTCATCAGGAACATCTTCAGCATCACCCTGAACACCCATGGGCTCCAGATGAGAATCTGCATCACTGTCCTCAGCATCTTCAGAATCTTCCTCTTCTTCCGGCTCTTGACCCTTGAGAGTCCGAGTGACTCTCCCAGCAACCATTTTGTCGCCCATCCGATGGATAGTGGTGATATCATAAGCATTACGTGTTTTGAGAGAGACGAGCTCACCCGCGGTGAGTTGGATGCCAAGAAAGGACAGAAGAGAAGTGATGGGGCAGGCATATCGCATTGACTGCTTAGGATTGTTGAAACATTGCTTGATGAGGTCAAGCATGAGATGTGGCAGATTTATCTGCTAGCGCTTGAGGAAGAAAATGAAGAGGGACTTGCGAACCTCGGTCACAAGCTCCCAACTGCCATCTTTTGGAGCTATCAAGGTGGTGAATCATGCGGTGGAGTGGGGGAAAGGTGTTAGCATTGCGTTTCACAACTTCCTTGGTTGAATCATAGGTTTAGAGGGTAATGAGGGTGAAATACTCCGAGGCATTGAGATGGGTGACAAGAATGTCAGCCTCGGAGTTGGGAATCTAGAAGGCACGACTCAGAAGGTTGGAAGTGATTTGTAATGTCGTACCTTTGACAGTGGTATAGAGTTCCTGATGCACTGTCATCCCCATGTTGTTGAAGAACTCCGTCACAGCAGACGGGGAGTACTGCTTGTGGGATCTGAGAAAGGAGGTCCAGCCCTGGGTGGCAAAAAGGGACTCCATGCCCTCGAACATGTCCTCCAGAGAGGGGAAATCCACATATCGTAGCTGGACAAACTTTTTGAAGACTCCCCAGACCCTAGTGAGTTGCAAATCCGGAGGAACGATGAGTTCTAGTAGGTGATCAGCCCAATGCTTGCTCCGACGCTCTGCGGGAGCCCTACAACCTTCGCCGGCTTTGGACGAAGTGGGGCATTGTCGAGAAGCATGGAGCTTCCTCCAAGATTCTATGGGAGATGTGAAGCACACGAAGGAGATGACCAATAGACAGGAGGGAGACAGGAGGAAGGCAACAGAGGAAGAGTAGAGAGATAGGTTGGAGAGAACGGTTGTGGAAGGAAGAGAGGGTTGGGGTTTAATATGGAAGGGAGCACCTTTTGAGGGAAGGTGAGAGGGTGAAGGGTCGTGGGTTTCCCTTTAGACCTATTTAGGAGGGATTTGAAATAGAAAGAGGCCCACAAAACTGGACAGAAGGTGAACCGGTTGAACTCCAGAATGGTTCACATTTCTGTCTGTCGACAGGCGCAGTGCATCTATCGACAGATGCTGGGCAAAAGTGTTCAAGAACAGGATTTTGACAGAATTAGGTGGGGAATGAGTGTTCAAATTGGATTTTAAGGATGAGAACTGGTATACACCCATTACAAAGTGTCATACACACTAGCATTAAGGCATTTCAATTTTTACAATGGTCGTGAGATAATGTTCCGGGAATCTAAAGTTGTAGCATGTAGAAGACACTTCACAAAAACATATGTGAATAATATAACCCCTTTGAATAAAATCATTATAGAATTACTAATTTCTTAGTGGCAAGATGTTCATATGATGATTGAAATTAATATTCAAATGGGCAATTGACAATAAACAAAGATGTGATCTTGATTAACATCATGGAAGCTTCACTCTATTACATGTGTTGAATGAATTTTCATTTTGAGGCGGGGTAAGTGGTAATAAAGTTGACATGCACCTTTTGATGTGAAGGTAGGCATTTGTGATGTCCGTACCCCCAGTTATTCACTGTAAGTAACCATCATACCATTGTGCAGAGATGACATGTGGACTTTTTGACGCGAAGATAGACATTTGTGATGCCCATGTCCCCGGTTACTCGGTTATGCTAATCATTACTCTGTCTTTGCCCCTATTTTTTAATTTTCAAGAATTTAGAAATAGGTAGCTTTTCTCCTTTTTTTTAATTGATAAATCAAGTTCAAGAGATTGTTTAAGGTCAAAAGCCAATGGAGAACATTAAGTGCAAGAATCTTCCTACTTACTAGACCATTTCAGAAATATGTGCATCCACAAAGGAGTTATTCAATGAGTTATGTTAAGGCCATTAGATTTGTTCAATGTGTTCTAGATGATACAACCTAGACTCATGCACAGGACATTATTTCAAAATCATTGCGATTAAGTCAATGTCTTTGGTGCTATGTTAGTATGAAATGTTGTAATTAAGTATAAAGTCTCAATTCTCCCCCTGTACAAAAGCATAGTGAACAAACTCATGGAAATTGAGAGGATTGAAGGAGAATTCACAGAGAAGAGGCATCTGTCGACAGCTGAAATGTGGCTGTCGACAGCTACTGTGAAACAACAGGTATGTGGTTCTGGAAGAGGGGTTCTGTCGATAGATGGTGTCTTGGTTGTCGACAGCTATAGGAAAAATAGTTTTGAGGCTTTGAATTGAGGGACATATGGATCAAATGATTGAGAGATGATGATAAAATGATTATGAAGGGTGTCCCTCAAGCATCTCACCCAAACCACTTTGACTTACTCCCCCATAATGTGTGCTAACAACATTCAAGCAATTCAAGTAGTTTTAGACACATTCATGCTAAGTATTGTGCACAAAGAGGAAACATCCATGAGCAAGTGAGCACCAATATTGCATTCATTTAAAGAGATCAACGTGCCAACACTGAAGGAGACCAATTGAGGTTTTTTTTTGAAGTCTCAATTTTTATTTTATTTTATTGATTGATGACCTTTATGTATAAGAAGACTATGGATACTTGACGGAGGATTTTTCCTCACGCATAATGATAGTTTCTGAACAAGCCTGACTTGTTCTTCCATATTTCACCATTTGATATACCGCATAGTCACTACACAAAATGTCATTTATTCGTGAATTAGGCATTAGTGTCATGAAATTTTGCATAAGCCCATTTCTCTTCTCAGTGATGTAAACCTATCTTCTGACAAAGGTTTAGTGAATATATTAGCCACTTGTTGTTCAGTTGGAATGAAGTTAAGTTCCAAGTTCTTGTTGGCTACCTCATCTCTCAGAAAGTGGTGTCTTATTTCAATGTGTTTTGTCCTTGAGTGTTGAATTGGGTTTTTTGAAAGATTGATGGCACCAGTGTTGTCACATAGGATGGGTGTGCATCCAATGTCAATGTTGTAATCACACAATTGACTTTTGATCCACAACACTTGAGCTGCACAGCTCCCTACAACAACATATTCTGCTTCTGCAGTGGAGAGTGCAACTGAGTGTTGCTTCTTGGATGCCCGCGAAACCATGCAACCCCCTAGGAATTGACAATACCCACTAGTGTTTTTCCTATCAATTTTACAACCAGTATAATCAGCATCAGAATATGAAATCAAATCAAAGCTGCTACCAGCTGGATACCACAAACCCAAATCACATGTTACTGAGAGATATCTAAAGATCCTTTTTACGGAAATCAATTGACTTTCCCTTGGACTAGATTGATATCTAGCACAAAGGCAAACAATGAACTGTATATCTGGCCTACTTGCAGTAAGATAAAGGAGAGAGCCAATCATACCTCTGTATTGTTTTGCATCTACCATTTTACCTTTTTCATCTTTTTCTAGTTTTACACTTGTGCTCATAGGTGTAGAGGCTAGTTTGGCTTGTTCAAACTGAAATCTTTTCAGTAGCTCCTTGACATATTTCTCTTGATTGATGAAGAAGTCATCTTCACATTACTTGACCTGCAATCCAAGAAAGAATTGTAGCTCCCCCATCAAACTCATCTCAAATTCATTGTGCATATGTTTTGAAAATTCTTCACATAGTGAAGGGTTAGTGGAACCAAAAATAATGTTATCCATATAGACTTGAACAACAATTATGTGATTGCCAACACATTTAGTGAAAAGAGTTTGGTCCACTTTACCTCTGGAGTAGTTATTACCAACCAAAAAATTGCTCAACCTGTCGTACAAAGCTCGTGGTGCCTGTTTCAAACCATAGAGAGCCTTGTGCAATTTATAGACATGGTTAGGTTTATCATGAACTTCAAATCCAGGTAGCTGAGATACATACACTTCTTATTTGATTTACCCATTCAAGAAGGCAGTTTTAACATCCATTTGAAAAAGTTTAAATTTGTTAGAACATGCATATGCTAACAATATTCTAACTGCCTCAAGCCTGGCTACTGGTGCAAAGGATTCTTCAAAATCTACCCCAAATTCTTGATTGTACCCTTTTGCAACCAATCTATCTTTGTTTCTAACCACTTTTCCCTCTTCATTTAGCTTATTCCTAAACACCCATCTTGTTCCAATTACTGAGATTTCAGGGGTTCTAGGAACTAAGCTACATACATTGTTTCTTTCAAATTGGCCAAGTTCTTCATGCATGGCATCTATCCAAGAATCTTCTTTTAAAGCTTCTTCAACATTTTTAGGTTCCACTTGAGAAATAAATGCTAAGTGATCTTGTTCAACAATGTGTCTAAAGTGAGACCTAGTGTGAACTCTATCATTTACATTTCCAATGACATTCTCAAGTGGGTGATCTTTTGAGTACCTGAAATTTCTTATTGTGGACTGACCCTATTGAACTTGTTTGTGAGGATGTTGCACTTGGGGAATTTGATCTTGAGGAATTTGTTCATTTGGTTGATCTTCTTCTGGTTTGTCGACAGCCTCTTCTTGGTCTATCGATAGATGCTTCTCAACTTGTTCTTCAAGTATTTTTCTATCTTCATCATCATACCTGCAATCATTTGAATTGTTAGTTTTTGCATGAGACTCGTTGAAGACAACATGTGGAGTCTCTTCCACAGTTTTGTTTTTATTGTTAAACACTCTATAGGCTCTAGAGTGTTCAGAGTAACCTAGAAAAATACCTGGATCACTTTTGACTTCAAATTTATCTAAGTCAACCTTGTTATTATTGTGGATAAAAACTTTGGAGCCAAAGATTCTGAAGTACCCAATACTAGGTTTCTTACCTTTCAAGAGCTCATATGGGGTTTTCTTCATCACAGGTCTTACCATGGCTCTATTTAGAATGTAACACGATGTGTTCACCGCTTATGCCCAAAAACTCCTTGAGAGTTGACTTTCAACCAGAAGAGTGTGCACCATATCCACCAAGGTTCTGTTCTTTCTCTCTACTACTCCATTTTGTTCTAGAGTCCTTGGAGAGGAAAATTTGTGATCAATGCCTTGGTTCCTGCAGAAGTCAGAAAATAAATTATTATCAAACTCTCCCCCATGATCAGTGTGAATTGAGCATATTTTGTTTGTGTTGCCATGCTCAATTTTGTTAAAGAACTCTTCAAGATTTTTCAGAACCTCATTTTTGTGAGCTAAGAATTTTACCCAAGTGAACCTAGAGAAATCATCTACAGTGACAAACCCAAAACGTTTACCATTGAGACTAAGTGTTCTTGTGGGTCTAAAAAGGTCCATGTGCAACAATTCAAAAGGTTTTGAAGTGATTATTGGTGCATTAGATTTAAAAGACTTTCTAGTTTGTTTTCTCTGTGCACATGCATCACAAAAGCTCACATTTTTATTGAAACAAATTTCAGGAAGTCCACTTACCAGTTTCATTCTCATGATCTTGTGCTGAACATTGTAGCTTGCATGGCCTAGCCTACGATGCCATAAAGATAATTCATCCTGTCTATTTGCAACAAGACACAAATTTTTATTTTCTGGTTCATCTAGATCAACTAGATAGATGTTATTGACTCTTTTTCCAAAAAAAATGACACTTCCTGTAGTTTTATCAACAATTTTACATGCATCTGAATCAAAAATGACTTTATGGCCTTTATCACACAATTGACTAATGCTCAGAAGATTATGATTAAGACCATCAACTAAAAGCACATTTTCTATGGAGTTTGAGGCATACTTACCTACCTTACCTGTGCCAATTATTTGGCCCTTATTGTTACCTCCAAACACGACTTGACCTCCATCTTTTTCAACCAGTAGACAAATTTTTTCCTTATCGCCCGTCATGTGCCTCGAGCAACCACTATCCAAGTACCACTTGTTTTGATTTTGGGCTGCTAGGCATTCCTGCATAGATGAATCAGAAAAGAGGTTTTGGTACCCAAATTACTTTGGGTCCCATTCTTTCATTCATCCAGAAAGTAAGTGCTTTGGAATCCATACTTGTTTGCATTTCAACATATTCAATTTATTCCAGCATTGTATCTCAGTATGGCCAAGTTTCTTACAACAATTGCATGATGGTTTTTGAGTTTTTACAATTCTTTTACTGTTGTGTTGGGCTTGTGAATGCTTTGACTTTTCTGTTGCTTGGTTGGCTTGCCTTTTTCAACAAATTTCCAGGCCTGTCGACAATTGGGTTTGAGTCTGTCGAAAGATGCCTTTGCATGTTGAACAGTTAAACTCTTTTGTTTATTTTTCAATTCATTGGTTTTAGCTGGAGCTTGTTTACTTGTACTTGGCCTACAGTGTGCAAAGGATGTGATCAATTTTTCTCCAAGTTTCTTTTGATTGCCAGTTTGAAATACAAGCCCATGCCTTGTTGTGTTTGGCTTGACTCCCAAAACAGCATCAAGGTTTTCTTTTCCTTTTACAAATCTTGAGAGACCTTCATTTTTTCCTTTCAGTTCCTTTTGAACTTCTTCCAACTTTTTTTGAATCAATTGATTCTCATTTTGAAGATTTTCAACAGATTTGTTTAACGTTTGTTTTTCTTTTTCATTTTCTTGAAGTTTTTCTTTCATGCAATCCATTTCAACATAATGGTTCTCCTTTTCAATTTTTAGTGACTCTATCTCTTTGGTTAGGATTGCCATTTGTTCATCATTGCTTGTGCTATGAACAAGAGTGGTGATTTTCTTATTTAGTGCTTTATTTTGAGATTTATATTCACAAAATTTTTCAAAAAGCAAGGTATAAGCCTCTTCCCATTCTTCAACAGTGTAGTTTTCAAAGGAAGAGTTTACCTCATTGGAGTCCTCACTTCTTGCCATTAGGCACTAGATCTCTTCATCTCCAGAACTTTCTTATGCATTCTCATCATCATCTTCATCACTCCAAGTTGCCATCATGGCCTTGGCTTTCTTGACTGTAAACTTGTCCTTTTTTAGCTTCTTCTTGAGCTCTGGGCATTCACCTCTCATGTGTCCCTGTCTCTTGCACTCATAGCAAACAATCATGTTAGATTTCTTGTTTGAATCAAACTTATTTGAAAAATCTCTTTTTGGAAGAGTTTTGAAGTTACCTGATCCCTTCTTTTTGAACTTGAGAAATTTCTTGAACTGTCTAGTGAGCATAGTCATTTCATCATTCTCACTTTCACTGGATGTTTCAAGTTCATTATTTTCTTGTTGAGCCTCTTTCTTGGAACTTGAAGAACCTTTGTTAGAGGCTTTCAATGCAATTGATTTTCTAGGATTGACCTCAGTTTCTTTTCTTTTTAAATTGATTTCATAGGTCATCAGGGATCCTATTAGCTCATCCAATTTCATTGTGGATAGGTTTTTAGAATCCTCAATTACAGTGGCCTTAGTATGCCAAGAGGGTCATTAGTATGCCAAGAGGATGGAAGAGACCGAAGTATCCTCCTTACTAAGTCACTCTCACTGTATTTTTTTTCCAGACCTTTCAAACCGTTAATTATTATCATAAATCTAGCAATATGCCTGAAATTGTTTCTTCATTTTTCATTTTGAACATTTCATATTTAGAAACAAGCATGATAGCCTTAGTCTCCCTTACCTCTGATGTACCTTCATATATCAGCTCCAATTTGTCCCACATTTCCTTTGCTGACTTGCATGTGAAGATTCTTGAATATTCCTTCGGATGCACGACGCATTGCATCATATTCAACATGCTCAAGTTCAATGTTCCCTTATCTATTTGTTCCCTTGTCTAGGTGTCTTCATCATCGGGCAGCTCATAGGGTCCCCTACTCACGATCTTCCATAGCTCATAGTCCTGAGCTCTCAGAAACACCTACATTAGATTTTTCCAATATGTGTAGTCAGTACCATCAAAGAAGGGAGGCCTAGACACTGAGTGTCCTTCAGCCATGAAACCTTTGTTGGTTTCCATTTAACAGAATCTTTCCTGATCGTTAGATCAAGCTATTAAAGCAGTAAAATCGGAGAAACCTCGCTCTGATACCAATTGAAGGGTGTGTGGAATTACCCACAATAGTAATCTAGAAGGGGGTTGAATAGATTACTGCTAATGAAAAACAACTTAACCTTCTTTTTGATTTTATGACCGACTTAATGAAAGCTTAAACAGATATGGATCAATTTCACACTTCGATGTGTGTATAGAGTGTACTTGGGAAATTAGCAATATGATGCGTGTGTGAACTAACAATCGTGCCTAGCATACATCTATCGTCAACTCATGCAAACCACAGGACACAATGATTTAAGGTGGTTCGGACTACACAACTCTGTATCCTACATCCACCGTCCACACACACACACTGAAAACTACTTATCAAGCAAATTCGAACCAACTACAACACACACACGATGTCTGAGGTGAACACGCTCTCAGAACAACCACACACATGTGGGTTGAGCACAAGGAATGCTCAAACCACAAACACACACATAGGTGATGGAAAATAGAATGAATGAAGAGTTCAGAGTTAAAGAATCAAATCCAAGTTGAACTCTTCAGTGTGCATGTCCAGAAGAACCCCAAGCTTCATGTCGTTGAAGATTAGATGGTAGTGATGAATCTTGACTTGAGGACAAATTGGCTTCAACTCCTCGTACGAGACAGATCTCTCTTTGAATGATCTGGAGTCTTGAAGCAGAGCAGCAGGGAAAGCCTTCTTCTTGATCTTTGCTTAGGGTTATGGTGTGGAGGCTTCTTACTTCGAAAATAGGTCCATATGATCTATATATAGTGGTGTTCAAGTCTTGATAATCGTGTCAGAGGAGAACACCCTAATATGGATCACATGCCTGTCACATGTCTTGACTTAAACTGCGACTATCGACAGATACCTTGTGGCTGTCGACATGTACTACTGCAAACTGGGCTTCTAGAACCATGTTTGTTACTGAAACCCTGGGCTGTCGACAGGCGACCTGGTGCTGTAGACAAGCATACATGATCTATCGATAGATGACCTTTGTCTGTCTACAGCTACTACTTTTTCTTGTCTTCCAGTAGCTTGTTTGTTGCTGTCTTCACTGGCTGTCGACACATGGCTTCTGGCCTGTCGATAGATGAGTACTTTATGTGTATTCCCAGTTCTTTAGCACTTTAGTTTTGTTGCTTGTCTTGTGCTTTCATTCACACCTACATGAAGGACATTCCAAGTAAGACATCATGAATGCATAGATGGTCATAGAGTGATTTTCATTTGTTCATATCTTCTCTAGTCTTGACTTATGTCTTCACAATGTTTACAACATCAATTATGTCAATCATCAAAAACATTTAAGCATTCAAACACATTCAACCATCAAGTCAATCATCATACACATAGTAACCCAACAAGACATAGTATGGATATGCTATGAATAAGTTATATCTTAGTGACCCAAAATCATACACAGTGATAGTATTTGATTTAATTCGAAGAGGATACTTGATAAAAATTGGGGAAAATGGGATCATTCGAATCCTAACAATATGGAGCATGTATGATAAAAATTTCAAGGCACGACATCAAGTGTATACATGGATTGAAGGCAAGCATGTTGGTTCGGGTACATGTTCATGACAGGATTTGGAGCATGAAATACTCCCAAATGGTATGATGAGAATTGGGGAAAATATAGGGCTTTTGTTACTGGGATCAAGGACTATCTATGGACGAGTTTAATTTAATTTTGCTTGAGAGATTGCCTACCTTTCACGTTGTGAAAATCCTAGGGTAGAAAAGTTGAAGATGACGAATCCTCCTTATTTCTAGCCTCTCCTCCTTGCTCTCCTAATCCAAGACCTTCTTCTCCTCGTTCTCCAATCTCCAAAAGTGGTATAGGGTTGGGTTGGCATGAATTAAGAGAGTATTTGTATTTCTTAAGACTCTTACACCTTTAAAACTCTTCCTTCTCTATTAGCTACGAATTTTCATATTTATCACACTATTTTCTAGCCTTTATCTATCTAATAGGATTGGGGAGAACTCTAATTTCATGGGCAAAGGGGTTTGGTAGGTCTAGGACTCCTTTTTAGGATAAATATGAGTTAAATAGTGATTATCTTAACCTTTTTGTAATTGTTGATATTTTAGGTACGAATTTACACTTAATTATCTCCCA
This sequence comes from Colocasia esculenta, assembly GCA_014218235.1. NCBI lineage: Eukaryota > Viridiplantae > Streptophyta > Magnoliopsida > Alismatales > Araceae > Colocasia > Colocasia esculenta. The sequence continues at coordinate 91,162,685 of CM024760.1, forward strand.
TCCTACAATGGGCTCTTAGGTTTTAGGCCCATTAACCTATTCATGGACCATTAGTGTAACCCAACTTTCTAATTTGACTTAATGGGTTTAATTATTCTCCCTTTCTTCTAGTTTTATTCTCATTTTATTCTAATTTAATTTCATTTATCAAATTTTAAAAATTCAGAGTTGCTACACTGTCCCCAAACGAAAGCTACTAGGACGATCGGTCGACCGAGAATCATCAATTGGTCATCCGATTTTGCACTAACCTAAAACAAAAGGAATTGACTGATAACCAGAATTTGGTTGACCGATTGTTAGTTTTGTAGTTTTTCCAGTTGGTCTTCGATCATGTTCTGTAACGGCCCCGACGCCTGGACCCTCGGCTCCCACCAAGAATCCGAATGTCGGCACCGCCGCCCACGGGTCCGGAGACCTGGAAGGGATAACGGATCGGTCTAATAAGATATGTAATAGAGATAAATAACAACAACGAACTAAAATGTACAACAAGTGAAGGGAAATAGTCCAACACTAATGTAACAGTCTAGTACACTCCCAAAGTAAATAAAGTACAAGTGCTGAAATAAAAGGGAAATAACACGTCCCTTAGGGGCATACCCCAAGGGTGAAGTACAACTGTTGGGGCAACATGGCTCACTAGAGACACCGACTACTGCGGGCCCGTCTCCTCAGTTCGTCGTGGAGGGAGCTGCTGTGAAGTCTCACCTACAAAACATGGAGTGAGCTTCACGAAGAAGCCCAATAGGGACTACCAATCTCCCACTGGTTCTAACAGCAGAATAGAACTAAGTGCAGTAATTAAATAAACCAGTAAATTCTATTCTACTAAACAGAGTCAAGTGCGGAAGCATGAAAGAAACTACACGATCGTCGGTCTAGGACATAAGTCAGGACCAGAAAACCCATGTAAACACAGCACCAAGGAAAACCCAAGGCTGTAACACAGACAGCTAATCACTGCCTAGACAAACACACTAGCTACAGAACACTACACTAGTCAGCCGGTCAGGTGCGCCACGCGCCTTACCCTCGACCAGCGGTCCATGTCTAACACCTCCCGTCAGAGTGAGACGTGGAACTAAAGTAAACACAATGCCATAGTCCGGACGGACTACAGTCCCATGCCTGACCCCTCTAAATAGTTCCAGAACCACGTAGAGTGAGGCAGTGAGAAAGGACTAGCTAGTCCGCACCGAAAGAGCACCACAACTACCTCAGAGACACAGACCAGCCAAGAGAGCTCTAAAAACGACTCTACACTGTTGTCCCCACCGTTTTCCCCTCCACTCCAAGTCAGTGACTCGAGCATGCCCGCTGCCCAGAGAACTCCCTCTAACAAGCGCGTGGGGATGGGGGTCCCAGGTAACGGTAACAACCTGTCTCGCGGACAAGCCCTCAAGTGCCTAGTACCGGGAGAAGAGACTAGAGTAGCACTGCACTAGGAACAATACAGGTGCCAAGAAAATCGAGTCGTAGCAGAAGCAAAACATCAACACCTGCTGACAGTCGCTCTCGGTCAGAGAGGCGACGTATCGGCACGTCGCGACCAGAACGCGACAGTTCTGCCTGTCGCGACAAGAAATCAGTAGGTGACCATTGAGCCCATCGTGATAAGAACGCGACAGCTAAGGGCGCCGCAACAAGCCTGAGTCTTCTGAACGTGACACGTACCCCGTCGCGATCTAATTGCGATGGAGACGGTGGTCGCGATGCGACGAGACCCCGAACTTCTAAATGCTGCCCACGTACCCGTCATATTTGCTAGATGTGATGGGTGCCGGGACGCGTTCAAGAGAACGCGACGCAACGACACGTCGTGACCAGGTCGCGACTGGGAAGCCCGTTGTGACTTCAGTCGAGTGCTCAAACAGAGCAGCTCCTCTACCCCAAAACCATACCATATGATACAATAGGGGGAAGGGGAGCAAGACCAATGTGGAAAATAGCTCAATGAAAGGCAAACCACCCTCATGAACTCCATGCATGGAAAGAAAAGGTGATCTACACTCATTACAACCTCACATGCATCATAAAGCCCTCAAGACAAACCACCCATCCCAAGTATAATTAAAGCATGGAAATACACAAATATCATTCCATGAGGAACCACATAAAGCATGCAACCTCCATATGAAGCATTATATGGCAGGCCGTGCAGAACGCCATTAAATTGGCATGAAGTGGGAGAAAGACAAATAATAGTTCCTGAATTAATTCAGCAGACTACATAAATGGTCAGGTTCACTAAAGAAAAGTTGCAAGCAGCCTAAAGCTGACAGAAAACCTATGCAGATAAACGTCGCAGGCCACTTCAATTTGAAGTTGGAGATTTTCTTTTTCTGAGAGTTTCTCCTACTAAAGGTGTTTTAAGGTTTAGTAAGAAAAGAAAGTTGAGCCCAAGGTATGTAGGGCCCTTCCAAGTGTTGGAAAGAATCGGGGAGACTGCCTACAAAATTGATTTGCCAGCTGATTTTACTGATGCTCATGATGTTTTTCATGTTTTCATGTTAAGGAAATGTATTGAAGATCCAGCACAGATAGTCAGTTATCAGCGGGATGATTTGAAACCAGAGATGTCTATGCCAGAATACCCAATGCAGATCACAGGCCGCAGAACGCAGAAGTTAAGAAGTATAGAGATTGACTTAGTAAAGGTCAGATGGGATAACAGGCAGGGAGGAGAGGATAATTGGGAATTAGCCGAAGAAATGGCTAAGGCGTATTCTTCTTTGTTTGAGTAAGTTTTTTTAAATCTTTTTAGATGATAGTACTTGTTGTGGTGTTTAAAGCTTTAAATACATGGATTGTGTTTTAAATTTTGAGGTCGAAATTTTTTTTTAGATGATAGTAATGTAACGTCGCGCATTTTTTGGATCCTTATGGATCCTTTGGTTGGTGGTTGAGGTGGCCAGTGTGTGGCCAATGTGGCATGTTCCAGGTGTGTGTGCAGGCTTCAGGTGTTAATTGTAACGTCGCGTGCTTTTCGGATCCATGCGGATCATGTGCACTGTGGTTGTGGCGGCCGTAGTGAGGCCAGTGTAAGTTGGGTGTGTGGAATGTATGGTGTGATTGCGTGGCTTGAGCAGGTGAAGAGCAGGGTAGGTCCTGAATTGGAATGGGACCTGCTGCTGTTCTGTCTGAGTTGGCGGCCAAGGGGTGGTCGTTGACTGTTGGCGTCCAGATTTATGGACGTTGACTTCTTGAACTTGGCGGCAGCCTATGTGGACGTTTAGTCTGGCGGTGCATGTGGGCGACAAGGGGGTTGACGCCAACCTGTCAGTTCAGCAGGTTATATGTTCACCCGAGGGCAGCTCTTTCAGCTTACCCTCTCTCCCTCTTGCCCCAGCTTCGCGCCCTGGTGTTTCTGAAGGTTCTAACAGGTATCGAGGAGTGGCTGGTCGATCGTGGGACGTGCGGCGTCGCCGAATTGTGCGAGGAAACGTTGCGGCGTGGAGCAATTCGCGTGGGAGCTCGCGGAGGGCTCGGCGTAAACCGGGGAGTTGCGGGAGATTCTAGCGCGTTCTGAGGTAGGGGACGAACCCTGGTAGCTCTGTAGAAACATTAAAACACATCATAACTACTTGAACCAGCATGATAATCCATGTTTGGATAGAGTTGCACCATGCGGGATAATGGGTGGTTTGTGTGATTTAATGTTCAGAGCATGTTTTTGTGGGTTGTATTGGGTTCTATCATGCTAGAGGAATAGCATTTACAAGTTTTTCTGTAATAAGAATAAATGGAAAACTCGCAGGACCGGATTAGGGTTTCTGCAGGGTTTATGGCCAGGGAACTTGGCGCCAACATCGTTTGCCGCCAAGATCTTCAGCCAAGAGGTTGACGGCCAGGGACCTTGCCGTCTACCTCCTGTAAACGGCAATCGATGTGGCCGCCTACTCCTACATGAACAGAAATGGCTATTTATGGTGTTTTATCGATAATGCATGCGTGGTATCATACGAGGTGCACTAAGTGCACATGGTTCTCGTGTTTAGCATACAAGATATGTTGTTAAGTGTTTACTTCGGTGACTGCGCGTTGTGTACGCGAGTCAGTTGGGTTCACATGTAATGGACTAGTGGTTGCTTGTGGTTTACATGAGGTTTCACGTGGTTTGTGTGTGACGTGCACGTGGTTTTGTGTACGTGACGAGTAGTACGACGCCTACCGTGGTTACCTCTCCAGTTGGGTGCCCCAGGTTCTTTGTGAGCCAGGCTGTTAGCTCGGGCCTTGTCCCGGTACTTGAGTTGTGCCGTCGAGGTCTGTGTCATCTGACCTGGACACCCTTACTCTTGTGTTAGAGTTGTACGTCCGACTGAGGGAAAGACGACAGTGGGACAGTGACAGTTGTGGTTGCTTTTAGTCACTTGTAGCGCGCTCGTAGTTGGGGGTACAGACACCAGTAGACGTACTGGACCCCAGCTAGTCCTTTTCCAGTGCCTCACTTTAGCGAGCCCAGGCCAGGGTCTCTGGAGGTGCCAGGCATGGGCCTGTGACCGTGTGGTTTGCAGGTTGTGGTGTTTTAGTTGGTCTCCACAGTTGTTTGACCTTTTTACGTGGAGCGGCAGCTGGACCTTTCGTCCGTGGCTGCGAGACTGAGAGGTGGACCTGTGTTAGTTGTCCGAGTCAGTTTCTGGTGTTGCGAACCAGTTTACGTGGCTCGTGTTGGCTGTCTCTACTTTGGCTTGTACACCTGTTTGGGTTTGCCGTTTAGTTATTACTGTTGTTTCTCGTAGTCGGCAGACGGTGAGTACTTTTACAGCTTTACTTACCTGCTTAGTTGTTATATAAATTGTTAGTGTTGTTTACTATTCGTACCTGTGTGTTGGTTTGCTCGGTTTTGGGGGAGTTCCCTACTGAGCCAGTGACTAGAGAGGCTCACCCCTACCCCCACAGGTGAGGGCGAGGAGGACGTTTCCCGTCCGACGTCCAGTTCTGGGCCGCGTCGTAGCGGAGCAGGGTCAGTACCTCCGGCGGAGTAGTACTTCAGCAGTGTAGCCTTGCAGCCTTGTAGTTTTATAGTTGTTTACTTTCTTTTGTTGTACCTCGGGGTATGCCCCAGATTTTTGTGCACCTTTACAGTTTTAATGGATTATGGCTATGTAAATTGTGAAAAATTATATATAAAATGTGGTGTGTTCCTTTATGTTTACACGGACTGTGGTTTGGTTTCCCTTGCGAGGCTACGGCCCGTTCGCGGGAGGCGGACTCGGATCAAGTGCGTTATTGGTTTAACGGGCTTGGCCGAGGCGTTCCGCCACATTTGTGGGCTGGTAGGCTGGGCCCAAAATACCAGCATGTTCACTGCCTATGAACGTGACAGTGAGGAATGTCGTGATCTGAACGCGACGAACCTGCATGTCGCGTTCCTGTTGCCACTACTGAGCTGTCGTCGTTTGCATGCGCGCTGCATGTCACGCGCTGGGCGGCATGCAGACGTCCGCTTTGAGAAGGCGACGCTCTGAACCGTCACGTTCAGGTCGCGACGGAAGGGTACATCGCGTTTTCAACCGCTGTGCGTTTTTATGTTGTTTTGGCGAAGCAGAGCTGCAACCAGTTCTGCTCGGCCAGGAGAGGGAGTTGCGGCGATTTACTGGGCGATTTAGTGGGTTAATAGTGTTTTTAGCGTGTTCTCGCCACGAGGACCTTGCGTGGAGCGGGGGAAACGCCGGGTATTCGTTGTTCTTCACATTCTTCGCAAAGGTAGGGGAATTCTACCCGTTTTACACCATGAGATTGCATGATTTGCATGTTTGGATGGTTACTTGGCTTTAAAAATGTTAGATATCATGATAGGGCATTCATTAAAGCATGAAAATTTAGAATTAAATGTGGTTTGTGTGGTATGGGGTGGTAATCTAGAATGAGTAATCCGGATTAGGGTTTTCGCCTGTGAAGGCGATAGAGCCCTTGTCGCATTTAGAACATGATAGGTCGACCCGTCGCGTTCAGGTTATGAATGCGACATATCGTTGTGTCGCATTCTGAAGGAGACACTACCCCATGTCGCGACCTCAGCCGAGTGGTCATGATGTGCATGGTTTAAACGACATCATTATCCGATTATCGATATTTTATGTGTGGCATCTGTAACGCTCTGTGAGCGTGTTGTTTACGAGGCTAGCGTGTTGTTTACGAGGCTAGCAAGTGGGTTATGTGATTGGAGTGGTGTCCACGCGGTTAGTGTACTGTGCTCACGTGGTTTAAGTGAGATTTCACGTGGGTCATGCGGTGTGCACATGGTTTGTGTGTGCGTGGCGAGTAGTACGACGCCTACCATGGTTACCTCTTCAGTTAGGAGCCCTAGGTTTTGTGTGAGCCAGGCTTTGTGCTCAGGGCTTGTCCCGGTACTTGTGTACCGTTGAGGTCTGTGTCATCTGTCCTGGACACCCTCACTCCATTGCTTGAGTTGTATGTCTGGCTAAGGGAAAGACGACAATGGGATAGTGACTTGTGTGAGTTTGTTGTTTGTCGCTTGTTGCGCGCTCGTGGTTGGGGGTACGAACACCAGTAGACATACTGGGCCCCAGCTAGTCCTGTTTCCAGTGCCTCACTCTAGGGGGCTTAGGCCAGAGTCCCTAGAGGTGTCAAGCATGGGCCTGCGACAGTGTAGCCCGCAGGTGTGGTATTAGTTGGTCTCCACAGTTGTTTGACTTGTTCTAGTAGAGCGGCAGTTGGACCTTTCGTCTGTGGCTGCGAGGCTGAGAGGTAGACCAGTGTGGTTTGTCCGAGTCAGTTGCTGGTGTTGCAAACCAGTCTACGTAGCTCAAGTGTGGCGGGCACTACTTTAGCGCATGCACCGAGTTGTGGTTTTTCTGTTTACTTATTGAGGTTGGTTTATGTTAACGGTAAGTGGTAAGTGGTATTTACCAGGGTTTGTCGTGGCGGAGCGCATCGGCCCGATCCGCCCGTATCGGAGCGGATCATCGGCGGGCAGGCGGCCGCGTATCGGAGGATCCGCTCCGATCTGCCCCGATACGCGGATCCGCCACGCTCTGCCCCCTTTAGATACGCCGATGCCCTGCGAATTGGGACTGTGCAGTCCCGATTCGCATGAGTCTCGCCGCCAGCCCCTTTCTCCCCCATTTTTCCCCCTTCTCCCTCAAGGAAACCCCAGATCTACACTCTAGGAGACCCAAGGAGGCTTCCTACGTGGATTGGAAGGTGCTTGGAGGTGTTCTTGGGCTTCTCTCATCCCTCTCTTCATCCTTTTGACTGTTTTGAAGGTAACCCTCCATGTATCTTCAATTTTTTCTGTTTTATGTTGATGGATGGGAAGTATACTCTTGGGAGATGATGTTGCAAGTGAGTAGTGTTCACTTGCAACCATTTCTCCCTTGAATCTTCCATTTTTTCACATAGAATTGCCCATTTTCTTCTAATTTCGAATTTCTGAAAATATTTTTTTAAAAAATCAAAATAATTCAAACATAATATTACAAGTGTTTAATGTTCACTTTCCACCATTTCTCCTTTGAATCTACATTTCTTACACATAGATTTGGCCATGTTCTTCCATTTTTTTATTTTCTGAAATTATTTAAAAAAACAGAAATTACAACAATATTATTTTTTTAAAAAAATCAAAATTTAGAACCATGATGTTGCAAGTGTTTAGTGTTCACTTGCAACCATTTCTCCCTTGAATGTTCAATTTTTCCACATAGATTTGCCCATTTTCTTTTAATTTTGAATTTCTGAAAAAAAAAAAATTAAAAAACAGAAATAATTCAAACATGATGTTGCAAGTGTTTAATGTTTACTTTCCACCATTTCTCCTTTGAATATATATTTCTTACACATAGATTTGGCCATGTTCATCTATGTGTAATTTTCTAAAATTATTTATAAAAAAATAGAAAATGTTTTTTTAGATGAAATTTAATGATTAATTATTTTATGTAGATGGCACCGAAGAAAGCTGCTAGTGAGGACATTGGGTAGCAACACGGGACTATAATGGGCAACAGGCACAATTACAACTGCAACTACTACGGCCATATGCGGAAAGGAGGGGGCGTCTCCCGCCTCAAGAAGCACCTTGCAGGTGGGCGGCTTGTAGGGTACCATGATGTCCAAGGTTGTAAATCGGTGCCTGCTGAAGTGAAGCGGCTCATGATTGAACACTTGAAGGGTGTTCGTGCCGAGTCGTAAAGAAAGAAGGCGGACAGGGAGATGCAGGAGAGGATCATCTCGGGAAGGCAACGAGATGAAGATGACGACGAGGAACCTGATGTGCCTGATGTCCCTGAGCATATAGGGAGCTTTGAGGTTGGGAGTGGTAGTGGTGGCAGTGGTAGTAGAGTTGGGGGTGAGACGCAGCCCCGTCGGTACTCCAATGTGGGTGATTACTTGACTCATATTCCAACCGACGTACCAAACCCAGACCAACACCAAGGGCAAAGGAAGAGATCCACAGGTGTAACCTTAGAAGAGGTGGATCCACATTTATATTCTCGGGAGCATGGAAAACAAACCAGAATTGATGATGCATACAACCAGAAAGCGCCTAGATATAAACTGGGCCGTGCAGTGGCAAACTGGCGGCATCATTCGGGCATTTCATTCAATGCAGCTAACAGCCTGTATTACAAAACTATGATCCAGGAGGTACAACAACAAGGGCTTCATGTGCAACCACCATCATCAAGAGACTTGGCAGGAGATATCTAGATGAAGAAGTGTAGGAGATAAAGTCATATATCCAAGGCTTCAAAAAAAAGTGGGAGAAATATGGCTGCACATTGATGTGTGATGGTTGGTCAGGTACGACCAAGAGTAGTCTTATCAACTTCCTTGTGTATTGTGATAGATAGGTGTTCTACCACAAATCTGTTGATGCATCCGATAGAGTGCACAATTCTGAATATATTCTAAGTTTGATGCGGGAGGTTGTGGATGAGATAGGAGAGCAATATATTGTGCAAGTGGTGACCGATAATGGCTCTGCATACAAGAAGGCAGGTGAGGAGTTGATGCTTCTTTATCCTCATCTTTACTGGACTCCTTGTGCAGCACACTGTGTAGATTTGATGTTGAAAGAGATTGGCACATTGCGACCTGTCAGGACAGTGGTGGAGGCTGGGCAGAAAATCACAAGGTACATTTATAATCATCATGTTGTGTTGGCGTGGATGAGAGAGTCCATAGGTGGAGAGTTGTTGAGGCCAGCTATCACCCGTTTTGCAACTAATTTCATTGCCTTACAAAGTCTTCTAAAGCACAAAGATGGTCTAAAATGCATGTTTAGGACAGACAGATGGATGCAGAGCACTTTCGCAGGGACTACTGATAGTAAAGATGTTGAAGGGATAGTCTGCAACGCTAATTTCTGGAACCGAGTATTCAAGCTGGTGCAAATCATTGAACCTCTTTATGAGGTTTTAAGGGTGGTTGATGGGGATAGGAGACCAAGCATAGGGTTGGTTTATGCAAAAATTGAAGCTGCAAAGAAAAAGATCCACGACGTGTCCCCTCGTTATGCACACTTGGTCTTAGACGTTGTTGAGGATCGGTGGGACCGACAAATGAGTCGGGATCTACATATGGCGGGTGAGAAAATTTTACTTCAACTTGGTTTATAACTTTCATTTTTAGTACAATTAAACTAATTCATTTTATACCCTCATTGCAGCTTTCTATCTCCATCCTGCGTACCATTATGCGTTCGAGCTATTGTACGAGGATCAGTTGATTGCCGCCTTTACACGGGTTGTTGAAAGACTGTCAAGGAGTCCATTGGATGCAGCAGATGCTATTGATCAGGCGAGCATTAATCTGCCTACATTATGTTTATGTCAATTATTCACAAAAAGTTTTATCTAATGGACTTCATTGCGGCAGATGAAGAGCTTTCGAGAAGGGGTTGGGAGTTTTGCGGAGCCATCCGCTGTTGCTGGTCGGGACCGCATTGATGGCGGTAATGTGCTTTCCCTTACATAATTAGATATTAGTAAACTCAACCATTGACTAATCGAGGAAAACTATTTTTTTTACAGCTGATTGGTGGTTCAACTTTGGGCACTCGACACCCATATTAAGGAAAATTGCAGTGAAGATCCTGTCGCAGACCTCCTCCTCCAGTGGGTGTGAGAGAAACTGGAGCACCTTTGCATTGATACACACCAAAGTCCGGAACAGGTTGTCACATAGGCGGTTGGACAATTTGGTGTATGTGCATTACAATATGAGGTTGAGGGTGAAGCATTTAACAGATGATCCAAAGAGGGGGGAGGTGGAGTATGATCCAGTTGACATTGGGTTCTTACGAGATGATGAAGACCCAATGGTTGCATGGGTTGCACGAGCGACCACAGAGCGGGGAGAGTACGAGTTAGATGAGGAGGCAATGATCCAGAAGATCCACCTCGTCCAAACACATTTTTAGCTAGAGCTGTCGAAGCTGAGAAGAGGAGGAGGGAGGTGATGAAGATGTGGGAGGAGGGAGACAACCACATTCTTGTCAATTTCGGGGCGATCCAGAAGAGGAGGTAGATCTTCTTGGCGACTTATCAATAAGTGCGGGAGGTGAGACAGTAGTTATAATTTGTTAAACATGTTCATTCATTGTTTTGTCATTGTATGTTGCATAATTTGTGATGTTGGGGACTATTGCAGGTGGTGCAATTGTTGATGATGATGCAGAGTTTGAAAGATTGATGAATTTAGGCCCTTCAGCCCACTCACAGTTTATGAGAGAAGCACGTGCAATTGCTTCCGCACAACCAAGAAGGAAGGGGTCGCATACGCAAGTTGCTGCTCCATCCCAACCAACGAAAGGAAAGGGGGTGGCGACATCCCAACCATCGAAAGGGAAGGGGAAGGACATAGGTCAAGCAGGTGGCCCAGCTAAAGGCATTGTCATTAGAGAGCCAACCGCCCTAGCACAAAAGAAGAAGAGTTGGTTATCCTGGGGATCCAAGGGAAAGAAAAAAATGGCTGCCCCTAATTTAGATCCACTTGATATTGCAGATTTAGAAACATTGGATCCAAATGCAGAAGAAACACCTCCAGAGGAATCGCCACGATTACCCAGCAGCCGCTCCCATGACTCCATGACAGCTGGTTCACCGGGTGGGTCTGTAGGGGGAGGTGATGGAGATGGGGGAGGTGATGGAGATGGGGGAGGGGGTGGTGGGAAAGAATTCACAGCGGAGCAGCATTATGGTGGCCATTGCACCCAAGATACCGATCATGGCGGCCCAGTGCATTACAATAGAAGGCGGAAGTTTAGGGAAGGTGGTCGTGCAGAAGGTTCAGCAATGGATAGTGATAGCTATAACACTATGTTATCTGATTTTGAGAGAATGAGCACACATGAGTCTGTGGGATCCTATGGCTATGGGGGACATAGTTATCAACCAGAGTCCGACACAGGCTACTCCAGTGGCTATAGTGACTACGCCACCACAGGCTACCCTGCACCATATTTTGATCCACCTCCATTTTATTCATGTTCATGTTCTGTTCCTGTTCCTGTTCTGTTCCTGTTCCTGTTCAGCAGATTGATGCTTCTGTAGAGGATGTGCAAATGGCGAGTTTGAGGATAGTCCGTCCTAGATGCGAGGTGTGGGACCACTTTGTGAGGGCGTTTCGGAGAAGATACAACACCATGATGACTTGGGATGAGTTCCGTTCATTTGTGTCTCGAACCAAAAGTTATCATCGTATTGGGGAGCTGCCCTCAGAGTCGGATGAGTCTGTCCAGCCCCAGTGGGGTACATATGATCCATATCAACAGGGATATTGGGGATACTAGACTCATTGTACTTTGTATTTGGATTTGAATTTCAGGTTTGTACTTTTTAGTTGATATGAGTCTCATTGTATTTTTCAATTGGAATTGAGTTTCATGTTTCACGTTTCATGTTTGTACTTTGAAGTTTGTACTCACTTTCCAATACAATTGAATGAAAATGGATGTTTATGTAGTATTACATGGCATAAATATCATCAGTTATACATGATGTTCTTCACAAGAGGTTGTAAACATAGAATCAGCCAAAGAAACATCAAAACCATGCGAATCTGGCCAAACTGGGGCAGAACCAACACTGCCCAGCAGGTTCCAGGCGAATCGACCCGATTCGCCACGATTCAGGGCGAATCGGATCGCATCAGGGCGAATCCAATTCGCCCCGAATCGGCGCACCAGCAAACCATGGTATTTACAGATTTAATATCCTGCTTAGCTTACTCTATAAATTGCTAGTGTAGCCTCTGGCTTTTGTACTTTAATTGGTTTGCTCGGTTTTTAGGGGAGTTTCCCTACTGAGCCAGTAACTTGCGAGGCTCACCCCTACTCCCTACAGGTGAAGGAGAGCAGGAGGTTTCTCTTTCGTCTTCTAGTTCGGAGCCGCATTGCAGCAGTGTTGGGCCAACACCTCCAGTAGTGTAGTTTCTTTTCCTATTGTACCTCGGGGTATGCCCTAGGCTCTTGTACCTTACTTTGACTTTTGTTGAAATTTGGCTATGTAAATCCAATGTAGATATGTGTGACATTGTGAATTCTATATATATATATCAGTGTGTTCCTTTATGTTTTCACGGACATGTGTGTGATATCCCTTGCGAGGCTACGGCACGTTCGCGGGAGACAGAGTCGGGTAACGGGTTTGAACGACGTGGTATGTCACATATAACCATGCCAATTCTCAGAAACCACTAACAACTGCCAACCTCACTATACATACACACAATTTACACACCAAAACACGTGTGAAAACCACATAAAACTACAGACTTGCTACCAGCAGTGGACATTAAACCATGTCTTGGGACATTGTAACTTTAATGTTTTTCCATATTCTCATTAGACTATGCTTTGATACCAACTATAGCGACCCTGGATACTTATGCCCAATAAGGCTCCATATCTAAGTCTGCCTCCCACGATCGGACCGAACTCTCCCAAGGGATAGTCCACACACACGTCCAGTAGGAATATACAAGACAACCACAAGGGCATAATATGCAAGAAAGTACATGCATTTATAATCAATTACATTAATTTACATTGTCCCAATACATTATTACATGTCCAAGAGAAAGTAAAACTACCTCGGGCATACTCCAAGAGAGCAAAGCTCGCACAACTACAATTACGACTCAACTGCTGGTGGTACAAGTCTGCCACAACACTGCCAGAAGCCAAACTCACGGCTAACATCTGAAAAGAACTGTAAGGGAGAGAGCCTCAATAAGTTACAGGCTCAGCAGGGACATCCCAAAAACAACAACAAACCAGTAACTGAAAGAAGGAACCGAGTCCTCAACCCCCAATGGTCTCACTGGAAGCACTAACAGGAGAACTACTGAAGTAGAACGTGCTAGCAATTATATAATAAATTGCATTTAACATAAATCCACTAGCTACCACAACTCATAGAAAGTAAAGGAAACAACAGGACTAGTGTAGACACACCAGTCCATCATAGCAACCAACGAGTAAACCATAGGCCAATCACCAATGAAGGGTAATGGGACTGACCACACGGAATCAGTCCACCACACAACCCACGATAACAAACACATCCGAGGACTACCCACAAAGGGTAAAAACACTGCAAGTGGAGGGTCACACAACACGCCCTCCATGGAGCACACCTCCACCACAACACCAGAAACACTGACACCTGACGTGCCACACAACCAACAACCCACAAGGGTATAAGTACCTGAAACCATAAGGTACCACAACCAAACCACAACTGAAGAGTCACCTCTCACAACCACAACCACTAGAAAGCTCAAGTCGGAAGGAACGATGCCACCACAAGGGTACAATCTACTGGTTCATGATGCCAGTATTCAATTCGGACAACACCACACAAGAACTATCTCTCAGTCTCGCAGTGAAGGACGAAAGGTCTAACTGCCGCTCCATAGCCACACTGTAAAGTCAAAGAACTGTGGAGACCAACCAACACCACACCTGCAGGCGACACCATTACAGGCCCATGCCTATCACCTTTAGGGACTATGGCTTGAGCTCCCTAAAGTGAGGCATTGGAAAATAGGACTAGTTGGGGCCCAATACGTCTACTGCTGTCCGTACCCCCAACCATGAGCGCGCTACAAGTAACCGAGTACACCCACAACACCCAAGTCGCTGCCCCTCTGTCGTCTTTCCCTCAGACGGACATACAACTCAAACATAGGAGTGAGGGTGTCCAAGAAGATGACACAGACCTCTATGGTACATATAGTATTGGGACAAACTCCAAGCACAACAAACCACAACGTGCCTGGCTCACACAGAACTTGGAGTACCCGAATGAAGAGGCATTCCGGAATAAGCGTCGAACCACCAAACTCAGCAAAACACAAACCGCACCGAATACATAACATAACCATAAAACTTGTATTCATAAATCACAATAATATACACTCTCCACTTGCTTGTCAGTGGTCATTACATGACCTCCATAGCAACACATACCACTACACATATAAATCACGTAACCTTTTCTATTATAACATGCTCAACATAATTAATATAATCACCATAACTAACATAATTCACTAACTAATCATAAACCAAACCATTAACCAAATATCATGCTAACTATTACTAAACACACTTAAACATTTGAAATCCACATTATATAATTGGGGCTAGGTCCACACAGGGCCATCATTGCCTAACCAACACATGCAGACCTCGGAAACTAAAAGCTACAGACATAGATGTCGCCTTTCAAAAGGCGACGGCCATACCGGTCGTGACTACAAAACAACCGCGATAGGGCGTAGTGTCATGACATAAGCGCTACGGCCTGACACGTTGCCACTACACCAATCGATACAGCACCACCAATCGGAGTGCAAATCACGATAGACCACATTGTCGCGTTTACATCAATCGGTACAGGAGCTCATAAACGTGACTGGGCAACCTGACGCCTTCAAGCCAATCAGATGCATGAACACGACGGACCCAAGTGACATGTTCATACCAATCAATACAAACTCATCAATCAAAAGAGAAACGCGACGGACAAGCCCATCACGTTCTCACCAAAACGCGATGGTTCTATCCGTCGCCTGCTCAGGCAGACGGCTGAACTCCTTTCTCCTCCAGGAATTCATTCCAAACCACACATATAAACTAACATAAAACCATTAAACTGAAAAACCAACATCTACATAACACATAGCATGTTTTGCAAGATTGTAAACCATTTAAACAATCTAAAACATAGAGGGTAGTCTGCCTACCAACTTGAAGAATGCTAATAGTACGAAGAACTCCACACCGCCGGCTTGCCCACGCTTCGAACACCCTCCTAGCGTGGACCCTGCACCAGACCAACCACCAGGAAGTCGGAATCGTCGAAAAACTGCCGCAACAGCTCCCCTCCATGCCGAACAGAGCCAACTCTGCTCTATCTGGCCTAAAACAAGGTATTAAATGCACAGTCTAAATCCCAATGGAGGCAGGTGTCACATTTAAACCTTAAATGCGACCGACATGCCTGTCTCCAATCGAAAACCTACGTCCAAAAGGCGATTCCAAGAATGCGACGTAGGAACCTATCGCGTCACTAAATCACGACATACCAACCCGACACATTCAAAACAACAACACCCAATCGATCTAGAAATTGATATGAAGAGTGCGACCACAGAAGCCGTTGCGTTCAAAACGTGACGACATACCCGTCGCCTTCTTCACTAGAAAATATGTGGGTCATATGGGCCCGGATTTACAGCCCACAACACCCACACAAGGCACGAAGGCCCCAACCAAGGCTCTATGAACACACATTGGCCAAGAGCACCACACCATAACCATTAAACTCGGATCTGGATGGTCATGACGTTACACGAAGTGACTTCGTCATATCCGAAGCTTAGCTTCATATATGACAAAGTTCCACTTCGTTATATCCGAAGTCTATCTTTGTATATGACGAAGTTACACTTCGTCTAACAAAGACCAATATGGAACATCTGAAGTCATAGTGTAAAATATATTATTATCGGCTAAAGTGATTTCTTCATATATGAAGCTTAGCTTCGTATATGACGAAGATTCACTTCATCTGATAATGAACAAATTAGTGCATTCGAAGTTAGTGTTGAATTTAGTCTTAATCGGTCGAAGTGACTTTGTCATATCCGAAGCTTAGCTTCGTATATGACAAAGTTCCACTTTGTCATATCTGAAGACCAACTTCGTATATGATGAAGTTACATTTTGACTGGCACAGACCAAAACTGTACATCTGATGTCTGTGCTTTGGCTGACTATGACCAAAAGTGAACATCCGATGTTCATTTAAGCGTGATTTCAATATGGCCAGTGTGTAGTAACCTTGATTTTTAAAATTCAAATAAATAAAAATCTTTAATTAAATAAATATGAATAAATAGAATTAAATTAGATTAAAGAGAGAATAATTGAAGTAAAAGGGAATTAAATCAAAGCCCATTAAGCTAAATTAGCAATGGGTTGTACTATTGGTCCAAACATAAAAGAATGGGCCCAAATGTGAAGAGCCCATCATGGGATGGGAGATAATTAGGCTAATTTTATACCTAATTAATTAATAAATTAAAAGGGGTTATGATAAGCATGGAACATCCTAACCCTTGGCCACGAAATTGGACTTCTTCCCTATCCTATTAGGTAGATAATGGCAAGGAAATAGAGAGATAATTGTGGAATTTTGGAGTTTGAAGAGGAGAAGAGAGTTTTAATGTGTTAGGACTCTATTAGCAAGTTAAACACCCCAATTCGGCCCTATCAACCCCATAGTTCGTGGCTGGAGCTCTGGGAGACGAAGGAGAAAGGCGGTGGATGAAGGAGCAAGGAGGAGAAGGAGTTGGAGCAAGGGATTTCATCTTCTCCATGTCACAAAACCCTAGGATTTCCTAAACGCGTGAAAGGTAGGCAATCTCTCAAGCTCAAATCGTGTAAAAATTACCCTAGTTAGTCTTCATGATCCCCTTTGAAAACCCTCTAATTTTGCTCTATTTCGTTCTTCCATGGGGGCGAATTAAATGCCAAAACTTCTATTTACATGTTGTGCCCAAACCATCATGTTTGTGTTCAAACCTCGTTTGTACATGATACCATGTCCTGAAATAATTCTCATAAATACTACATGATCCTAGCTTTCAAACGCCTCTAGATTCCCTAATTTTCATCATGTATCCATCGCTAATTAATTCATTGATCTTTGACTATGCATGTTTAGGTTAATGAAAAGTAACCTAGTCAAAGCATGCCCTATGCATGATTATTTTCTAATTAATCATTACCAGTGATAGACTACTAAGTCCTCTTTCGATTAAAGCTAGTTTCAAGATTTTTAGATCACTGTGTGATTTTATATATATTTTTGAAGTACCTTGTAGCATGATTGGGAGGGAAGGACCGAACTCTAAAAGGGTAAAACCCCTTTTCTGGGTCGGGCCGCACCTCTGAAGTTGCGACAGCCCGACCCGTCGCGACCTCGAAGGGGTCGCGGTCAGCCAGACCGTCGCAATATGAACGCGATGGCTTCTCACCCTCGAACCGGGCCAGGCTGGCCGGTTCGCCTGTCACGCCAGGCCGCCCCGTCGCGACCTGGAGTCCCGACGGGCACCCCCGTCGCGTTCTCAGAAAAATAGCCAGAACCTGAAATTTCATATATATTCTTGCTCTAATTGCTATTTAGCCATTGTTTAGCCTCAATTAAACACTATTATGAATAATTCGATCTGAATAATTATTAATGGGCAATAATTATATAAATCTAATTAATTTAAAAGCTATGTGCACAATCCTTTATGCTCTCTTGATTTCTTACACTTACACACACTAAACAATCATGTTTGCCATTAAATCCTATTAAATTATGCAATAATGTATCTAGTAATTTAGTAAAATTAATTACTAAATTTCCCTATTTTAAATAATTACACTTATCTTCATTTTACTCGCGTGTTTTATACATTGTTACCGTTTTCCCTTTTTCTTCGAGCACTCGAGGCACGACGGACCAGTTTCTAGACACTTTCTCTTGGCATGGACCACCTCTCCATCGGGAAGACTCCTGATTGGACCAGAGAATCCTTGTCAAGGCCTCCACAAGTCTTCTTGGCTTAGGCGCACGTCCTTAGTCGATGAACTGGTTGTACCCTAAAACCCATTACACCCCTAGGGATCAGTACGATCCAAACGGCCTTAGTGTGTCACTCTTATCTTGTGATCACGTCGGACCATTTAGCATGTGTTCATAGGATGGCTAGTGGGTAGTGTTGACTTCTACCAGACTGCTGGCACCCGACTTAGTGCTGTGCAACTGTTACTATCGTGGTTTAATATTGTTTTACGATTGTACCCCTATCTCATCTACTATCTTGTTACTCTCGTCTGTTCACTTTCACTCTACACTCTCATCTATTTCGTGTATTATTCTCATCTATTCTTGGTACTCTACTTGGCCATTAATTGATTGTCTAAGATAACAAACATGACTATGCTAAGCAACATTATAAGGGCCCAATCTGGTCCTTGGGAGGAGCACCTGAAAGGCTATAACTCGCGGGGGTCTAATGATCTGGGTGATGACATACACCTAACGCATGACACTCAAGATTTAATCTATGACAATCAATCAATCATTTGTTTGTTACTTGAACTCGGTGTTGAAAGAATACTAACCCATACTTGCTATCGTGACTAGTTTACTTGCTATCTCGTGATATGGCCAATTCTTGTGATGTTATACTCTCGTGATTGTGCTATACTTCGCGTTGTCTTGTTGCGTTGTTCTCTTGACTATACATGACTACTTGTCCTAGTATCCTGCCTCTATAAGACATTAAACACTTTAAGCATGCTTGTTCTCATGAGATATTAAGTCCTACTGGGTGTTATTCACTCATCCTACATATCTATTTCATGTGTTTTAGGTGAGTCAGACGGTGACTACACTCACGAGGAGGGGAACGAGGACGATGTCCAAGAGTGACCCGTTTCAGCAACCGCTTGCATAATAGATAGTTAGTATAGTTATGAGTCATTTAGTCTTTATGTATTAGTTTGAATTCAAATAAAGTACTTTGGGCCCTAGTTATGGCTCTGATCAGTTGATGTAATAGTTAGGTCAGGGTGTTTGATGGATTATTAATGAAATTGGAGATTATTTGATATTATTTCCAATTGTGCAATGGTTTGTCGTTATTCTCGCTCTGTACTATTTAATAACTATAATTTCGCTCCGATATTCTGCATCGGGACGTTACACAGTCTATCTATGAACTGTAAATATGAATCAAATGAATTGTAGCAAGAGAGCACTGATGTTCATCAACAACCAAATGATATTATGATTTATGTCAGTATCAAAACAAATCAAATCAATCATCATTTTTATGTCAACATCAAAACAAGATTAGGATTATGGTTATTCACATAACCATAACTCAACACCATATCCTCCAACAAGGTGATCATCAGCTTTGAGAAGCATAGCGAATCAGCTCCCATAACCATTATTGATATGAAGGCCCACCAAGATCAGAATGGAAACACTTGGAGCTGAGACATCCTTGACTGTCGGGTCTGGAGTAGAGGGAGGATGGAGTCAAAGTAAATGTGCCATGACCCTATCTCAACCCCCTGGCCTGACGTATGCTAAGGGTGTAACCAATGTCACCCTAGTTGAGCACGAGTTCCCACTATGCTCTAGCCGACGCTATCAGCACCTAGAACCCTCCTTTCACGTTCCTAATATAGTGCCATCGCCATCTAAAACTCCATGATCTTCTAAGTAAAGAACATGCAAAAGGTCATGGATAGAGTTGCTAGAGAAGGAAGCTCTAACAACAAAGGCAGCCTTGTTTGAGAGGACTTGATCTTCAAAGGAGCAATGCATCCCTCACATAGCCATAGAAGCCATGGCTCAAGAGCCACCGTACAAGATGAAAGATTAGTGGTTGCTTCAATCATTTCGTTTAAGGTCGCCCCTTGATGACTGGCACCCTGATCAGCCATGAAGGATGAGAAGATAGAGGAAGAAAAGATGGGAGCTTGTGAGCCATAGGCAGATTCACCTAGACAAGGCCGCCGACGAGGAAGGGAAAGCCAGAACGAGAGCACCAAAGTCACCTAAGGAAGACACCTGTGCGGAAGACAAAGAAAGAAGCCGATGATGGAAGAAACACCAATAGCTATTGCAGCAAGCAGACAAAGTAACCCTTCTGCAGGGATATGCAAAGGTGAAAATCCAAAGGGAATTATAGATTCTAGAAACTCCCACCTCCTCAAAAGTTGAAGCATCCACATTGGCTCTGAGGAGATGTGAAGATCGTGGCAAAGGATACGCAAGTATAGCACAACCCCATGAGGAAGATGGAGATCATAGAACCATCTACGTGGCAGAATCATGAGGTTTTTGCAGCAAGCGGTGTGGCAATAGAGAGCCCATAGTACTCAAGCATATCGGCAATGGTGTCTCCCGATGCCCAACACCTCTTGTGACCCATGAAGCGACGTGCCAGCATGGTACATGCCATTGAGTGGCTCATTAACAAAGAGACCTACTCACCACTCCTCTTCTCATAATTAATCCTCAAGTTAAGACCCAATTAACTTGGGAGTGGGGCAAGTGGAGAGAGGGAATCTCAATCCTCTAACCCAAACTGTAAGGCCCAATAAGCTAACTCGACCCATTAGGCAGTAATCCAATTATCAAATGGGCACGCCCAACAAAAGCCTAATAGGGCCCCGTTTGATGAAAACTCGATTATCAAACCAAAGCCCATAAAGCCGCAACGAGCACACTAGTATGTAACAAACCTAAGTGCATAATTAACTCGTAAGACACACAAACACATTCTAGCTTACACCATTAAGCTACAATTTACACAAATAGAGATACAGGGGTTTCTACCTTTTGCTTTTAAACTTTTGTCACTGAAAAATTATACAGGTTCCTAGTTGGTTCCAACTTCTACCTTTTGCTTTTAAACTTTTGTCATTGGAAAATTATACAGATTCCTAGTTGGTTCCAACTCCCTTCCCGTATGTGCTGCTTATAGCTCTCTCTCTCTCTCTCTCTCTCTCTCTGTAACGGACCGGGGTATTTATGCCCATTAAGGCTCCATATCCAGATCTGCCTCCCGCGAACGGACCGAAGTCTCGCAAGGGATATCTCACACACGTGTCCAGTAAGAGTATAAAAGACAAACCACAAGAATATAAGACACAAGAAAGTACATGTGCTCATATCTATTCACAAATTTGTACAACTGTCCCATTACATTAATACATGTCCAATTAAAAGATTACAACTACCTGAGGCATACCCGAGGGAGCACAAGCTCACACAACACTAACTACTAAACAACTGCTGGTGGTACAAGTCTGTCACAACACCGCTGCAAGCCAAACACACGGCAAGCCCTGAAAAGAACTGTAGGGGAGTGAGCCTCAACAAGTCACTGGCTCAGTAGGGGCTACCCAAAACAACACTGTAACCACAGACACCTCGACCCCAATGGGTCTCACTGGCAACAACAATAGCCAAACCATTTCATGCTCACATCATTACAATAAATAACAATTAAACATGCTTATGATAATAAACATAATGTCCTAAGAAGAAAATTAGGACTACAGGACTAACATAAAATCATTAGTTAGCCCAACTACTAAAGTGCCTAAACCACAGTCTCACTGGCACACTACCACGACAACTGGTTGCCTAAACTAAAAGCCATACAGGCAAAGTACTGCCCAGACTACAAGCTTCATAGGCAAACCTTAAACATTTGAGTAATAGGACTGGGAGTTGGTCCTTTATACCCCAAACCACACTACATCAGAAACTACACACAAGGTAACGGAACTGGCTATCATGAAGCCAATCATAACACACTAAAACTATAATTAGAATCATACCCAAGAAGAGTAAAACTCAACAAGTGGAAGGTCTCACACGGCCTCCACGGAACATAGCTTAACTAAACCACAATATGCCTAGGCCATAAGCCTCATCGGCAAATTACCCACAAAGGTAACATAATTAATAATCACAAACTAATCCACAATAAATTATAAACAAAGATCTACCTAAAATAGTTAGAATACAACAAGTGGCAGGTCAAACCACAAGACCTCCTCAACACACAAGTATCCGGAAAGGTTAGTACATAATGTACCACCACAAAACTACAAAGTAACCTACGAAGGAAATAGGTACCTGCTACTCTGAGGTACCACAACACAAACACCCGAACAAGGGTATAAGTAGGTGATAAACACCACACTGAACCACGATAATATTGTGCCCTCACTTAGACACAACATTATAAGTGAAACCTTAATCGACGAGTCACACAAACCACAACTCAGTCACAGCTGTGCCAACACCAGGGCACACCTCGAACTGGTCAAACTTCGACCACGAGTCACAAACTCACAAACTACGACAAGTAGCAAAGCACCAGCCGGAAGGAAACGATGCCACCACACGGGAACGGACTACTAGCTGATCAGGCCAATATCCAACCCAGACAACACAACACAAGAACTACCCTCAGCCTCGCAGTCACGGACAAAAGGTCCAACTGCCGCTCCACTAGGAAGAAGTCAAACAACTGTGGAGACCAACCAACACCACACCTGCAGACACACAACTGCAGGCCCATGCCTGGCACCTCTAGAGTCTCTGGTCGGAGCACTCTAAAGTGAGGCACTGGAAAACAGAACTAACTGGGGACCAGTGTCGACTACTGGTGTCCGTACCCCCAACTACGAGCGCGCTACAAGCGACAAAAGAACAAACTCTGGGAAGTCGCTGCCCCACTGCCGTCTTTCCCTCAGCCGGACGTACAACTCAAACTCAGGAGTGAGGGTGTCCAAGAAGACGACACAGACCTCAACGGTACAACGCAAGTACCGGGACAAAACCCCGAGCACACAAACACACGTGCCTGGCTCACAAAGAACCTGGGGTACCCGACTAGAGAGGCATTCCGGAATAGGCGCCGGACCACCACACTCGGCTAGCACAAACCACGATACTTACACATATAACCTTTACTTATAATTCACAATATACAAGTGTTAGGATTAGCTTAACATCGGTCACCGTGTGACCCCAAAGCTATCCCACACCAACACATACCTGAATCACTAACTTGCCTACCATTGATCATCTCATGACCACCGTGGCAACACACACCACTTACTTCATAAATCCATATAATATTATTTGAAAGACAACAACGGACCAGGGCTAGGTCGGTATGGACCTTCACTGCCCAAACACCACAAAGTCATGGCTAGGCTCACACAGGAACCTCACTGCCCAGTTACTATGATAAATCATAAGAATTACATTACAACAAAGTGTGTAGTAAACACACACTCAAACCACGTAGACAATACGTGTATATTACACCCTGGATGGTGTACCACACGTCTTCCACGTAAATCACATATCCAACACATGGACAACGCACTCCAAGAGTGCCACGGGTGCCAACGCACCACACATACCACGTAAAGCGATTACGTACATCACACATTATTCATGTAAAACTTTCCCATTACATGAGCAGTATAGAGCATACCAAGTGCACTGGCTCACACCGGTCATCGCCATGCACACACAATCACACATTATTCATAACCAGGAAAACTACGTAAACAACACTGCATGGATACATGCACAGGTTGGCGGCAACATCGACTGCCGCTTGAAGGAAATAAACGGCAAGCGATCTAGCCGTCTATATCCCGGCTGGTGAGCTTGGCGACAAGAGATCTTGACGCCAAGTTCTCCGGCCTAAAACCCTGCAGAAACCCTAATCCAGCTCTACAGGTTTTCCAACCGTTTAAACTACAGAAAAACATATAAAAGCGGTTCCTTTAACATACCAGAACCCGAAACAACTCATTACAACATGCTTCATTCACTAAATTACTCAAACCACCCATTAACCCCACATGGTGCAACTTAATCCGAAAATACAATAAAAAATGCTGGTTCAAGTAATTAAGTCGTGTTTTAATGTTTCTAACAAGTTAACAGGGCTCGACCCCTACCTCAGAAACGCAATTAAACTCCCAAAGAACCTCGAATCACGCCGAAACCCGAGAAATGTCCCACGAACACCGCGCTCCAATCCGTCATTCCCCGCCCGATCTGCTGCTACCACGCGCACTACGGCCTTCCCACGAGCTCCCGCCGACCGTCAGAACTCGCGAAGAAGCTCAAGGGTGAAGGTGGGGGAGAGGAAGGGAGAAGGAGGAGAAAGAACAGAGCTCGGGTCTGCCATAAAAACACAGGCATGTCAGGTTAACGTCAACCCTTGGGCCGTTTAACCAGACCGCCACAACTAGACGTCCACAAGGCTTGACGCCAAGTTCAACAGTCGACATGCTCATCAATGGACGCCAACACACTGCTGGTGTCCAGCAAGCTGAACACCAATACGGACCCAAACCAAACCCGGTAAGGATCTAGTAAGAAACACACAACACTAATGGGCCTCACATTGGCCACCAGACCCGCTAAACCTGGATCCACGGGGATCCGAAAAACGCGCGATGTTACACTCTCTCTCTCTCTCTCAACCCTCTCTCCCGCAACTCTCTATCCCTCTATCTCTCCAAAAACCCTCATCTCCTACGTCGGAGCAACCTCCGTTGCTTGAAGATCTCTTTAACCGCCTCTTTAACTCACCTTTCTGACAAATATTCTTCATTAGAACCGGACATTTTAGATAAATAATTATTAAAATATTATTTAAAAAAATCTCATATATTATTTTTTAAATAATTATTAAGTAATGAAAAAAGAATTAGAGCTGTTGCAAAGTTGTTTGGATGTACCCCATAAATATCATTGGGGCCACTTTCTTTCATTGATCGATAGCTGATTCTTGTATAAGAAAAACATAACTTTTACTATCCTCCTTCAATATTTATGAGTAGACTATTTTAGGATAAAAAAAGCTATTCATGTTATCTCTGATAATGTTTCACAGTTAGATCTGACATGATTGCATGTTTGGGCCTGTTAATCAGAATTTAATTGGCTAAATAACACCTGCTTAAGGTTTGTTTCTAAGCAGCTGAATAAAATTGTGTAAGTACTACCTTTATCGTAGGATGAAGTACCTAATTAGCTGGTTTGGTAAGTCGGTCTTTTAGGATTGACTTTTTTTTTGTAACAAGAAAATCTCGTCCCGTGTGGTTTTGTGGGCTCAGGGATTGATGTTCGTCAACTTCAAGATCAGAACTTTGATGACCAAACTGTCCCCATAATAAATATTTCCATTTATTTATATATTAATTTTGATGATTAACAAAATAACACTAATAGATTTCTTGAGCCTTGAGAACAGGAAGCAAAAGAAAATGAAAGATCAAGACAATCTGGTAAGTCCCATCATTTCTATCTAAGTCCCTGTAACGACTTCTTTGAAAGCAGAACGACTTCCTCTTTGACCGGAACACTCGAATCGTTACCGTAACGATTTCTTTAGAACTCGCAACGACTCTCTAGCCGTAACGACTTCTTTAGACCTCGTAACGATTTCTTTAGAACTCGCAACGACTCTCTAGCCGTAACGACTTCTTTAGACCTCGTAACGATTTCTTTAGAACTCGCAACGACTCTCTAGCCGTAACGACTTCTTTAGACCTCGTAACGATTTCTTTAGAACTCGCAACGACTCTCTAGCCGTAACGACTTCTTTAGAGCTCGTAACGATTTCTTTAGAACTCGCAACGACTCTCTAGCCGTAACGACTTCTTTAGACCTCGTAACGATTCTTTAGAACGCGCAACGACTTCTTTGTTAGTCATAACGATTTCGCGCAACGACTTCTTTATTAGTCATAACGATTTCGCGCAACGACTTCTTTGTCAGTCATAACGATTTCGCGCAACGACTTCTTTATTAGTCATAACGATTTCGCGCAACGACTTCTTTATTAGTCATAACGATTTCGCGCAACGACTTCTTTATTAGTCATAACGATTTCGCGCAACGACTTCTTTATTAGTCATAAAGATTTCTTGCAACGATTTCTTTAGAGCTCACAACGACTTGCCTTAATTCATAACGATTTCATAAGTTATGAAGTCAGCAAGATTCTTTATCGAATTTCTTGATGCATCAGTATAATGCTTTTTAATAGCGTTGAAAAGTCAAAGTCATATCTTGTCCGTTGACTGCTATGCATTAAATGCTCTCCGATCGTATCTCCCATGCATGCAGACAATATCTTCCATTTCTATGCTACTCTGTCTACGTACTTTTCTTGGACAGAAAGGAGCTTTGCTATATACTGCAATATCTGTTCCATTCAACTAATAATAGACAGCAGCCTAGCTGTCTTCTATTTATTGATGATATGCTTACAGATATCTGACAAGACTCATCTGGACAACGTTGGACACAAGATACAAAGTTCTATGACATCTCTTTGGCGTGTACACCAGGATAAAAGACTGACGATCAGAAGCTTCCTCAGTAACCAGTCTAACGTACACAAGGATAAGAGACAACGGGCACTTCAACGTTCGAATTTGAATCAGCAGCTTAAATAGAAGACTCAAGACGAAAAGAAGGGCAACTGATTTGAGCAACATCGCTTGATTTTAGAAGAAGAAAGGAATCCATCTCTCTCAATCTTTAGAACTTTGAAGAAGAGCGAAGCCTCCACTCAAACCTGGTTCTAAGCTCTTAGCTCTCTGTGCTCAAAGGAGTCCTCTCATTTGTAAGAGCCTGTGTGGTCCTTGGAGAGAAAAACCTTGTTAAATCTCTTTCTCTCTCGGGGCTTAGGAGCTTCAGGTTGTAGCTGGTCAAGCTAGAATCTGAAGCCTGTTTTCACAACCTTTTTCTGATTAGTGTGTGTTCCCTTCTGGCGAAGGAAGACCTGGTGGTATCCAGGGTGGTTGTTGTTCCCTTCTGGACGAAGGAAGACCTGGTGGTATCCAGGGTGGTTGTTGTACCCTTCAGGTTGAAGGAAGACCAGTTGAGGCTGGGTGTAAGGATCCTTAAGGGGGATTGTACCCTTGGTAGTAAAATCCTGAGGTATTGCTCAGGGACTGGACGTAGGTCTCCTGTGGAGAGGAGTTCCGAACCAGGATAAAAATCCTGTGTCTTGTGGTTGTGTTTTGGTGTGATTGTTGTCTTGTTTGCTCTAACTCTAACCTTGTTATTAAGTTGTGCAATCTTTTCAGTAAACAGGTTTTAATCAAACATCGAAGTTTTAATAACCCATTCACCCCCCCTCTGGGCTAGCTAGCTGGGCAACAAGTGGTATCAGAGCCCGTCTCTTCGACAAAGAAGAAGATCAACGATCTGAAGAGCAAAGATCAATGGCAGCCCAAAGTCACTTCGAAGGTCAGTCTGTCAACAGACCTCCCTTGTTCGATGGTGAAGATTATACGTATTGGAAGACCAGGATGGAATACTTTCTACAAGGCCACGATTATCAAATCTGGTCAATAGTGGAAGAAGGTGATCTGGTCGTCACAAATGAGAAAGCACAATGGACAGATGAAGATAGAAAGAAAATCTCTTTGAACTGTAAAGCTAAGAGCATTCTATGTTGTGCTCTAAGCAAGAAAGAGTTCAACAGAGTTTCAGCATGCAAATCATCCATGGAAATGTGGGAAAAGTTAAAGATCACATATGAAGGTACAGACAAAGTAAAGGAGACAAGAATCGACATTCTTGTCACTCAGTATGAAAGATTTCAAATGCAAACAGGTGAGTCTATTACCCAAATGTTTAGTAGATTCACTGACATTACTAATGGCCTAGCAAGTCTAGGAAAGTCATATGAAAATGCAGATATGGTAAGGAAGATTCTCAGATCCCTGCCATCTTCATGGACGGCAAAGGTCACAGCTATCGAAGAAGCTAATGATCTTAAGAAAATGTCAGTAGAAAAACTCATTGGGTCTCTCATGGCCCATGAAATAAACATGGAAAGACTAGGAGAACCCTCCAGTAGAAAGAAGCAGTCAAATGCGCTCAAAGCTAATGGGGACTCATCAGAAGAATCCTTAGATAACAGTGAAGATAGCAAAGATAGTGATGATGAAGAAGCCATGCTCTCAAGAAGATTGCAGAGAATCTTGGCAAAGAAGAAGAAGTTCCAGTCTGGTAGGAGGTACTTCAAGAAAAACAAAGATCTCAAAAGACCAGATGGAAAAGATCAGAAGAGAAATGAGCCACTTTGCTATGAATGTAAGAAACCTGGACATATCAAGGCAGACTGTCCAATGTTAAAGAAAAATGATCACAAGAAGAAGGACAGCTCCAAGAAGTTCAGAAGATTCAAAAAGAAAGCCATGGCAGCTGCATGGGACAACAGCAGCGACTCAGATAGTGAGTCAAGCTCGAGCAGTGAAGGTGAAGAAGCCAACTTGGCTCTCATGGCGAATACCGAGGATAAGGTAACATCTGATTCTTCTTTCGATTCCTGTAATGACTCAGATTCGGATAATTTGGAAAGTGCATTTAATGAACTCTACAATAAGTATAAAGAAGTGTGTAAACTACTTAAGCTAAGCAAGAAAAATATCACATGTCTCGAAAATACCAACTCAGATTTAAAATCTGAAAACGAAGAACTAGAAAAACAAATAGTTGAGCTTAAGAGAAGAAATGAACTATTATGTGAAAATTTAAAAGACAAGAACAGAAAAATCACTGACCTAGAAAAACAGGAAAACTCAGATGATCTAAGAAAAACTGTAAATGAATTAAAAGAAGAAAACAATACACTAGCAAGCACCCTAGAAAAATTTACCAATGGTAAAAACTCTTTAATATTAAAAGGTGCTAGGAGATCGGGTAAAAAGAAAAATGGACTAGGATATACACCCCCAGATAATGAAGAAACCATAATATACCCTAAAACATATCCTACACCAAAATTTGTACCCGAACAAGATGTAGCATACAAAGCTGATTTCAAATACATAGAAAAAGTAACTAAGTTATCCTGCTGCAGTCACTGCAACAAGTTAGGACACATTAAATGACATGCCCAACAAGACATAAAAAATGGATATTAAAAGGTAAAGTTGATGATACTAACCAATCAGGACCCAAAGAGAATTTGGGTACCTAAAG
The DNA here is from genome assembly GCA_014218235.1 of Colocasia esculenta. NCBI lineage: Eukaryota > Viridiplantae > Streptophyta > Magnoliopsida > Alismatales > Araceae > Colocasia > Colocasia esculenta. Next base: position 91,191,796 of record CM024760.1, read on the forward strand.
CTTGATGTTCTCATTTCAGGTTAACCATCGAGCATCCAAATGGTATTTGGATAGTGGGTGCTCAAGGCATATGTCAGGCAACAAGAAGATTTTGTTGATCTCCAAGCTGAAGAAGGTACAGTCACCTATGGAGATAATGGAAAAGGGACTGTGATAGGAAGCGGGTCTGTGAACATCAAAGGAAAATCAGTCATAAAGGATGTAATGCTGGTCAAAGGTTAAAGCACAATCTCATCAGCATCAGCCAGTTGTGTGACAAAGGCCATCAAATTCAGTTTCAAGAATCAAAATGCAGTATCTTAAAAGATGGTGAAGTCATATTTGAAGCCTACAGAGAAAGAAATTTGTATGTTCTATATCTCGATGAACTCAAGGATCAAGATGTGTGTTTGGCAGCTAGCAAAGATAAATCAACTGAGTTGTGGCACAGAAGATTGGGCCACTGCAGCCTGGATGGGCTGAACAAGCTCAGAAAAAGAAAACTAGTTGAAGGACTGCCAAAGGTGAATTTCAGATTGGATAGCATTTGCAGACCTTGTGCAAGAGGAAAGCACACCAAGAGCTCCTTCAAATCAAAGACTGTAGTAACCACCTCAAAGCCCTTAGAACTACTTCACATGGATTTATTTGGGCCAATGAGGACTACCAGTTTGGGAGGAAAGAATTTGGATTTGTAATAGTTGATGATTATTCAAGATTCACTTGGGTATCCTTTTTAGAGCACAAAGATGACACATTTGAGAATTTTGTCAGCTTCAGTAAGAAAGTTCAGAAAGATCAGAAATTCTCAATTATCTCTATTCGATCAGATCATGGTGGTGAGTTTCAGAATGAAAAGTTTCGAAGTTCTGTGATGATCAAGGAATTGAGCACAACTTCTCAGCTCCAAGGACACCTCAACAGAATGGAATTGCTGAGAGGAAAAACAGAACTCTTTTGGATATGGCAAGATCAATGTTATCAGAATATGATCTGCCAAGATATTTCTGGGCCGAAGCTATCAACACTGCATGTTATATCATAAATAGAGTGATGATCAGGCCAATTCTGAAAAAGACTGCTTATGAACTCTACAAAGAAAAGAAGCCAAAGATTAGCCATTTCAGAATATTTGGATGTCCTTGCTTCATCCATAACAATGGAAAAAGGGACATTGGTAAGTTGGATGCCAAATCAGATGAAGGCATTTTCATGGGGTATTCCTCTAAACCTAAAGGTTATAGAGTTTTCAATAAACGTTCCTTATTAATTGAACAATCAGTACATGTTATTTTTGATGAATCTAACCCTTCCTTGAAAAAGGAAGAAATTAGTGACATTGATGATGCAGATGTCTTGTCCGAAAAATTAAAGAAAACTTCAATTAAGGACAAAGAGGATCCAACTCTGGAAGAACTGCAGCAAACAGAAATCCAACATAAAGATCTTCCAAAGGAATGGAGACATCAGAAAGATCACCCTCCTGAAAACATCATTGGTGATCCATCTGTAGGGGTAAGAACTAGAGGTAATGTAATTCCATGCGACTATTTAGCATTTGTTTCTCAAGTAGAGCCTAAGACAGTCAATGAAGCGTTATCTGATGAATCTTGGATACTAGCCATGCAAGATGAACTAAATCAGTTCAAGAGAAACCAAGTATGGTCACTTGTTCCTAGACCATCCAATCATTCAGTTATTGGCACCAAATGGGTGTTCAGAAATAAACTGGATGAGTCTGGAATAATCTTAAGGAACAAAGCCAGATTGGTGGCTCAAGGCTACTCCCAAGAGGAAGGCATAGATTTCGATGAAACTTATGCACCTGTAGCTAGACTTGAGGCCATTAGGATTTTACTTGCTTATGCATCCGCACTTGATTTAAAACTTTTTCAAATGGATGTCAAATCAGCCTTTTTAAATGGTTTCATCAAGGAGGAAGTTTATGTTGAACAACCTCCAGGTTTTGACGACTCTGAATTTCCAAATCATGTATTTAAACTACATAAGGCCTTATATGGTCTAAAGCAAGCTCCTAGAGCCTGGTATGAAAGGCTCAGTAATTTCTATTAAATCATGGTTTCACTAGAGGTAAAGTAGATAGTACATTATTTATAAAATCTAAAGTTAAACATATACTTCTTGTACAAATCTATGTGGATGATATTATTTTTGGATCTACTGATGAATCTCTTTGCAAGTACTTTGAAAAGCTTATGCAGGGAGAATTCGAAATGAGCTTGATGGGGGAGTTAAGCTACTTCCTTGGATTGCAAATTAAGCAAGGGAAGGATGGCACTCATATCTGTCAAGCAAAGTATACCAAAGAGCTGTTGAAGAAATTTGGATTTGAAGATGCAAAGCCATTATCAACTCCAATGAGCACATCAACCAGAATGGACAGTGATCAAAAAGGTAAAAGGGTAGATCAAAAGAATTATCGAGGTATGATAGGATCATTACTTTACTTAACTGCCAGTAGACCAGACATTCTGTTCAGTGTATGCATGTGTGCTAGATATCAGGCAGACCCTAGAGAGTCTCACTTAATCTCTGTAAAAAGAATATTTAGATACTTAGCTAGAACTCATGATTTAGGTCTCTGGTATCCTAGATCTTGTGAGATAAATCTAATAGGATATTCAGATGCTGATTATGCTGGTTGCAAAGTAGATAGAAAAAGCACCAGTGGATGTTGTCAGTTTCTTGCAGGATGCTTAATATCATGGACATCCAAGAAACAAAATTCAGTAGCTCTATCAACAGCTGAGGCGGAATATGTTGCTGCTGGAAGTTGCTGTACACAACTTCTTTGGATAAAGCAACAACTTGAAGATTTCGGCATTCACATCAAATCAATTCCTCTATTGTGTGATAATACTAGTGCCATCAACCTCACCAAAAATCCAGTTCAACACTCAAGGACGAAACACATTGAGGTAAGATATCATTTTATTCGAGACCATGTAGCTAGTGGTAATTTAGAAATTTCGTTTATAGATACAAATGGTCAATTGGCAGATATCTTCACAAAAGCCCTACCTGAAGAGAGATTTACATCTCTTAGAAGGGAACTAGGGATGTGCAATTTGTGAAAGAATTTCTGTGATTTTATTGACATATAAATTTTTCAGATTAAATGAAAAGTTCTCTCTCCGTTAAAGTTAAGCAAAACTCTGGTTATCTATATGCTTTGACCGCTTCTGTGTAGAAAGTTATTTGACTTGTCAAACCTTTTTGTCGCTTTCTACCTTTGCCGCCGTTTGGCGCTCCCGTCATTAAAGTAATATTAATTATCCAAACCGCTTTGAGATCGATTCGCCTTCCACCTTTACCCTTTTTATTCTCTATCTGTTCACCCAAAGCTGATGCCCTAACGATTTTGGGATCGTCTCTCTGCAACTTTCGAAGCCTTCTTCTCTTCCCGCGAAGAACTCCTTCGAAAACTTCCGTCCCTTCCATCATCCTCCCTTCCAGAATCTTTTCTTCTCTGCACCCATGGCCGCTCCGTTGATCTCCGGAAGTGTTGGGGGCTACAGTGCTGAGTATTTATCCCCTAGGGAGCAAGAAAGATTTACTTTTGTGAAGACAAAGATTTGCGGAAATAAGGCAGTGGATGTTCAGAATCTTGAGAAGAGTGGCATGGCCAGGCTGTTGATACTCTAAGAAGATCGCAGTGGATGGATGTGGTCACCTTCAGTGAAGTAAGCTACCCGATCTGGTAAAAGCCTTCTACGTCTGTCTGAAGTCTGAAGCAGATGGATCCCTTGTTTCCTCTGTCAAGGGTATCCAAATCAGAATAACCCCTGAGTTGTTGCGTGATCTGTTTGGAGTAAAGACCTCCGGATTTAGTGGCATTCACTCTGTGAATGATGAAGTCAAAGGTCTCGGGATTATCGGTCCAGGATTCAAGTTGAAGGATGGGAAGCTTGATATCAATCAGATGTCCGCGTTCAACCGGTTGCTGCACTTTATAGTCTGCCAAATCTTAGTTCCCCGTAGTGCTACCTTTTCTTCATGCACTAGGGCAGATTCGGACATAATGTTCTGGGCAATCCAGAACAAAGAGATAAACCTGGCCGCCGTGATAACTGAGCGAATGATGGTTGCACATGCTCAGATATGGGAAACAAAGAGCAAGTTGAATGTTTCCCTTCCGTATGCCCACCTTCTGACCAAGATTTTCAAGCATTTGGAGTAGATCTGTCAGGGGCGGTAGCTGAAAAGATGGGCCAGTCTATAAGGTCCAGAAACCTGAAGAAAAGTGGTTTTTCAGTGCAAGAAGGAGTTTGGTCGAAATCCTCTGTGGCTGAAGGAGAAGCAGTCATTGCAGATATTCCAGACGCAGTAGAAGCAGAGCAAGCAGCAGCAAGTAGACCTGATGAAGAAGTTATGGCAGCAGGCCATACTGAAGAATTTGTTGCAGATGTTGAGGTACAAGCAGGTACTCAACAAGATGTTGTCTTGGAAGAAGCTCCTGCTCAGGGGGAGCAAGAAAGCACTGAAGTCCCTGCTCCCATTCAGGGGGAGCTTGCTGAGAATGAAAGGCCAGAGACTGAAGCCGTTTCTGAGAAAGCTGCACCTGCTCAGGCCACTCCAGCTCCAGCCTTGGTTGATGCTAGTGAAGGCCCAAGTGCTGCTATAAATCTTGAGGAACCTGCCTCTCAGCCAGGAAAGCAGAAAAGGGCTGTTCACAGGAGGTCAAGGAAGGGCCATAGAAAAGTCAAGTTGAAGCATGTTATGGCTTTGTTAAAAGCTCAGGGAGAGATGTTGGCATCAGTTCAGTCTGGTATTCAAGGACTCGTTTCAAATCAAGAGTCAACCTCCTCAGATGTATCCTCAATAAGAAATGCAATGAGGTATTTCAATAAGGAAATGTCTGATATGAAGAAGTTGCTGGCTAGTATTTCAAAATCTAGTGGTGTCCCTCCTGCACCTACTCAGAGCAGTCCAGCTGAAGTTCCTAGGCCACCAGGGCCTCAAGCTGAAGTTCCTAGGCCACCAGGGCCTCAAGCTGAAGTTCCTAGGCCACCAGGGCCTCCAGCAGAAGTCTCAGGGCCGCCTGCTCAGGAGTCAGGGCCATCAGGGCCATCTGTTGTAAGGTCAGCCGGACCAGTGGCAGCCTCAGGGTCTTCAGGACCCTCCCTGCAGTCAGAGAAAGTCAGGCCAGAGGAAAAGAGCCAGTATCAGTCTCCAAGGCCCCTGTTCCTTCATCTCTTGCCACTCCAACCCTCTCCATCCCTACATCTCCTCCTACTGCACCTCCTGCTCCACCAACCATCAAGCATCCCATGCCTCGCACCAAACCTTCCTCATCCTCTACTTCCTCTCAACCCTCCTTCTCACCTTCTCCAGCTCTCATCTCAGCTTCATCCTCATTAACTCCTCAACCTTCACCATTAACACCCAAACATCTCATCCTCAACCAACCTCTTCCTTTAATCCTAAACACTTGTTCTATCCTCCTACTCCTCCTAATTCTGTTACCTTTCCTCCAATGAAACCTCTACCTCTTGGTATTTTGACACCAATGTTCCAGACCTTTTTGAAAGGAACACTCTCCTCACCATTCTTTCTACAGCCTCTCACATTCACAGGACTGACCCTCCTAGTCCTGTCTTCAAAAAGAGAAAAACCTCTTCCTCTCTCAGCACCCCTTCTACTTCTCTCTACCCTCCTTTATGGTACTCTCTTACCCTTGATCCTAAGAGAAGACCAATCTACAGAGAATACCTCCAGAAATGCATTCTTTCTACCATTTATGGTATTCCTTTTCTCAACCTCTCCGAGCACCTGGCCATTGTTCTTCCTTTACTCAGATATCTCAAGCTTTCAAATCCAAAATCCTTGAGGGCACTGAGTTCAAGACAGAAGATCAGTGGGCCGCTATCAAAGGGAACAAGGCTCAGTACTCAAAATTCCTGACTGCAAGGGCCGAATCTATCTCCTCAGAGCTCACCCACTCACCTTCTCTGAGTGGTTTCTCTTCCAGCACAAGAATTCTTGGGGCTCCTTCATTTGAAGGAAATTCGCATTGCCAGAGCTTTTCAGCTATACAGTGACTTCTGCTACCTGAACAATCGTCCAGAAGTTCAGTTTTGTCAGTTCAACTCCAGGATTACTGTGCTGCAATCAGAATCCCCAATCAACCTTCCTCTTACAGTCGATTTTGTCTCCTTCAAAGTTGATTTTCCAGTGCTTCTGCCGAAGCTGCACTCGTTAGTGCTTAATTCAGATGCTGGATCTCAGGCACTAGATATGTTTGCAAGGCAGCTGGGCCGGATGTCAGCCAAGCAGGGCCGATCACCCTCATTTCTGCGGTTCATCCTCAGAGAATATCACTCTGGCCGCATCTCTTCTCTGACCTTAGCTCCACTCATTTCTGAGTGTGAACGACTCACCTCCTCAGAATGGGAGCTTCTATATCGGGCCTCTTATCAGCAATTGGAAGCTGTCAATCAAGATCTGGTCAGTCAGAGGAAGCCTGCTCTTTCTGCAGAAGCCTTTATGGATCTCAATTCCATCGCACCCATACCAGAGCTCTATGCTGTCTGGGCAGCTAGATATTCTGCCTTCTATGCCTTAAAGCAGGATCTGTTAACTCAGCAACTTCACTATCCAATTTCCTTGGACAGATTTCTCCATAGGGCCAGTTTTGGCAAGAGTACCTACTTCAGATTTATTTTGGACAAAACTCAGTATGGAGAGTTCATAGAGCAGCAAAGGCAACTCTACATTCAGAGGAACATCCCTTCCATGGGACCCTCCTTCTCAGTTACCTTTGGCGTTTTCTGCAAACTTTTGAGGATCTTGAGATCAAGGCATGGGCTGTTATCTCACAGCATGCCTCCTTGTTATCTCCTTTGTACTATCTTTCTCCATCTTAATAAAAATCTTTCTCTCTTCTTTGTCTCACAGCTTATCTTTTTGCCTAATGACAAAATGGGGGAGACAACTAACGTAAATCTGAAAAACATATTTCATTTTATTTATGATGTTCAGTATATTTTGTCATCATCAAAAAGGGGGAGATTGATGACCAAACTGTCCCCATAATAAATATTTCCATTTATTTATATATTAATTTTGATGATTAACAAAATAACACTAATAGATTTCTTGAGCCTTGAGAACAGGAAGCAAAAGAAAAATGAAAGATCAAGACAATCTGGTAAGTCCCATCATTTCTATCTAAGTCCCTGTAACGACTTCTTTGATAAGCAGAACGACTTCCTCTTTGACCGGAACACTCGAATCGTTACCGTAACGATTTCTTTAGAACTCGCAACGACTCTCTAGCCGTAACGACTTCTTTAGACCTCGTAACGATTTCTTTAGAACTCGCAACGACTCTCTAGCCGTAACGACTTCTTTAGACCTCGTAACGATTTCTTTAGAACTCGCAACGACTCTCTAGCCGTAACGACTTCTTTAGACCTCGTAACGATTTCTTTAGAACTCGCAACGACTCTCTAGCCGTAACGACTTCTTTAGACCTCGTAACGATTTCTTTAGAACTCGCAACGACTCTCTAGCCGTAACGACTTCTTTAGACCTCGTAACGATTTCTTTAGAACGCGCAACGACTTCTTTGTTAGTCATAACGATTTCGCGCAACGACTTCTTTATTAGTCATAACGATTTCGCGCAACGACTTCTTTGTTAGTCATAACGATTTCGCGCAACGACTTCTTTATTAGTCATAACGATTTCGCGCAACGACTTCTTTATTAGTCATAACGATTTCGCGCAACGACTTCTTTATTAGTCATAACGATTTCGCGCAACGACTTCTTTATTAGTCATAAAGATTTCTTGCAACGATTTCTTTAGAGCTCACAACGACTTGCCTTAATTCATAACGATTTCATAAGTTATGAAGTCAGCAAGATTCTTTCATCGAATTTCTTGATGCATCAGTATAATGCTTTTTAATAGCGTTGAAAAGTCAAAGTCATATCTTGTCCGTTGACTGCTATGCATTAAATGCTCTCCGATCGTATCTCCCATGCATGCAGACAATATCTTCCATTTCTATGCTACTCTGTCTACGTACTTTTCTTGGACAGAAAGGAGCTTTGCTATATACTGCAATATCTGTTCCATTTCAACTAATAATAGACAGCAGCTCTAGCTGTCTTCTATTTATTGATGATATGCTCACAGATATCTGACAAGACTCATCTGGACAACGTTGGACACAAGATACAAAGTTCTATGACATCTCTTTGGCGTGTACACCAGGATAAAAGACTGACGATCAGAAGCTTCCTTAGTAACCAGTCTAACGTACACAAGGATAAGAGACAACGGGCACTTCAACGTTCGAATTTGAATCAGCAGCTTAAATAGAAGACTCAAGACGAAAAGAAGGGCAACTGATTGAGCAACATCGCTTGATTTTAGAAGAAGAAAGGAATCCATCTCTCTCAATCTTTAGAATTTGAAGAAGAGCGAAGCCTCCACTCCAAACCTGTTCTAAGCTCTTAGCTCTCTGTGCTCAAAGGAGTCCTCTCATTTGTAAGAGCCTGTGTGGTCCTTGGAGAGAAAAACCTTGTTAAATCTCTTTCTCTCTCGGGGCTTAGGAGCTTCAGGTTGTAGCTGGTCAAGCTAGAATCTGAAGCCTGTTTTCACAACCTTTTTCTGATTAGTGTGTGTTCCCTTCTGGACGAAGGAAGACCTGGTGGTATCCAGGGTGGTTGTTGTTCCCTTCTGGACGAAGGAAGACCTGGTGGTATCCAGGGTGGTTGTTGTACCCTTCAGGTTGAAGGAAGACCAGTTGAGGCTGGGTGTAAGGATCCTTAAGGGGGATTGTACCCTTGGTAGTAAAATCCTGAGGTATTGCTCAGGGACTGGACGTAGGTCTCCTGTGGAGAGGAGTTCCGAACCAGGATAAAAATCCTGTGTCTTGTGGTTGTGTTTTGGTGTGATTGTTGTCTTGTTTGCTCTAACTCTAACCTTGTTATTAAGTTGTGCAATCTTTTCAGTAAACAGGTTTTAATCAAACATCGAAGTTTTAATAACCCATTCACCCCCCTCTGGGCTAGCTAGCTGGGCAACAACTTGACAGTTCCTACTTTTCGTGTACCCGTATTGCCCCCACTTGTCCATACAATCCGGATTGGAAGGTATCGGTGTAGTATCCTCTTGTTCTTCTGATTTGCTTTCAAAATAATTAAAAAAAAATAGTAGAGAACAAGAGCAGCTGTGCCAGAGACCCATTTTCTTCTTGACACGGTACGACCCACTCGTTTTATTGTGGCACGGCGAATTTTGCTTTTATTTTTTGAAAAAAAAAGTGAATTAACATTTTAAACATAAATTACTGAGATGAGAAACAAATGCCAAAAAAAGTACATAATCTCCGAGAAATCTGTGGACAAATCTCGTACTCAGAGGCATATCCATGAGGCCGAATGTTGCTTGGAACACTAGTAATCCTGGGCCAAATGAATGATAATGGCAAAACCCTTCTTAAGTTTACAGAAAAAAAAATGACATGCTCATATAATTTTCCCACTTGCTTTCATCTAAGATCAATAGGTTGCATTTGAAAACCAAAGTAGAAATTTTTCATGAAATAAAAATAAAAGCTTTCTACTCTCACTAAGCGTCAATTACCCATCATCAAAATCTTATCATGTTATTTGGGATCGGTTATATGAATTATGTTTTGTCAAAGATTTCTATCAAGTATTATATTCATGTTTAAATTCAAGAAGTCAATGTCTTTCCTAATAATATTATATCATCTTATTTTAGATCTTTCCCAAACTCTTTTACTAATATCTATTAAGATTTGTTCATATTTTTTAATCAACGCCGAGTTAACATGACAGTGACTGTGTTCAAAACATCTGAATCTGTTTTCTCTCAATTTACTATCAATTGGAACTATCCCCAAATTCTTAAAGAAGTACTCATTCTTAATCTTGTCTTTCTTATTTTTATTATACATTCATCTCAGCATCATCATCTCCAATACAAATATTTTTTAATGTATTTTTTTCCTACTGTCTAACACTAAGTACTATATAATAAAATAGGCCTCACAACTATTCTATATAACATTCTTTTAAGTTTCACAGATATACGACAATCACAAAAGACCCCAGATACACTTCTCTGCTTTAACCGGTATGTCTTTATCATGTTTACATATCGTCATAAATCTCCCCATTCTATTGAATGAAAGACCCTAAACACCAAAATCTTTAACATTAGGAATATTTTGTCCATCAATTAGAACTATATCTTCTGGTAACATTCTCTCATTTCTATAATTATCATGCATAAACTTTGCTTTGCTCCAATTAATTTTAAAACCTGACTTTAAAACATGCATCCAACTTTCTAACATAACATCTAAACAATCAATACTTTCATCAATTAAGATAATAACATCTACAAATAACATACATTAAGAAATATCATCATGCAATTATCTTGTTACTTTTTCATAGCTAGAGCAAAAAGATACAGATTTAGTGCAAAACTTGGATGTAAATATATAGTGATCGAAAATTTACAAATCTCTCCTGCAATAGTTCTCACACTATTAGTAGCATCTTCGTATATATCATAAACCAAATCAACATATCTTAAGAGACTCCATTCTTTGATAATGTCCATCAAATCAATTCTCTTAATATTCGATCATACGCCCTCTCCAAATCAACAAAAAAATAGTTTATATAGTAGATCTACTCAGCATAAAATCAAATTGATTTTCTGATATAGTAGTCATACATCAAATACGTTTCTCGATTACTCTTTCCCAAATTTCATAGTATGACTCATAAATTTAATTCCACGATAATTATTACAATTTTGAAAATCTCCTTTATTTTTATAGAAAGGAGCCACAACAGTTTTCCTTCGTTCTTCTAACATCCTCCGTTCCTTCAAAATTTATTGAAAACTTTAGTTAATCACTTAATAATAATATCCTATACCATTTGATCCTAAGGCCTTGCCTATTTTCATTTTTCTCGAAACATCACCCACTTTTGACATTTTAATATGTCTGAAATACTAATAATTATCAAATTTAGTTGACTCTTGGGTGGCATTTGATAACACTTATTTATAATGTCTAAAATCTAATTCATCATCGATTCTCTAAATCTGAAATTTAAAAAATACTTAAGCATATTTAGACTTAAAAAAGGAGTTGTTTGATAACTAACTTAAATAACATCTGAAGACAATGAGATACAGACCGGCACTCGGCACCCGACGGCCAGTGCCCGACGACCAGCGGTCGGCGGTCGGTGCCCGACGGTATGACGGTCGACGCCTTACTTCCGATAGTCGGCTCCCGGAGGATGACGCCTAGCGCCCAGGGGTCAATGCCCATCAATCGGAGCATCAGTGCCTAACGATCTGGGGATCGACACCTGACAATCCGATAGTCAGCACCCAACAGTCTATGCACGGCAATCGATCACAATGATCTGACAGTCGGCGCATGACGCTTAGGCAGTCGACGGCCAGCGTCGAGCACCAAGCCGCTGGACACCGACTATCGTACAATCAAGCACCAACTACTGGACTACAGGGAGCTGACCGTCGGGCGCTAGGCGCTGGCCGCCAACTGCTGGACTATCGGATCATCGGGCATCAACTGTCGGTTGTCAACCGCCAGTCGCAGACGGCCGGACCATCAGGCGCCAACTACCTAACACTAGGCACCGGCCTCCGAGCGTCGGGCGTCAGACTATCGGCCGCCGAATCGCCGCCCCCCAATTGTTGGGCATTAGCCTCAGACCGCTACAGCCAGGTTGTCAACCACAAGGGATGGCCGCTGACCACAGAGGACCAGGTGCAGACCGTCGGACAGTCAAGCACCGACTGCAAGACCGTCGAGCGCCAACCATCAGACCGTTGGAAGTCGACTGCCAGGCGCTAACTGTCAGACCGTCGGGAGCCAACCGCCGACCACTGGGCTCCAGACATCGAGAGTATTTTATGTCTAAAAGAATGGCATATCCATCACTTTTTTTAAGAGGATAGACATTTATTTAGACATAAGTTTAGACGTTTTATCAACCAGTCTAAAAATACATCATCTTATCACTTTAGATATTAAACATCTATTAAGTGTTATCAAACGCACCTTTAGTCTCCTTCTAAGGAGAAATCCTTGAAACAATCTCTATTAAATAATTTTTAAAAATTACTACGTCATCTCTCTTCAACTTCAAAGTCTTTAATTAAAATTATTTGATCTTCACCCTTAATGCAATGAGTACGATTTAAATCTCTACTTTTTCTTTCTCTTTAATTTAACAAGTTTAAATATATCATTTTCACCCTCTCATATTCCTAATTTATTATACAATTCTTCAAACGTTTGGGATTTAACATTAATAACTATTTTCTTAGCCCTCATTTTAATTATTTTATAATTTCTAAGATTTGATTATTTTTGTTAGTTTCATAAGTTTTGAAACATTTTTTAATAGTATTCTGAATTTTCTCACTCTACCACCAAATCTCTCTTCGGACATTCCTTCTACCTTTAGATTCCATAAGAGTCATTTTACTACATTTTTATACAATTTTTAATAGTATTTCACATTATATTAATTTCTTGTTCTAAATTTTAAATATTTTCTTTTACTTATTTTAGGAAAAATTACATATATATCCATAAAATCTTTCATATTCAGTTATACCCTCAAATTTCAACTATTAAATTGTATATCCCTAAAATAAAAAAAAGCATTGATTATATCCCTGAGGTTAATTAGTCGTGAGAATTTAAGGAATATTTTGCTATCAAATAACAAAATTGTTAAAATATATATATAATAGGACTAAAATAACCCTAGGGAGAGAGAACGAGTGAGAGAGACTAGGCGAAAAAACTGATTAATAAATAAACTTTTTAGAGAGCAAGTTAGTCTTTTCTCTCTCTTAACTCAATTGTGGTTGAGTCATATGGATGAAATGAAATGGTAGAAGTATATATGATGCTTTCTTTCTATTTGATGGATATAAAATCTAATAGTTGGAATTGTGGGGGTGTATAACTGAATATGAAAGATTTGAGGATATATATTGTTGCTGCAAGAGCAAAAGGGGGTTGACCAGAGTCAATCCAAGTGGGCCCCGAGGTGATGGCATGTCGTCGTCGGCGAGGTTCGACAGAGCTCCGGCCTACAAAAACCACCGAGTCACCTCGGTGGGGAGACACTCCGACGCCCAAGTTAGACAGATGAAAGAGGGGGAAGAGGGTTTCAATGACACGAGTAGCATACCTTTGTTCGGTGGTGCCTCCTTTGTTTTTATAGGGGGGTTTATGCAAGGCAAGCCACTGCCCATTGCCTTAGTCTGCGTCTCTTATTTCCCTGTTATGCCAAGGGGTGGTTTCAAGGCAGGGGGCACGATCATCGGGTGCCCTCCTGGATCACAACTGGCGATTGCCAGCTACGAAAGGGGGAAGGTATCGCGGCCCGAGATCCTCGAACCCTTCCATATCAAGCTTACAAGGTTAACAAGGGCAAGGCCAACTGGACCTACCTCACGTAGCGATTGAGTGATCTTTGGCACCCCTGATCTGCCGAGGACCCACTCGTCGGGAGCGCTGGGTCGCTAAATCCCAAAGACATCGGTGGCGGCAGACTGCGACTGGCAACCAGCATCATTGGCCCCTTGGGTTCTCTTCGGAGAGGTTACGAGATCCGAGGAGAAGCCCAGGAAGACCAATCTTTTTAACTTTTTACTTGACGATGCCCGCTGTGCGCGCATACTGAGGTTGGTTTCGTCATTCACCGGCGCCGACTTCGGGTACGTTTACTGACATGATGATTTGGGGGTCGCGTGGTAGATCCTGCGCTTTTATGGATGATTTGAGAGGTAGATCGGCGCGTGATCGCCTCGATTCCCTCGCTAATGATGGCAATCCAAAAGGCGGCAAGCGTTACTGATCCAGGTGAACGCCTCTTGCTCGTCGGGCTTCTGATGCGTGGCGGCGCCTCGTCCATTCAAAACCTCTGGCTTGCCATTGATCGTTCGATCGCGCTTGAGCCGCTAAACCTATAAATAGGCGGATCGTCGCGGAGATGGGGTTACCTGCCTTTTTTTCTTCAGAGGGTGGTTTCCGGCAACTGCGGAGCATTCTTCCGACGTCGTGCCTTATCCTGATCGCCCTAGAACGTGTCGTCAGCTCAGCCTTGCTTTCTCTCCTTCGAGGTAAGCGATGAGCCTAACGTAGTCTCAGTCCTCTCATGAGGAGTCTTCCTCTAGGACAGATAGCGACGCCCCTTCTTCCTACGATCAAAAGACCGGCACCTTTGTCTACGACCCAATAGAGGAGGGTTTCCTTTTGAAAGTCCAACCTGGGAGCTATGTTCCTCATGCTCCCTCTGCTCATACCTCGGGGGACCGTCGTTTGGCCGACAATGTTGCTGACGCTTGGTGTGAGACGAAGTCCGAGACCTTCAAATGGGTTAGGAAACGTTTGAGCCTCTCCCCTTCAGCCGACGTCGTGTTTTTCGCCAATAAACATTTCCGAGCCCACTACGTCCAGGAGGGTGGGGTATGCATATATTCCGAGGCGATTCGCGCCGGTCTACGCTTACCTTTCCACCCCTTCATCATAGCTTTGCTCTTCGAGCTCGACGCCGCCCCTTCTCAACTAGCGCCCAACTTGTGGCGAACGGTCGTTGGTTTCCTCGCCGTTTGTGTATCTGCCGGCGTGTCCCCGACGCTTTGCCTCTTCTTTTATTGCTTCTCTGTAAAGCCGTTTGGCGATTGGCTTTACTTCTCGGCTCGGACTGGGCAACAGATCCTTAACCGCCTCCCATCATCCATTCACGGATGGAAGAGGGACTTCGTTTTCCTGTACTCTCCCTCCAGTTGGCCCTTTCCGACCGAGTGGTCCGAGGTCAACGTCCGAAGCAAGGCGTTCGGGCCACCCAAGCTTAGCAAATCTGAGCTTCTGGATTTATCATACCTACGGGAAGCAAAGAAACCTGACCTGGTCGAACCATCCGATGCGTTGCTCGAGCTGATTGCCGAAGGCTTAGAAGGTCGTCATCACCTTGTCTCTGTATTTTTTTTCAAATTCTTCGATGTTTACTGACAATTTGGTTGGTTGGCCCTTTTGCAGTGATGGCCGAGATGACTTCCCCGGTGTGCAAGGTAAGGGCGGGCCCTTCATTGGCCGACCTCGCTCGGGCTTGGAGGGATCAGAAACGCCCTGAGAAACACCCTCTAGAGGGGCCTGAGGCTTCTGTCGGCGCTGCGAGGAAGGAGAAGGAAGATAGCTCGGAGGCCGTTGCCTCGCAGCTGGCTATCGAAGAGAGGCTGACGAAGCGTCTCTGACCCTCGACTCTGTCCTTGTCGGCAATGCCTCCAGAGCCAGCTCGGCTCAAAATAGCCCTTGACCCAGTCAGTTGGGGTCAAACCTCAGTTCTGGCGGAGCTGAAAGCAGAAGCTCTTGGGAAGTCCCCAAGGAGGCTAGTCAGCGAGTCCTATGCCACGACTTTGGCGCAGATGTCGATCTTCGACGCCTTCGTGCATCAGGCCGAAGTGAAGAGCGAATCCTCGAACAAGTGCATAGCCGAGGCAGAGGGGGTCGCCACGTCGGAAAAGTCCCTCCGACAGAAATATGCCGAGGAGGCGAGGAAGACTGAGGGCGAGCTTAGGGCATTGCTGGAATCTGCGAACAAAGCTCTTCAGGCCGAGAAAGAGGCCCTCCAAGCTGTGAAAGCAGACCTTGCCGACGAGGTAGCGTCGTTCAGGCTATTTTCGCGAGAAGATGGCCCAGCTCGTGTCGGATGAGCGCGAGGCGGCAATACAGGAGTATCGCTCCTCCGAGGAGCTTGCCGACGAAATTAGCAGATTATTCCAGAAGGGCTACAATGATTGCCTTGCTCGCGTTGCCGAGCTATTCCCCGACCTCGACCTCTCGGGCGTTCGCGCGACAAAGGAGGATGCCAAGGAGGAGGCGACTGCTGCCGTTGTAGATGAGGCTATGTCTAAGGTAGCTGACGAGATTTACGTCGAAATAGCTGAAAAGGTTGTTGCCGAGGGACAGTAAGACCGGGAGAAATTGTAGCCAGTTTGCATTTCTTTTATTTATTTTTGTCAAACATTGCACCGAGGTGCTTATTCGCATAGGTTTAAGAATCATTCTCGTGTATCGAAACGACCTCGTTATCCGAAAGAGAGCCGACGCGATTTCGTACAATTGTAGAGTGCCGAAGCGACCTCGTTTATTCAAAAGAGTGCCAAAGCGTCCTCGTACATTGATAGAGTGCCGAAGCGACCTCGTACAATGGTAGAGTGCCGAAGCGACCTCGTACAATGGTAGAGTGCCGAAGCGACCTCGTACAATGGTAGAGTGTCGAAGCGACCTCGTTTATTCAAAAGAGTGCCAAAGCGACCTCGTACAATGATAGAGTGCCGAAGCGACCTCATACAACGGTAGAGTGCCTAAGCGACTCGTACAACGGTAGAGTGCCGAAGCGACCTCGTTTGTTCGATTCAAGCGTAATAGTTTCGCAAGTGCTCGGTGTTCCATGTCCTCGGGAGAGGAGCTCCGCCGAGGTCCTCGAGCCGGTAAGCACCATGGCCGAGGTTCTCTGATACACGGTAG
Source organism: Colocasia esculenta (assembly GCA_014218235.1). NCBI lineage: Eukaryota > Viridiplantae > Streptophyta > Magnoliopsida > Alismatales > Araceae > Colocasia > Colocasia esculenta. The sequence continues at coordinate 91,208,384 of CM024760.1, forward strand.
GGTCCTTCCCAAGCGGCCGACAACTTCCCACTGGCCGACCTGGGGTCTGAAACTGATAGCTTTCTTAAGACCAAGCTTCCGGCATTGATGCTTCTTTCTTTGACGTTTCTGTCAAAGCTCCTTTTTACCCTCCTTTGGTATGCCTCCATTCTTGCCGACGCATTTCCTCGCTTTTCTTCAATCAGGTCCAGCTCGGCACGAAGAGCAGATTCGTTCAACTCCTGACTGAAGCCAAGGACTCTCCCCGAGGGAGCGAGCATTTCTACCGGTGTAATGGCTTCTACTCCGAAAGTGAGGGCGTATGGCGATTCTTGTGATGCTTCTCGTGGCGTTGTGCGGTATGCCCACAAGACGTGGAGGAGCTCGTCCGCCCATCGACCCTTGTGGTCCTCCAGCCTTCTCTTCAGACCGTCCAAGATCGTGCAATTTGTCACCTCGGCCAGCCCATTGGACTGAGGGTGCGAGACCGAGGAGAATCGGTGATCCACCCCCAGGGCCGAGCAGTTTCTGCGAAAGCGGGCGTTATCGAACTGCCTGCCATTGTCGGTGACGATTATTCTGGGGACGCCGAACCTGCATATAACATTCTTCCAAACGAAACCCCAGGCGTTGGCGTCAGTAATTTTAGCCAGCGGCTCGGCCTCCACCCATTTGGTGAAATAATCCACAGCCACTATGATGAACTTCCTTTGGCCTGTCGCCGGTGGGAAGGGACCGAGGATGTCCATACCCCATTACGCGAAAGGCCACGGCGAAACCAGTGGCGTGAGCTCGGCTAGAGGTCTTCGGTCGAACTTGCCGAAGAGTTGGCATTGATGGCACTTTTGAACATACCTCTCGGCATCCTTTAACATGGTAGGCCACCAATAGCCTTGTCGCGTGATCCTTCTGACGAGAGATCGGGCACCTGCGTGGCTTCCGCACGTTCCTTCATGGACTTCGCTGATGATTTCCTCGGTAAGACCAGGGGAAATGCACTGGAGGTGTGGGTAGCTGAACCCCTTTCTATACAGATCCTCGCCGATGAGGAAGAACCTAGCTGCTCGCCTTTTCGTCTTGTCGGCCTCAATTCTGTCGTCGGGAAGTAGGCCGCTTTTGATGAACTTGATCAAGGGGGTCATCCAGGTTGTTGAGGTGCTGGCGCACATTACTTCTTTGGCCGTCATGGATGATTCGCTGAGCTCTTCTATTAGCACAGATGATCGCCCTTCTGCCGATGACGACACAAATTTGGACAACACGTCGGCCTAAGAGTTTTCTGCTCGCGGGATCTTTAGCAGCTCGGCTGAATCGAACCCCGCGAGCAGGCGGTTGACCTCGGCCATGTATGATGCTAGCTTCGCCTCTTTAGCCTCAAACTCATGGGCCACCTGGCTTACGACCAGTTGAGAGTCGCTGAAAACGGAGACCCTTTTCGCTCCGAGGGACTTTGCTCTTTTTAGCCCTGAGATTACAGCCTCATATTCGGCCACGTTATTAGAAGCTTCAAAGCCGAAACGAACTACATACCTTAGGACCAGCCCGTCGGGAGAGTGGAGGACCACTCCTGCGCCGCTTCCTTGGGAATTTGATGCTCCGTCGACGAACACTTTCCAACGCTCATTGTCCACTTCTTCCTCCTCGGGCCTTCTCGCCGTTCCTTCAGAAATGAAGTCCGCCAGAGCCTGTGCCTTTATTGCGACCCGAGGTTTGAAAGTGATGTCGAACTCCCCGAGCTCTATGGCCCACTTCGCCAACCTTCCCGAGACCTCGGGTCGGGTGAGGACTTGCTTGATAGGGACATCGGTGAGGATGATGATTTTGTGCGCCTGGAAATATGGACGTAGCCTCCTCGCAGCCATTACGAGAGCGTATGCAACCTTTTAGAGGTCGGTGTAATGCTGCTCGGCTCCTCGAAGCACTTTGCTAGTATAGTACACCGGAAGGTGGTTGCGGTTCTCTTCCCGTACAAGCACCGAACTGACGGAATGTGTTGTTGTCAACAGGTACAGTAATAGATCCTCCCCGACTACCGGATTACTCAACGTTGGAACATGCGCCAAGTGCATCTTGAGGTCGTCGAAAGCTTCCTGGCACCCTTTGGTCCACTCGAAGCGCCCTCTTCTCAGCACTTCGAAGAAGGTTCTACATCTTTCCGCCGACCTAGACATAAATCTGCTTAGAGCAGTAACCCTACCATTAAGTCGCTGAACCTCCTTAACCATTCTCGGGGGCGTCATGTCCACGATGGCCTGTATCTTGTCGGGGTTGACGTCGATTCCTCTGTTGGAGACGAGGTAGCCGAGGAATTTCCCTGCGCGCACGCCGAAGACGCACTTCTCGAGGTTGAGCTTCATCCCGAATCGCCTTAGCACTTCGAACGTCTCGGCCAAGTCTTGGATGTGATCCTCGGCGCGCCGGATTTTCGCCAGCATGTCATCGATGTAGATTTCCATTGTCTTCTCGATTTGTTCCTCGAACATGGTGTTGATGAGCCGCTGGTATGTTGCACCTGCATTCTTTAACCCAAATGGCATTCGAGTGAAGCAGTATAGACCTTTCTCTGTGATGAATGATGTCTTTTCCTCGTCGTCGGGCGCCATTCTAATTTGATGGTATCCCCGAGTATGCGTCGAGGAAGCTAAGGAGCTCGTGCCCTGCCGTGGAGTCGACGAGCTGATCGATGCGAGGTAGCGGGTAGCTATCTTTGGGGCAGGCTTTGTTCAGGTCGGTGAAGTCCACGCACATTCTCCACTTCCTATTAGCCTTGCGTACTAGGACGACGTTGGCGACCCATTCGGGGTAGAATGTGTCTCTGACGGTCCCTGCTCGTAGGTACTTTTCCAGGTTGTTGTCGACCGCCTTCTGTCGGTCTCCCGTCAACGGCCTCTTCTTTTGACGGACTGGTCTTGCCTCGGCGCTCACTTTCAGATGGTGCTGGATTATCCTGGGGTCAATTCCGGTAAGGTCGTCGTCTGACCAGGCGAAGACGTCGACGTTTTTCTTGAGGAAGTCAACGATTGCCTCGTCCAACATCCCAAGTTCGCAGACGACCACCAGGTTTCCGCTGGCGACCTCTATCTGCTTGGTTTGCTCAGCTGGTTCATGCCTTGCAACATTTTCATCAAAAGAGGACAAATACTCATTAACTGCTGGTGCTTTTGCTTTTATTGAATTAACATAACATCGCCTGGCCTCGGTCTGGTTTCCCACGACCTCGCCAATCCCTCCGGGGGTCGGGAACTTTAACTTTTGGTGATAGGTTGACGGGACCCCTCCTAACTTTCCCAAGAGGCCCAGACCGAAGATAGCATTGTATGCCGACTTCACTTTTACCACAAGGAAGTCGGCCTCAACGGTTATATGCCGAGGTCGGGTGCCTAGAGTGACTTTTAGTTTTATTGACCCTTCGGCGTTGACAGGCGCCTCGTTAAAACCGAAAAGGGGAGTCACGACCGGTTTGAGGTCGGTGCTTAGGTTGGTCATTTTCACAAAATAGTCATAAAATAAGACATCGGGAGCTGCTCCATTATCTATAAGGATACGATGTACATCATACCCATCGACGTCGACATGAATTACCAACGCGTCGTCATGAGGAAGACTAACTCCGACCACATCTGTGTCGGAAAAGGTGATGACGTCTCCTTCTTTGGGACATGGCTTGCTCGCCATACCACTCGCGGCCGCCGCGTAGGCCTTCCGCTTTCTCCCGCTATCACCGCCACCCGCCGAGCCTCCTGACAGGACCAGGACAGCCCCTTTTCCTCTGTGCGCCTCTCGGTCATCTTCGGGAGTGTGCTCCTTTGCACGGCCGTCGACGATGTCTTTGCCGATAAGCCCCCTCTTCAGCATCTTGGCGATCTTCATCTTGAGGCTTCTACACTGGTCGGTGAGATGGCCATATCCTTTGTGATACTCACAATACAGATCGGCTCCTCGGCCTGTTGGCGGCCTTGTCAAGGGCTCAGGTCGCCTGAATTCTGGCAGCTTCTTGATAATGGGAAGGATCTTGGAGGGCAGCCTCCCGAAGAGGGGCAGGTCCCTGACGCGCCGGTACTCGTCGGGGCGACGATCTGTCTCTGCGCGACTGTCCGATTCTCGCCGGTCCGCATCCCGCCGCTTCTCACCGCGCGCCTCCTCTCTTTTTGGCTTCTTCGAGCTATGTTCCGAGCTCGCAGCTCCCTGCTCGGATGACCGACCGAGCCGCCCGGCGGCGCCGAGTGTTGACTCCAGTCGTACATATTTCTGCATTCTGGAAAGTAGGTCAGAGAGGCTCACCGGGGGTTTCTTAGTGATGGATGCTACGAGCGGAGCGTTCGAGCACACCCTCATTAGAATCTTGACCGCCGTCCTCAGGTCTAAATCCACCACTTTCATCACTTCTAGCTGAAACCTTTTTGCAAAATCTCGAAACATCTCCCCTTCCTTTTGTGAGACGAGCCAAAGGTCGTCGGTGCAAAGTGAGTGCTGTACCGTGTTGTAGAAGTGGTCCAGGAATCGTTGTGCTAGGTCGGAGAAACTAGCTATCGATCGGGAGGGGAGCGACTTGAACCACTGCAGTACTGCATCTAGGGTTGACATAAAAGCACAACGTTTTAATGCATCATTGATATTTACTGTAACATCGTGTGCCTTTCGGATCCATGCGGATCATGTGTGTGTTGGTTGTGTAGGCCGTTGTGAGGCCAATGTGAGTTGGTTGTGTGGAATGTATGGTGTGGATGTGTGGTTTGAGCAGGTGAAGTGCAGGGTTGGTCCTGAAATGAAATAGGACCTGCTGCTGTTCAGTTGGAGTTGGCGGCCAAGGGTGGCCGTTGACTGGTTGGCGTCCAGGTTAGTGGATGTTGACTGCAAGAACTTGGCGGCAGTAGATGTGGACGCTAAGGGTGGTGGTTGCTGTTGGCGGCATAGGGGTTGACGCCAACCTGAGAATTCTGCAGGTTATAGGGTCACTCGAGGGCAGTCTTCTTGCTCTGTTCTCATTCCCTCTTGCCCCAGCTTGCTGCCCCCGTGTCTCTAAAGTTTCCAACAGGTTCCGAAGAGTGGTTGGACGATCGTAGAACGCGTGGCGTTGCTGAATTGCGCGAGGAAACATCGCGGCGTGGTGCAATTCTCGTGGGAGCTCACGGAGGCTCGGCGTGAACCGGGAGATTGTGGGAGGTTCTAGCATGTTCTGAGGTAGGGGACGAACCCGTTTAGCTCCGTAGAAACATTAAAACACATCGTAACCACCTGAATCAGCATGATAATGCATTTTCGGATAAAGTTGCACCATGCGGGGATAATGGGTGGTTTGAGTAATTTAATGTTTGAAGCATGTTGTGTTGGGTTATGTTGGGTTCCTACATGTTAAAAGAATCGTTTCTATATGTTTTTCTGTAGTTAGAACGGTTGGAAAGCCCGCAGAGCCGGATTAGGGTTTCTGCAGGGTATAAGGCCGGAGAACTTGGCGTCAACATCGTTTGTCGCCAAGCTCCTCAGTTAGGATGTTAACGGCCAGGTCCCTTGCCGTTGACTTGTTGTAAGCGACAGTCGATGTTGCCGCCTACTGGTTATAAACAGAAATGACTAAATTATGGCATTTATCGATAATGCATGTGTGTTGACACATGAGGTGCACTGAGTGCACATGGTTCTCGAGTTTAGTATACAAAGTATGCAATTAGTTACTTACTTCAGTGACTGTGCGTTGTTTACGCGAGTCCAGTTGAGTTCACGTGTAGTGGACTGTTGTTACTTGTGGTTTACGTGAGGTTTCACGTGGTTTGTGTGTGACGTGCACGTGGTTTTGTGTACGTGGCGAGTAGTACGACGCCTATCGTGGTTACCTCTCCAGTTGGGTGCCCCAGGTTCTTTGTGAGCCAGGCTGTTAGCTCGGGGCTTTGTCCCGATACTTGTGTTGTACCGTCGAGGTCTGTGTCGTCTGACCTGGACACCCTCACTCTTGTGTTTGAGTTTGCACGTCCGGCTGAGGGAAAGACGACAATGGGACAGTGACACTTGAGTTTGTTTTTAGTCACTTGTAGCGCGCTAGTAGTTCGGGGTACGGACACCAGTAGTCGACACTGGTCCCCAGCTAGTCCTTTTCCAGTGCCTCACTCTAGCGAGCCCAGGCCAGGGTCTCTGGAGGTGCCAGGCATGAGCCTGTGACCGTGTGGTCTGCAGGTGGTGGTGTTTAGTTGGTCTCCACAGTTGCTTGACCTTTTTACGTGGAGCGGCAGCTGGACCTTTTGTCCGTGGCTGCGAGACTGAGCGGTAGACCTGTGTTAGTTTGTCCGAGTCAGTTTCTGGTGTCGCAAACCAGTTCACGTGGCTCGTGTTGGCTGTCTCTACTTTAGCCTGTACACCTGTACTAGTTTGCCGTTTAATTATTACAGTTGTTTCTCGTAGTCAGCAGACGGTGAGTACTTTTACAGCTTTACTTACTTATTAGCTGTTCTATAAATGTTGGTGTTGTTTACTATTCGTACCTGTGGTGTTTGGTTTGCTCGGTTTTGGGGGAGTTCCCTACTGAGCCAGTGACTAGAGAGGCTCACCCCTACCCCCACAGGTGAGAGCGAGGAGGACGTCTCACGACCGTCGTCCAGCTCAGGGCCGCGCCGTAGCGGTGCAGGGTCAGTACCTCCAGCGGTGTAGTCCCAGCTGTGTAGTTCTCCAGCAGTGTAGCTTTGTAGTTGTTACTTTCTTCAGTTGTACCTCGGGGTATGCCCAGGCTCTTGTACTTCTTTTCAGTTTTGTGGAAATTGGGCTATGTAAACTTGTGAATTATATATGAAATGTGGTGTGTTCCTTTATGTTTACACGGACTGTGGTTTGGTATCCCTTGCGAGGCTTCGGCCCGTTCGCGGGAGGCGGACTCGGATCAAGTACGTTATCGGTTTAATGGGCTTGGCCGAGGCGTTCCGTCACAGTTGGTATCAGAGCAAGGTCCGTGCTAATATAAGGGAACTAGAAGGATACATAGCTTTATTTCGGTCTTTGTACACTGCTGGTAGGGACCCTGGTTTTTGACAATTTGTTGTTTGATTTTTGGTTGGTATTTTGTTTATGTAGAAAATTTTTGGTATGGCTGATAGGAGAGATTGGGGTGGTGGAGGAGAGGATCCGGAGGAAAGCACCCAGCGAATGATAGAAAGAATTTGGGAGAGCCTCACGAATATTTGGGCAAGAATGGATCAGCAGGCGCCAGTACCACCGGTTGCAGTGCCATCTGGGGATGGAGAGGTTGTACCTGTTGCTCCAGTTCCGCCGAGAGTGGAGGTGCCTTTTGTAGCACTGTGCCACCACCACCGCCAGTGCAATTAGCTGAAGAACCAGTGATGCAAGTTGAAAGGTTTCTGAGATTGCAGCCGCCTACCTATTCAGGAGGGCCGAATCCAGATACAGCCGAGCACTGGGTTCATGAAATAGAAAGAGTTTTTGCAACCATGAGTGTTCGGCAGCAGATAAAGTGGTATTAGCTGCTTACCAGTTGAGAGGTTTTGCCTTGGAATGGTGGCGATTGAAGATGCAAACCACTTTGCAGGCAGGACGGAAGAAGCTATCACTTGGCCGGAGTTTCTTGATGTTTAATGATACATTCTTTCCGATCCAAGTGCAGCAAGTAAAAAGAGAGCAATTCCGAACTCTCCAGCAAGGTAACTCTTCAGTCTTAGAGTACCAGATGAGATTTATGGCACTTAGCCGTTATGCGCCATATGTGGTTTCAGATAATAACATGATGGTTGAGTATTTTATCAGAGGATTGAGAGTGGAGTTGCGGGATGCGATAGTACCTCTCATGTGCAAGATAGTGGAAGAGGCAGCGCAGAGGGCAGCTACTTTGGAGAGGTCTATCCGGACTCGCCAGGCAGGTGAATCAGGTTCAGGTAGTTTCCGGCTACCGCAGCAGACAGTAGGTGCAAGCAAGGGTAAGGCACCAGCGGGACCTTCTACATCAGGCTTTGGTAAATGGGGCCAGAAATTAAAGCAAGCACTTAAAGGAAAAGGAAGAGGATGGGGAGGTCGTCCGCAGTTCCAGCAAGGCGTGGTAGGCCTGAGGTGGAGGAGTCGCAGCAGAGCACTGCCAGGCAGCCTATTGTTCCTCCAGGGTATAGATGTTATAATTGTAATCAACCGGGACATTTGATCCGCAATTGTCCCTATGCAAGAGAATATGGGTATGGCAGAGGTGTGCAGCAGCAGCAGCAGCCTCAGTAGTTCCAGCAGCCACAGGCAGGTCGTGGCAGAGGAGCACCGCAGCAACAAGGGAGAGGCCAGGTTATGGCTATCAACCGAGCCCAGGCAGAGGCGTCAAATATGATAGAAGGTACTTTACCTCTTTATGAATATTCAGCAAGAGTCTTATTTGATTCGGGTGCCTCTCATTCTTTTATTTCGAAGAATTTCTGGATTGTATAGCTCATCCTTAGAGGAGAAGTCTTGTGAGTTAGTGGTGGAGGTTCCTTCAGGGAGTTCTTACTCACTTCGAGCTATATAAATGAAGCTCCTGTTATGATTGAAGGGAACCAGATGCTGGGTCGGTTGTATGCCCTGCAGTTGTCAGATTATGATATCATTCTGGGTATGGATTGGCTTGAAATGTATGGAGCAATGTTAGATTGCAGAAAGAAAAGGATCATTTTGTCATCCTAATGGTGCAATGTTTGAATATCAAGGTATGCCTTTTTATACCTCCAAGTTTCTAATTTCTGCAATTAAGCTAGAAAGTTGATTAATGATGGGTGTGTGGCTTATTTAGCCTCGGTGAGTTTGGTAGAGGCCAGTCAGCCAGTAGAAGCAGTTCCCGTGGTTAGGGAATTTGCTGATGTTTTTCCTGAGGAATTGCCTGGTTTAGCTCCACATAGAGAGGTGGACTTTACTATTGAGTTGCTGCCAGGTACCATGCCGATTTCTAAAGCTCCATATCGGATGGCACCAGCAGAACTTAAAGAATTGAAAAAGCAATTAGAAGAGTTGTTGCAAAAAGGTTTTATTAGACCGAGTCATTCCCCGTGGGGAGCGCCGGTTTTATTTGTGAAAAAGAAAGATGGAAGTTTTCGGATGTGTATTGATTATAGAAAATTGAATGATGTGACCATCAAGAATAAGTACCCGTTGCCGAGGATAGATGATTTATTTGATCAGTTGCAATCAGCAAAGGTGTTTTCTAAGATTGATTTGAGGTCCGGGTACCATCAGTTAAGAATCAAGAGGAGGATATAGATAAGACAGCGTTCAGAACCAGATATGGTCACTATGAGTTTGTGGTAATGCCTTTTGGGTTGACTAATGCTCCTGCAGGTTTATGGATCTGATGAATAGAATTTTTCATCCATATTTAGATCAATTCATTGTGGTCTTTATTGATGATATTCTAATTTATTCAGCATCTGAAGAGGAGCATGCAGCTCATTTGAGGTTTACCCTGTAGTTGTTAAGAGATAACCAGTTATTTGCTAAATTCAGTAAGTGTGAATTCTGGTTGAAGAAAATTCAGTTTTTGGGTCATGTTATCTCAGCTAAAGGAATAGCAGTGGACCCGAGTAAAGTGGAAGCTGTGTCAAGGTGGGGAGTGCCTAAGACAATAACCGAGATTAGAAGTTTTCTAGGGTTGGCAGGTTATTATAGGCGCTTTATTCAAGATTTTTCTAAGATTGCAGCACCTATGACTAGATTGAACAGGAAAGGAGTGCCTTTTGTGTGGTCCAGTGAATGTCAGAGAAGTTTCATGGAATTAAAGAAAAGACTTACATCAGCACCTATATTGACATTACCGGAAGGGAGTGGTGGTTCCGTGTTGTATACTGATGCTTCAAGGAGAGGACTTGGTGCAGTGCTTATGCAGCATGGTAAAGTGATAGAGTATGCGTCCAGACAATTGAAGCCAGCAGAAGAAAATTACCCCACTCATGATTTACAATTGGCAGCAATTGTGTTTGCTTTAAAAATGTGGAGGCATTATCTGTATGGCGAGAGATTTGAGATTTTTACAGATCATAAAAGCTTGAAGTATATCTTCTCGCAGAAAGATTTGAATCTTCGCCAACGCAGATGGGTTGAATATCTGAAGGATTATGATTTCAGTTTGGCTTACCATCCGGGTAAGGCCAATGTTGTAGTTGATGCCTTAAGCAGAAAGGCATATATGAATCTGATGATGATTAAAGAATGGAATTGTATGAAGAGGTAGCAGAGAACTCCTTGTATGTGCCCAGCAGTCAGCGACGGGCAATTCTAGTTGCTAGTGTTGTAGAACCGTCTTTGTATTGGCAGATAGTCGAAGCTCAGAGAACAGATGCCAATTTGCCTGAAATTGTAAAAATGGAAGGAGTTTCTATTGATGATAATTGTGTGGTCAGGCTTCGAGGCAGGTTGTTTGTTCTTGCAGAAAGAGAAGTGAAGCAACGAGTTCTGGAAGAGGCTCATAAATCTAGGTACACTATTCATCCGGGTAGTACTAAAATGTACCATGATTTAAGAAAGCATTTTTGGTGGCCTCATATGAAGAAAGAAATAGCAGAATTTGTGGCAAGGTGTGCTATCTGTCAGCAGATTAAAGCAGAGCATCAGAAGCCTGGAGGTCTATAGCAACCGTTGCCTATTCCACAGTGGAAATGGGATGATATTGCAATGGACTTTGTGGCAGGTTTACTAAGGTCGAGTTCCGGGCATAATGGAATATGGTGTTGTTGACAGATTGACTAAGGTATGCAGATTAGTGGTAGTAAGTATGTCTTGGACAGTGGACAGATTGGCAAATATTTATGTTGAAAGAATTGTTCCACTGCATGGTATTCCGAAGACTATTGTGTCAGATAGAGATCCAAGATTTACATCTGGTTTTTGGAGAAGTTTGCAAAGAGTAATTGGTTCTGAATTGAGGTATAGCTCCGCTTATCATCCCCAGACAGATGGTCAGACAGAGAGGACTATTCAGACAATTGAAGATATGTTGCGGGCTTGTTGTTTGGTTTGGGGAGGTAGCTGGGAGCATCATTTGGGAATGGTTGAGTTTGCCTACAATAATAGTTATCATACCAGTCTTGGGATGACACCGTATGAAGCTTTATATGGAAGGCCATGTAGAACCCCATTGAACTGGCATGAAGTGGGAGAAAGGCAGTTAGTGGGTCCTGAATTGGTTCAGCAAACCACTGAAGTAGTGAAGTTTATTAAAGAGAAGTTACAAGCAGCTCAAAGTAGGCAAAAGAGTTATGTAGATGTGCGGAGGAGACCACTTCAGTTTGAGGTGGGAGATTTATTTTTCTGAGAGTTTCCCCGAGTAAAGGTATTATGAGATTTGGCAAGTCTGGAAGTTGAGTCCAAGGTATGTGGGACCTTTCCAGGTGATTGAAATAATTGGGGAAGCAGCTTATAGGCTGGATTTGCCAGCTGATTTTGCAGATGTGCATGATATTTTCCATGTCTCCATGTTGAGAAAGTGCATTGAAGATCCAGCTCAAATAATTAGATATCAAGGCGGTGACCTGAGGCCGGACATGACTATGCCAGAGTATCCGGTGCAGATTACAGATCGAAAGATGAAGAAGCTGAGGAATAAAGAAATTGAGCTAGTTAAAGTGAGATGGGAAAATAGATTAGGTGGTGAGGATACCTGGCTAAAGGGTATCCCTATCTGTTTGAGTAAGCTTGTGTATTTCTTTTTAGATGATAGTACTTGTAAAGGTGTGTATGCATGAGTTGTTTAACTTTGAATTGTGTTATGAATTTCGAGGTCGAAATTTTCTTTTTAGATGATAGTAATGTAACGTCGTGTGCCTTTCGGATCCATGCGGATCATGTGTGTGTTGGTTGTGTAGGCCGTTGTGAGGCCAATGTGAGTTGGTTGTGTGGAATGTATGGTGTGGATGTGTGGTTTGAGCAGGTGAAGTGCAGGGTTGGTCCTGAAATGAAATAAGACCTGCTGCTGTTCAGTTGGAGTTGGCGGCCAGGGGTGTCCGTTGACTGGTTGGCGTCCAGGTTAGTGGACGTTGACTGCAAGAACTTGGCGGCAGTAAATGTGGACGCTAAGGGTGGCGGTTGCTGTTGGCGGCATGGGGGTTGACTCCAACCTGAGAATTCTGCAGGTTATAGGGTTACCCGAGGGCAGTCTTCTTGCTCTGTTCTCATTCCCTCTTGCCCCAGCTTGCTGCCCCCCGTGTCTCTAAAGTTTCCAACAGGTTCCGAAGAGTGGTTGGACGATCGTAGAACGCGTGGCGTTGCTGAATTGCGCGAGGAAACGTCGCGGCGTGGTGCAATTCTCGTGGGAGCTCGCGGAGGGCTCGGCGTGAACCGGGAGATTGTGGGTGGTTCTAGCGTGTTCTGAGGTAGGGGACGAACCCGTTTAGCTCCGTAGAAACATTAAAACACATCGTAACCGCCTGAATCAGCATGATAATGCATTTCGGATAAAGTTGCACCATGCGGGGATAATGGGTGGTTTGAGTAATTTAATGTTCGAAGCATGCTGTGTTGGGTTATGTTGGGTTCCTGCATGTTAAAAGAATCGTTTCTATATGTTTTTCTGTAGTTAGAATGGTGGAAAGCTCGCAGAGCCGGATTAGGGTTTCTGCAGGGTATAAGGCCGGAGAACTTGGCGTCAACATCGTTTGTCGCCAAGCTCCTCAGTCAGGATGTTAACGGCCAGGTCCCTTGCCTTTGACTTGTTGTAAGCGACAGTCGATGTTGCCGCCTACTAGTTATAAACAGAAATGACTAAATTATGGCATTTATCGATAATGCATGTGTGTTGACACATGAGGTGCACTGAGTGCACATGGTTCTCGAGTTTAGTATACAAAGTATGCAATTAGTTACTTACTTCAGTGACTGCGCGTTGTTTAAGCGAGTCCAGTTGAGTTCACGTGTAGTGGACTGTTGTTACTTGTGGTTTACGTGAGGTTTCACGTGGTTTGTGTGTGACGTGCACGTGGTTTTGTGTACGTGGCGAGTAGTACGACGCCTACCGTGGTTACCTCTCCAGTTGGGTGCCTCAGGTTCTTTGTGAGCCAGGCTGTTAGCTCGGAGATTTGTCCCGGTACTTGTGTTGTACCGTCGAGGTCTGTGTCGTCTGACCTGGACACCCTCACTCTTGTGTTTGAGTTGCACGTCCGGCTGAGGGAAAGACGACAGTGAGACAGTGACACTTGAGTTTGTTTTTAGTCACTTGTAGCGCGCTCGTAGTTGGGGGTACGGACACCAGTAGTCGACACTGGTCCCCAGCTAGTCCTTTTCCAGTGCCTCACTCTAGCGAGCCTAGGCCAGGGTCTCTGGAGGTGCCAGGCATGAGCCTGTGACCGTGTGGTCTGCAGGTGGTGGTGTTTAGTTGGTCTCCACAGTTGCTTGACCTTTTTACGTGGAGCGGCAGCTAGACCTTTCGTCCGTGGCTGCGAGACTGAGAGATAGACATGTGTTAGTTTGTCCGAGTCAGTTTCTGGTGTCGCGAACCAGTTCACGTGGCTCGTGTTGGCTGTCTCTACTTTAGCTTGTACACCTGTACTGGTTTGCCGTTTAATTATTACAGTTGTTTCTCGTAGTCAGCAGACGGTGAGTACTTTTCCAGCTTTACTTACTTGCTTAGCTGTTCTATAAATTGTTGGTGATGTTTACTATTCGTACCTGTGGTGTTTGGTTTGCTCGGTTTTGGGGGAGTTCCCTACTGATCCAGTGACTAGAGAGGCTCACCCCTACCCCCACAGGTGAGAGCGAGGAGGACGTCTCACGACCGTCGTCCAGCTCAGGGCCGCGCCGTAGCGGTGCAGGGTCAGTACCTCCAGCGGTGTAGTCCCAGTTGTGTAGTTCTCCAGCAGTGTAGCTTTGTAGTTGTTTACTTTCTTCAGTTGTACCTCGGGGTATGCCCCGGGCTCTTGTACTTCTTTTCAGTTTTGTGGAAATTGGGCTATGTAAACTTGTGAATTATATGTGAAATGTGGTGTGTTCCTTTATGTTTACACGGACTGTGGTTTGGTATCCCTTGCGAGGCTTCGGCCCGTTCGCGGGAGGCGGACTCGGATCAAGTACGTTATCGGTTTAAGGGGCTTGGCCGAGGCGTTCCGTCACATTTACCATCTCTACTTGTCCCTGGAAGTGGTCGAGGTGATGGACAGGGTTTGTCGTTCTATTATAGCGCCTAAACTTTGGTAGTTGCAGCTTGTCTGGTACGGGCGCCGACGTGATCTCCTCGATGAAAGGTGAAGTAGCCAAGAGTGTTGCCACCGAGGGGGCGTGCGTACCTCGCTGCAGCGCTTCTATCTTTCTATTCATTTCCAGCAGATCATCTTTCCACCGAGGGTCGACCGCTCGAACGTTTGCCAGTGCAGGGGTGGACTCGGCCGAAAAGTGATCGACGACGATGTTGGTTTTTGCCGTAGGCTCTGCTTGGACAGCTGGAATTGTCGGCGGTGGGGCGTCGACCTGCAGGGGTCCTTGGGCTACCACGATTGATGGGGGACACTGATCATCGGCGCGGCTGGCTGACATAGCAGGTTGTGCATACCTGGAGTCGGCGTTCCCTTGTCGAACATCCGCGGTCTGGGTTGCTGGCTGTACCATAGTTTCACAGTGCTCCAGGGGCACCTACTGATCTTGCTCCATTCTCAACAATACTTGCTGGAGGTTTGCAAGCATTTGCTCGACTCGATCCAGGCGCGATGACGTAGTCGAGCCTTGCTCTCCCGCTCCCGAATTATCCCCCGCCACCTCTTCTACCACGGTGGTGGGGAGTATCTCATCACTGGACGAACGAGCAACCGCCTTCACCTTGGGTGCCATGAGAAGTGGCTTTTTGCTCGAAGCCTTTCCCACAGACGGCGCCAAATGTTGCTGCAAGAGCAAAAGGGGGTTGACCAGAGTCAATCTGAGTGGGCCCCGAGGTGATGGCGCGTCGTCGTCAGCAAGGTTCGACAGAGCTCCGGCCTGCAAAAACCACCGAGTCACCTCGGTGGGGAGACACTCCGACGCCCAAGTTAGACAGATGAAAGAGGGGGAAGAGGGTTTCAATGACATGAGTAGCATACCTTTGTTCGGTGGTGCCTCCTTTGTTTTTATAGGGTGGTTTATGCAAGGCAGGCCACTGCCCATTGCCTTAGCCTGCGTCTCTTATTTCCCTGTTATGCCAAGGGGTGGTTTCAAGGCAGGGGGCACGATCATCGGGTGCCCTCCTGGATCGCAACTGGCGATTGCCAACTACGAAAGGGGAAGGTATCGCGGCCCGAGATCCTCGAGCCCTTCCATATCAAGCTTACAAGGTTAACAGGGGCAAGGCTAGCTGGACCTACCTCGCGTAGCGATTGAGTGATCTTTGGCCCCCCTGATATGCCGAGGACCCACTCATCGGGAGCGCTGGGTCGCTAAATCCCGAAGGCGTCGACGGCGACAGACTGCGACCGGCAACCAGCATCATATAAATATATATTTCTCTTATTTTTAAATATTTTAAATTTTTACTTTTCAAGTTTCACCATTTTATCTTATAGCAATTATTTATGATTATTTTTTTTATAATTTTGAGATAAGAATATCTATTTGTTGTGAGATTAAACTCTCTCCAAAAATAAATTTTTAATCTTTACACGAAACAAGACAGACAATTACCATATGTCCTAAACATATATGAGTGGATCTTAAAAACGCCACGTGAATATAGAGTTTACCTATGTTTGCGAATTGCGGTAGATAATAATTGTTTGTCCTAATACGAGCAATGACCCTCGACGGACGAGGCAAGTCTTTCTCTGAAATAAATTTGTGATAACACATGGACAATTTCTCAAAATCTAGAAATCTGATTTCTTAACTACTGACTACTGAGAACTAATAAGAACAGCTCATCGTCAAAGAAAAAAAAAGGAGAAGTAATAAGAACATATAGGGCAGAATACTTTATTTTGTAGATACATCAAAATTGTCACAAAGTTCTAACAAAAAATTTTAGCACACTGAAATGCTTCAGAAACAGAGGAGAGATCTGAGTTGATCCAAGCAAAGAGACGGAAGAGGGTGTTGGAGGCTCACAAAGAGCGCTTGCGTCCTTCACACTCCCCCAACCCTCTCTCGCACGCCAATCAATCACCTCTCAAGCTTTGAACCTGTTGCCCAGCCCGTCCTCTGTGATCTCCACCTCCTCCCTCCCCGTCCTCCCTTCCGCCCCCGACCTCGACCTCCCATCCTCCCCACCATGCTCCTTGCCCTGCCCAACGCTGTCGCCTTCTCCCGCCGTCCCTTGGGCTCGGCGCTTTTCGTCTCCCCGTTGTGCTCTGCGTCTTCCAATATGTACTTCGCGTGCTCGTGGACGCCGCCCTGCAGGTTGTTCTCCTCGTGTCGCGGGCTGTCTTGCCTGTCACCGGCGCCGGCCGCTCTCTCCTGCTCTACGAAGAGTACCTGTACGATCGTCCTCAACGGCAGCCGGTCATTCCTGATGGCGTGGGCGCGCGCCTCGGCTGACAGCTTGCGGCAGTCTATCATCCTGCAGAGCTGCTTCTTCTCCTCCTTACTCAGCTCCGGGTGTTCCTGCAATGGGGGTGCAGGTAAACAGTCACCCTCTAGAAAAGATGAGATTTTGTGCGGTTGTTCGCCACTTTACCTTGAGATAGGTGTCGATTGCCCTGTACAGGTCGTCATGCTCCGGGCGCGCCACCTCCGGCAGGGCCTCCGCAAGGTCGACGAACCTCGACACCGGGGTGCTTGCGCACTTGGCGACGACCTGCAGGTAGGAGTCGATCGCATGGGCCACCGTCCTCATGGAGATGACCGCCCTCTCGGCGTCGGCCCGCGGCGCGTGTCGGCGGAATTGCGCCAGGAAGTTCTCCAGTATGGCCTCGACCAGGTCGATATCGTAGGATTTGGGGTTGGAGGGCGACGGGAAGAGCAGATCCTTCACCCGCGCCTCGTGCAGCTGGCGACCAGACCTTCTCACGAGCTCCGCCTTGGCGGAGGGAGACGCCCCCACGAGGGTGGCGATCCGGAGCAGCCGCAGGAGGAAACTCCCCGAGACGGAGCCGTGATCAATGGGTATCATGCTCACTATGGACTCGAGTACGCGGCGTTGCCCCGCCAGCGCCTCCTCAGCTGTGGGGTCAGAGCTCTCTGGCTTCTGCGCCTCCGACGGGTCCGGGAGGTGTTTGCAGGCGTAGACATGGAGGGCTTCCCCGACCAGCGGCGGGGGGATCTCCTTTGCGGAGCGGATGGCGGAAATGATGGTCCGAAAGTGCTCCAGATCGAGCTCGGAGACGTCCTCCGTCCACCAGTCTCTGGGCACCGATCTATGCTGCTTCCCGGAGTAACCAGGTCTGGTGTAAGTGTAGGACCACGAAACCTGGTAAGCAAGGGAAGGTAACAAAGGTTAGACCCAACTCTGATCTCTTTCTGCAACTATGTGGTTGGAGTTGCTGATGAGCTAACCTTGGATGGGTGGGTGAGGATCTTGTCGACGATGGTTTCGACGCAGCGGTGGACGATGCCGAGGTTCTCCGACCAGCCCACGATCTTTCTGGTCGACTGCAGCGCGACGATGGAGTCTTTCCAGCCCTGCAGGATGCAGGTCTCGAAGAAGGCCTCCAGCTTCATGACGAAGTTGCCCTTGGAGACCGCCTCGGTCATCCGCAGGAACTTGGCGGCGCAGATGGCGGGGACGAAGTTGTGGGCGCTGAGGCTGATGGTGATGCCGTAGGAGAACTTGGCGCAGAGCTCGAAGGCCTCCTCGCCGCCGGGGATGTCATGGAGGGCCACAGGGGTGGCCTCCACGGCGGGGTCCTCGGAGTCGGAGCAGAGGCGTTGCAGAAGGCCACACTTGAGAAGAAGCGGGAACTACAGTTATAAGAAGAATGGTGAATCAAAAGCCTTGGCCCGATCATCAAGAACATCATCATCTAATTTGCAGTGAGTATAGAATATTGATGTTGAAGCTTAATCAAAGGACTGGTGCAATTATTAGACTATCCTCGGTATTAACCAGGGGTTCTCTAATTCAAAAAAGGAATTTACTCTACTTTGACATGTATTTTTATCTTACCTCACTAATTAAAGATAGAGTATCTATTTTTTTCTTTTTTTAGTCAACTAAAAACTTTGACTCAATTTATCTTCTTTAAAAAATTTAAAAATAAAATAATATTAAGAGATATATAATAAAATAATATTTAAAATTTAATGATATTTTTTACAAAAAAAATTTGAAAAAAAGTTATCCACCCTACTCCACCTCTTGAGGTTAGGGCTGCTAATGGATATCTGCTTTCCGACTTTCCGACCCGTTTCCGACCTTTCCGTATCTATTTTCCGTTTTCTATTATTTTCTATTTTTTCGTTTCCGTTTCTCTAATAAGATATAATTTTTATTTTATTTACCAAATATATATTTTTAAAATTTTATTTCTTAATATTAAAAAATTTTAGACTAAGTTTCTAGCTTCTCCTTAATTTGTAAATAGAATCTAATTAGCTTGTCTCTCTCGTAATATTTATTATGCCTATTATTATCAAAGACATCTCTTTTACCATTACTCCTAATGATACATATATCTACCATTTGATCGTACCAAATGTTTCCGATTACTTTTCGTTTCGGATCCGTTTCTAATTTTATTATAAGAAATAGATGCAGAAAGTGTCATTTTCGATTCCGACTCCGACCCGTTGACAGCCTACTTGAGGTAGGATAGGGTACCCTTAGATACCCTCACCCTCCTCCACAAAGTATGGGGTTTACCACTGGATACCCCTCCCAAAGCAGTCAGAAACTCTATGGGAGTTCTTCTCTCTCTCTCTCTCTCTCTCACTCTCTCTCTCTTTCTCTCTCTGGATATTTGCAACTACTCGGTAGTCACAGGCAGAGGAATCCTCTCTGTGGAATTCCTGTCTGGATCAGAGCAACTCTGATGATGCATATTCTTATGTCTGTACATATAAGCCTTTCCATGAAGAACAAGATTGCAGATTCTAGCTTGGAGAAACTGCAAACCAAATTACCTGAAGATCTTCTTGTAAGGGGAGAATGAATTAATACCCACGAGTCGTTAGGACAAAAAAGAATTGCGTTTGGGAGGTTTTTGTCAGATGTGTTTGTTTAAAAATCAAACGACATATCAGCCAGAAATAAATAAATGAATAAAGAAACACCAATTTGAAAGGTTCAACACATGAGAAAGAATTACATGATCTTTTTTCCTCTCTCTTCTAATTGCCGAAAGTGGCGAAGCAGCAATCTCAATTGTCTGAATCCGTAACAAAAGAGAGAGAGAGAGACAAAAAAAAGAAGGAATACTCAGTTCTATTTAACAATCGATGTTTCACCAATTCATACAGAAACGACCCCGAATCCAGAAAAAGAAGAGCAAAGACTGAAAGAGGATAACTTAAAAGAAGTTTATCTTCCATGCCAATTCAAGAGTAAACATTTCAACAGAAACATGGCTGTTCAATGTGTCATCACTGGAGCATGCATGGCATGCAACTAAAAGTGATGAAGCCGGAAGTAGGATGAGATCTGTTCCGGAGAAAGCAGATTATAGAGTGAATCTATGCCATTGTAGATTATATTGGTGTGGAAGACACAAGCTCACCTTCTCAAGAGACCAAGCCAATGTTGGAAATATCCAACCAGCGCTTACTCATTGCAAGGTGAACGGAAACAAACTGAAAAATGGAGAGAGACCACTGGCTAGCAAATGCATATATGGAATTTGTTTACAAGCGTAATTTTTAAAGAAGATGTTCCAACCTGGAGCACCATGCCTATCAAATGCACAAAATCTCATTTCTTGGCATCTTCAGTTTTTCATCTCTATCTTGGTTTCTATGTTAGCTCCATCAACTAGCAGCTGGTGTAAACCACCTGCAATTGAGAGTGCCAAGCATGCTTTCTAACTGAGAGGATACCAAGGATGGTATTAGATGTCTGAATTTGACCTGCTGCTTATATAGACACTGATTCTGCCAGCTAAGAACAAAAGATATTGTATGACCTTTTGTTTAGACTTCAGTATGATACTGGTTGCAAGATCCCTTTCAAACCTATTGTCAAGTTGTGGCCATTAACGTCAATATATCTACTAACTATACCGATCCATAGCATGACAATTTTATCTCAAACGTGTAAGGGAACAGACATCCATCTTATTATTCCCGCTAGTAAATTTTTTGTCTCATTCTGCAAGAAGGGCACAGTTAATGTGTTAAGTGAACAGATATAAGCCTCTTAGTTTTAAAAAGGGGGGGGGGGGGGGGGGGGGGGGGGGGGGAGACATTCTTTTAATCTCAAAACATGTAAGGAACATTATTTAATTGTTCCTCTAGAATAATGTAGTTCTCAAAAATTCCGTAAATGAGCAGATTTCTGGAAGGGACTTCCATCTATTTGCATGAATCATCAGAGTTTTGCTTCTTTCCTAGGAAAACTTTACAAATTTACTGGGAAAGAGTCGGATTCAGATATGAAAAAGAAGTGACAATGAAGTCTTTATTGTAGAGAGCTGGGGATCAAGAGAGTGGAGCTTCTGATGCAGGGATATAGAATTCAGAAGAAGCTACCTGCGGTCAAATTTTAGCCTTAATGAAGGAAAGCATTAAAACACACAACATATCTTTCTTCTCTTTCAAATGATCTAAAAATGTTTTTGAACAAAATATGTTGAAGTTTGCAGCATTGTTCAAGCTGTCAACTTTTCCTCAACCCTAATTAGGAGTAATTTCCAGAGATAGAACCCCGTGAAGAGAGGTCAAGGAATTACCTTGTGCAACCGATACCTAATGTTGTTGATATGTATGACAAGGTCACTGGGCACATCAGACAGCACACACCTGCATGGTGAGCCAAAGTTTCATGAAAACAATTTCTTTAATGCTCAAAAAACTAGTTTAGATTCTGCGTTCCCACTGAACACTCCAGTTCAGATGTTCCTCTTGTATCCATGCACATCACAAAAGATTGTTTAAGAAAAACAAATGGAAGTGCACTCTCAATCATTCCGTTCGTGAAAATTCTATCTTAGAACCTATGGCCTCTCTACTGAGGAGCCTCCGCTAGCGTGCTAGGTTACGTACCCCACAAAGGAGGATATAAGCTGAACTCATGAACAGTTGTACTTACCTTGTCGCTTCCTCTGTGTAGAAGGTGTCAGGCCTTGTTCCCAGTTTCATATACTTCATTCTTGCTCCTGCTTTTATTTGCCTCCTCTGTCACCAATGTCATGAGAATCCACCTAACAGGCATCCTAGCTTCATCCCTTGGTGATCCTGGAGGAGCACGGCAAAACATATATAGATTAAGGGACCAATTTTTTTCCTGTTTGTTGACAACTTCCTGGCGAAGAAGCAGAGGCAGTATCAAAAAAAAAAGGAGGAAGGAAGAGGGCCAGCTGTGACTAACTATATGGTTGAGAGGGGCCAAAGGACACTGTGGTTCTTGTAGTGCATCACATCACAAGACTAGTTACAGTGGACTGCTAGGTGTGTGTGGGGGGGGGGGGGGGGGGGGTATATAGTTCATCAGGCAATGAGATCCCATGGGGCCCTGAGATTTATGAGTGCGAGGTGTCTGGAAAAAGCCCATCATCCACCAGCCTAGTGCATTAAACAAATAAACACAGAGGAAGGTTGTCATCATGTGTCAGGCAAACTGACGAAGGGAAGAGAGGAGGATTCAGATCGAATGGAGTGCAAAGGAAACATGGGGAGAAAAAAGAGGTTCCACGAGAGATGGGCCCTATCCTATGTGTTGCTAGTGGGTCTTGAGAAGAGAAGCCTGGTGCTTCACCACTCACTGGCATATGCATGCTTCAATGGAATTTGAATGGTTGATGTTACGAACCTTAGACAGTCATCCAACAAGGATCCCATCCCATCATCACTTCTCTCTCAGCGTCCTATTCACCTACAGGAAGAGGTAGACTGTTAGAGTTGTGTGCTCTTGCAGAACTAAAATGAGTTGAAGAAGAAGGGGAAAACAGGAGGGGGGTGTGGAAACAAAGTTAGGCTTCTCTGATGAGAAAGAAGTGGGGGGAGGGGGAAGAAAAAAAAACAAAGTTAGGCTTCTCTGATGGGAAAGATGTTGTTGCATCTGTCTTCGTAGTTGATTCTGGATTGCATGAATACTTGTCTATTACACAGGAGGTGACATAGAAAGAACACAAATTTCAAGGAACAGCCGATCCTTGGAAAAGAAAGAGTCCTAATGAGACCATGAGAAGATGCCTAGAAACAAATTGAAGGCCTAAGCCTACGTGCTTATAGCCCTTGTGTAGAAAGAAGACAAATTAAATACATGGGATTGGCAGTTGGGATGTGCATGCTTTCCTGTAAATCTTAAACAATGGAGTAAACGAAGGTTGAAAAAAAGGAACAATCCAGAAAGTTTTGGAAGGTTACACAAGGTAAAGCCATATCAAAGAACAACTCTAGAACGCCCAGCGACATGCATGAAGGAACTCAAATGTTGTGACCTGCTTATCACATCAGGAACAAAAGGCACTTTGCCACTAGAAGAGCCAAGAATTCGCGTCAAATGAGCAGAGAAACAAAACAAGATTCTGATGCTTTCTGATGACATGGGAGTTACTACTTCTTGATGTAGACGGAGGACATTCCGATGCTTCCAATGAACAGAAGGATGTCAAAGAGCAGCAGAAGAAAAGAGACAAGGTGTGTCCATCGACCCATTTAAAACTGGGAAGAAACAAGAGAAGTCTGAGAAGGAACATGGAGCAGGAAAGAAAACTATTATATCTGACTAACCATTGTCCCTTTTGAGTTGAAGACTAGCCGCTGTTGGAGGCAGGCTGGCAGCCTAGAAAGATGGCATGAGAGACCTCAAAGAAGAACACCAGGGGAGGACAGTGGCGTCTCTAGCAGATGCAACAGAGCTATCTCTTCCTCTCTTTTTCTTTGGTGGCAGTGAAGCATCCCTTTCTAAGTTGGAAAGAGGGTGATGGGTGACGAGGGAGGGTGGGAGGGAAGAGCCCTGAGTCAACCATGCAGCTATTTGAAGGGGAGGGTCACCTCAACATTAAGCATGGGGAAATTAGATGGTCTTTGAGATGGCGTCATGTGACGGGATCTCCCCCTCCAACCCCTCCCCACTTTTTCCCTCCATGATCATCACCATCATAATGTCATCTTGCAGCCTTATTCTACGAAAGTGGAGTCCAATTATGGCTAAGCATCTTGAAGAAATAGGACAATAGTTTTCCGGGCTATTGGCAATCTGTCAACGTCTCTTTAAGTATGTCATAATCTTAAGAGATAGATGAGAAGATGGTGTCAAACTCTTGATTAAACACAAAAGTGCAACTAAAAAATGTGTATGAACAAAAAGACATTACAAGGAAAAGGTGGGTTTGTTAAGTTGGAAAACAAGCTTTGGAACACAGTGAAGGTGAGAAGATTTGAAAGATAGATAGATAGAGAGAGAGAGTGAAAGATGGGTAGACATAGAGAAAGAGAAGAGAGAAGGAGATGTTCTTCAGATTTGAACAAGCAACCAGGTGGGGGGGGGGGGGGGGGGGGGGCTAGCAAAAGAAGGGACGGCTCCGGCACCAGCACCTGGTATCTGGTAGCCGGCCCCCGGTCAGTATGCGCATGATGGATTGGGATCACAAAATCTCCTCTCTGAGGGAAGGAAAAACTGGACAATCCCCTCTAGTGGCCTGTGTCTCACTATGGTGCAACAGAAGGAATAACAAGCCAAGAAGACACGCCCCCATTCCTACGTTTATGTAGTCAACAACATGTTAATGGAGGTCCCCTGATACTCGGGCATGAGCCATCATAAGCCCATTGAAAGATGGGTGGAGAGTGACTGCCCCTCCGCCCAGCTTTGCATTTTGGTGCTCCATGATTGAAGCATGGAAGGAGGAGATACCCTGCATAGGGTGGGAAAGGAGATGAAAGGTCCACTGTGTGA
The DNA here is from genome assembly GCA_014218235.1 of Colocasia esculenta. Lineage (NCBI taxonomy): Eukaryota > Viridiplantae > Streptophyta > Magnoliopsida > Alismatales > Araceae > Colocasia > Colocasia esculenta. The sequence goes on from CM024760.1 coordinate 91,232,241, forward strand.
GGGGCCCCTCCTTGTCCCCCCTCCTCCTCCGCTGCCCACTGTGGGTTTATTCTCTTCCCCTGCTTCCGGTCTAGGCCTGTGGATTTTCTGCAAGATGTGGACTTCACACAAAGTTCAGTAAGTATACTTACTAAAGAAAGAAAGAATTCCTTTACAGAGGGGATTAATGGTTCCCGTCTCTCCATAACCCCAGTCTTATATCAGTGTCTAGCTGGCAGATCATGAAATGAGGGCTTCTGAAGATGGTGAAATGGTGGTTGCTAAACTAAATGCCATATTCATGCTTTAAATAATATAGTAAATGCTGTTTCCACTCCTTCGTGTACCCTTCAACATCTCGCCACTCCACCAATCACTCCAATATGGTTCCAAACTTCCCATTCGAGTGATAGATTGGGTCATATGGGTGGGTGGTAGAGGAATGATGGCTGCTTTAATTTGTGCACCTTGTAGGAGAGTAAGAATAACATCACCACTATTGTTCGCTCTTGAACAGTCCCAACATTGCATTGGTTGGGCACAATCCCAGGGTGGTTGTCTCAGCAACCCATCCCTTACATCCCTCTCCCCCTTTTTCTCTATTCTCATTGGCAGAATCATGGGAAGCTGACGTCAACTTTGACTTCTTGCTAATGGGAGAGAGGCAGCCTCAGACTGACTTCTGGGGTCAGCTAATTGGCCCCTCCCAACCTTGTGTAGTAAAGCTGCCAGAAGTAACTCACAAGTGTGATGAAAATTGCGAACGTGGGAGTCAACATCTACCCATGCCCATATCAGCACTGATTTGCTAGGTGCCATTCAAAGCCATTCCTTCGAGTTCGAGCCCCATGCATTGGGATAGCTGAACTTAGAGCTCCCCCATAGAGTGGAGTGTGGACCTCTTCAGTTAAAGGTACTAAAACTTAGACATGTCTATTTGGATTGCCAAGTATTAAGTGATACTCGTGGCTCTCACCTGAAAACAAAAGAGTTTGGGTTGAATGCCATTGGCTCCTTTGAATTTGGAACCAGTGGTTGATAGACGGATAGATGGATTGCAATAATTCTCCACAGTTCCTTCCTAGCCATTTAAGGGGGAATCAGGGGAGATGTGGTACCACAAGGGTCAGAACTAACCAAAACAAAGAGCATCATTTGGAGGCCCATGGAAAAAAGGAGTAGAAAGCAGGAGATACTGTACACACGTGCCAGTGCATGGGTGTCATGATCATTAAGTTGCCACCACCTAGTTTATTATACCAACCATTGTTACTGTGGTGAGGTCAGCAGTTAACCACTCCCTCTTTGCATGTTTGTCTATAGGAAATAGGAAGACAAAAAGGGCCGCTTGCCCATGCTTTAATGATTACAGGAAAGAAGCTTTGAGGCTTCTCTCTCTCTCTTTAAACCAGGGGGCAACTCACTTGCAAACTCTCAACACTTTCTGGAAAGTTAGTTTGAGGTCTTCTCACTCCTCTCATTTACACTTTGAAGCCGCCTCTAAGCCATCCACTTGCTTTTATTTGGGGAAATGAGAAGATGATGAAACAAGGGAGTCGAATAGTGACTGTGCTCCATGTTCTTTTTTGTAAAATTAATGTCTTTATTTATCCTCAAGATATGTCAGAGAATCAGAACATAGAGATGAAATCACATGATATACAAACTTCAGCCTAACACAAATTTAATGCAGTGTTTGAGCTGCTTCAGATATTGGGATATCCCATGAGCATTCTTAAATCTATCTGATCCAGAGGAGAACATCACATAAAGGAAGCAGATTCCTCCACATTTTCGGTTAGTTTGATGCCCCTCATTAGTCAGTGGCCTAAACCTAAAATCTGGATATAAAAAAAAAAAAGCACACGTTCACATTGGGTTGATAGATTTTAATGTTGCACATGGACACTATTTGTTACTGAAAAAACTAGTGAAGTGACAAAACATAGTGGAAATGTGGGATCCGATGTACCACACAATATCTGTACGCTTTCTTCTGTGTCATATCATATGCTTGGGCACCATACTCTGTCGACAAATCACATCACTAAGGAATCAAAAAATGTACAAGCCTGTTATTGCTTCTCTATTCTATTTGATAGCGTATAATATGTATCACTAAAAAAACACTGAAAAAGAGAAATTCTCCTAAAATATGTTAGATTATCCTTAGTTACTTAACGATCTCAGGCCACATAGATTATGACACACACAGCACCATACTTTTCGTCACTCTCATGTTAATTCTCCAATCTCAAGTAAACATCAAACTTTAAGTCATTATTTTCTTCTATTTGTCTAATTTTAAATTGAAAAATTGAAAGAAAAGGGGTCCCCCCAAAAAAAAACAACAATAAGATTCTATTCCCATGATAAAACCTGAATACAAGGAGTCCCCTGTTGGTCACGAGGCAGGAGACCCTTACATATCATTGTTGTGATTAGGATGTGGTCTCCAGCAGAGCTTGTTTGCTTGTCTGCTAGAAACAATGGTGGAGGAGTAAGGGGTAGAGGAGCCCCCACCCGGTCGCTTGCCCTCCACCACTGCCCCCGCAGTTGCCTTGCCTTTCTCGGACGGAAGGCGTGGCAAGCACTAGCAGTACCTGACCTCCTACCCCTCCTCCCTCTGCGACCTTGCCGGCCTCATTGGCCTCCCGCCCGTGGTGGGCAATACCAACGCCCCCCAGCACCCTCCACGCGCGCATACACACAAACACAGCTCCACTGCCTTAATAAATTTCTTTCTTTGTGTCCGAGAAACTTTAGCGATCGTGAATATAAAGAGAGTCCGTATTTATTGACTGTTTATCCTTTTTTTATTGGACCACGGTATGTGATATGGGCATCATCTGTTACTAGTAATTTGTTGGATCATCATCTTTACTATGGATTGCCGACGATAACTTCCCGCTGTTTTTTATTTTTTTTTGGACGTTGTTGCCGTATGTCACATTTTATTTATCTTATTATAATTAATTGGGAGTCAGGGAGTGCGTGTGCAGCATATCAGCAAATATTACTCCATATTCACAATAGAGTCAGATTTAAATAAATTTTAAAAAGAAAAATTAGGGGAATAAATTGGTACCGTCAGGGGTTGATAGTTTTATTAGAGAAGGGAGAGAAGCTGGAGCTGGACGAAACCGGCCGAAGACGTCTCTCTCCTTGGCCATCCCCGCGGCGGTGTCGAAGGGCCCCAGTGCTCCGCCCCTGCCGGGCACGCCGGTGACACGGATGCCACCGCCCCCGGGACCATTTCATCGCCCCACCGACACGCGGTGGCCGTTGGAGGGGGGCTGCGCCGGCAGGGCTGCGTTCAGAGCTCGCCATCACATATATGATTGTACCACCAGAGCACTTAGGATCGATGCCGGCCGGCCAGTGGGTGTGGCCTGCGATGCCCACCACCACCAACCACCACGTCTAATCCCCCGCGATGGGGGCACCCTGCAGTCAGCTAGTTTTCGTCGTCTCTGCCGTCCCGCAGACGGAACTCCTTCCAGTTGGGTGGTGGTTGACCTCACTCCCGATGATCACTTGGCATCATCTACTACTACTACTGATCAAGGGAAGGGCGTTAGAAAGATAGATGGAATATAATAGAAAAGTAAGCTTCAGATAAAAAACGTTGGATGGGCACTGACTTCCTTGTTTTGGCCCTCAAACATTAATTAACCAAGTATGGAAGAGAATAGTTTAGAAATGATGTGGGAGAACTACGCATGCAAATTGCAATGTTATAGTTTACTACTTGCATGTTTATTTATTTTTTTTTTTTTGTATGGAGTGTTAATGGTGTCCTCCACAAGGCCAAAATTAAGCTTGCAGGTGTGTGTGTGTCTGGGGCCCTACGTAAAACTTCCATCGGATAAGAGATATATATACCCGAGCAGATGAGGCTGCGATTACATGGCACACACGATCGCTACTGGATAAGCTCAGGCTTCGCCTCCCATTTCCTTATCCCACTTGAAGCACCTCCTTTTAAACAATCTCTGCAACGTCATTCTTTTGGGATAACAGTACTACTTGATGCTCCCTCATGATACTGATCTTCATATGGCACCCAACCCAACAATCTCGACGCGTACGTAATCATTGACAAATAACAATATTATTTCTTCGTCTTTAATTTTTTTTAATAAAAAAAAGGAGGATACTGTGAGTAGGGTACACGGCACCTTCATGCCATCCATCTCAGTTGGGTTCCACATAGCTACCATATATAAAGCACAAGGGGAGGCCGTCGCCAGATTAGGACAACCCATCAACTCCTGCTACAACTTGGATCTTCTAACTATATATACTTAATGACGAAGGGAGACATACAAACTTGTGCAAATCAACTCTCTCTTAAAACTCTCCATTGATAACTTGAAAGAATTTGTAACAGAGTACTTATGACCCACAAATTAAAATCCCTATCTATACTCCCAAAGCTCCTCATCTGTTTTGAGTGCCGGCTACAAGCAACTCCTGACAGCCAGGACTCATGGGCATCATCTCTCCCACCTTCCTCCCCCATCTTGGCTGCCTCCTTTTATTCTCTTTCCCTTTTGCTTTCCCACTTTTCTCTTTCCGTCCAAGGGCTACGTGCCCTGCGACTAAACAACAGCCGAGCCGAGACGCCGTGTGTTTTGCTTTGTTGGGTGTGGTCCGGACGGGACTCCCTGTGGCGTTCTTGTCGCTGCCGCCTTGCTGGCGAATGGTGACAAGAGACGGAGCTCGACCACCCGGCCTCCTCCCCCTTTGAAAGCTCTGCTGCGACTTGGTGGTGTCTGCTGTGCTGGCGACGTTCCGGGAGCAACTGGAGTTGCATCAGGAGGCCAACTGCAGCTCCGTCGCCTGGAGTCTTGGACTCCGTTAACTTTTGTTTTAAGTTTCCTTTTTAAATAAATGCTAGTATAGACTTTTGCTCTTAAAATTATTTTACTGTCTCTATAAAAAGAAAATAAAAGAAAATTACTAGCAGTAATGACTGATGCCAACATGCAATATGGTGTAAGTGCTATGTCATGATGTGATAAAATTAAGGGAGAATTAGTTATTGGTCTCTGACAAGGACCTGATATTATTTTCAGATCATTGTCAAGTTTTCCCACGTCTTTCGGTCCCTGCTTTATGCAGGACTTATTTTTAAGTCCTTGCTGTTAACTTCCGTTATCCCAAAGTATGTAACCGTTATCTCAAAAGTGTGTAACTGCATAAGTACGTACTTACATAGTTACATGTGTAACTGTGTAAGTATGTAAATCTTGTAACTGTATAAGTATGTAATTACATACTTATGTAGTTATACATGTAACTCTGTAATTACATAGAAATTTTATAAATTTATAACTCTGTAATTATGACTTACCTAGTTACATACTTACATAGTTTCAGAAAGATTTACCTAGTTATTAGGGCTTACCTAGTTACCAAAGGTTACCTAGGGCTTACCTAGTTACATATGTAATTCCTGTAACTGCGTAAGTATGTAGTTACAGAGTTACATGTGTAACTCTATAACTATATATAAGTGTGTAATTACACATGTATATACTATGTAACTACACATACACATGTAACTCTGTAATTATGTAAGTACATAGTTTTTTACGCCTTAAGTTTGTAATTATTTCTTCTTGTAACTATGTAACAAGGTATGAAGTAGTTACACAGTTAAATATGTAACTGTGTAAGTATATATTTACAGAGTTACATGTATAATTGCGTAAGTATGTAATTCTTATAACTACGTAAGTATATAATTACATACTTATGTAGTTACACATGTAACTCTATAACTACATAGAGATTTTATAAGTTTGTAATTATGTAATTAGGACTTACCTAGTTACATACTTACATAGTTTCAGAAGGACTTACCCAGTTATCAGGGATTACCTAGTTACCAAATGTTGCCTAGGGCTTACCTAGTTACAGAGTTACATGTATAATTCTTGTAACTGCGTAAGTATGCAATTCCTATAACTGCGTAAGTATGTAGTTACATAGTTACATGTGTAACTCTGTAACTGCATGTAAGTGTGTAATTACACATGTACATATATACTATGTAACTACAAATGTACTTCTGTAACTACATACTCTGTATCTATACATGTAATTACAGAGTTACATAGTATGTAACTCAGGGACTCTATAATTAGGTAAGTCTTTGGTAACTAGGTAATTACAATACAGAAGCCTTGTGTAATTACACATGCAACTCTGTAACTATGTAAGTCCCTGGTAATTAGGTAAGCCCTTCTAAAACTATGTAAGTCCCTTCTTCTATAATTATGTAACTCAAAGACCTAAAAATAAAACTCCCAAAATTAGGGATTGATTGGTAATTCTTTCAGTAAGTAAATATTTATTTCTGTAAATTATTAAGTATTTACAAAGTTACATGTGTAACTATATAAGTATATAATTACATACGCAGTTACAAGATTTACATACTTACGCAGTTACACATGTAAATGTGTAAGTACGTACTTACGCAGTTACACACTTTTGGGTTAACAGTTACACACTTTTAGAATAACAGGGGTTAACAGTAGGGACTTAAAATAAGTCCTGCATAAAGCAGGGACATGGAGGCGCAGGAAAACCTGACAAGGACCTGAAAATAATGTCAGGTCTCTGCCAAGAACCAACAATTAATTCTCCCCAAAATTAAATTATTTTGATCAATCTAACTCAACTAAATATCTGATATAATCAAATAGCCAACATTTAAAAAAAATGTTTTAGTGAAAAAATACATCACTCGAATTCATACTTTTTGAGTTTGGAACTACCGGATTGAAACTACTTCACTTAACCATTTCATCTGTTCGATCTCATAAAATGGCAAAAGTAGACGCATTAAGTGTGGCACCATGGTAATTATCTTGGAATTATTATCTTTGCGTCCCAAAGTAAAGTGGTACCTGGGCCTTTGTCATGAACAACATTTGATATAAAATTAGCGGGCGAATTAGTTTTCAACCTAAAATTTCACAGTTGAGAAGGTAATGCTAAAGTGCATATGTGCACCGTATTTTTATTTCTAGAAGGTGAGGGTATTGTAAACTAATGGAACGATTTCAAGAGTACAAGAAGAAATCTGACACTTTGTATGGGTATTCTTACAAAAATCCAGTCCCATAGGGTTCGAGCATCTTCAATTATTTCCCTTCGTATCGAAGTTTTTTTGCATCACGGCTACTAATTGTGTCTTATTCATTCGACTGCTTTAGGCTTGAAGTCCCATCTGAAGGAATAATATTCTTTTGGTAATATTATCAAATAAAGTATCTTTGTGTCCGCTCTCATTAGGTCCTTCTAACTTGAAATGAGAAATTGAAGAATAAGATCAACAAGAGAGATCTCTAAAATCTCTCCTAGTGTTTACAACAAAGCCTACTAAAACGAAAGTAAAAGAAGTAAAACAGTATGCAGTGATTTTTCTTCTCGAAGTCTCGTAAAAAGGCAAAATATCGAATACCGAGAGCTCTTTACTTTAGCTACTGTGGTGGTCACTTCCTGCCACCCAGGCCCATCAACAAAGCTCGCATAAGCCCGTGACGAAACGAACTGGCACTGTGTTGTCCTAGGGCATCATCCGTCCTCGGACGACCACCCCCAGCGCCTTCAGAAACACTTGTCCTGCTCGGGCCCAGAGCAGTCCTCACGGTCATCGAGCACCAGGTTCATCTTCTCTCAACAAGCAACCTGCTCGAGAACTACAGTCAAGGCCGACCGAGCAGCCTCTTCGTATTGGCAACGGTTACAACAGCCGCGGGCCACGCGCCCCACTATTAAGAGGCGCGTTAACTGCTAAGCATTCTAACGGGCATCTGGACGTGTAACCCCCCGCTACGTGCGCCAATCAAGGCACCCTTCCAGGCACGATCCAGAGACGTTACATCCGTTCGCTTCAGCACTTATGCCTATAAAAGACATAGGTATAACACCATGCAAAGGTACATTCATCCTGGCACAAACACGCCTCATACACGAGAACTCCCATCCTCTCCAGTCACTTACTGACTTAAGCATCGGAGGGTTCTCCCCGGTTCTTCAACCGGGCCCCCCTGATCCGTTTCTGATTTTGCAGGCTTTCGTCCACCACCAGCGTCCTTCTTCCCTTCTTCAAGTGTAGGCCCTCCAGGCTCCGACCCAAATAAGAAAAGGCATCCACACTTTTGGCGCCGTCTGTGGGAACGAACAAGAGGCCATGCGCCCTACCCGAGCGTCTCATCTTCATGAGACCCGCACACCCTTATCCTCACTGGGGGGTTGTGTAGAGGTATTCTTTAGTCCCACATTGAAAGATAGTGAGAACAAGTGTGTGCTTATCAATAAGAGTCTCACCTCTTCTCCCAAGAGGGCCCTTTTAAAGGACAAAATCCCAAGCATGGGGACAATACTTCTTGGGAGGCACACTTAAATCATGTCTCTTCATTGGCGCCGTCTGTGGGAAGGACACAGTCATGGCTCGCGGACGATCCTCTTACCAGAACATCGGGAGCAGGGCGACGAGATCTCGCCAATCACGCGCGGAGTCTCGCCGTTGGTCCCCTCCCGTGGACGTTAACATCGCCCCTGCTGGTGCAAACAACGACGCCCCTGCATCAGCGGCCGTCATGCCTGCAACCGCCCTGGAGATGGCTGAACTCCGGGGCCAGGTGCAACAGTTGACGGGCATCTGCCTGGGCCTATAGGCCCAGTTGGCCGGGCCACCGGTCCCGACGGCTTCCTTACCACAGGAGCACCAGGCGGAGTCGACTCATCAACGATCTCGCGCCCCTCCTGTGTTCCAAGACCAGCAGGCGGACTCACCGCGCCGGTCACACCGAGCCCCGTCCGAGAAGCGGGCCCCGGAGCGCCGAGGCCGCTCGCCCCGACGCTCTGCCATTGACCCCCGTCCGCCGCGCTCGGTTGTGGGAGCCAACTCCCAGGGGACCGGCCGACAAGGCTCCGTCCATTCCGAGCAGGAGCTCGCCGGGCGCCGTCGCCGTGTGGTCGACCTGGAGCGCCGCGTGGACGCGATGGTTCAGCGTGCGGAGGGAAAAGCCCCAGCGGAGGATGACCTGGACTTCCACTCCCCTTTCAGTGGGGAGATCCTGGATGCCCGGGTATCTCCTAAGCTTCCTCTGCCCACCATCACACCCTAGGACAGCACTACCGACCCGGCCGACCACATCCACGGCTTTGAGTCGCACATGGTGTTCCACGGAGTATCAGATGCGGCCAAGTGCCGAGCTTTCCCTGCAACTCTCAAGGGGACCGCCAGAGCTTGGTTCGAGACTCTGCCAACGAGCTCCATCTCATCCTTCCGCCAGCTGAAGAAATCCTTCCGGGATAACTTCCTTGGCGGCAAGTCACAGCCGCGCACGACGGCTTCCCTCCTGACCATACGTCAGAAGAAGAGTGAAGCGCTCTGGGACTTTGTCAAAAGGTTCCGAACAGAGGCGCTTCCCATTTCGCACCTGGACATCCCTCTAGCCACCAGTGCCCTCATCCAGGGCACTCGCGACAGATTTTTGCAGAGGACTCTCGACGTCCAGCAACCATCCACCCTCGCCGAGCTACTTTCCATCGCACAATGCCACGCAGCGTGCGAAGAAAGCTTGGCTGCAGGTCGAGCAGAGCAGGGGGAACCGTCGGACAAGAAGAGACCTTCCGACAACGGCTCCGACCGTGATCGGAAGAAAGGACGGCGCAACGGCGACTCGCCGCACCGACCGCGCCCCTTCACCGACTATACTCCCCTCACTGTGGCACCCGAACAGATCTTGGCGGAGATCAGGAATGAACCATTCGTTCGGTGGCCACAGAGGATGCGCTCCGACCCTCGGAGGCGCGATCAAGCCAAGTATTGTCGCTTCCATCGCGACCACGGCCATGACACCTCCGAATGCCGCCAGCTCAAGGACGAAATTGAAGACCTTATCAAGCGCGGCTACCTCGGGCGGTATGTGCGCCGGAATGAAGAACGCCCCAGACGCCGAGAGCGGACTCCCGAGTAGCCGATCAACAACGAGCCCAACGGGCAAGAAATCAATGTGATCGCGGGAGGCTTCGGCGCGGGCGGAGAGAGCACTCGAAGCCGACGCGACTACGCAAGGCGAGTGCACGTCGTGGATAGGCCCCTGGCGCCTAGGCCAGCTCCATATCTCGTCAGTCCTGCACGCACACCGTCCGAAGAGACTATAACCTTCTCGGACGAAGACCTTGTAGGGGTCGCTACCCCACACACTGATGCGCTGGTCGTTTCGGCCACCGTCAACCATTGAAATGTGCGTCGGATTTTGGTAGATAATGGAAGCGCCCCCGACATCTTGGCTTACGACTATTTTTGTGCTTATGGGTCTCAAAACCGACCAACTCACCCCAGTTGAGTCGCCCTTGTTCGGCTTCTCGGGGGTTTCGGTGCAGCCCATGGGCAGAGTACGCCTCCCGATCACCTTAGGGACGACGCCGAAGACTGTCACCAATGTAGTTGACTTCTTGGTCATCAAGAACATGTCAAGCTACAACGCCATCCTCGGCAGAGGCCTGATCGGAAGAATCAGAGCAGTACCTTCATCTCTTCATCAGAAGATGAAGTTTCCAACCGCGAGCAGGATCGACGAGGTGCTCGGGTGCCAGCGCGAGTCTCGACGGTGCTATGTCCCTCAGACCAAGTTCCGTCGTCCATCGATCAACCCTCCACTAGCCGAGGAACGCCTGCTGAAGACCTGCTACCTATTCTAGTGGATGATGACCCCGAGCATGTACTTTACATTGGCGCTCTGCTAGCGGATGCCGAACAGCAATGCTACAGGACTTTCCTGCTAGCCAATTTGGATGTGTTCGCGTGGTCCGATGATGAGCTACCAGGCATTCCTCCTGATGTCATGGTGCATCGCCTCCGGTTGGACCCGCAGGTCCCCCCAGTTCAACAAAGGAGGCGACATGTTAATCGGGAACGGCAGACCGTCATCCAAGATCACGTCGTCAAAAGTCGGTCCATTGGGCTCCTCCGAGAAGCCCAGTACCCAAGATGGATCTCCAACGTGGTCCTCATGCACAAAGCCAACGGCAAATGCGAGTGTGTGTGGACTACAAAGATCTCAACAAAGCAATGCCCAAGGACAACTTCCCTCTGCCACGCATCGACCAGTTGGTGGACGCAACCTCCGGGCACGAGCTTCTTAGCTTCTTAGGTGCTTACTCTGGTTATCACCAGATTAGTATGCATCCCCCGGACCAAGACGCCACCACGTTCGTCACAGACCTAGGGTTATACTGCTTTACTAGGATGCCCTTCGGTCTAAAGAACGCTGGCGCAACGTATCAGCGGCTGGTCAACAAGATGTTCGAGCAGCAGATTGGACGCAACATGGAGGTCTACGTCAACGACATACTGGTCAAGACGCTTCCGAGCACCGACCATATCTCCAACCTCCAAGAAACTTTTGCAACCCTGCGGAAGTACAACATGAAGCTCAACCCATCCAAGTGTGCGTTTGGAGTGCGCTCGGGTAAGTTCCTCAGCTTCCTCATCTCGAATAGAGGGATAGAGGCAAACCCAGAGAAGATCCAGGCTATACTTGCGATGAGCAGTCCGAAGACGGTGCGGGACGTCCAACGTCTTACTGGACGCCTCGCCGCCCTGAACCGGTTCATGTCCCGAGCAGCGGAAAGAAGTTTTAACTTCTTCAAGTTGCTGCGAGGTCCTAAAGGCGCACCACAGCAAGGGGGGCATATACGGTGGACTGCGGAGTGCGAAGCTGCCTTCACCGAGCTGAAGGCATACTTGGCAGCCCCACCGATTCTCTCAAAGCCAGTGCTCGGAGAACCACTGTTCGTATACTTTTCGGTTACTGAACACTCCATTAGCGCGGTTTTGATCAAAGAAGAGGGAACGGCGCAACATCCGGTGTACTACATCAGCAGGGTCCTCCAGGAAGCCGAAAGGAGGTACCCTCGAGCAGAAAAACTTGCCCTTGCTCTGGTCACAGCTGCTCGGAAGCTCAGGCCCTATTTTCAGGCTCATTCAGTAACGGTCCTCATCGACCAACCACTGAAGTCTATCCTTCAGTGGCCAGAGGCTTCCGACAGGCTTGTCAAGTGGGCCATAGAGCTGGGCGAGTTCGACATCAGCTTCCGACCAAGGACAGCAATCAAGGCGCAAGCATTGGCGGATTTCGTCGCAGAATGCACACTCCCTGCTGAGCAGGACCCGCCATTAGCCGACAAGCCCCCATGGGAGCTCTACGTGGATGGGTCCTCTTGTGTCACAGAGAGCGGAGCAGGCTTGGTTCTCACCTCTCCAGAAGGGCTAGAGTTCCAATATGCCCTCCGATTTTGCTTTGCGGCCTCCAACAACGTCGCCGAGTACGAAGCACTACTGTCTGGAATTCGCATGGCTCGGCACCTCGGGGCCCGTCGGCTTAGAGTCTTCAGTGACTCCCAGTTGGTCGCCAGCCAGGTGAACGGACAGTTTGAAGCCAGAGAGCCCCGCATGGCTCAATACCTTCAGCAGGTCAAGAGTCGAGCAGAGGGTTTCCTCTACTTCGAGGTCATACATGTCCCACGGGGAGCAGAACGCGCGAGCCGATGCACTGGCCAAGTTGGCCTCCTCAGTTGACATCGCCCCTTCTCATTCCGTATTCATTGAAGAGCTCGCCTCGCCGAGTACCAAAGTGGACGTCGCTGCCGTTGAGACAGACCCACCGGCTCCGAGCTGGATGGATCCTCTCTTGGCCTACCTACTTCGAGATGAGCTTCCGCCTGAGCAGGGCGAAACTCGCAAGATCAGAAAGCGCTCTCAGCACTTCACCCTCGTAGAAGGCAAGTTGTACCGACGGTCTCTTTCAAGACCTCTTCTACAGTGCCTCAACCCCGAAGAAGCACTCGCTGCCACCGAAGAGGCTCATGAAGGGCTGTGCGGTAGCCACTTGGGGGGCAGAACGCTGGCCTGCAGTATCATTCGAGCAGGGTTCTGGTGGCCTTCTCTGCAAAAAGATTGTATGGCCTTTGCTCGGAGGTGCCCGGAGTGTCAGAAATTCGGACAGCTTATTAAGCTGCCTGCCGAGCAGCTTCACAACCTATTCGAACCGCGCCCTTTCGTCAGATGGGGCATTGATATCATGGGCCCCTTCCCAGAGGCCCAAGGTCGGAAGAAGTTCCTATTTGTGGCCATAGATTACTTCACCAAGTGGATTGAAGCCGAGCCTGTTGCCGCGATCACCGAACAAGCCGTGTGGAAGTTCGTCTGGAAGAACCTCCTCTGTCGGTTTAGCATCCCAAGGGTTATCACCTCCGACAACGGGAAGCAGTTCGACAGCACCTTCTTCAAGCAAAAGTGCGCCGAGCTCGGGATCTACAACCACTTCACCTCTGTAGCGCATCCCCAGGCAAACGGTTTGGTGGAAAATGCCAACCAAACACTGCTGCATGGGATCCGCACAAGAGTGGAGGCTGCAGAAGGTTCGTGGATTGACGAGCTCCCCAACGTGCTTTGGTGTCACCGAACAACAGCTCGGGTAGCAACGGGAGAAACACCTTTCCACTTGGCTTACGGCTCAGAAGCCGTTGTGCCTCTGGAAGTAGCTCTCCCCACCCTCCGAACAACCCACTTCGATGAAGCCTCCAACAACTGTGCTCTTCGGGAAAACCTTGACATGCTTGGCGAACGACATAACGACGCCAGCATTCGTCTCGTTTCCTATCAGCAACGGCTCGCACAATATTATAATGCACGAGTTCGGGAAAGGCGCTTCAACGTGGGAGATATAGTTCTGCACCGCTGCTTGGCTTCAGATCCCCGGAGAGCGATCGGCAAGCTCGCCCCTAAATGGGAAGGATCTTATCAGGTCACCCAGGTCCTCGGGAAAGGCTCATATAAGCTAACTACCCCTAGTGGCGAAGCCATACCCAGGACTTGGCATGTATCTAATCTCAAGGCTTACCACCTATGAAAGCCTTTGATTAGCATCCTACTTCTCTTCTCCCTATTCCTATGGTCAGACAAGTGCTTAGTATACACCCCTGATCGGAACCTTTTTTTTTACGGTTCCCAACGATCTGCACGGTACATGCAACTCTTATAAAACCAGTGGATCCCAATCCGAGCAGGGACGATGACAAAAGGGAGAAGATAAAAAAAGTGAAGCCATAGACAACTCCTGAAGAGGAAATTTTCATTCATAGTTTTTTTTACTTACAGGAAGGACCCTTCGATCTCTATTACAAAATCCAACAAAAAGGACGCGGAGCAGCGAGGCTAAGGAGCCTGCTCGGAGGGGCCACCACCGTCGCCCGGAGAAGGCATTCGCCCAGATTGGAACTGCGCAAACTGGACTCCATCTAGACGGGCATCATTGGTACGGCGCCGGCATTCTTGCACGGCAGCCTCGAAGGCTGCTCGGGCGCGATCGACCCAAGAGAGCCGCTCTCCATAGTCCCTACCAGCCTTGAGGCCCACTCGATAACAGCGGGCCCCATATTGCTCCAGGTCTTCTTGGAAATCAGCTCTGGCCTTATATTCCGTCACGGCGCGAGCCCCCGCATCAGCTGCTACTTTGGCGATGGCGTCCTTCTCGGCCCGGACCATGGCCAAATTCAACTCCGAGGCCTGGAGAGCAGCCTTAAGGTTCTTCACCTCCTCCTCCAGCGCCGCCTCGCGAACCTTATGCTGCGCTACAAGGCCCTGGCAAAAAGCAGTCTGTGCCTCCCACAGATGCTTCTGGTTCTGGGCCCGAGCAGCTAAGGCCCTTAGAACGTTCAGCGACTTGGAAACCCCATCCATAAGGGCCCCCAAGTCAATATCATCACCCACGCCATCGTCTTCATGGCCTTCTGGGTAGTATCCTCCGCCCAACACCTCCGGACTCCGCTCGGCTAGAAGGTCCAGACACCTCGCTATTCGGTCAAGGCGGGAGGCAGAAGGGCTCGTAGGCAGTTCCCTTGGTGTGTCCTCAGCACGGCGAAACATCGCCTCCAGTGCCGCCACCGAGGGAACCTCGGGAAGCTTTTTCTGCAACACTTCCCTAAGGGGCCTCCGATCGTCGTCAGAATCTTCAGCCCGCCCCTCGCCTTCCCCCTCTACTGCCTTCCCTCTGGAACTGTCAGTTACCTCGACGATTGTAACAGTATCAACAACTGCCTCGGTGGGGGGCATGGGGGGCAGAATGGCCCCCGTTGCTGCGGCGACCTCCTCAGCGGCCCTCGTCGATGTGGCCGCTTCCTCGGCGGCCCCCGTAGAGGGAACCATCTCCTAGCCTCTGGGTGGGGCTGCATTTGTTGCGAAGGGCACTTCCGACTCGGTCGCCAGTACCCCTTCAGCTCTGGCACCCTCCGTTGTGCCGGCGTCTTCACCAGGTCCGACGTCCGTCCGAGCTGGGGTCTCCTCAACCTCCTCAGCACCCCTGGCGCTTAAGGCCCCCACGGGCACTTCTTCAAAGCGACCCCCAAAGGGGTCCTGCGGCATCGACTCCCTTGCCTGCTCCTCATCTGAGTTTCCAGACGAGGAACTTACATCGACGAGCCCGAGGTCGACCGCCATCTTTTTGGCGACCTCGGGGTTTCGTTGGGCAGGCACTTGGGGCGTCCCCTCACCGGACGCCCCCGCAGCTTTTCGCTTCTTCCTCCGCTCCAGCGGCGGCACGGCTTCCTCTTCCTCCTCATCCCCTTCCGCGGGTGGACCGGCCGAGCATTGCGAAGCGAGCACCAATCTTCGCTTCTTCTTCTTCTGGAGCGGACTCTTCGCCGCCTCTCTCTCAGCCTCGTCCTCGGCTGGTTGCTGCTCGGACAGAGGCCCGACTGTGGCCTTCGAGGTCACCTTCGCTGTAACCTTCTTCTTCATACGAATCTTCTCGAACCCCTTCTCAGGGACCCTCGAACCAGCGGCACCTCGTCCTTCGGCAGGGCAGCTCGGGGCGACAGCGACAGAGCGCTCCTCACCGACGACAATCACATATGATGTGACAGCTATCTGCTCGGTGTAGAGGGCCATATCCTCTGTAGCCATGCCCGCCTCCAGCTCCTTAGTGGCTGCGTAGGAAGAAAGAGGTTAGGAAAAATGACGCCCGAGGAGCAAAAGAAAGAAAGGAAAGACTCAATCACTTACACCATGCTCGGCTGAGCCCATGCTGAACCAGCTGAGCCTCGGTGAGATATTCCTCCGCCTTCTCGACAAAGATGTTGTTAAGGCGCTCCGCAAGCGCCACCTCATCTTTTTTCATCAGGGGGTAGATATCCCTGCGCGCGCTCTTCACCCGCGTAGGAAACCCCCATTCTGGCGCTTCTACGCCTCGCGCGAAGAAGAGAATCCGGTGCGTCCACCCCTTGTGGCTGGATAACCGGGGAGAGAACTCGATTCTCATGCGGTCCAGCCGGTGCTTGGTGTAGTATACATTCTGGCTTGTCCCCGGCGATGCAGTCAGAACGAATTGACTCCGGAAGAGGTTGGCGGTGGGTTCGATCCCCCGAACTTTGCACGATATGCAAAAGACACATATCGTCCGCCAGCTGTTCGGCGCCAGTTGAACTGGGGCGATCCCCCAGGTGTTGAGAAGCTCCCTCTCCACCGCCGGCAGCGGTAGCCGGAATCCTGCCTCCAGGATATCGTGCGACATTGCGACGCACCCGGTCTTCTCCCACCAATAGGGCTCCTCCTCCTTCGCAAGCACAATGTCGTATTCTGTGCCAACGCGATACCACCAAACGGTACTTCTCCCGTTGGACGCCTTCCGGCGCAGCATCACCACCGCTCGTACCGGCTACAGCCTTGACCTTTTGCGACATCACCGGAGGTGAAGGGGAAGACGAAGAAGTAGGAAAGTTCAGGAGGTATGAGAGCTTTCAGCAGAAGTTTTTCGAAAGCGTGGTTCCCCGCCTTCGCCTCTCCCCTCCCTTATAAAGGGGAGAAGGCGGGAAACCCTAGAAGCTCCGCAATACCCCTTTCTCTCTAGGCGACCGTTCGGCCGAATCAAATGGCCTCCTCGCTTGCCATGATCCCCCCTTCATCATGGACCTTCCGGTCCTTTCAAGACGAAAGGAACGAAGCGACAGTGCCGATCGACGTTCGCACGTCCGAGGTCGCTATCGCATTAAATGCTAGCAAAGTATTTGAGTGCTTTACCGCCATTCGAGCGCCTCAGTTCCTGAGCCAGCTCGATAGCGTGGGGGGCAAGTGTGGTGGTCACTTCCTGCCACCCAAGCCCATCAACAAAGCTCGCATAAGCCCATGACGAAACGAACTGGCACTGTGTTGTCCTAGGGCATCATCCGTCCTCGGACGACCACCCCCAGCGCCTTCAGAAACACTTGTCCTGCTCGGGCCCAGAGCAGTCCTCATGGTCATCGAGCACCAAGTTCATCTTCTCCCAACAAGCAACCTGCTCGAGAACTACAGTCAAGGCCGCCCGAGCAGCCTTTCATATTGGCAACGGTTACAACCGCCGCGGGCCACGCGCCCCACTATCAAGAGGCGCGTTAACTGCTAAGCATTCCAACGGGCATCTGAACGTGTAACCCCCCGCTACGTGCGCCACTCAAGGCGCCCTTCCAGGCACGATCCAGAGACGTTACATCCGTTCGCTTCAGCACCCATGCCTATAAAAGACACAGGTATAACGCCATGCAAAGGTACGTTGATCCTGGCACAAACACGCCTCATACACGAGAACTTCCATCCTCTCCAGTCACTTACTGACTTAAGCATCGGAGGGTTCTCCCCGGTTCTTCAACCGGGCCCCCCTGATCCGTTTCTGGTTTTGCAGGCTTTCGTCCACCACCAGCGTCCTTCTTCCCTTCTTCAAGTGTAGGCCCTCCAGGCTCCGGCCCAAACAAGAAAAGGCCTCCACAGCTACTCTTGTCAAAATTTTGAAAAAAAAAAGAATTAGGAAATGGCAAGGGGCCTATTTGTCCTTGTCCATAACTAATATTGAACAATATAATAGAAAAGTAAAGGTTGTGAATACCGAGACTTCAAGTAGGTGACAGAATTGCTCGTTCTAAGAGAAATATTTAATAAAAGACTCATTCTGCAATAAAGAATCTTATCGGGTCCTTTCAACCACTAAAATCAATTTCCTAATAAGTTACCCTAATCTTATTGCAAGATGGGTATCGCAAGGATCATGTCTCAATTTCACTTTCAGATCAATGTCAATCTGGACCACCTAACAATGTTGTTGTCTCCATGGTTCTTAATCAAATACTGATGATGCATGTCCTTTTTCTAGAAAAAAAATTTCTCTTTAGAGAAGAGAAATAACTCTTACTTATAAGTACACACTTCTTTTCACTATATCTAATATGGGAGTAAATTATGTCTCTCCACAACCCCTTTGTGGGATGTGATTTTTCAAAAAATATATAAATATATCTATGTTTGGATGTGTGGGTATATGGGAGATAAATTTACAAGCATAGAGCGTAGACGTGTCAGTCACTCAGGTGACAACTTATTTTGCCTCCGAGATCGGAGGGCTTAAAGTCTATATATGCACCGTTCAACTTCATCAAACAAATATAGGTATCAGGCCGGGACAAAAAATTCGTCGTCACCTAAATATAACGACGCTAATTATATCTCTCTTGTTAGGGAGAAAACTCTTGATTAATCGTTAAAAAAAAAAATATTATAGCCAAAATAAGAGACATCCGATAAAAGATATGCAAATACATATGTAATCGATGGTGCCTACAAAAGATATATACATATTACATTTTTGGAGGCGGCATTTTTTTGAAGTTTTGAAATTGATTTTAAGATTATTGAATATGATTTTAAAAGTTATTTCATTTGATTTGAATTTATTTATTTATATTTTTTATTTGATTTAAAGATGATTTGAGATTATTGATATTGATTTGGAGTTGTTTGTTTATTTTTTTGAGTTGGTTTTATTTGATTTGAATGGATTTTGGTTGGTTTATATTTTTCTTATTTAAATTAGTAAACTTATCATGAAGTTTAATTTAATTATGAATTGTTTTATTAATTTTAAGATTATTATGTTCATTTTATTTGACTCAAAGTCATTAGATATATATTTATTATATATTTTCTTAATTTTTTACTATTATGTATTTTTATTATTTTATATATTTTTACCATTTATTATTATTTTATTATTTTTAAGTTTTTATCATTATTATTCTATTTATTCATTCATTTATTACATGATATGGATAATCGGTACCATAGTTGATAATCAGAGCAAATAAATTGATAATTGGAATAGTAACTGATGGGTAATTGAAACATATGAACTATATTTGATGCATGTGTTCTATAATTGATGCAATTGTTCTATAATCGATACAAATATTTTATAATCGGAACAAATATTCTCCAATCGGAACATATGTTCTCCAATTGATGCAAGTGTTCTACAATAAGAATAAATGTTCTACAATCGGAACAGATGTTCTCCAATCAATGTTTGAAGGGATAATTTGAACAATAATTGAAAAGTGTCCATTATTTTGACTTTTATTTATTATTTTATGATTATTATTATTATTTATTTTGTTATTATCATTATTATTGGGACAAATTAATTATGAGTCTCTATCAGATGTTTGACTTATTTTCTAATCCTTGACAAAATTGTAACTCATTCCAGTAAGTGTTATCCTATATTACATCATACGTTAAGTCTTGTTACAATAAAGACCTCCATATCATAGTCAAAGATTCTTAATTAATTTACCTTTATTATTATCATTTAAATTGTTTTATCATCATTTTTTATTCTTTCCTTTTTATTTATTATTGTTGTTGTGGTTTTCTTCCCTTTATTTATTTTTTTCCTTTTATTTTTATTTTTTTATTATTATATTTTTTATTCTATATTCTTCACTCTCTTTTTTTTTGTTTTATCTTGTGTTTCAGTGTTTGTCATATCATCATTAATTACTTTGCTGTTTTTTTATTTATTTGTTATGTCTATTAAAGTCTTTGGTTTGTCTATGGGGACATCAATGCATCCAAGCTTTCAACTCATTTGAGAACATAGTTGTAGCATGATATCATTATCTCACAAATTTATCTCAGAAATCATACAAACCATGAGCATTCAAATGCATATGCAAAGTTTAAATAGTACAGAAAATCTGATCAAATTTCAATAACATCTCCCCCTGCCCTGAGTTATGTGGGGGGGGGGGGGGGTGCAAATGGGCACTTATCTATAGACCCGAGATGGTACCGACGGGTCTATATACACACCGATGGCGATGTAAGTATTTGTTCATGACACCGGGTGATCGGGGCGAGTTTACCCAGTGATCAGGTTGACCGAGACATAGTGAAGAAAACACATGTAAGAGTTGGCAAAATATGATGGATAGAATTTAGCCTCATAACAGGCTGAAAAGCCACCGATTCATTGAGTACACAAGTACATCGGATCATTGTCCCTAAGATCTGCTGGATCATTAGGATGGAGGACTTCACAAGGAGTCATTGTTTCACTGGACCAAGGTGTGGAGACATTAGATTGAAAAGCCACTGGTTCAAAAACCTCACTAGTTCGAAAACGTCACCGGTTCAGACATGAGCGGCTCATACCGAAACTGTTAGATGAGACCAAAGGAATGTGTGTATTTTACAAGAACGGAAAACTCGATACATATAATGGCGCACATAGGCATATGGGGGAGACACTCGAGGAGATCATCGATCTTAAGAGTCCTACTCATAGATCGAGTAAACTCCAAGTGTTTCAAATCTAAACGGAGCTTAAACACGTTTAGCATACCGCCATTTAAACAGAAAACCCGGTTTATAATGTGGAGCAACATCATGAGGCATGGGGCTTAGCTAGAATGTCGATGTGAGATCTTGCTGTACTTGGGATCTTACATATTTAGTGGATAAACCCCCTAACACATTGATCCAAAAGAACTTGAGCCTCCCTCCACCACCAAAATTTAAAAGAAAGAAGTAACATATTAAGAGTTAGTGCTTATAGGGAGGGGATTTGGTGCATACATAGCACAATATAAACACAAAAGGGGCAAGAACGGACCATTGCACATTATATTAAATAAAATAAAATTATGAACATAATCTTTAGAACATGGGGAAGGGAGTGAGACAAAGAGTAAATAACATAAACATAAAAGGGCATGAATAATCCATCACATTTCATTAACAAAAAAAAAACATGTACATGAGATTGAGACAGAGAAAAATGGAAGAAGGAGATCCTACATCTAAACACCCTCCACCCTCACCTCTCCTCCTCTTCTCTTTTGAAAACACAAGTGGAGAAAGATCTCTTTCCCCCTTAGCCAACCCCCTCTTGGAATGTGAAAGTGGAAGAGGATGAGGAGGTGAAGAGGAGAAGAGATGGCCATGAGGAGCCGAAGTGGGAGTTGGAGGTGTGGGAAATGGGAGATGGAAGAGAAAAGAGATGGGAGAAGAGAGGGAACCCAAGTGGGAAAAATGGGAGATGGAGGTTGGAGGAAGTGGATGGGAGGCTTCAGATGTGGATTGGGAAGTGGAAATGGGAGATGATGAGGAAGAGGAGGTTGCGGAGAAGAAGAGTATGGAAGAGGAAGGCAGCCGAAGTGGGAGTTGGAGGTGGAAGAGGTAGGAAATGGGAGGCTTTGGATGTGGAAGTGGAAGTGGGAAAATGGGTAATGGAAGAGAGTGGAAGTGGATGTGGGAAAATGGGAGATGGAAGAGGTTGGAGGAGGTGGAAGTGGGAAAATGAGAAATGGAAGAGAAGGGAGAAGAGAGGGGAGAGCTTCCGATGTCCCTTCCAAGAGACTCCAAAATAGTTCAAAAGTCTTATTTTTCACATTTTTTTAATCATATTTGACTTATTTGTACTTCCTCCACCAACTCCCATCCATCACCACACATGCCATCTCCCATATCCACTTTTTGACTATTTATCTCCACCCACTCTTTTGTCATTTATGACTGTCTTTTTTTGAAGCTTCATGCACAGCAGTTATGTTACAGCGCAGATTGGCTAGAGATGATCCGGTGCTTGATGGGCTAAGTGATTCGGCGCTCGTGTTGCTTAGACACTCCGAACTTGGGTTTTCCAACATGATCGGATACTCATGTTTTCCGCATCATCCACTGCTTGCATTTTCCAAGTGTTCCAATACTCGAATTTTTCGAGTGTTATGATACTCAAATTTTTCGCGTTATCTGATGCTCGAGCTTTCCCAGTGATATGGTGCTCGACTTTCAGATTTGTGACTTGATCTACTATTGATGGATATCTGAACCTTAGTCTTTGCTGGAACTGATTTATAATATCCGCGGTCACTTTTTAGGTGTCCACACCCTTTAGTAAGGATAAGGGTGGAAGAGTCTTGTTGCGATAAGACGCTCGAACATAACACATGGTCTCTTGTTCGATTCCTACAGACGGTGTCAATAAAGATACAGGATCTCAAATTTGCTGCAAATCATTAGATAGCCTTGGGATTGAGAAATTGCATTGCACTCTTTCTCACCAAGAAGGAGATATGCAATGAGGAATAAAGGATCAGAGGATCCTAAGGGGCTTGTGCGCCTCTTGCCAAAGGGGTTGCCTTGGAATTTAAGGGTGGTCAAATCTTCCAAACGATTTCATGCGACATGACTGTAGTTAAGATCAAGTCGTGGGTGTAACTGCAGGGTAGTGGCCATTATGGGTAGTTATACCCGCTGCAAGGATCATGGGTGGAGATCATGTGCGACCCATTATTATCCTTTTTAAGGCTCCACTTTTTCTGAGTAACCATCGTCTATGTGGAACTCCGCTGACCAAGATATCAAACAAGAGTGTCTAACACTTCACTTCCGTCAAGCCAAAAACTCTACCTAGCTAATAACCTGTTGGGCTAAGATCTTGCAAGGCTTAAAACCCTCAAGATTATCAAGTACAGGGATAAGGCTTGTTGGACGAAGATCAAACTTCCGAGCTAAAGTCTACTAAGTTAACAGGTGAAGTGTAGATCAAACTAACTTCTTGCCTTAACACATACCAAGGTATTAGCTCAAAAGCCTCTCATCATTGCCACAAGCTATGCTCCTAGCTCCAATGTTGAGATAAGGGGCCCTCCTTGTAGATGACAGGTGCTCTCAGCACTTCGTAGGCCCTACTTGATAATTAAGCTTTCCAAAGTGGGCTCCTATTTAATAAACTTTCGCCTATCGGACTAAGCTTCAACAAGTGGGCCTTACAAATTGAGACAAAGGTCGAGATTCCCCCTTTCCAAATACCATTCATCAAACATTGACCTCCTACTTCAAAGGGGGAAAAAATGGACGAATCCGAAAATGATGATTGCAATTAATCATCATATGAGATCTATGAGACCCAAGTTTTACAGTGAGGTTGCATTTAAGCATCTAAAGCAAAATTGCAAGTATTTCTGTTTGGTTTCCAGCATCGGATGCCAGGCATACACCTGTGTGGTATCTTTATTCTATTTTTCTTCCTGATTATTCTATCCTTCACCACGAGAATCTCACTTGAAGAAAGGAAAAAATATATGGAAATGGTTTTGAACTATATTCTCCAGAGTTTTAATATTGGGTACAGAAAGATAGAGAAAACAAGGAAAGGAAAGGGAACTTGTTTATGTCCAAGGGGAACTTGTTTATGTCTCTATGGCCCTCGCAATTAAACAATAGGCAAATTCTAATCGAAGAAAGTTAAAGATTAAGTCAAAACTCTTAGTGATTTAGTTAGGCAAACTTCTACTAGCAGCATGGTTCGCCATCTAATCGAAGAAAGTTTTGGCAGGAACTTTCTGAATAGTGAATACCAAAAGGTCAGGAGGGCATGAACCGATTCCCTTTGGACATAAACAAGTCCCCTTCCTTGTTTTCTCTTTGTTCCCTCCTTTGCATTAGGAGCTAATTTCTCTAGTAATAAACCCATAGGAACCGTCAACAACTCAAAGATATTGAAGTAGCCAAGGGAGAGAGACTCGCAAGATCTAAAAAGATGGATTAAGGGCTTCTTTCATTTCCAAGCTTACTGGATGGATAGACAAATGTTGGATCACTGACATCTGGACGCTGTTCAACCGGCAGAGTTGGCAAGGGCCGACTCATACCGTGCCAGGGGAAATCCGATCCCTGGCGGCACAAAGAATACCTTTTTTTTTTCAGAGTTTATTAGAGAGACTTGAGCGTACCACTACAGTCCAATGCCCCGTAATACCGTACTGTACCAAAGGAAACTCGGGTCAGCCGAATCCCCTGATACGTCCAACCTTGTCAACAGGATGTGTGAACACAAAGCTCATCTCCTATTGAGGTGCAAAAACAGCTGGTTGGAATCACCCATTCATTGGACAAAGAGAACAGTCGATTGGCCTCCAATGAGCTCCTAATCTGTATAGAACCAAGCGCCAGCCATTCCTTCATAAAACAAACATTTGCAGTGTCCAAGCTGTTCACTTTTATCGACAGAACTTTAATGAAAGATGATGTCTGTCCTGTTGAAACAATGGCAAGAACATGAAAGATAAACAAGAACCAATCCTAATGATACTTGAGCACACAAATAACTGGACTGGAGTGGAAGACGACCCCGGGATTGGACTCAGACGAGGATCAAGGACAAGAGATAGCTCTTAGGGGACGGTCTCCGGCGATGAATAAGGACCAAGGCGCATGCTCCCACCCGAATAACAGTGAGATAGGTTGGGAACATCGTTGAACTACAAGGTCAAGATGTGAAGGGAAACAAAAAGCAAGGTAAAGACTAAAGATTCTAGTTCGAAGGTAACTCTATTGACTTGCAATTGCAATATAGATAGAACTAACCTGTAGGTGTAACCTTTCGCTCAATATTTGGAAAAAAAAAAATTGATGGTTGAAGCATCCGAGGCCCATGAAGTATGGAGAGTGAGTGACTCGGCTATGTGCATGGCAGAAAAATATTAGCTGCCAGTAAGCATGTAAGAGTGTCTCAAAGGCAGACGACTTAACCAGCAGGGTACGGACATTCTTACAATCTCCTCCCCTTACCCTTAAAAGATTTCACGTTTAGGGTATATCTGATTTCCATAAAGCTACCCCAGTAGTAGTTCAAAATGAAAATGTGAAGTAAATACAAACGAGGAAAAGCACTTTTGGTCCGAGATACAAGCCAATCTCAGATGAAGTGACAGAGAAAAAAAATTACAGGGATCATTAGCTGGGAGAACAAGGTCAGACATCAAGAATGAACTTGGGGAGTAAGAAATAAGAATCCATCTTTAATATCACAATGCTCTCCAATCCTCTTTTAAACAAAATCCAATGTTAAACATAACCTAAAAAGGAAAACAAGCTCAAACAAGGAAAGAATTTCCTGAGAGCAGTAAGAAAAGATGATCGTTACCAAAGGTCTTGCCAAGTAACTAAGAGAGAACCTGATAAATAAAATCTAGAATAATTCATATGTGACCTTTATAATTCCATCATAATATCATCCACCAGTCTCCACCAGATAAAAAAAGAACCTTAATGTATAAATTACCTATCCTTTTGCGAACTCGCTGCTTAAAATAAAGCAGCAACCAATTTGAGAATATGATGAGACGACAATACAGGGTAATAATTGCAACACTACACAAAACCAATTTTTAACATAGAGAAGAGTGAAGATTATAAAATTTAGAGATCTAGCATGCATACCGGGACCACCATGCTGAAATTTGGCAAGAAAATCAATTCGTATGGTGAAGTATTTGCAGTACAAGGCATACTTCTTCTGCTCCAACGGGGAAAGAAGGTTGGTATGATCAATTGGCAAAAGGACAAAATTCCCATGTACAATAACAAAGATATGCTCATGAACCCCCCTGAAACAAGCTGGAACCACCAAGCACGCACAGATAAGCTTAAGCTTGCACCTCACTATAATATACTAATCACCAAATAAATCATCATCGTCATCATATGTTAAGCTAACATTATGCTTTTCCACAGTGGAAGTAGGAATTTTTCCATCATTGCCTTTAGCTAAGTCAGTCTTCCCATCATTAGTGCCACCTGAAGAGTAAGCCCAGGATGTACCCACCATCCCAGAAAAGGAATCACCATAAAGGCCATCATAAGCTCCACCTTTTGGGATGCTCTTGACTTTGTTCAGAACCTGCTGTAGCTTATCTGTGACACCTTTAGGAGAAACGCTGCCCTCCTTCTGTGAAATCTGCTCCTTCCCTTTCGGGATAACTGTAATATGTACAAGGGATTCATACTTCCCAACAAGACTGCCTTCTTTCACACCAATGGGACCAGGCTCTGTTTCAACATCTGCACCATCTGAAATCCCAACTATCTGAACCAATTCACCTCCCACTTGATCCTTAAATGCTACTCTAGCTTTTCTGCGTTTCTTAGCAGTTCTTTCTGATTGATAGCTGTCCTCGCTTCCTGTTGATGTCCCACCAGAATCTTTGCTGGATTTAGACAAGAAATCCGATTTTCGCAGACCATAGCGGTTGAGAATTGTATTATATGCCAATACAGCTTCTTCATCAGAGGGATCTGGAGGTGAAGGCAGATTGATCTCCGCAGGAAGTGTAGGGGTTGGAAAAAGGGCAGCAGTGTTTTTCCTTAAGATGTAAGTTCTAGTAGAAGCTGCAAATTTTAAGGATTGCCCAACTTCAAGCTCAACAGGGATGTCTTTCTGTAGCCGCTCATTTGCAACAAATGTACCGTGTACAGATCCCAAATCAATTACGTATATGCTGTAAAAATGTCCACAAAATCCATGCACAAACACAGAAGGTGAAACCATCAAATAGAGATATATTCTGAGATGGATCATGAAAATATTTCCAAAGACAATTAGAAAAATCTTGTAAGAGAGATATAAATACCATGATATGTTTTCAAGATAAAATTAGGATGTAGAATTACCAATAATGAATAGAATCGTCTGGGAATATGGAAGAAACAAGATATACAAGAAAAGAACTCAAAAGTCAAACTAACCTCCCATTCCTGTGGGGTACTACAGCAGCATGCTGGCGTGAAACAGACTGGTGGTCGAGCACAAAATCACAAGTAGGTTGTTGCCTCCCAAATATGTGGCGCCGTCTGTCCAAGTTGATACGGTCAAGGACTTGCCCATCTTTCAACACCTCAAGATAGTAAACACCTGGTCGAGGTTCTATTGCCCAGTCCGGTGGCTGCCAAGTTGACTGCCCACCACCAACCTGAGTGACCTGCTGATTTGGTGTCACCGCTTCAGACACAGCAGCTCCAGAATTTGCATGATTCTGTGTCTGTATCTGAAGTTTTGACTGAGAAGCTTGGGGCTGGAAGGTCGGAACTGGAGGGGAGGGTGCAGGAGCTCTTGATCCCGCATTAGTGCTGACAGAAAATGGCTCCAAAGACTCTGCCTTTTTAAATCTATCCAGACCCCCTCTGTACATTTTGTCCCTCAACGATGGTTCTACTCACGTATCCTTGAATTTGATGTCACATGGAGTCTATTATGGAGTGTACTCTTCTTCAATTACAACAACCCATACTCGTCCGGAATGCCAAAAGCCTTTGCTTCACCGCATCCGCATCCAGAATCTTCGGTTTTACACGCTAACACAAGTTACTGAGGAAACAGAAGCCCTAGAGATATAGTTCCCAAAGCATACATTTGAAGCGTCCTCAGGAAGCTGTGTCATCGAAGAGAAAACAAAATGAGCCCTCCAACAAGGCATCAGAGAAAGCACCAAACAGGGAAACCGAGTAAAATCGGAAAAATGTAGCATCGCATCGGCAATTCATCCAAAAGAAGTGAACAGACCTCTCAACACCACCATCACAAGAGAAATTTTTGCCCCTCACAGAAGGAAGAAACAAACAAACCAACGACGGGAGAACCCTAGAGACACACTCCAACACTAAGCACAACCCGCGGGTCGAGCTTCCACTGCCTCGGACCATATCATCCAAACAACTCATAACAGAAAATATCCACAACTAGAAATCACCACAAACAGCAACAGCAGACGCCAAGAACCAGATTCATCAGCAGAGCAGCAACTCATCGGCCCACCAAATCTCCCAGAATTCCATAGAAAGGTCCATGAACAAGATGGTATTCGAGGGAAAGGGCGCCTACCTCGGGAGGAGAAGGAGCGAGCAGAGATTGACGAAGCTAGGGTTTCTGTCTGCTGCCAGAGAACAGCCTGAAATGACAAAGGAAACGCAGAAATTAGCATACAAGGGAGAGGCGCAGCGGAAGATAGAGAGGAGTGTGTGCCATTCGTGGGTCGTCACTATACTACGCGCTGGTGGGCCGGCGGCCCGTTAATACTTGCTACATACCGTAGTCCATTTGCATCATCTCTTTTGTCTTGATGGTGCTGCACGTTTTTCATTTTTAATATATATATATATATATATTATTTATTTCTTGTGTTCCAAAGAAGCACTAAAAATTTACGAATCCTTACCAAGAAGGATAAATGATGCTCTTTAATATTTATAATCTTATTAGTTGTATAAGGATAGAGAATAGTTTGGTGCAAACCCCAATGAGGGATTTACAACAAATTAAGAACCTCATTAGGGGTGGGCACAACTTTAAAAATGAGTCCACATCTAATGACATCAACCTCTCTAATGAAGAGTTGAATTTGTTGCAAACCACCACCATGACAATTTGCAACAAGAGTTTTCCATTAAGATAAGACATTAATAACACACGTAAGTCATACGAGAGATCCAATGCTGACATTCTTTAAGTTCAATCACATAAAAATTCTTTTTTTTTTCGAAACGGCAATCACATAAAAACCCATAAAGACCCGCTTTTACGTTGAATGTGCAAACTATGGTTTGAAGTGATTATTATTTTTAGTGACGACGACGTGCATATCAAGAGGAGGTCGTCTGATAGGATTTGGGCTGTTGTGGTCTATTATTTGGGTGGACTTCGAGGATTATGAGCGGGGATAAGATTGGCTTTTGTACTAGTGGTATTGGAGATTTTAAGTTGCTCCATAAATTTTCTATTTGGAGTTAGATCTTAGTGTTTATTTTCCTATAAAGTACTTTCATAATTAGATTAACTCTTAATCTATGTTATAATATTAAAATAGAGATTTTGTTTTCCCGCCTTCTCTTGAAATAGACACGTGTCACCTCTCTATGAAGTCTCACTGCCATACTACTTTATATCTCTTGAAACATACACTGAAGTTAGGGAATACTCGAAGTTGTTCACGGGTATGATCACCAGCCCTCTCTTTTCATTGATAATCATGTGAATTTGGGGGCCAAATTCCTAAAAATGGAAGAGGGTGTAACAACTCCGATTTTTCATAATATCTAAAAATTTTAGAATAAAAATTCTTCATCTTTATTACTGGAAGGAATTCCCCAAGCATGGCACATAAAAAACCAATTCTCAGTTATTAGGATCAATACCCTATCAATTACAAAATTAACTCTACATCGATTAGTAAAACAATTGTCTATTGATTATCAACTCAGGTCTATACCAATTAGCAAAATAACTGCCTATCAATTATCAGTTCAAGTCCATATCAATTAGCAGAACAACTGCCTATTGATTAACAATTCAATTTCACTTCAATCATCAGACTAAGTCCACATAAATTATCAGTACATTGTTTCAATCATCAGTTCATTACTGCGATAGCTAGTTCAAGTTTCATTTGATTATCAGATCATTGTTTCGATTACCAGTTTAATACCATATCAATTACTATTTCAATTAGTAGACCACTTCTCTATTGATTATCAAACTAAGTCCACATCAGTTCAAGTCCCTAATGATTACTAAAATAAATCTATATCGATTATCAGTTTAATTCATATCGATTACCAGACTAAATCCATATCGATTATCAGTTCAAATCCATATCAATTATCAGACTATCCATATCGATTACTAGTTCAATTCCCCATCGACTACTAGACTAAGTTCATATCAATTATCAGTTCAAATCTTACATCGATTAACAATTCATGGCTTTGATTACTAGTTCATTCACTTCAAGAATTTGTACTTCAGTTATCTCTTCGATTATTAGTTCATTTACTTTGATTATCAGTACAATTTGTACTTTGATTATTAGTTCATTCACATCAATTATCAGTTTGAATCTCACTTCAATTAGTGGTTAAGTCTGCATCAATTAGCCTATCAGTTATTTGACCAAATTTCTATCAATTACTGGTTTGATTAGCAATTTGATTTCCTATCGATTACTGCTTCAATTAGCAATCCATTGTTGGTATTGATTATTCCTTCAATTAACAGGTGGTGTGAGAACTAACTTGTGCATCGATTATCGATTCAATTATAGCCATTTTCCCGCATCAATTGGTACTTTGATTAGCTTATCAATTTTCACTTTGATTATCAGTCTAACTTTATTTCGATTACAAGTACACTTAGATTAATAGTTGTATTGATTACTTGTATTCCACTTCAATTAACAACTGTGCCTGTGTTTTACTTTGATTACCAGTTCATTCTCGACTCGACGACTGTTTAGACCATTTTGGGTCGACCATATTGTGCATTTCGAAAAGAGTCAGTTTCGAGAACTTTAATGATGATATTGATGACCCTTTTTGAGATTAATGGCTATTGTGGTGTCAACCAAATTGAGCCTCCGAAAAACCTTAGAGGACCTTAGTTAATGGCAGTCTTCTTCCTCACTCTTGCATGGGATGACGTCTACAAAAGGTGCATCGTCCAACCAATGGTGGGTTGGTCTACATTTGGACACCTACCCTCTATGCTTTCAAAAGTAACCTCAAAGCTAATGGGAGCATTCCTAAGTGGGATGTGAAGAGAAACATGTTGCCCAGCTAGCAAGCCCAGAGGGGGGGTGAATGGGATTTAAAAATTCATTTAGATAAAAACCTGTCAATAAAAACACTTAACAGGAAGACACTAAGATCGATGGTTAGTGTTAGAGATAATGAAGACAAACACACAAAGAACCAATCACACAACACATGAGTTTTTATCTTAGTTCGGAACTCCTATTCCAAGGAGTCCTACGTCCAGTCCCCAAGCAACAACTTGGGATTTTACTAACCAAGGGTACAGTCCCCCTCAAGGACTCTTACACATCCAGCCGCAGCTGGCCTTCTCTTCTAACCCTGAAGAGGTATACAACCACCCTGATACACAGGTCTTCCTTCCTTACAGAAGGGAACACACACCACCTGTTTTCAATAGGTCTTCTCTTCACAACCCGAAGAGGAACTTCACAACAAATGTGAAAGAAGGCGAAAGGCCCCTAGACCAAGCTCACAATGAAATGCTTGATCTGAGGCAAAGTCTGAGAGAGAAAGATCAACAATAAAACAAATCTCTCAGAACTACAAGCTCTCAAAAATATAGACAATGAAGGATGAGAGTTACGAGCTAAGGAATGTGAATGAAGCAAGAGGCTCTTCTTCGTTGTTGAAGGTTTTTCTTGAAGACTCTATCACGCAAGGATTCAAATTGTCGATCTCTTTAACAAAATAGCCGTTGAAGTGGCTGTTGTCTCCTTGTTTAAAGCACGTTAGACTGAATGGTTCACCATTTGGAACAGGTATGCTTGCAGTCATAAATGCTTTACGAGACATGCACGTAAGGAAAATATTCATCTTGATATCCTTTACTTCTATTTGTCCAACGTTGTATAGCATGGTACTGGTAGAAACCTGCACACAATAAATGCTAAAACATAGACAGCTAGACTATCTCTATACTTGTCAGTCAACGTTAGAGAGAAAGTACATCGAAATAGAAATATCATTCTGCTACCCTGAAAAGTATTTGCCTTAGACTCACAGGAGTAGAAGGCAATGTGCAAATGCTGTGTACAGACATAATAAATGCAAGGATACTAGAGATGCGCGCGAGAAGGCTTTAACTTTCACAATATTTGAAAATATATTTGAATCTCATGAGAATAATAGATGCATTCATGAAGTCGATGTTATAGAAATCGTTCCATGAACAAGTAGTTGTACATGAGAAAGCAAATCGTTGTACAAGAGAGAGCAAATCGTTGTTCAAACATAAACAAATTGTTGTTTGAGAAAATCGTTGTTCAAACATAAACAAATCGTTGTTTGAAAAAATCGTTGTTCAAACATAAACAAATCGTTATTTGAACAAATCGTTATTCAAACATAAACAAATCGTTGTTTGAACAAATCGTTGTTCAAACATGAACAAATCGTTGTTTGAGCAAATCATTGTTCAAACATAAACAAATCGTTGTTTGAGAAAATCGTTGTTCAAACATAAATAAATCGTTATTTGAATAAATCATTGTTCAAACATAAACAAATCATTGTTTCACTTAACGAATCGTTGTGAGACCGAAACCATTGTTTCACTTATGAAATCATTATGAAACCATAATCGTTGCGGTGATCAAATCGTTGTGTAACTTATCGAATCGTTCTTTCACTTATGAAATTGTTATACCTCTTAAGAAACTGATGTGAACTAAAATTGTTGTTTCATGTGAAATCGATGACCGAATCGTTGTATCTCTAAAGAAATCGATGTGGAATTAGTGGAAATTCATGCTCTGAACTTTAAACATCTGTGTGTAAGAAAGTACTTACATATTTTGCTTGATTTATTTCCTATGGATGAACTTCATAGAAACTTGTTAGAAAATAATTGTTAGGGTTTTGTTAATCACCAAAATTGTATATAATTAAATAAAAATTATATAGGGATGCACTGATCATCAATCTCCCCCTTTTTGGTGATGACAAAACATAACATGTAATTTTACTGAAATAAATTTAATTAAGAAATAAATTTAAGTATGTATTTCAGAATGTTTTATTTTCTCCCCCTTTTTGTCATTAAGCAAAAAGAAATCAAAATACACAAGAGAAGAAAGATAAATGGGAGCCAGAAGAAACATTGTATTTTATCACTGAGGAGGTACATGAATGTAGAAAGCAGGGGACAGAAGGGAGGCATAGCGAGTAATGATCGGCCATGACTTGCATTCCTACTCTTCAAAATAACTTTGGAAGGCTCCATAAACCATAGAGTAGGAGGGTCCCATAACAGGAGCCATCCTTTGGATGTGCAGTTGCCGCTGAGCTTCCACAAAGGTTCCATACTCATTTTGGCCAAGAGACATTTTGTAGAAGCTGGAGGTACCAAAGCTAGCATGCTGAAGAAACTGATCTACAGAAATTGGATAGAAAATCTAATTGGCCTTCAGTTCCTTTTTCATAGCCAGATACACCTTGTACCTCTCAACCCATGTATCAAATGGATCTCGAACAAGATGAATAGAGTTAAGATCTAGAAATTGTATAGCAGACAGAGGAGGTTGATTTGATCTGGCCTGAGAAGCATTGAGATCAAGAAGCTGCTGAGTAGTGAGAGGGTAAAATCTTTCCCATTCGGATGGAGATAGCCGCTCACATTCAGACAAAAGAGGGGCAAGAACATCAGACTTG
The DNA here is from genome assembly GCA_014218235.1 of Colocasia esculenta. NCBI lineage: Eukaryota > Viridiplantae > Streptophyta > Magnoliopsida > Alismatales > Araceae > Colocasia > Colocasia esculenta. The sequence continues at coordinate 91,265,635 of CM024760.1, forward strand.
ATGTGGCCTTGGTGATATTCCCGGTAGACGAATCTTTGGAAAGCAAGGGAATGTCCTTTCTGACTGAAATGCGCCCCATGACCCTAGCAAATCTTTCAAAAATAATAGGGCCTACTGCAGATTCCATGACTAAGAAACAAAGTGGAGGCAGAAACACAACATCTGGTATCTCCAAAGTGGCAAAATCCACTTGGATGGAGGTGGTATGAGCAATATCCGAACCAAGAAGAGAAATAGCTTGCCGGAATTGGCCAAGCTGAACTTCGGGCAAATTATGGAGATAGTTGTAATCATTAAACATTTGGAAGTACCTGATGAGCTTGATCTCCTTTTGGATGAAAGGACCCCATGTATTTTTGTGATGAATCACAAACCACTCAGAGAGAGAGAGAGAGGGTGATCCCTGGGTGGGAATCGAGCAGAGCTGGCAGATATGAATTTCCTGTATAAAGACTGATGGCCTCGAGCCCATTGTTCTTCAGATTTACCCTCAGTCATAGAGAAGATTTTTGACTATTCGGTTTTGGAAAGAGAAGAGAGAGGGAGAACAATATTTAGGTGGTCGGTTAGATTAAGGTGAGGAAGGCTAAAAATGGTGGCAAATGTGCATTTCTGGAGGAATTCACAATAGATAGACTTTCTTCGATTTTCAATAGTGAAAGAAAACCAAAGAGGTGGAAAACGAGGCTCAGAGGAGGTGGCAAGGTTGGAAGATATTTTTCTCTTTTTAGGAACATGGCTGGAAGAGCCTGTCCTATGAATGTGAGTGCTAACTAACAGGACTGAGCGAAGTATGACTACTTCAAACTCATCTTTGATGTCCTGGATAAAGGGACCTTCAAGTTGGGCACCCTCTGGAATGATTGTAACAAAAGAGGGAGGAGTAGGAGGATGAAGGAAAGAATGAGCAGTAGAGGGAGGTGGTATGGATGGTCTAGAAGATGAAGGACCAGAAAAGGAGGCTCCAGTTGAGGAGGATGATGCTGGAGGTGCCTCAGAAGGAGGATGAGGAATGAATGTGGAGGAAGCATGAGAAGAGGAGGCTGTGGTAGGAAATGGTGTAGGTGAGGAAATGTGCTTAGGTAGGGGTTGTTTGAAGGTGGAAGGAGCTGGAGGAGCAGTGGTAGATGAAGGTGGAGAAGGAGGGGCTAGAGTTTGAAGAGGAGAAGAAGGGGGCTCTGAGGGCACAACCTCTTCTACAGGTGCTTCAACTCTACCTTGCTCATCCTGAGATTCCACTGGCCGGATGGCCCTGACTGCTCATCCACAACTGGCCCTGGAGGCCATGGCTGCTCAGCCGATGGCCCTGATGGCCCAGATGCTGCCTAAGCGGGTTGACCCTGAACAACCTTTGGCTCTGATGGCCCTACATCCTCAGCACCAACTGGCCCTGATGGCCAGACTTCTTCTTCTGCAATACTTGGCCTTGATGGCCAGACTGCTGCTTCCTCATTCCTTGGCCCGGATGGCCCTGAGCTGCTTTCTGGCACTGCAGGAGTGGGAGCAGGAGGGGCAGGAGTAGATGATTGCGCCCTCACCAAGTCTGAAAGGATTGAAACAGATTCTTTTATGCTTCCCAGCTCATTTTTCATCCATCTTAGAGCATTCCTGACCATTCCCATCTCCTTAACTCCAGTGCTCTGGCTCTTAAAAATAGATGAAATATTTGATTGCACAGAGCAAAGAATTTGACCATGATCATCTAATCTCTCAATTACTGGTTTGAGGTTTACTCTGAGCTTCTTCTTCTTTGATCTTTGGTGTGCCTTATTAGAAAGAAGTGGAATTGCAGTGGCTACACCTTTGCCTTTATCACTGGTGCCAATAGTTGGCTCTCTAATAGATTCCTCAGCAGCAACTTCATCTGATTCAGAAGGGCTTGCAAAAACACCTTCTTGGAACTGATCAACATGAGGGCTAGTCGCAGGCTCCCCCTGAATATCTACTGCCATCTCAGCTGCATGCTCCCCTGAATAGGAGCATCTTCCATAGGAACTTCTGAACTGTGGTTTGGTGCCACAACTTCAACCACACTTTCTTGTTGCTCCCCCTGAATATTAGCGACAGTATCCAAAGTATCTTCAATTACTACTGCAACAACTAACAAAGGGGAGACAACCTCTGAGGATTGCCCAATGGGCTCAATGAGTTTGGAGGAATTTCTTCAATTCTTCTTAGACTAGCCACTGGAACTTCAATTCTGATGTTGGCTGCTGCCTCTTCTTCCTCTACTTGAACTACTGAAGTTTATGTTCTGACCTTGTAAGGCCCACTAATTTCCGTCGTATTATTTGTATTTATGTGTGTATATTGTGCTTGTGTGTGTATGTACATATTTACGTACGTATTAAATTAGTGTAATTACGTGTGCATGTGTTTATATTAAGTATAAATAATGTATGTATTGCATGATGATAGTATGGATACAATACCATATGTATATTGCATGTATAGGTGCATGGTATGCATGGTTTTCTGCATAATTTAAAGTTCTGGCCGAAGGCCACCTTGGCGTCAATCCCAGGCCGTTTAGCTGGTGTCAGCGTCCAGACCTGGACGCCAACACTCATCCCGGCGTCCAGCGATATGGACGCCAATTTCTCTGACCTGCATGCGTTGCAGAGCCAGAAAATCCGGGAGCAAGGTATGGCCACCATTGGGGGGATGTCCCCCAACGGCTCTCAGGTTGTCAAATCGGTATGGTGAGTGGGTGAGGGGCTCTCCTTAGGTCTGAACCCGAATTTGGTCCCTCCCACTCCTCACTTCACCTTGCAAGAGGAGAAATAGAGGAAGGAAAACCCTAGAGAAAGTCCGTGAGAAAAACCCCATCTTAGAACCCCCAAATCCGACCCCTTGGAGCTTGGTCTGGAGATCTACTGCGACAAGGAGGAAGTTGGAGCAAGGGAGAAGGCATCCCCATCGTCCCCTCGGCGTGGAGATCACCCAGGAGCCCGGAGGAAGGCGATCTAGAGGGAGGTTCTGCAACTTTCTTGGAACTGCCCAAGGAGGTCTTCACCGAGCCATAAATCCCTTGGAGGAATTTTAGAAAGGCAAGTGACCTATCCCTGATGTTCCCTTATGAGTCTAGGTTGGTTTTGTGATTTTTATGGATTTTTCCTCGAGTCCTAGACCCTCCAATTCACCCAAGATTCAGAGCTCGGGTCTGTGTTTCTGCACAGACCTGGTTCGACGGCAAGGTCCCTGGACGTCCAGTTCATGCTTGGAGTCCATCGACCATGCCGCTGACCCTGAGTCAGCGGCCAGAGACCGCCGCCAAGTTCTTCTGGATAGAACAGTGAGCTGATCTGTCCCTCTTATACATTAATTTCGGTATGTTTTAGGTGATGAGGATATATGGTAAACCTTATACTCTATATATATTGTGCATTGTGGTGTGTGGATGAATGTGGTGTGTTGGTGGATGTGGGAAATGGTGTTCCTTAAACTTGTGAGCATGAATTGTTGATTTTACAAATTTAGTTTTCCTGATTAGAATGTGTATGAATGCCTTGGTTTTGGTCTGATCATGAAGATTAGTGGGTCAGCATATGTGTTTGCAAATTATGGTAATTTATCCATGCTTGTGTAATTTGTAAATAAGCTCGGTTCGATGAAATAGAAGCATGCAATAATGATTTGTAGTGTTCAATCCATAGATGTGTGAATTAGGAAAATTTTTTATTCTCAGTTCATGCATATGTGATTAGCTTATGTATAAACAGCAAGTGGCTAATTTGCAAAATGTGTTAGACCCATGTTAACTTAAGTTGTTAATAGCATGCTAATTAGGCGTTTTATTTTCTGTAAATCCTATTTAGCTCAGAAAAATCTGAAAAATTGAGGGTATGACCTTGAACCCGAAAACAGCATGTGGTTAAAATTTCAGGTCTTTTGGATCAGTAAATGAAAAGTTATGTGTTTTTCATGTGAAATGTGATAATTCGTGCATATGATCGTAATGTGATTAGATTTTGTTTAAACCCAGCATGATTAGTGTGTTTACTGTATGTTAAACCTTCAAATTTTGTAGTACCATGTTAGGAAAAATAGAGGTATTCATGTGAGTGAGAAAGTGAATGAGATGAAGTGTTATGTGTAAAACCAAGTGTAAAACGGTAAATATGTAAATGTGTAACTGTGCCAATGTGACACTGCTTCCGTAGAGGGCAGTGGAGCTGTATCAGGGAAAAGTCCCCCTGAGAAAGTTCATTGTGTTAAGTGACCCTAAGGGCATTAGGGGGAAATCCTGGAGGTGGACAAGTACCACTGGTTAGGGTGGAGACTTGTTCTCCCGGTCTGCGCAGTCCAAGAGTCGCCATTGGAATGCCTAGATGGCGTCTATGTGTAATGTGATGTGTATATGTCCTTCTTTGGTGGTTTGGACTATGTGTCACGGCACCTAAAAATGTGTAAAGTGTAATGTGAAATGTGTATGTGACCATGTGTAAATGTGTAAGTGACATGTGAATGTGTATGTGTAAAGTGAACCATGTGAAAGAGAAAACTTGTGCAAATAAAAATGTGAAACTAAGATGTGGAAATGTGTTATTGAAACCTATGTGATACAAATCTGAAACCATGTGAATTCAGTAAATTCATGTTATTATCATTATGTTTAATGTGCAAAAATGCTTAGAATCCATGTTAGGGATAATTAGTGAACACGGGCACAAGACTGCATGAATGGTTGTTGATGTGATATGTTTTATGCATTGTTGTAGCTCTCATGATAGGTTTTCAGCCATGAAACCATATGAAATCAGCAACCTAAAGCATGTGAAAAGGTTCATGTATGTGTTTAAAAATGTGTAAAATCCATGCTAGTTGTGTTTCCCGTCCATGTATGTAAAAGTTCATGTTGATAGCTCTCATGTTTTGATTCTTTAAAGATTAAAGTTTCATGAGTAAATTGAATAGAGACCATGTGATAGGTGAAGTTTATTTTAGAAATCTGAAAGCATGAGTTATGTATAAAATTGTAGAACTTTCATGATAGGTTGACAACTTGAAATGACTAACATGCTATGTGTGGCTAATTGTAATGTGCATGTAGAAACCACTAGGACTTATAAGTGTATATCATGAGTAGTGTTGCTTGCTGAGTCCTTGGACTCACTCCTTGCTTCGGCGTACAGGTATAGTTGGTGACACGACACCGCTTGAGGAGACGGTGGAGACGGACTCCGAGCGCGGAGACTAGCTAGTTGTTGGAGTTCTTTGAGATTGTGTATTTCATAGTATGTAATTTGAACATTGTACTAGAAGTATCATGAAAAGGATGTATAAGTGTGGACATTTGTATTTAATTTCAGCAATTTAAATCATGTGGATTTTTAGTTCTTTTATGTTAAACGTGAACTGCATGTATGTTTAATGTGGATGATGAATGAATGAAGACATTGGTCTTTTACTTCCGCTACTCTGTTGTATATTCGCGTGTATCTCAGCTGTATGTATCGTTTGGGTAAATGTCCCACTGTGGCAGACTCTCGCTATACCGACGTGGGTCGGTATGACCGTACCGGTGTATCGAGGGCCGTCACAGAGATTGGTATCAGAGCGACCGGTTGAGATTGCACATGAATATACCTAAGTCATCATCCCCATTGCATGCTAAGTATGTCCACATGTGTAGAAAACACTAATAGGAAGTGAAAGATAGATAAGAAAATGGTTAGAGAACTTAGTAACCTAGCTCTAATGGTGGCTGAAATTTTATTACAGCCATGGCTTCCCGTGGACGACGTGGAGGTGTGCCAGCTCGCGACGACGAGCAGAGGCGTGAGGAGCGGGCGGAGCAGCAGGCCCCGGCCCCACAGGGTCCTGTGCTTCCCCCACCACCGCCAGTGGACTATGGAGTATTCATGCAAGGTCTGGTGCAAGCCATGCAGACGCAGGCCCACACCCAGGCAGCACTCCAGGCCCAGTTGGAGGCCCAGGTAGAATAATGAAACAACCTAGTAGTTTGCTATTTAAATGTGTGATATTGTGTTTATTGTATATTGTTATTGTTTAATGTAGCAGGCTCAGGCCCCAGCTCAGGACCATGGTGGACCTCCATCATGGAGCGATTCAAGAGGATGGCCCCACCCTCTTTTAAGGGGGAGAGTGATCCGCTAATGGCAGAAAGCTGGATGAGGGAGACGGAGAAAATCTTCCGAGCTATCAGGTGTCCTGATGAGGACAAGGTGACCTTAGCCACCTACATGCTACAGGTATGTTTTGGTTTATGCTTGTATGTTGTTTGTCAAGTTAAAATTGTTGGTTAGTGCTTATGAAGGTGTATTGCAGGAGAGAGCTGATGTATGGTGGTCCTCCCTACTGCGTACGCGCTTCGAGGACGGAGCAGTAGATGTGGCATGGGACGCGTTCGTGAGGCTCTTCCGAGCCAAGTTCGTCCCAGAGCATATCCAGGACAAGATGGAGCAAGAATTCCTTTCCCTGACGCAAGGATCAATGACCGTCCTGGAATACGAGGCAAGGTTTTCTGAACTTTCTAAATATGCACCGCATATAGTAGAGGATGAGTGCAGGAAGACCAAGAAGTTCGTGATGGGTCTCAAACCATCACTGAGGACGAGACTCGTGGCGTTCGACCACCGCACGCTAGACGAGGCCCTCAGCGCAGCCTGCAGACAGGAGGGAGAAATGGAGCAGTATCTGGAGGAGAAGAAGGCTTCGCAGAAGAGGCCGGCAGCGACTTTCCAGCGGCAGGATAAGAGGAAAACGGTGTACCAGACACCGCAGAAACAAGTGGCAGTCAGCAACTCTCAGGTACCTTCTGTACGTTCCCCCGGTGCGAAGAGAGAGTGTCCCCATTGTGGGAAGACCCATGGAGGTTCCGAGTGCTGGTTAGTAGCGGTAGATGCTTAAAGTGTGGAAGCAGCGACCACAAGATCAAGGATTGCCCAAGACTTCAGCAGGGAGCTCAGCGTGGAGCGCCAGTACCAGCAGTAGCGGCAGCCGCGCCAGCTACAGGACGACCAGGAAGGCCTCGAGCCCCAGCTCGAGTGTTTGCGTTAGCTCGTGAGGACGCCGAGCAGGCGGAGCATGTCACCGAAGGTACATTTTACTTTTCGGTGTGCACGCTCGGGTTTTGTTTGATACGGGTGCTACTCACTCGTTCATTTCCGAGCGGTTCGCTAGGCAGTTAGCCCTAGAGTCAGGCATAGAGTCTGAGGAGTTAGAGGTCCCTTTGTCTGTGCACACCCCTGCGGGTACGGTATCGACTAGGAAGTGCATTCCGTCGTTACCTGTGTGCATTGAGGATAGATTCCTAGATGGGTGTTTCTTCTTGCTAAAGATGAAGGATTATGATTGTATCCTTGGTCTGGATTGGCTAGAGGAGCACTATGCGTTAGTGGATTGTCGTAGGAAGAAGATTGTTTTCCGCATTCCTGGTGAGGATGAGTTCTCTCATCCCTTGCCAAAGAACTTAGCGGGAAAGTTAGTTATCTCTGCCATGAAGGCGATGCGCATGGTGAACAAGGGTTGTGACGCATTTCTTGCCAGCGTTATGCTAGTACCCGATGCTGGTTCGTCACTGACTCTTGCAGAGATGATGTGGTGCAGGACTTTCCAGATGTCTTTCCCGACGACTTGTCTGGATTGCCACCGGATAGGGAGATAGAGTTCACTATAGAGTTGCTTCCAGGCACCTCTCCTATCTCGAAGGCCCCATATCGGATGGCCCCTGCAGAATTAGCCGAGTTGAGGAAGCAATTGCAAGAATTGCTCGATAAGGGATTTATTCGCCCCAGTGTTTCCCCTTGGGGCGCACCTGTATTATTCGTCAAGAAGAAAGACGGGTCACTTCGGTTGTGCATTGATTATAGGAAGCTAAACCAGGTGACTGTGAAGAACAGGTATCCCTTACCTCGGATTGATGATCTGTTTGACCAGTTGCGAGAGGCATCAGTCTTTTCCAAGATTGACTTGCGATCTGGTTATCATCAGTTGAGATTAGGAGTGAGGATGTGTCCAAGACGGCATTTAGAACCCGTTATGGACATTATGAGTTTTTGGTCCTTCCTTTCGGATTGACCAACGCCCCTGCAGCGTTCATGGATCTCATGAACCGGGTGTTTAGTCCGTATCTAGATAGCTTTGTTGTTGTGTTTATTGATGACGTGTTGGTCTATTCTCCGGATGAGGCCACACATCGTCAGCATTTGAGGTTAGTCTTAGAAGTTCTCCGTGAGCACAAGCTGTATGCGAAGTTCAGCAAGTGCGAGTTCTGGTTGCGCGAGGTTCATTTTCTCGGGCATGTTATCTCCGGCGCTGGTGTAGCTGTTGACCCAGCAAAAGTCCAGGCAGTTATGGATTGGGATGTTCCCAAGACCCCTTCGGAGATTCGTAGTTTCCTTGGGTTAGCTGGTTACTATCGGCGATTCATTGAGGGATTCTCATCCATCGCCGCCCCTATGACAAAGCTGACCCGAAAGGGTGAGAAGTTCGTATGGTCTGAGGCATGTGAGCGCAGCTTTCAGCTATTGAAGGCTAAGCTTACTTCTGCTCCGGTATTGGTATTGCCCAGTGGTCTAGAAGGCTTTGCCATTTATACGGATGCATCTCAGATTGGTTTAGGCTGTGTGCTCATGCAGCAAGAGAGGGTAGTGGCTTATGCTTCTCGTCAGTTGAAGGAGCATGAGAGGAACTATCCGACTCATGATTTAGAGCTCGCAGCTGTGGTTCATGCACTAAAGATCTGGAGGCACTATCTTTATGGTGTCAGATTTGAGGTGTTTACCGACCACAAGAGCTTGAAGTATCTTTTCTCCCAAAAGGAATTAAACCTGAGGCAGAGAAGATGGATTGAGTTCTTGAAGGACTATGACTTCGACCTTCAGTATCATCCTGGAAAGGCGAACGTCGTAGCGGATGCTCTTAGTAGAAAGAGGTCTTCGCTCCAGCAGGATTGGAAGATGTTGGAGGATGCAGCGTGCTCTATGACCGAGTTAGAGCCATCGTTGTGTCAGGCTTTTGTAGCTCAGCTATCCCTTAGATCCTCAGTCTTGGATGAGGTGATTGAGCAGCAGAAAGCCGATCCTAGATTGTTAGAGTTAGTGGGTAAGGCGGGCATTGCTCGTGATGAGGACGGTGTGATTAGATTTCAGCACCGTGTTTGTGTCCCCGATGTGGTAGATGTCCGTGAGCATGTGTTAGCGGAGGCTCATAGATCGCGATTCTCTATTCATCCGGGTAACACTAAGATGTATCAAGACCTGAAGAGATCATTTTGGTGGTCCGGCATGAAGAAGATGTTGCGGATTATGTGTCTAGATGTCTAGTATGTCAGCAGGTGAAAGCCGAGCGGCAGCGACCATCCGGCCTTATGCAGAGGATGGATATCCCGTATGGAAGTGGGAAGCTGTCACTATGGATTTCGTATCGGGTTTGCCTCGATCTAGAAGGGGCAATGACTCGATTTGGGTAGTTGTAGATAGTTCTCGAAGACTGCTCATTTCTTGCCTATGAAGAAGAAGCAGTCAGTAGAGAGCTTAGCTAGATTGTATGTTAGCGGTATCATTAGATTGCATGGTGTGCCGAAGTCGATCATTTCGGATCGAGATCCGAGATTTACTTCGAGATTGTGGAAGGGTCTTCAGGATGCGTTAGGTTCGGAGCTTAAGCTCAGTTCGGCGTTTCATCCCCAGACCGATGGACAGTCCGAGAGGACTATCCAGACGCTCGAGGATATGTTGAGAGCGTGTGTTCTGGATTGGAAGGATGATTGGGAGCGTCATTTACCTCTTGTGGAGTTCGCATACAACAACAGCTTTCATGCTAGTATTGGTATGGCTCCATTCGAGGCGTTGTATGGTAGGCCCTGCAGATCTCCTTTATGTTGGGAGGAGACTGGTGATAGGCAGTTGATCGGACCGGAGTTAGTTCAGGAAACTTCGGATAAGATTCAGCTTATCAGGAAAAGGCTTGTTGCGGCACAGGATAGGCAGAAGAGTTATGTCGACAACAGGAGAAAGGATTTGGAGTTCGAGGTTGGCGATCATGTCTTCTTGAAGATATCGCCTACTCGAGGTGTTGTCAGATTTGGCAGGCATAGCAAGCTAAGCCCTAGGTTCATTGGCCCATATGAGATTCTCAGACGTTTGGGCAGCGTGGCGTACGAGCTAGCATTACCCCCAGCTTTGGCTAGCGTTCCCCCTGTATTCCACGTATCTATGCTCAGGAAGTATGTCCGAGATCCGTCTCATGTGATTAGTCATGAACCAGTGGAGATCCAGCCAGATCTTTCGTATGTCGAGCAACCAGTAGCCATTCTTGACCGGAAGGTTCAGCATCTCCGGAACAAGAGTATTGCGTCGGTGAAAGTTCTATGGCGGAACTTCTCACGTGAGGAGGCTACGTGGGAGCTTGAGGATGCGATGAAGAAGAAGTATCCCCTTTTGTTTGAGTAGTGTCGTTCTAACTTCGAGGACGAAGTTTCTTTAAGGGGGAGAGGGTGTAAGGCCCTCTAATTTCCGTCGTATTATTTGTATTTATGTGTGTATATTGTGCTTGTGTGTGTATGTACATATTTACGTACGTATTAATTAGTATAATTACGTGTGCATGTGTTTATATTAAGTATAAATAATGTATGTATTGCATGATGATAGTATGGATACAATACCATATGTATATTGCATGTATATGCATGGTATGCATGGTTTTCTGCATAATTTAAAGTTCTGGCCGAAGGCCACCTTGGCGTCAACCCAGGCCGTTTAGCTGGTGTCAGCGTCCAGACCTGGACGCCAACACTCATCCCGGCGTCCAGCGATATGGACGCCAATTTCTCTGACCTGCATGCGTTGCAGAGCTAGAAAATCCGGGAGCAAGGTATGGCCACCATTGGGGGGGATGTCCCCCAACGGCTCTCAGGTTGTCAAATCGGTATGGTGAGTGGGTGAGGGGCTCTCCTTAGGTCTGAACCCGAATTTGGTCCCTCCCACTCCTCACTTCACCTTGCAAGAGGAGAAATAGAGGAAGGAAAACCCTAGAGAAAGTCTGTGAGAAAAACCCCATCTTAGCACCCCCAAATCCGACCCCTTGGAGCTTGGTCTGGAGATCTACTGCGACAAGGAGGAAGCTGGAGCAAGGGAGAAGGCATCCCCATCGTCCCCTCGGCGTGGAGATCACCCAGGAGCCCGGAGGAAGGCGATCTAGAGGGAGGTTCTGCAACTTTCTTGGAACTGCCCAAGGAGGTCTTCACCGAGCCATAAATCCCTTGGAGGAATTTTAGAAAGGCAAGTGACCTATCCCTGATGTTCCCTTATGAGTCTAGGTTGGTTTTGTGATTTTTATGGATTTTTCCTCGAGTCCTAGACCCTCCAATTCACCCAAGATTCAGAGCTCGGGTCTGTGTTTCTGCACAGACCTGGTTCGACGGCAAGGTCCCTGGACGTCCAGTTCATGCTTGGCGTCCATCGACCATGCCGCTGACCCTGAGTCAGCGGCCAGAGACCGCCGCCAAGTTCTTCTGGACAGAACAGTGAGCTGATCTGTCCCTCTTATACATTAATTTCGGTATGTTTTACGTGATGAGGATATATGGTAAACCTTATACTCTATGTATATTGTGCATTGTGGTGTGTGGATGAATGTGGTGTGTTGGTGGATGTGGGAAATGGTGTTCCTTAAACTTGTGAGCATGAATTGTTGATTTTACAAATTTAGTTTTCCTGATTAGAATGTGTATGAATGCCTTGGTTTTGGTCTGATCATGAAGATTAGTGGGTCAGCATATGTGTTTGCAAATTTGGTAATTTATCCATGCTTGTGTAATTTGTAAATAAGCTCGGTTCGATGAAATAGAAGCATGCAATAATGATTTGTAGTGTTCAATCCATAGATGTGTGAATTAGGGAAATTTTGTATTCTCAGTTCATGCATATGTGATTAGCTTATGTATAAACAGCAAGTGGCTAATTTGCAAAATGTGTTAGACCCATGTTAACTTAAGTTGTTAATAGCATGCTAATTAGGCGTTTTATTTTCTGTAAATCCTATTTAGCTCAGAAAAATCTGAAAAATTGAGGGTATGACCTTGAACCCGAAAACAGCATGTGGTTAAAATTTCAGGTCTTTTGGATCAGTAAATAAAAGTTATGTGTTTTTCATGTGAAATGTGATAATTCGTGCATATGATCGTAATGTGATTAGATTTTGTTTAAACCCAGCATGATTAGTGTGTTTACTGTGTGTTAAACCTTGAAATTTTGTAGTACCATGTTAGGAAAAATAGAGGTATTCATGTGAGTGAGAAAGTGAATGAGATGAAGTGTATGTGTAAAACCAAGTGTAAAACGGTAAATATGTAAATGTGTAACTGTGCCAATGTGACACTGCTTCCGTAGAGGGCAGTGGAGCTGTATCAGGGAAAAGTCCCCCTGAGAAAGTTCATTGTGTTAAGTGACCCTAAGGGCATTAGGGGGAAATCCTGGAGGTGGACAAGTACCACTGGTTAGGGTGGAGACTTGTTCTCCCGGTCTGCGCAGTCCAAGAGTCGCCATTGGAATGCCTAGATGGCGTCTATGTGTAATGTGATGTGTATATGTCCTTCTTTGGTGGTTTGGACTATGTGTCACGGCACCTAAAAATGTGTAAAGTGTAATGTGAAATGTGTATGTGACCATGTGTAAATGTGTAAGTGACATGTGAATGTGTATGTGTAAAGTGAACCATGTGAAAGAGAAAACTTGTGCAAATAAAAATGTGAAACTAAGGATGTGGAAATGTGTTATTGAAACCTATGTGATACAAATCTGAAACCATGTGAATTCAGTAAATTCATGTTATTATCATTATGTTTAATGTGCAAAAATGCTTAGAATCCATGTTAGGGATAATTAGTGAACACGGGCACAAGACTGCATGAATGGTTGTTGATGTGATATGTTTTATGCATTGTTGTAGCTCTCATGCCTAGGTTTTCAGCCATGAAACCATATGAAATCAGCAACCTAAAGCATGTGAAAAGGTTCATGAATGTGTTTAAAAATGTGTAAAATCCATGCTAGTTGTATTTCCCGTCCATGTATGTAAAAGTTCATGTTGATAGCTCTCATGTTTTGATCCTTTAAAGATTAAAGTTTCATGAGTAAATTGAATAGAGACCATGTGATAGGTGAAGTTTATTTTAGAAATCTGAAAGCATGAGTTATGTATAAAATTGTAGAACTTTCATGATAGGTTGACAACTTGAAATGACTAACATGCTATGTGTGGCTAATTGTAATGTGCATGTAGAAACCACTAGGACTTATAAGTGTATATCATGAGTAGTGTTGCTTGCTGAGTCCTTGGACTCACTCCTTGCTTCGGCGTACAGGTATAGTTGGTGACACGACACCGCTTGAGGAGACGGTGGAGACGGACTCCGAGCGCGGAGACTAGCTAGTTGTTGGAGTTCTTTGAGATTGTGTATTTCACCGTATGTAATTTTGAACATTGTACTAGAAGTATCATGAAAAGGATGTATAAGTGTGGACATTTGTATTTAATTTCAGCAATTTAAATCATGTGGATTTTTAGTTCTTTTATGTTAAACGCGAACTGCATGTATGTTTAATGTGGATGATGAATGAATGAAGACATTGGTCTTTTACTTCCGCTACTCTGTTGTATATTCGCGTGTATCTTAGCTGTATGTATCGTTTGGATAAATGTCCCACTGTGGCAGGACTCTCGCTATACCGACGTGGGTCGGTATGACCGTACCGGTGTATCGAGGGCCGTCACAGACCTCTTCTGACTGTTCTTGAACTGCTGGAACAACTAGAGCTTCTGCAACAGGGGCTTCAATTCTTTCAACAACTTCTTCCTCTGCCTCTGGAATCTGAGAACTTTTTTGAACTAGGTGGACTTTTGGAGCTTCTCCTATGATAGCCTCACCTTTAGCAACTGAGGTCTTGGTCTAAACACCAGCTACTAATGAGAAGCCACTTTTTCTTCAGATTTCTGGACCTAATAGCTTGGCCCATCTTCTCAGACACTTCACCACTCAAATTGATGTTAAAATGCTGAAAAAATTTTGTCAACAAGTGAGCATATGGTAGAGACACATTTAACTTATTCTTCTTGTCCCATAGTATTGCAGATGCAAACTTCATCCTCTCGATAATCACCTCAGCCATGTTGATATCTTGGTTCTAAATCTCCCAGAACATCATATCGGAGTCTGCTTTCATGCAAGTGGAGAAGGTAGCACTCCTGGGCACTAGAATTTGGCAAACAATGAAGTGAAGAATCCGATTGAAGGCATTTAACTGGTTGATGTCAATTTTGCCATCCTTCAGCTTATACTCAGTACCAATAATCCCCAAACTCTTGACGTGGATATCAACACTGTCTACCCCACTGCGACCGGCGGTAGATACACCAAACAAGGATTCTAATAAAGCATAAGTAATATGAATAGGGGTGCCCTTCACTGAGGAGGTAAGGGATCCGTCCTCTTCTACCTTCATACAAATGAAAAAGGCTTTTACCAGGTCCGGGTAGCTTGCTTCTGAAATAGTTGCCAATCTTGACCACTTCATTCTCTGCATTATTGCTACCACGCTGTGCATATCCTCAGAATAATGCTTATTCTCTCCTCTGAAATTAAGTAAATTCCTTAATTTCTTGCGTCATAACTAGCTTTGATGGTTCGTTATTTTATAAGACTTTATTCTTTGCGAAATCGTCTCCTTTTGTCATTTTCTGCATTAATTGATGTCCTTTCAAAAACAACTTTAAGTTTCGCTTTTTAATCCTGTAATCTGTGCCATATCGATTCCACCTTCTCTCTCATCTCTTTCGACTTGCCTGGAACGATAAGCCATCTCGATTCCAGCTCTCTTCCCTTAAGAGATTTCAAAGAATCCCTCTCTTCCCGCAAAAATTTCTTGAGGGCTTCTGCTCCATTCCTCCTCACAATCCTCCAAAACCTTTCCCTGTTCAAATCCATGGCAATTTCTGGGGTCTCCGGCACTGTTGGTGGCTACGACGCTATGTTCCTCATGGCAGAGCAACATGAGCGGTTTGCAGTGGTAAAGACGAAGCTATGTGGCAACAAGGCAGTGGATATAGTTGATTTGCTTGTGTTGTCACACAGCAAAGGAATGGTCTTGATGTGCAATCCATAATCCTCAAGTTGCTGTTTTATCCATAGTAGTTGAGTGCAACAGCTTCCAGCAGCTACATACTCAGCTTAACTGTTGATAGTGCTACTGAATTTTGTTTCTTTGAGGACCATGAAATCAAGCATCTTGCAAGAAATTGACAACTTTCACTGGTGCTTTTTCTATCTACCTTGTATCTAACTTAGTTAGCATCAGAATATCCTACTAAACTAATTTCGCATGATTTTAGATACCACAACCCTAGATCATGAGTTCTAGATAAATATCTAAAGTTCCTTTTGACAGATATTAAGTGAGATTCCTTAGGATCAGCTTGATATCTAGCACATATGCATACACTAAATAAAATATCAGGACAACTAGCAGTTAAGTAAAGTAATGATCCTATCATACCTCTGTAAAGTTTTTGATCTACTTTCTTACCATCTTTATCACTATCTAACCTTGTAGATGTGCTCATTGGTGTGGACAGTGGCTTTGCATTTTCAAATCCAAACTTCTTTAATAATTCCTTGCTGTATTTTGCTTGGCAGATGTGTGTGCCATCTTTGCCTTGCTTGATTTGAAGTCCAAGGAAATAATTTAGTTCCCCCATCATGCTCATTTCGAATTCTCCTTGCATAAGCTTTTCAAAGTACTTGCATAGAGATTCATCAGTAGATTTGAATATTATATCATCCACATAGATTTGCACAAGCAATATATTTTTGACTTTTGACTTAATAAATAAAGTGTTATCTACCTGTCCTCTGATAAAACCATGGTTTAATAAAAATGCACTAAGCCTTTCATACCATGCTCTAGGTGCTTGTTTTAAGCCATATAGTGCTTTATGTAATTTAAAGACATGATTTGGAAATTCTTCATCATCAAAACCAGGAGGTTGTTCTACATAGACTTCCTCCTTTATATATCCATTTAAAAATGTAGATTTTACATCCATTTGAAAAAGCTTTAAATTTAATGCAGATGCATATGCAAGTAAAATTCTAATAGCCTCTAGTCTAGCCACTGGTGCATAGGTTTCATCGAAATCTATGCCTTCCTCTTGGGAATAGCCTTGAGCAACCAGTCTACCCTTGTTTCTAGTGATAACACCAGTTTCATCCAATTTGTTTCTGAACACCCATTTGGTGCCAATAACAGGATGATCTGATGGTCTCGGAACAAGGGACCAAACTTGGTTTCTCTTGAACTGATTAAGTTCATCTTGTATAGCTAAAATCCAAGATTCATCAGACAGTGCTTCATTGACTGTCTTCGGCTCAATTTGAGAAACAAATGCTAAGTAATCACATGGAATAACATTACCTCTTGTTCTTACCCCAACAGATGGATCTCTAATAATGTTTTCCTTTGGGTGATCCTTCCGGTATCTCCATTCCTTTGGAAGATCTTCATGTACAATTTCCTTTTGTTGTAGTTCTTCCAAGGGTGGATCATCATTATCCTTGATAGATGTATCCTTTAGTTTCTTGGATAGTTTTTCTGCATCATCATTGTCACTATCTATTTCCTTTCTCAAGGAAGGGTTAG
Source organism: Colocasia esculenta (assembly GCA_014218235.1). NCBI lineage: Eukaryota > Viridiplantae > Streptophyta > Magnoliopsida > Alismatales > Araceae > Colocasia > Colocasia esculenta. The sequence goes on from CM024760.1 coordinate 91,282,299, forward strand.
ATTCATCAAAAATAACATGAACAGTTTGCTCAATTAATAAACTTTGTTTATTAAATACTCTATAACCTTTAGGTTTAGAAGCATACCCCATGAATATTCCTTCATCAGATTTGGAATCTAGCTTACCAATATCTCTCTTACCATTGTTATGGATGAAACATGGACAACCGAATGTTCTGAAATGACTGATCATTGACTTCTTTTGCTTGTAGAGCTCATACGCTGTCTTCTTTAGTATTGGCCTGATCATCACTCTATTTATTATGAAACAGGCAGTGTTGATTGCTTTAGCCCAGAAGTATCTTGGAAGATTGTATTCTGATAACATTGTTTTGGCCATGTCCAATAGTATTCTATTTTTCCTCTCAGCTACTCCATTATGCTGTGGTGTCCTTGGTGCTGAGAAATTATGCTCTATTCCTTGATCATCATAGAATTCTGTAAATTTTTCATTTTGAAATTCTCCTCCATAATCTGATCAAATACTTATTATACTGAACTTCTTGTCCTTCTGAATTTTCTTACTGAACTTAACAAAGCTGTCAAACATGTCATCTTTATGCTCCAAGAATGATACCCATGTAAATCTTGAATAATCATCAACTATCACGAATCCAAAATTCTTTCCACCAAGGCTGGTTGTTCTCATTGGCACAAATAAAATCCATATGTAATAGTTCTAAAGGTTTGGAAGTGGTTACAACTGTTTTTGACTTAAAGGATGATTTTGTGTGCTTCCCTTTTTCACACACCCTCTATCCTTGAACTTACTTTGGGCAGACCTTCCACTAGATTTCTCTTGACCAATTTTCTGATTCCATCTAAACTACAATGACCCAATCTCCTGTGCCATAATTCAGCTGATTGCTCTTTGTTTGCTGCAAGGCATACATATGTAGACACCTATTTCTGGCTTATAAGTTAAACCACATTTCTTGTTATCTTAGTAAGCCCCTAGTTGGTCACTCACTTTCAGCCCACCGTTAGCCTCTCTTTGAGCCCATTAACAGCCCAATTTACATGAATATCCCGTCCATTATCTTTTAAAGAGTCCATGTGCCTTGAATGCCTATTTTTCTCCCACATAATTGGATAATAATTTGAGAATAATCGACTTCCACTGACGCGACGTATCGTGGCGCCGTGTTCATCCTCGTCGCGCCCTCTCTGGTAGTCGTGACAGCCCATGCATATCCATGCACGTGGCTTCATAGTCGTGACAACTAAGGCCATCACGTTCATTTCTGTCGCGTCCCTACGATGCGTCGCAATTTCAGCCGCAGCAACAGCCTCCGCAACCACCTCCACATTATCCTCTCATGGCCTTTATCTTAATCCTCTGCAACCTCCCAACCCACCTGAACGCATCTAGGGGATGGGGGACTCTTTGAAACCTCCTTTGGACTCTCACCCATGAGATTAATGATTTTTATCCTTTTATCTGGGTATTTATCACTTGAAAATGAGATATTCTCCCTCTAGACTTTATAAAAGCAAGGCCCTTTCTTAGAGCAAGTGAGCCCCGTTTTCACCCCGAAGGGCAGCCAAAATTTCCTCTGACCAACACTTAGTCTCGCAGCCCTCCCATTCCCCTCATTCTTCACCTCAACCCTTCACTAAATCATGCTCATTTCACCATCTACAAGGCTTAGAGCTTGAGGAGGCGACCCTTGGAGCTTCTGGGTCAAAGAAGACATAGTTTGGCACCAGGGAGTCACCCCATACGGGGCTCTTTCTTCCTCTTCCTCTCCCTCTTCATTCTTCATGCATCTTTATTGTTTTATTAGATAGCAATCCATTTTTTCCTTCCCACATTTTCATGCACCCAAAGGGGTTTAAAACCACCCCCAGGTCCATTCCCACCATGCTTCATCTCTTCTTTTCATTTTGGATAGATATTATGCTTGATATGTTCTAACAGGGTTCTTTTCTTTATCTTCGTTGTTTTGGTAGGTATTTATGCTAGTTCTCACGAGGAGCTCTTGTCCTTTGGCCGACCAGAGGACAGGAAGAAGGTCCTTCCACACTTCTCCCGTATCGCAAAGAATGCGACCGAGGAAGGCGACGCGACACCAAAAATGCGCCCCTATAGGGCGTCGCGAAACCAGCTTCATCGTGACGGAGTTCTTCGTTGCGACCTCAGGTCAGTATGGTGTTCTCTTCCCTTTTCCTAGCTTAGATAGCCCGTTTGATTCCTATCATATGGCAACAAGTTAGGTGGCGATCACATCCTCTTTTCCATGTCTTCATATTGAGCACATATTTGCGTGTATTGGGGGTGCACAATCCCTGTGATTACACCTTTTGGCGATCACGGTGGGACCTTCAGTGCTACCCTCGTGAGTCTAGTCTGCTTGCTTGCCATGTTCCTTTGTTTAAATGTCTTCTTAGAACCCTGTTAGGTTGTTGTTGTTTTGCTTTTCTGCATTTCTGTTCTCTGTTAAAGTCACGGCGTGTCGTGGTGACGCGATCTCGTCGCGACCGTCGGAGGGGACGCGACATCAGGACAGTGCTTCGCCTCTTCTGTCTGTTTTTTTTTTTTTTTTTCGCTACTATAAGTTCATGTATGTCTCTTCTATACTTCTATGTCATGTATTCTTGTGTTTCTGGGTTTTAGAATTCTGCTAGGGTTCGAGTTTTTTCTTTTTCCTTCCATTGTAAGCTTTCGGGCTCTGTCGAGGCAGATCGTGGGGATGCGAAGAGATCGCGCCATGGGTAGACGTCGCGAATACAGGTATGTACTTTTTTGTTAATGCTTTGATCCATGTGTCGGTTTCTGTCTGATCTATGATCTCTGCTAGGCTAAGTCGGTTGTTCCATGCCTGTGTTATGTGGTAGGTTAGTCTGTATGTCCTACGTTTGCGACTGATCACGGTTCTCAGGACTCTATTACTATCGCAGCAGGACTCTTTGTCGCGATAGGGTCGCAAAGTATCTGGCCGCCGCGACTTCGCCCGAGACCTGTTACTCAGCCTGTTTTGTTATTAATTAGACGTTGCATACATTTTGGGCGCCTAGGCCCGTGCATACACTACTCTTCCCATTGTGTAGGTTTTCCCCCTTGGTTGAGTGAGCCCTCTCACCCGCAAGAACTCGTGGGTTGACTCAGGCCACCCTCCGAGGACCTCTGTAAGTCCTCGTGACCGTACGCACTTTGCGGTTCACCGGGCCGATTGTACCCATTGTACCCCTAGTTTGAGCCATCCCCCGCGTGTGAGCGTGTGCCATTCTTAGTTGCACCGGAGGACTTGAGTCCATACCTACTAGGGTCCCACTTAACCGAGTGACATTCCCTTAATCAAATCCAACTAAAGGTTAAGTGCATATTTCAAAATTTTGGCGTGTTAATCATGATAACTTGAGTGCCCTGGTACATCCCTTCTCCTCTCACGGTCCTTCTTGTTGTGGTAGAGCCTAGTTTCTTTTTTTTGTCTGCATGTTGGTATCATCTCCCCTAGTTGCTTGGGGGTGGCGCATGCGTCATTGTCTAGGTAGATCGAGTCGGTCTCCTCCGTCCTTTGTATTATATCACAATCCTTTGTTCGACATGGACCAATTCTGGGTCCTTGCCAATGATGTCTTGCATATTGGGCTTTTAGAGCATATGGCCCAACCTGCTGCGACCGTCCTCTCCGGACACATCTAGCCCCCTCTCACCATCGGGAGTCAATCCCGCCCACCTTCTCCTCCAGGGGCAGATGACCCCCATTCCCAATTTAGTCAGCTCCTCCCACATCTAACCCCGGATCAAGTCCGAGAATTTCTGGCCGTTGCCCAAAGGCAAGCGTCCCTTGTCTCCGATCCCTCGTGGTTCTGCCCAGCAGAAGGCCTCCTCGGCTCCTGTTGCTTCGACACCACATGTACCCTCCACCGTGTCTGATCCTACACCTCTCCGTCCTAGAGCTATCCATTTCTCTGAGCCTAGCTACCTTCTGGCACAAGATGTTCGGCCCCGATCCCCTCCAGCTTCCTCACTCTACAGGACAGAACATGTTCCCCTATCCCACGAGAGGTCCTATTCTTTCGAGCAGTCCCATTCCCTTATTCCCACTCACCACGCAACGTCCCCCTCCGACTTCCTTACGGAGTGGACAACAATGAAAAGGGAACTTCATGACCTCCGAAGGCAGTTGGACCCTCGGAAGATCGCCGATATTCCACTCCCCTCCTTCCAGCATCTCCGGGTTCCGCCCCAATCAGAGCTCCCGATCTACAGGCAATACTCTGGAGTAGGTAACCCCTATGTTCATCTGAAGGATTTTGTTTATGAGTCTGCTCCGCACAAATACGATCGCCACCTCATGGCATATCTATTCAGAAAATCCTTAGATGGTCCAACTGTCACACCCCGACGCGGAATATCGGAACGCGAGGCAGTTGCAAGAAAAGGGTATAGAGCGAGTACTAGACATCAAACCATTACATAATGAATAATGATAAAGCAAATTCATTTCATTAATACTTTTCAATGCCTAGTTACAACCACTAATATCAGAGCCAATCTATGGGGCACGATTATATTGGAATAAAGCAAAAGACTAAACTTCAAACCTAACTACTACAACGCTAAATATAGCAATAGGATGCTAGGGTACTCATGACATCACTCCAGGTCGTTCCCGTCCTCTTGAGTGTATGGTTCATCCTCGGTCTCACCTGAGAACACAATGACAAATAACGTAGGGTGAGCGAACATCGCCCAGTAGGACTTAAATCTCAGGCTCAAACAGGCTTTAAGTGATTAATGCATTAAAGGTAGAGTAACTAATGACAGAGCGAGAGAGAGAGTGTCAAGTAAAAATATAGCAGGACAGTACGTGAACGAAATAGCAAGACTTTCCAAATATAAACTTTCCAAGAATAGCACAAGGGTCGGGAATAGCACAATAATAGCAAGATAGTACAATGTCAAGTATAGCAAGATGGCCATGGTACAAATAGCACAACGAGTATAGCACAACGAGTATAGCATAGCACAACGAGTATAGCATAGCACTTTGTTGTCAATGGACAACGAGAGAACATAGCACTTTTGATTGTCATTTAGATAGTCATGATAGATAGCACTTGAGTGTAATGCCAAACACTCTGATCATTTAACTCCCATGGGCACTAGCACTTTCAGGCGCACATCCTAGGACCAGATCGGGCCCTTTATATATTGCCAGGCATTAGTTATATTGTTTATCTTTAGACAATCAGTCAATGGCTAATATAGAGTACCAAGAAGTAGATGAGAGCATTAGATGAATAGATGAGATAGTAGAGTGAACGTGAATAGATGAGCGAGTAGAGTAGAGATGAGAGCTAGTGGATATTGCACGTAACGCATCGAGTAAACAGGGATAGTAACAGTTGCACAACACGCGCACTTGGTGTTGGCAGTCAGGTGGAACTCACGACCTTACCACTGGCCACGTTAAGCACAGGTCCAGAGGTCCGGCGTGATTCAAGACGAGAGTGAACTTCTAATAGCCGTTTGGATCATGTAGATCCCTAAAGGGTGTAATAGGTGTTAGGGTACAACTGGCTCGTCGACCATGTGGGAATCCATAGACAGAGGAGACTTACGGAGGCCTTGAATAAAGACTTACTAGTCTGGCAGAAGGAGTATCCGACAGAGAGTTTTTCCAAGTCAAGAAAGAGTGTATATAGAATAAGTGCTCGACGTTCTAGAGGAGTTCTAGAACAGTGGAGCGTCGATATCGGTATTCCCAAAACATCGTGAGAAATGATAGACAAGTATAGGGTAATTTAGTTACACAAATTACCAGATGTATTATGAAATAGTTTCACGCCAAATTATGCCATAATTGGATGGTTCAAAGTGTGTGTAAGTGTCATGAAATTTTAGATAGAAAAGATCATGTGCATGTATTTTAATCATACATAAATGTTCAAATTATAACAAGAGTTATTTTCTGTATGTATGACTATTAAACAAGAGTACAAACACTGTAGATAATCAAGCATGGTTGAGACATGGGTTTTATTACAAAAAGAACCCAGATCGCGACGTACCCTGATGAGGGTCGCGACGGGGTCAACTGAGATCGCGACGGGTGCTGGTACAGGTCGAGACAGGCATAGTCAGGTGGGGCAGCAGATCGCGACGACAGGCCCTGTCACGATCAGATCGTGACAGAAGGCGCTGTCGCGATGATCCTTGTGAACGCGGCATATCGGGCCGTCGCGTTCACAGGGTCTGCGCCCGGATCCGACAGGGAAAGGACATTACCTTGGATGCGGGCCAGAACTTACCCTATTTGACACAGGGTGGTTCAGAAAATCACAACTAATTGTATAGTCAACAAAAAATCATGAAACTAGTTGCAAAACGACCTAGACATGCATGGGTACTTACAATAATTAGGAATTGGAAAACAATCAGAGTTTGGATGTGTTTTAATTACGGATATTCAAGATGAACATGAAACAGTACATAGTTGAGATCAACGATTAAATTCACAAGATAGGATGAATCAAATTTAGGGCTTTTAGAGGCAAAAGATGCCTAACATGCATCAGTTTCTATAGTAAAAATCTCGTGGCATGGGGTGGAGTATACAAGGAGATCAAGGGTTAAGAAGAGGGTTCGGGGTCATGTCAGTTGCAGAACATGAAAAATCAAGAATGAAAGATATGCTCGATGGAAAATTATGAAACCAAAGGGCTGTTGTTCCTGATAGACAAGACATCCTACAGAAAACGTTTCATGGTTTATGCTCGTGAGAATGCTTACCTTTGATCATTTTCCTCTCCTAGAGTTAAGACTTGAAGAACTCGGGGAAGAACTTGAGAGATCCTTCTACTCCACGAATTCTCCTCCTCTTGGCCTCTCCTCCTAGTCCAGGAATCTCTTGGCACGAGCTAGGGCCGGCCTTGAGGGTTTAAGATAAGTATTTAAGCTTCTCCCTATTCCCTTTCCTAGTTTAAATCTAACTCCTATTAAATTCCGAATTTCCTATTTTCCTCTCCCCTTTTAAGCTAGAGATCTTCTATTTGGGTTGGGAGAGAGAGGATTTCGTGGCCAACCCATTAGGGTAGGTTTAGGAATCCCAATCCAACTCAAACTTCTATTTTTAATGTTTAGTAATATTTTAGTTACGAATTTTGGGTACTTCTCTATTATTCCCTTTTAAAATCCCTATTTTAGCCCATTAATTTCTAATGAGTCCTTTAATAAAGACCATTACTCCTTTTCTTTTAATGGGTTTTATTTAATTCTCTCTTAGTTGATTTCCAGTTGATTTAATACATCTTCCTTTTATTTGATTTTCTAATTAAATATATAAATATTTAATTTTTTTTTCCATTAATTTAGGGTTGCTACATCCTCCCCCTCTTAAAAAGAATTTGGTCCCCAAATTCATCTGATCATAAGGGAGTAAGTGTCTTACCGAAAAGATCGGGGTAGTTGCGTCTGATAATTCCTTCTGGTTCCCATATGGCTTCTTCCACTCTGCGGTTATTCCATAAGACCTTCACCACGTGAATGGGACGATTCCTGAGCTGTTGTACCTTTCGTTCCAGTATCTTGACTGGCTGCTCTTTGGTTGGCCCTTTTGGTACGGCAGCAAGCCAACCTAGAGGGGGGGTGAATAGTTTTTCTGAAATCTGAAATAGAATCTTAGACACAGAAAATAACACTTGAAAGCTTGGTTAGTTCAGTGTGATAGAGAGTGCAGTGCGGAAGCAAATAAACAATCACACAAGGAAACAGGAGATTATCCTGGTTCGCCCTTCCCACATGGAAGTCCTACGCCCAGTCCCCAAGCAAACTCTTGGGATTTCACTAACCAAGGGTACAGTCCCCCTTATGGACTTTACAACACCCTGGATCCCCCACCAGGTCTTCTTCTCTTTCCGGGCAAGAAGGCAGCCCACTTCTCTTACAGGTAAAGAAGCCACCTCCTGGAACAAACCCAGTGCGGTTCTGCTAGACACCAACCCCTAGCTGGGTTAAACTGTATACAGTCCTACAGCTGGACACAGATCTTTCTTAGAAAAGATCAGACTGAGAGATCTTACAAGATGAACACTCATGTAAAGCTCACAGTCCCAAACTCTCCCCAGATATACAATGAGCTCGGAGAGGAAAACAGAAGAGAGAAAGGAAGGCTCGAATGCTTGAAAGCTTGGAAGCTGAGAGCTTGAAATGCTTTGAATGCTTCTTCTTGGCTCAGGCTCTTTCTCTCTTTCTTGAGTGTATGTGGCGTGAAGGTGCTTCTCACAGATGTACACTCCTTCAAGAGATATCAGGAAAAAGGCTCTCTTGTTCTTCAGCAATGCTCCATCTTTATATTGAGCAGCTTGAGAATAGATCCGTTGAAGAGATCCGTTGGAGTTCTAGCCGTTGCTCATCTCCTCTTCATTGTCTTAATCAGACTCTGATGGTCTTCGATGTCTGTGAGCATAGAAGAGAGTGTAGCATAAAAGAGTGTTATGATAAACGATGCAGGGTACTGTGCTTCTGCTAACATACTGAAAATAGAGGTCATATCTTTTTGACAAGACTCTGAAATATGCATGCAGCTTTTGTCAGAAGATATTTGACTTTTTATTAAGCGCCAAGCATATTGAAATATAAAGGCAATCTGTGTTTGAACAGAATCCATGAAGAAATCGTTATGAGCATGACTTATGAAATCGTTATGTGAAGAGTCGTTGCTCATTTATAAACAAATCGATGTGAACAAATCGTTTGTGAGAGCAAGTCGTTGCGCTCACTTATAGAATCGTAAGAGATCGATTTCTTACTAAATCAATGCGCTTAAAGAGGAAATCGTTATGGCATCGATTCTAACAAATCGTTATGGAGAACGATTTCTTAAAATCACTGCGCTCAAAGAAGAAATCGTTATGGCATCGACTTCTTAACAAATCGTTGCGCTTACAGAGAATCGTTGCGAATGCTTATGAAATCGTTATGGAACGATTCTTATCAAATCAAATGCGCTCAAACAAAAAATCGTTATGGCACTTATCAAATCGTTATGGCATCGACTTCTTAACAAATCATTGCGCTTATACTTGGCACTTTAAACAGAAATCGATGTATATTGATTAAACATCGATTTTATCATTTTAGTGCGCCCAATATTGCATCAATGAAAGACTTAGCATTTTGCTATGGGATTGATGCGACACAGATGAAACAAAAATATTCATTATGTTATCATCATAAGTTTGTTATCACCAAAATACAAGGACAGCCATAGAGTGGTTCAACAATCTCCCCCTTTTTGGTGATGACAAAATTATGCGAATTTTCTGATAGGGAAATCATGAAGCTTTAATCATGAAAACAGCAGAATAATCTTGAAACATGCAGAGACATACAGAAAATTCATAGTGCATACATACTCTCCCCTTTTTGTCACTAACCAAAAAGGAAGGATCTTACCATGCATTCTATCCCCCTTAGAGAGAACTTCTACCATAGAGGGGTTCAACAATGAGTGACATAAAGAATAACTCCCCTTAGTCTGTGCTCCCCTGAGTGAGAGAGACTCCACCTGAATGAAACTTGAAAATAATTTTTAGTAATAAAGACTAATCATTTTGTGACTACTCTTTCTTCAGATGATTGGAATGAAGAGTCTGCAGTCACTCCTGCCTTGAGCATCCTTGGTTTTTGATGCTCCAAGGCTAACCTGCAAAAAACTACTCAGAAGTAGGTACCCAAATCTTTTTGGGTCCTTGATGATTAGATGCATAAAAAATAGCCTTTAGGTATCCAAACTAGGTGCTTAGTTGTGCAGGTGTTCACAGTGTGTCCTAGTTTATTGCAATGAGAGCAGCAATGAATAATAATTTGTTTTGCAGTTCTTATTGCCTTTGTGATGCATGATTTGAACATAATTTTTAGAAACCTTTTTCTTTTGATAAAGCTTGGTTGTTTCAGGTTCCTTTTTCTGAGGCATTTTGGTTTCTTTTACAAATTTTGGTAAAGGATATTTTCCTGAGTTATTACTTGTTTTCTTTTTCTGGAGGGTATAACCAAGCCCTTGTTTGTCATTTCCAGATTTTGATCCTTTAAGCATAGGGCTAAAGATGTTTTCCTCTAGTTAATTTACTAACTGATTCTTTTAAATAGAGATTTTCTTCAGTTAGAGTTTTTAATTTTTCTTCTAACTCTAACTTCTCTTGTTCTTGCTTTTCAAATCTTCATTTAAAAGATAATTTTTATCTTTATATTCTTTTAATTGATCTTCTAATTGTTCATTTCTGATTTAAGATCAGAATAGTGTTTTCCAAACAGTAAGGTTGTTCTTGATATTTTTCAATTCTTTACAACAACCTTGTGTTTATCATAAAGTCATTAAAAAACATGATCTAAATCTTCAGATTCTGATCCTGAATCTGTGCAAGAATCAAAAGATGAGTTAAGATGTACCTCATCTAGTCCTACCATGAGGGCTAGATTTACCTGCTTTTTTCCGAATCTGAGCTTGATGATTCTGAGCTTGTGACCTCATCATTTCCCAAGCAGCTGCCATTGCTTTTCTTTTGAATTCTTGTGCTGCTTCTTGGGCTTCTGGTTGACCAGTCTTCTTGAGTCTTGGACAAATGGGTCTCAGATGTCCAGGTTTTTGCATTCATAGCAGACTGGTCCCTTTTCTTTTTCTCTTTTTTTGGATCTTCTTGATCAGTTTTTCTTCTTCTTCAAAATTTTCTGAAGCTTGGACAATACTTCATCCATATTACAGTCTTCAGAATCTACATCCTGGGAACTAGAAGAAGAGATGGAAGGAGCGGCTACAACTTTAAGAGCGTTAGTGCATTTCATTTTAGATGAACTTTAGATAATCGCTCCATATTTATTTCATGTGCCATGAGAGAACCTATCAGATTATCAATCGACAATTTGGTTAAATCATGGGCTCTTCAATAGCAGGTACTTTAGGTGTCCATGAAAATAGTTAAGGACCTAAGTATTTTTCTAACGGTTCTTCATTGGAAAGAGTTTTACAAGAGAATTTAAGCCTACTACTATGCTTGAAAATCTATTATACATATAGTAATGTTCGCTTGGAAGCATTTAAATTGTTCATATTGTGAAACAAGAATATCTATTCTAGTTTGTTTTACTATCTCTGTTCCTTCATAGGTATCTGCAATTTATCCAATATTCTTTAGCAGATTTGCATGCAGAACTCTACTGAACTCTCTTTTAGATAGGCACAACATAGATAGTTTTAGCTTTAAAGTTTAAAGATAATTACTTTTATCTATGTGTAATTGCAGTATAGAGTAGTGCCTGGAATAGGAACAAAAACATAATCACCTACCTCATTACCTGCCACAGATCAAAGTCTGTCCCTCGAATGAAGCATTCCATTTCATTTCCAATATTGATAGTCTTCTCCATCAAAAATGGAGGTCTGGTGACTGATTGGCCTTCAGCATATCCTTGAGCTGCCATGGATCTTTACTCTAAGATCGTTGGATCTTCTTGAAAGTTCAGAGACCGCTCTGATACCACTTGTTGGCCCTTTTGGTACGGCAGCAAGCCAACTAGAGGGGGGGTGAATAGGTTTTTCTGAAATCTGAAATAGAATCTTAGAACACAGAAATAACACTTGAAAGTTGGTTAGTTCAGTGTGATAAGAGAGTGCAGTGTGGAAGCAAAAAAACAATCACACAAGGACACAGGAGATTTATCCTGGTTCGGCCCTTCCACATGGAAGTCCTACGTCCAGTCCCCAAGCAAACTCTTGGGATTTCACTAACCAAGGGTACAGTCCCCCTTATGGACCTTACAACACCCTGGATCCCCCACCAGGTTTCTTCTCTTTCCCGGGGCAAAGAAGGCAGCCCACTTCTCTTACAGGTAAAGAAGCCCAACTCCTGGAACAAACCCCAGTGCGGTTCTGCTAGACACCAACCCCTAGCTGGGTTAAAACTGTATACAGTCCTACAGCTGGACACAGATCTTTCTTAGAAAGATCAGACTGAGAGATCTTACAAGATGAACACTCATGTAAAGCTCACAGTCCCAAACTCTCCCAGATATACAATGAGCTCGGAGAGAAAACACGAGATGAGGAGAAAGAAGGCTCGAATGCTTGAAAGCTTGGAAGCTGAGAGCTTGAAATGCTTTGAATGCTTCTTCTTGGCTCAGGCTCTTTCTCTCTTTCCTGAGTGTATGTGGCGTGAAGGTGCTTCTCACAGATGTACACTCCTTCAAAGATATTCAGGAAAAGGCTCTCTTGTTCTTCAGCAATGCTCCATCTTTTATATGAGCAGCTTTAGAATAGATCCGTTGAAGGATCCGTTGGAGTTAGCCGTTGCTCATCTCCTCTTCATTTGTCTTAATCAGACTCTGATGGTCTTCGATGTCGTGAGCATAGAAGAGAGTGTTAGCATAAAAGAGTGTTATGATAAACGATGCATGGTACTGTGCTTCTGCTAACATACTGAAAATAGAGGTCATATCTTTTGACAAGACTCTGAAATATGCATGCAACTTTTGTCAGAAGATATTGACTTTTATTTAAGCGCCCAAGCATATTTGAAATATAAAGGCATCTGTGTTTGAACAGAATCCATGAAGAAAATCGTTATGAGCATGACTTATGAAATCGTTATGTGAAGAGTCGTTGCTCATTATAAACAAATCGATGTGAACAAATCGTGTGAGAGCAAGTCGTTGCGCTCACTTTAGAATCGTTAAGAGATCGATTTCTTACTAAATCAATGCGCTTAAAGAGGAAATCGTTATATGGCATCGACTTCTTAACAAATCGTTAGGGAACGATTTCTACCAAATCACGCGCTCAAAGAAGAAATCGTTGCGCATCGACTTCTTAACAATCGTTGCAGGTACAGAAGAAATCATTGCGTGAGCTTATGAAATCGTTATGGAACGATTTCTTATCAAATAAAAATGCGCCAAACAAAAATCGTTATGGTCACTTATCAAATCGTTATGCATCGACTTCTTATTAAAATCGTTGCGCTGATACTTTGGCACTTTAAACAGAAACGATGTATATTGATTATAAACATCGATTTTATCATTTTAGTGCGCCAAATATTGCATCAATAAGACTTAGCATTTTGCTATGGGATGATGCGACAAAGATGAAAAAAAAAAGTCTCATTATGTTATCATCAGATAAGTTTTGTTTCACAAAAATACAAGGACAGCATAGAGTGGTTCAACACTCTTCGTATGTCACATCCTTGTTCAACACCAACTTCTCGTGGCGAATGATGTGTGTGGGGTCGTACACATATTTCCTAAGCATGAAAACATGGAACACATTGTCTACACATGTCAAATCTGGTGGCAACGCCAGCCGGTATGCAGCCTCACCAACCCTTTCGAGTACTTCAAAAGGACCGATGAATCTAGGGCTGAGCTTTCCCTTTACACCAAATCTTTGGATGCCACAGGTAGGTGACACTTTTAGAAATACATGATCACCCACTTGAAATTCCAGATCTCGCCTTCTTTTGTCGGCGTAGCTCTTCTGTCTGGATTGGGCAATTTTGAGCCGGTCTCTGATTACCTGAATGTCCTTTATGGTCTATTGCACCATGTCTGGACCTAGCCATTGTTGTTCCCCAACCTCATTCCAACATGCAGGAGATCTACAGTTCCTTCCATAGAGCGCTTCGAATGGTGCCATCTTAATGCTTGCCTGATAACTGTTGTTATAGGCGAACTCGATTAGTGGTAGGTGCTCATTCAAATAACCTTGAAAATCTATAGTGCAAGCTCTCAACATGTCTTCCACTATTTGGTTGGTTCTTTCAGTTTGCCCATCAGTTTGTGGATGGAATGATGTACTAAAGTTGAGTTTAGTACCCAGTGCACCTTGCAGTCCTTTCCAAAAATGAGATGTGAATCTCGGATCTCGATCCGAAACAATAGATGATGGAATGCCATGTAGTCTTACATCTCCTTGACGTATAAGGCAGCTAGTACCTCTACTGACCATTTACTCTTTATAGGCAGAAAGTGGGCAAATTTGGTTAGTCGGTCCACAATGACCCATATGGCGTCGAGTCCACCACGAGTCTTGGGCAAACCCATGATGAAGTCCATGCTGATGCTTCCCATTTCCACTTCGGAATATTTAGCGGTCTGAGTACACCAGCAGGGCACAGGTGTTCCGCTTTTACTTGTTGGCAAGTAAGGCAGTGAGCGGCATGTTCAGCTACCTCTCTTTCATGTTCGGCCACCAAAACGTTCTTTTATATCTTGATATATTTGGTACCTCCTGGATGAATAGTATACCTTGTCTTATGAGCTTCATCCATTAGTCTTCTCTTTAGTTCTTCATTGTCAGGAACACATGTCCTTCCTTGAAAGACAAGCCTTCCGTCTTCAGACATTGCAAAGTCCGGTCTTTCAGTTAGAGTTTCTTTGATGCGAACTAAGAATGGATCATTGTCTTGTTGAGCTTGATCTCCTCTAGCAGATCAGATTGAATCTTGATATTGGCAACCAAGACTCGATCATCTCTATGTTCGATATTTAAGTCTAACCTTGCGAATTGTTCTAGTAGTTGCATCTCACCAAGGACTAGACTTGAGACAAATGCCATTGGCTTCCTCCTAAGAGCATCAGCCACGGCATTTCCCTTGCCTGGGTGGTATTGGATGTGGAAGTCGAAATCTTTCAAGTATTCCATCCATCTCCTTTGTCTCATGTTGAGTTCCTTCTGAGAGAATAAATACTTCAGACTTTTATGGTCTGAGTAGACAATGAATTGCTCGCCATATAGATAGTGTCTCCAAATTTTCAAGGCGAAGACCACGGCAGCCAGCTCGAGATCATGTACAGGGTAGTTGACTTCATGTGTCTTCAGTTGTCTTGAAGAATAGGCGATGACCTTCTCCTTTTGCATGAGTACACATCCTAGCCCGATTCCTGAGGCATCGGTGTAGACAGAGAAACCTTCTCCCTCTATTGGCAGAGCGAGAACAGGTGCTGAGGTAAGACAGTCCTTGAGGGTTTGGAAACTTTTCTCACACTCTTTACTCCAGGAGTATGGATTCTCCTTTCGTGTCAGACGCGTGAGAGGAACAGTGATCCTTAAGAAGTCCTTGATGAACCGCCTGTAGTAGCCAGCCAGTCCTAGGAAGCTTCTTATCTCGGTGACATTAGTTGGCCTCTCCCAGTAGAGTACAGCTTCGACTTTGGAGGGATCAACAGAGATGCCGTCCTTTGAGATGACATGGCCCAAGAAGGATACTTCTTCGAGCCAGAATTCACACTTGCTAAGCTTTGCGTACAACTTGTTGTCTCGCAAAACTTGTAGTGCTGTCTTTAGGTGTTCTTCATGCTCTTCCTTGGTCTTGGAATATATGAGGATGTCGTCAATAAAAACGACCACAAACTTGTCGAGGTATGGCCGATATATGTTGTTCATGAGTTGCATAAAGACTGCAGGAGCATTGGTTAGACCAAAAGGCATAACGACGAATTCATAATATCCATACCTGCTCCTGAAAGCCGTTTTGAAAATATCATCATCCTTGATCCTCATTTGGTGACAGCCAGATCGAAGATCGATCTTGGAGAAATATTACACTCCAGAAATTTGGTTGAATAGTTCATCGACCCTAGGCAGTGGGTATTTGTTCTTGATGGTAAGCTGATGGAGTTGTCGATGGTCGATACACAACCTCATCGATCCATCTTTCTTCTTTACAAATAGCACAGGTGCTCCCCATGGGGAAGTGCTTGGTCTGATGAACCCCTTTTCTAGTAGCTCCATTAGTTGCGCCTTCAATTCCTTCAGCTCGGCAGGTGACATCCGGTACGGTTGACGTGATACCGGTGCGGCTCCAGGAATCAGCTCAATGGCGAAGTTAACATCTTGTTCAGGGGGAATCCCTGGCAGGTCTTCGGGGAATACATCCGGGTAGTCCTGTACTATAGGTATGTCTTCTATCTTGGAACCCTTCTTTTCTACTACTACGGCTGCGAAGAAAGCAATACAGCCTTTCCTCATCATGTTGTGGGCTTTTATGGCGGAGACTAGAGACATCCGTCTCTTATGTCTAATCCCGGAGAATGCTAGTTTAGGAAAGTCACTAAAGGTAACCTTCCCTTTCTTACAGTCGATACTTTCCCATATGTGGACAACCAGTCGGCTCCCAAAATTATATCATAGCCTTCCATGGACATACACAACAGGTCGGCTTTTAGGTTATGGTCTCCGATCATTACATCGGCAGAGGGAAAGTATTTGTTCAATTTCTCCTTTTCCCCTAGTGGCGTTGTGACATAGAACTCACAACCCATGGATATAGGTTTAGCATTCACAGTATCAACAAAGTTTTGAGATATAAATGAATGAGTGGCTCCAGTATCAAATAAAATGAATGCTGATAACGAGAAAACTTGAAGGGTACCTTCTACCACGCCACCCTCCATAGCAAGTTCCTCATCATGTAGGGCTTGAAGTCGGCCCTGTTTCTTAGGCGCATTAGGGCGCCTTTCATTCTCTTTCAGTAGCGGGCACTCAGGGATACGGTGCTCGCGACTTCCATAGTGCAGACATGCGTCGGCTTTCCTCCAGCATTCATCAGCCGTGTGACCAGGCTTGTCACAGTGTTTGCAGTGGCTCTTTGTTGGAGTGTTGGGTACGAAAACCTTGGGTTTCCTTTCTTGGATAGATCCCTCTGTGATGTTGAAGGGACGCTTCTTGCCGTTGGTAGGCTTAGCAGATGACTGACCCGAGGTCACTTCCCTCTTGACGAACTTCCCTTTAACACGGTCGGTGAAGTCCGTAGCATCTTCTAGCAGCTGAGCCCTCTTCACCATCTCGGCGTAGGTCGGGATGTCGAAAGGTGCAAGTTGAGTGATGTAGTGGGGCTTAAGGCCGTTTAGAAAGCGCTTAGCCTTCATCCTTTCAGTTTTCACCAGATGTACAACATAGCGTGCCAATCTAGAGAACTGGGCTTCATACTCGGCCACAGTCAAGCTCCGCTGTTTAAGAGCAGCGAATTCCACAGCCTTCCTTTCTTGAACACGCTCGGAGAAGTATTTGGAGTTGAATGCTTCTTTAAACTCGTTCCAGGTGAATGGCCCATTCTCTCTAGTAGCTTCCACTGACTCCCACCAGGCGCGGGCGTCCTTCTCCAGTTGGAACATGACAAGTAGCAGCTTGTCCCCCGCTGCACATTGCATGACACAGAAAATTCTTTCCATCTCTTGGAGCCAGTGCTCAGCTTCATCCGGATCCGTGGATCCGTTGAACCTAGGTGGGTTCAGACTTCTGAAGTTGCGATGCAGGTCGCCTGCACCACGATTGCCACCTCCTTGAGTGGCTTGCACAATGGCGCGTGTCAGTTCTTGGATGGTTTGTTGCATGCCCCTCATTTGAGCACGTTCGGCAGTCATCTTGATTGCTTAGTTCCTACAAAAATAACTTACTATTATGATACTGATGTGAAATTTAATTTGTGCGTGTGTGAGTTTATTTTTTGCTAGTTACCCTTGGCTCTAACCACCACTCACATGGGTAGGATAATTTACTCTAGTCAAGGCAAGTTAACCTAGATCATCCTGTACTAAGAATAACCTAGGCTCTGATACCACAAAACTGTAACGCCTCGACGCAGAATATCGAAACGCGAGGCAGTTGCAAGAAAAGGGTATAGAGTGAGTACTAGATATCAAACCATTACACAATGAATAATGATAAAGCAAATTCATTTCATTAATACTTTTCAATGCCTAGTTACAACCACTAATATCAGAGCCAATCTATGGGGCCCGATTACATTGGAATAAAGCAAATGACTAAACTTCAAACCTAACTACTACAATGCTAAATATAGCAATAGGACGCTAGGGTACTCATGACATCACTCCAGGTCGTTCCCGTCCTCTTGAGTGTATGGTTCATCCTCAGTCTCACCTGAGAACACAATGACAAATAATGCAGGGTGAGCGAAAATCGCCCAGTAGGACTTAAATCTCAGGCTCAAACAGGCTTTAAGTGATTAATGCATTAAAGGCAGAGTAACTAATGACAGAGCGAGAGAGAGAGTGTCAAGTAAAAATATAGCAGGACAGTACGTGAACGAAATAGCAAGACTTTCCAAATATAAACTTTCCAAGAATAGCACAAGGGTCAGGAATAGCACAATAATAGCAAGATAGTACAATGTCAAGTATAGCAAGATGGCCATGGTACAAATAGCACAACGAGTATAGCATAGCACAACGAGTATATTTGTTGTCAATGGACAACGAGAGAACATAGCACTTTTGATTGTCATTTAGATAGTCACGATAGATAGCACTTGAGTGTAATGCCAAACACTCTGATCATTTAACTCCCATGGGCACTAGCACTTTCGGGCGCACATCCCAGAACCAGATCGGGCCCTTTATATATTGCCAGGCATTAGTTATATTGTTTATCTTTATACAATCAGTCAATGGCCAATATAGAGTACCAAGAAGTAGATGAGAGCACTAGATGAATAGACGAGATAGTAGAGTGAACGTGAATAGATGAGCGAGTAGAGTAGAGATGAGAGCTAGTGGATATTGCACGTAACGCATCGAGTAAACAAGGATAGTAACAGTTGAACAACACGCGCACTTGGTGTTGGCAGTCAGGTGGAACTCACGACCTTACCACTGGCCACGTTAAGCACAGGTCCAGAGGTCCGACGTGATTCAAGACGAGAGTGAACTTCTAATAGCCGTTTGGATCATGTAGATCCCTAAAGGGTGTAATAGGTGTTAGGGCACAACCGGCTCGTCGACCATGTGGGAATCCATGGACAGAGGAGACTTACGTAGGCCTTGAATAAAGACTTACTAGTCCGGCAGAAGGAGTATCCGATGGAGAGTTCGTCCAAGTCATGAAAGAGTGTATATATAACAAGTGCTTGACGTTCTAGAGGAGTTCTAGAACAGTGGAGTGTCGATATCGGTATTCCCAAAACATCGCGAAAGCGATAGACAAGTATAGGGTAATTTAGTTACACAAATTACCAGATGTATTATGAAATAGTTTCATGCCAACCATAATTGGATGGTTCAAAGTGTGTGTAAGTGTCATGAAATTTTAGATAGAAAAGATCATGTGCATGTATTTTAATCATACATAAATGTTCAAATTATAACAAGAGTTATTTTCTGTATGTATGACTAGTAAACAAGAGTACAAACACTGTAGATAATCAAGTATGGTTGAGACAGGGGTTTTATTGCAAAAAGAACCCAGATCGCGACGTACCCTGATGAGGGTCGCGACGGGGTCAACTGAGATCGCGACGGGTGCTGGTACGGGTCGCGAAAGGCATAGTCAGGTGGGGCAGCAGATCACGACGACAGGCCCTGTCGTGATCAGATCGCGACAGAAGGTGCTGTCGTGAAGACCCTTGTAAACGCGGCCTATCGGGCCATCGCGTTCATAGGGTCTGCGCCCGGGTCCGACAGGGAAAGGACATTACCTTGGATTGCGGGCCAGAACTTACCCTATTTGACACGGGGTGGTTCAGAAAATCTCAAACTAATTGTATAGTCAACAAAAAATCATGAAACTAGTTTCAAAACGACCTAGACATGCAAAGGTACTTATAATAATTAGGAATTGGAAAACAATCAAGGTTTGGACGTGTTTTAATTACGGGTATTCAAGATGAACATGAAGCAGTACATAGTTGAGATCAACGATTAAATTCGTAAGATAGGATGAATGAAATTTAAGGCTTTAGGGGTAAAAATGCCTAACATGCATCAGTTTCTACAGTAAAAATCTCGTGACATGGGGTGGAGTATACAAGGAGATCAAGAGTTAAGAAGAGGGTTTGGGGTCATGTTAGTTGCGGAACATGAAAAATCAAGAACGAAAGATATGCTCGATGGAAAATTATGAAACCAAAGGGCTTTTGTTCCTGATAGATGAGACATCCTACAGAAAAAGTTTCATGGTTTATGCTCGTGAGAATGTCTACCTTTGATCGTTTTCCTCTCCTAGGGTTAAGACTTGAAGGACTCGGGGAAGAACTTGAGAGATCCTTCCACTCCATGAATTCTCCTCCTCTTGGCCTCTCCTCCTGGTCCAGGAACCTCTTGGCAGGAGCTAGGGCCGGCCTTGACGGTTTAAGAGAAGTATTTAAGCTTCTCCCTATTCCCTTTCCTAGTTTAAATCTAACTCCTATTAAATTCCGAATTTCCTATTTTCCTCTCCCCTTTTAAGCAAGAGATCTTCTATTTGGGTTGGGAGAGAGAGGATTTCGTGGCCAACCCATTAGGGTAGGTTTATGAATCCCAATCCAACTCAAACTTCTATTTTTAATGCATTAAATACCTCTTTTCTATTTTAGTAATATTTTAGTTACGAATTTTGGGTACTTCTCTATTATTCCCGTTTTAAAAATCTCTATTTTAGCCCACTAATTTCTAATGGGTCCATTTAATAAAGCCCATTACTCCTTTTCTTTTAATGGGTTTTATTTAATTCTCTCTTAGTTGATTTCCCAGTTGATTTAATACATCTTCCTTTTATTTGATTTTCTAATTAAATAATATAAATATTTAATTTTTTCCCCTATAAATTTAGGGTTGCTACACCAGCACTTGAATGGTTTTACTCTCTACCACCTGAGGAGGCCGAGGATTTCCAAGCTGTACATGAGAGGTTCTTACAGCAATTTCAAGATCGGGTTGGACCCGAATATTCATTTGTTGATTTAGTGGCCGAAAAGATGAAACCTAATGAGGAATTCTCAGTCTACGCCGACAGATGGTGTTCCCTCGCTGCGAAAGTCCGCTGCCCAATGCCTGAGGAGGAGAAGGTTAAGCTGCTGATCTCAAATGCCACCCCTACTTACCGAGCTATCCTAGCCATGAACAACATCACTACTATGCATCAGTTGTATAGTCGAGCCCGCTTCATCCAGACACAACTTAAGGACTCGCCTATCCGTTCCATGTTCGAGACCTCCAAATCTCGTTACCCTAAGAAGCCTCAGGGCCCAGTTACCGAGGGAGTCCAAACTAATGAACAAGTAGGTGCAGTGAATAACCCCCAAGGCCCAGTAGGTAGGTCTCCCTACACTCAGCAGCCCCAGCAACCATGGAACATCTATAGACAGCCGCGTCCTCAGGGCTAGAATCCCCAGCATGATCAGCGCCAGTACAATCAAGTCCCTCCACCCCAAAATGGTTTTGCTCCCAGAAAGCCCAATGGACCCAAGAGAGCTCAGTACCATCCTCTTCCAGAGATCTTGGCCGATATCTTCGCAGCCCTTATGTCTCTCAATGCCCTTAGGCTCCCTCCTGAGAAACCAAATTGGAACATGGCA
The DNA here is from genome assembly GCA_014218235.1 of Colocasia esculenta. NCBI lineage: Eukaryota > Viridiplantae > Streptophyta > Magnoliopsida > Alismatales > Araceae > Colocasia > Colocasia esculenta. The sequence goes on from CM024760.1 coordinate 91,303,596, forward strand.
GCAGACCAGACAAAGTACTGTGTGTACCATCGCCATCCGGGCCATAATGTGTCAGACTGTTTCCAATTTCAGGATATCATATATGATCTTCATGAACAAAATTAGATCGATTGGGCAGAGATGAAAAGACTGATCCAGACATTGAGGGACCAGCAGGGTCAAAGATAGCAGCAACAACAGCAAAGGCGACAGCAGCCACAACAATTCCAGCAACAACAACAACAACCATTCCAGCAGCAGTACCAACAGCAACAGCCACAGCCGCAGCAACCAGCCAATGACCTCGGCATAATCCGTAACCCTATGCCACAACACCCACCTGCTCCGAATCCCCAACCTGCTCCACCACCTCCCCCACTTGTGTAGGTTAATCCAGTCATCCACCACCCACCACCAGAAGCCGCATGGGCCTTTGATGACGAGCATGAAGTGGTCCAACTCTTGGCCATTTCCCATGTCACACCTACTCCCACCACACTTACTACTGCTCCATCTGTCTCCACCACACCTACCCTTGCCATTATCACCTCACCACTCCACAACACCCCCATCATACCACCCATTGTCCCTTCACCTATTAACACCCCATTCTCCCCTACACCAGCGCCATTATTAGCCAACCCTTCCATCCTCGATACCACTCTTCCTCCACTTCACCATAACCTCGCCCTACAGAGCGGGCAGATGTTTCACCGGATGTACCCAAATACATCCATGCCTATGCCGGGTCAGCAGACCCAACCCTCTAACAATCAGCAGCAGCAACAGGATGCTGACAAGACAGATCCGGTTTCGGGAACTCAGTATGACATCTTGAAGCACTTGGATCAAACTCCAGCAAAAATCTCCATCCTTGAGTTAATCAAGAGGTCACACACCCACAAAGATGCCCTAAGAGCTTTCTTGCAAAGGGTCATGGTAAGTGAAGACATGAACCCTGACAACCTTCCTTCCGTACTCTCTATTGTGAATAAAGGACCGACAATTACCTTTTCGGATGGCGAGTTAGCTCCTCCTGAGGCTAGAAGAATGCCCTTGTGTATAACCCTCACCATAAACAAAGTGGTCGTTGATGCAGCATTGGTTGATACAGGGGCCTCTATTAATGTGTGTCCACTGAGCACCTTGAGAGCTTGTAACATCTCGGAGCGCCGCTTGCAGCCCACTCCTACAACGGTGGCGGCTTATGACAATTCTTGAAGAGCCTGCCACGGCCTCATTTCTCTACAGGCTGAATTAGGTCCACTTGTCATGACTGTGGACTTTTATGTGCTAGATATCGATCCCACCTACAATGCTACCCTAGGCCGTCCTTAGATCGAAGCATTATGGGCAGTACCCTTCACAGCGCATCAATGCTTGAAATTCCCTTTTCAAGGGCGAATAGTCAAAGTTAAAAGCACGACAACCACTCATACAGTGGAAGCCATCGAGAAGATAATGCCATCAGTCTGGCCATCCAACAAACCTGTCATTTCTATCCTTGATGTGAATTTTCCTTGGGCCTACACATTCTCAAGTAGTCACCAGATTATGTCACAATCCATGGCTGCTGTTAAGAAGCGCACATTGGCAAATACTAAGGGCTGGAATATAATGGCTAGAATTGGATATCAGCCGGGAAAGGGCCTGGGTGCTCATCTTCAAGGAAGGACCCAAATTATCAATGACCCCAAGCAATTCACAAAGCATGGCCTAGGATACCAAGAATGGGCAGCACACTCACTAATGTCTAATCAAGCACCCCTCACCTAGACACTCTATGATCACTTTGTTAAAGGGCCCATACCGCCCAGTTACAACATTGTCATAGCAGCAACATCATCGACATATCAAGTTCTGGAGGCCCAGCGGCCCAACAAGAGGAGAAAGCCTGAAGATATGAAGGTAGGGGAATCAGATCTTGAAGATTTAATCACAGCAATCAGCCTCTTATTCGAGGAAGTTGACATTACAGATAAAGCAGAAGAATCTGATCTGGAAGACCTTGTGACAACAGTTAGTTCCCTATTCAGTGAAGGCAGCACCATGCGGTCCCCAGCAGCACAGTCAACATCAGCAGCCACCACCAGGCGACAGTTGCTTGGACTTGGTGAAGAATCTGAAGTCGTGAACCCCACCCATTTGACAGGAGAGTTCTGGCCAGAGTTTTCCCGGCCTTCTAGCCATTTGGTATCATCCATCCTTGTTTATAAGTTTGACTCTATCCCTCCTTCTCCCCCTCTTATTCTCCAACTCTCCCCTGACGCCCTCGAAGCGTTGACCGTTCCCTCATTCCTCTTCCTTATCTTCTTTAGTGGCTCGGTTCTATCCTTTTCTCGACTCCTCCGCATGTAGATCTCTTTCTTTAGTAAAAAAGAAAAAAATGCTTTCTCCTCTCCAGTCTTCCTTGCAATTGGACGGCGATCCCCGTCTTTCCTTCCCCTCTTCTTCGGATGGCGATGTTGAGCAACTACCCCTAAGTCTTTAATAATAATTTTGATATGACAAATCTTTAAATACATATTTTGCTTCTACCATGAAAAATCCCTAAATATGTATTTTCCATAATATAGATATATCACAAAAAATTTCTAGACAGACGCAATACCCAAAATCTTTCTAAGTCCACAACGTTACACTGTATTCGACTCATGACTTCGACTCATACAGTCGAATGTCTTTTACACTGTATTCGACTCATTCAGAAGTTCAGTCACAAGTCTTGAAAATCTTTCTAAGTCAACAACGTTACACTGTATTCGACTCATGACTTCGACTCATACAGTTGAATGTCTTTTACACTATATTCGACTCATTCAAAAGTTCAGTCATAAGTCTTGAAAATCTTTCTAAGTCAACAACGTTACACTGTATTTGACTCATACAGTCGGATGTCTTTTACACTGTATTCGACTCATGTCTACGATTCATTCTTTTAGACTGTATTCGATTCAAGACTACAACTCACAATTAAAGATCATTCGACTCACCACCTCGACTCATAGTCTTACACTTCATTCGACTAATGGTTACTCTATTATAACGATTTACATAGTTCCCACTATAGTCAAATCATACTTCTTAAAAAATGAATTACCTATTCTACTGCATTCGACTACACTGTTAGTTGTGTACTTGTACTTGTTGGTAGTTCTACCTGTCAGGAAATATTTCTATTAGTTCTTTGTTGAAACTTAAACCTCTTAAGTATAAAATCAGTGACAAATTTCATGATCATTATTTTAATATATTTCTTCTGACGAAATTCAGTACATTCAAATTATGCAAAACATTCTTTGCATTTTATTTCTAGTCTTACAATCTTAGTGTCCTTTGCCTCAGTCTATATATCTTCTAAGAGACACAAAGCATTTATGTAAGTTTCAGACGCATGGCTTCTGACCATCTCACCTACCACTAACAGACCCATACTTTACCTTTCTGTCTGTCTGCTTTATTTTCTGAAATGACTAAGAATACTAGGTTCTATACTGTTTGTTGTACTCCACTGACCCACCTACCACAAAGGTATGGAGATGCTTTTGTCTTTGTCTTGTCCTTTCTAAACAGGCATTATTGGAGCACATGTTTGGCATGGGTTGCTCAGCTCAAGACTTTAAATGGCCTATCTTCTAGCTGTGGCAACTGCTCCTATTTCTGAAGACCTTGGGAAGAGACAATTTTATGACCCTTCAGATAAAACTTCCAAGATCCAAAGGATCCCCAAGACTATCTCCAAACGGCTAAGAACACAACAGTCATCTTACTCCAATGGCTATCTTCTCTAAACGGCTAGTTTTTGAAGACTATAAAAAGATGAAGAAAGCTCTTGAAAGAAAAACAGAACAAGGCATAGTGTTCAAGACAACTCCTTGAAAGCTCATCTTGCGTTCTTCAAAGCTCTCTCAAAGCCTTCCTGCTCAAGTTCCTATTTGAGATAATCTCTTCAGAAATTCCTGTTCTGAAGATCTGTCTTTCGGGTGGCATCTGTATTTGCTTTTACTTCAAAGTCCACCCAAGTAGCTTCAGCTAGGATTTAGATTAAACTCCTTATCTTTCAATCCTGCTGGAAAGTGTGTGTTTTGTGCTCATTCTTGAGGCAATCACACAAGAGTTTCTTCCTTCATTTTTGTTGTATTTTCTGCAGAAGTTTGATTCTGCATTGCCCCTCTTGTGAAGGGAAGGCCTTTGGTATAAGGCAGTCTTGTTTTCCCCCTGTTTTAGGGAAGACTTGCTTTGGAGCAAGTGGGTGTTGTAATTTCCTCTCAAGGGTGAGAGAAGGCCAAGTTGATTGGCAGTTTAGTGGAATCTCAAGTGGTTGGCTTGAGGACTGTATGTAGGACTTCCATGTGGGAAGGGCCAAACCAGGATAAATCTCTTGTGCAATTTATTGTGTGATTGTTTTCCGCCAAGTTCACACTTGAATCACACACACCACACCAAGTACTAACACATCTACTTAGTGTTGTGATTTTCATAAGAATTTTGAAAAGTGAGAAAGTCCTATTCACCCCCCCTCTAGGACTGTGAATCTGCCATTTCGATCCAACAGGCGATCCCCGTCTTTTCCTTCCCTCCTTCATCGGACGGCGATCCCCGTCCTCCCCCCTCCTTCCAAGCATCGACCCCCACCTCCATCTTGACTCATGACAGCGATCCCCGTCATTCCCCACTTTCTGCCTTCTGCTGTCAAATTCCCTGCTCTTGACTGTGATCCCCATCACCCCGGCGCTCCTCTTTGCTTTGACGGCGATCCCCGTCACCCTCGTGCTCCTCTTTGCTTTGACGGTGATCCCCGTCACCCCCGCGCTCCTCTCTGCTTTGACGGCGATCCCCGTCACCCCCCTTTCCTCCTTGGCGGCGATCCCCGCCTTTCTCCTTCTGCCCAAGCTGCGGTCTTCGCCCACTGACCGCCATGGTCACTCTGGGCGATTTGGGTGAGGGGCCTTCTGTTCCCCTGCACCCCGACTCTGCTGCAGGCACCCTGAGCTCGGGTGGCCCGCCTCTTCCTCCAGACCCATCGGAGGGTTTCCGCGGCCCCGCCGCACCTGTTCCTTTCCATTCCAATAAACCTCTGGACACTTCTCCAGAGCCTTCTATAAATATCAAACCTAGTTTAGATTCAGGGGTAGGATCTATCAAGTCCCCGTCCCCGTCTAGGAAGAAGAAGGGTAGTGGCATACCCCGTAGGTATCTGTTAGATCTGGTACAAAGGTGTGGAGCTTTGCTAGCTGTCGAAGAATTTGTCCAGGAAGCGGTAGTTCTGAACTTAGAAGATCTGCACGAAGAAGAATGGCTAGACGACGGATTTGGAGTTTACGAAATCTTAGCTGAGGATGACCCAGTGAATGAAGAGGACTGTGAAATAGAGGACGCTGCTGAGATGTATGCGAGTGGTATGAAAATGTTTGATGAACCCACCTCGGCAGTAGACGAACCCACCAAAGAGGTAAACGTGGGAACAAAAGATGATCCTAGGCTCTTGACCATAGCTTCCGGTCTCCCTCCTGAGGAAGAAAAGGCTCTCATAGAAATGTTGAGGGAGTTCAGGGATTCTTTCGCCTGGTTTTATGATGACATGCCCGGCATTGACCCCGAGTTAGTGGAACATAGGCTGATCTTGAAGCTAGGGGCAGTTGCTGTTAAGCAAAAATTGAGACGATACCTCCCCCACATTGCTTTGAAGATAAAAGAGGAGATTGATAAGATACACAAGGCTAAATTCATCCGTGTAGTCCTCTATCCGCTGTGGGTGGCTAATATAGTCCCGGTGATGAAGAAAGACGGAAGAGTGCGAATTTGCATAGACTTTTGGGACTTGAATAAGGCATGTCCAAAGGATGATTTCCCTTTGCCTCATTTGGATGTGTTGATTGATAATACCACTGGGTATGAAACTCTATCATTCATGGATGGGTACTCAGGTTATAATCAGATTCGTCTAGCCCCGGAGGACCAAGAGAAAACCTCCTTCACCACGCCCTGGGGAACTTATTGCTATGTGGTCATGCCATTCGGATTGAAGAATGCCGACGCCACTTATCAGAGGGCAATGTTAGATATCTTCCACGATATGATTCATATTGATGTTGAAGTTTACGTGGATGACATTGTGGTGAAGTCTCGGACCCGAAGAGAACACTCCTCCGTGCTTGCCAAAGTGTTTCATCGCGCACAAGAATATCAATTGAAGATGAATCCAAAGAAATGCGTGTTTGGGGTTTCTTTAGGCAAACTATTAGGTTTTATAGTCAGCAAACGGGGGATTCAAATAGACCCGTACAAGGCCAAGGCAATCAATGAGATGCCTCCTCCTAAGAATATATCCGAGCTTCGAGGTTTGATTGGTCGGCTACAGTTCATAAGGAGATTTATATCTCAGCATTCTTAAAGATGCCGCCGTTTCTATGAACTGTTAAAAGGAGAGGCAAAATTTGAATGGAATGCAAAGTGCCAAGGGGCCTTCAATGAACTCAAGAGCTATCTTATGAATCCACCTATACTGCAGGCACTTGTCCCAGGGAAACCCTTAATCCTATATCTGTCGACTATTGAGGACTCCCTAGGAGCTATCCTTGCACAACATGATGACTCTGGCAAAGAAAGGGCAGTCTATTAGCTATCTAGGCTCTTCAACCCTTTCGAGCTCGAACTCACCACAATGGAGAAAACCTGTGCAGCGCTAGTGTGGGTAGTGTAGAAATTGAAACACTACTTTCTAGCTCATAAGGTGAGTCTGATTTCTAGAATGGATCCTATTAGGTATCTCCTAGAGAAGCCAGTCCTCGCCGACAGATTGGCACGCTGGCAGAGCTTCCTATCTCAATTCGATATCACCTTTATAGTCCAAAAGGCTATAAAAGGGTATGCCATTGCTGAGCACCTTGCTCACCTTCCTCTTCCTCACAGTGACATGGTTCAAGAGGATTTCCCCGATGAAAACCTATCACTCATCTCTCGCGATCCCTTCTGGTCGCTCCATTTTGATGGAGCTCTCAATTCTAGGGGACGGGGCATAGGTGCTGTCTTGCTTACCCTAGAAGGGATCACCATTCCACTTGCCTATCAACTCCAGTTCCCTGCCACCAACAATATCACTGAGTATGAGGCTCTCCTAGCTGGTCTCAAGCTTGCCTACCTGTTAGGCGTGCATCATCTCAAGATCATAGGAGACTCTCAACTCATCCTTCGGCAAGTCCTTTCTACCTACCGCACTCGTGACCCCAAGCTCAAGCCTTATCAAGATCTGGTCACGCTCCTAGCCAAACAGTTCCGCAAGCTCATCTACATTCATACCCCTCACTCTCAGAATATCCTGGCCGATGCCCTGGCATCCCTGGCCTCCTCTATTTCCTTCCCTCTCAGCCGTAGCGCTGAGACAATCACTGTCCAAAGGTTAGAAGCACCCTTCACTTAGGATCCTTGGTTCTTTAACCTTAGGAGCTCATTGGTGTTGAAGGCAGAGAGAAAGGAAGCGAAGGAGATAATGCTCATGGAACTAGGAGAAATGATGGAGGAAGAAAGGCCATGGTACCACGAGATTGAGCAATACTGCAAGGACGATACCTTCCCAGAAGAAGCGGAAACTGAGGATATGCGAGCCATCCATAGAGCGACATTAAGGTATACCATCGTTGGAGAAGTGTTGTATAGGCGTGCTCTAAACGGAATGCTCCTCAGGTGTTTGTCGGACGAAGAAGCCTAGAAGGTAGTGGAAGGATCTCATTCCAGTGAATGTGGTGGGCATGTGAATAGTCAAATGTTGGCTAAGAAGATTCTTAGGCAGGGCTACTACTGGCCAACCCTAGAAGAAGATTGTGCCATCTACGTTCGTAGATGCGTCAAGTGCCAAGTCCATGCCGATAAAATCGATGCTCCGTCTTCCTTTTTGCATCCACTATCTTCCCCTTGGCCTTTCTCCATGTGGGCTTTTGATATCATCAGGCCTCTTGGTGATCCAAATGCTCAAGTAAAACAAAAATCTTTCATCCTTACTGCCACTGAATACTTCATCAAGTGGGCTGAAGCTGAGGCATTTGCAAAAATTAAAGGCTCGACCGTATGCAGGTTCATTATGAAGAACATCATCTCACGGTTTGGAGTGCCAAGCGGCTTCGTCGTCGACAATGGGCCCCAGTTCATATCACAGGAGCTTTAGGACCTATGTAAGAGATTCAACATTTCCTTGCATCATTCGTCTCCGTATTATCCACAGGGCAACGACCAAGCTGAAGCCACAATCAAAACGCTTTTGAAAATTTTAAAGAAAACTTGTGAGTCTCATAAGTTTGCTGATTAGCCTGAAAGATTGGTCGAGGCTCTGTGGGCCTATCGCACCTCCGTCCGCACGCCCACTGGGAAAACTCCTTTCTCACTTACTTACGGGATGGAAGCGGTATGTCCACACGAGATCCTCATTACTTCGCTAAGAGTTCAGCTAGACAAAGAACTTAATCCCGATGAACATCGAGAGGCATTACTTACAGAGCTAGAACTCCTAGACGAACGGCATTTAGCCGCGGCCGATCATGTACTTTCATATCAAAATAGACTCTCAAGATCTTTTCAAAAGAAAGTGATTGAGCACAAATTCCAAGAAGGAGACATGATCTTGAAGTGAATTTTCATAAAACCTGGAGGTCCAAGGTCCAAATTGCAAGCAAACTGGAAAGGGTCGTACGTCGTTAAGGAAGTGTACCCTGGGAACGCGTATAGGCTAGTTAATGCCGATGGTGAGGAGCTTTCTCACCCGCGGAATGTGTTGTACCTTAAAAGATTCTACCCCTAATAAAAGGTTTTCAATAATAACATCATTTTGCAAAAAGAATGCCAACAGCCGTGTGTCTTACTCCCTTTCAGTTGTTGTCAAATAACTTCTAGGTTCAGTCACACACACGACACGGCGACCCAAGATCAATTCCCCTTTATTATTGGTGTTCTTGCTGAGCCCTAGTGTACGGGAATGAAGGTCAATACTCTTCTTGCTCGGACAAGGTCTAGGGGCAAGAGGGTACTAGCTTGTAGACAAACTGAGGTATAGATCATGTGTATAAAGTCTCAAAGGGAGATGACCAATTCCAAGAAAAGAAAAAGAAGCAGACGAATGAAATAATAAACAGAAAAATAAAATGATGAGAATAGGGGCATGTCAAAGAGTGGCAGTATAGTTCCCCGCGGACGCCCTTGAGCCCAGTTGTACGCATGCCCTAATTAAAAGAAGAAAAAAATGGCCATAGAGTCTCTAAACAACAGATGAATTCCACATGTGACATACCTTTTGCGAGTCATATGAGCCAGTGTCCTCAACCTCGAGGCCAATGTCTTATCTCATTACAAGTCTTCCTATCCCCACTAATGACTAGAGAACCCACACGCATGGTCTATGTTGGAACATTAATAACGAGGGGCGAGCAGCCTTAGAGAAGCCAAGCACAAATCACACACTGCGCTTAGAAGATATATGACAAACCTAAGAGCGGAAGTGAGACCCATGGTCAAATCACTCAAATGCAAGCGGTGTCATAATCAGAGAATCCCAAAATCCAAAAAAATCAGAAAATCCTAAAATCCAAAAAAAAATCAGAAAATCCCAAAATCCAAAAAAAAAATGAATTGAAAAATCAAAAAAAAAACCCAAAAAATGTGTGTACATACTGCTTTCCTCTAGCATGCATTGCTTCATTTCCTTTTTTCGCCTATTTAATAAGGCTCAGCCCCTTGACAATTACGAAGTTAAAGTCATTCCTACTTAACGCAAGGGGCTGAGCCAAAGAGCAGAACTAACCTGTTTTCTTAAGTGTGCAGGGACAGGTAATTTTGATGTCACTCGTGGCGATGTATTCAAAGTACTCTCTATCTCTCTCTCATTCGGATCTCATCTCACACTCGTGTCAATTACAAGTTCATTCGTTACATAAACATTGACATAAAATGAAAGATCCACTAAGCAATAAGCAATATGTACAAAAGATAAAAGGGGAGGTGGCTCACAAACTCCTCACTGTCCACCACTCTCCTCAGATCCCTCCTGCCTATCTGGTGGAGGTGGCATCGCGCCACCACCTCTACCACTCCTGCTACTCGCCTCTCCCGCCAGGCGTCCCTCCTCTTCCTCGTTCCTCCTGCAACTGGAGGAACCTGCCAAATACTGCCTAATGGAGGCGCCAGTCGCCCCGCTAACGCCGCTCACACCACTCTTGCTCCGGCTCCGTGAGCGGCCTATGGCCGTCATCACCTCCTAAAGTCCCCGCGCTAGGGTCTACTGTGCATGCAGATCCGCGCGTAGCCGAGCCAGCTCCTCCTGGTCGACTGACGACGCCTGCACTCACAGCATCGCCAGCTCCCTCGTCGCCTCTGCTGCCTCCACCCAGATGCGCAGCTAATCCCTCTCACCAACCACCGCATCGACCTGCCCCTACAGTTGGGTCACACGGTCAGTAGCGGTCCGCAAATCTCTCTCCTGCAAAAGAGTAGTCAAGTCAGTGCTAGGTATAAACAATTTTTAACCATTTAAATCACTGTCTTACTTACCCGCTCAGTCAACTCCGCCTGCGCCTCCTCGGCCCTCCTCGCTGCGGCTGCCAGTCGATCCTTTAGATCCGACTGGGAGCCCCCTGCTGCTCTAGAAGAGGAAGCGCCAGCCGCTGCTGCTCTCCTCACTCGGTCTAGCTCCCTCCGCTGCACAAGCAACACACGTCAGTTTCTCAAATCTACTATGAGATGGGTAAGAATACTGAAGTCTGAGTAAGTACTTACCAGCTGCTCTGCCTCCCATTGAGCCGCCTCTCGATCCTGCACTGCTGAGTGGAGCAGGGCCCGAAGCGATGCCGCCTCTCCAGCCATGTCCACCTGCAATTCATTTCCAAGCCTTTAGTCAACTCTTTAAAGAAGCAATTCACAAGGTCATGGTTTAGGAGTTTTACCTGGCGTCAGGCGCTCTTGTAAACCTTTCCACCGTACTTCAAGGCATATGCCTGAAGGTACGCGTCGTCCGTGGTGGCGCTGGACTTGACCCCCTTGCCCCGGCGCTCCCAGTTCTGGATCTGCTTTTTTGCCCGCTCACGCTAGTCTGTGGTGTCGTGCAGTCCCCAGAAACTCCGACCGGGCCTCGGGGTCCGGTCTCGGTTGGGAAACTCCACGGCACTCTGTCGAAGCCCAAGCGATCACTGGCACAGGTGTAGGTGAAGAGGTAGCACGAGGTTGAGCGCATGCACCCAGACCGACCTACCAAAGTAGGGGCGGGCCTGCACCAACCAGGGCTGTCCCTCGTCCTCCTCTTCCAGATACGACTGCCACACCACCTACACATCAAAGCACTTGATTAGTTGCCAAGCAATTAATTCAAAACATTGGAATTTAGAGAGAGGGGTTGGGTCACTTACATCTAGCTGAGGGTAGCAGTCAATGGCCTCCTAGAGAGATGCCAACTGGTCACTCAAGGTGCGCATGTCGCGGCGTGGGTCCCAGCAGCAAGCTATGGGCATGAGGCCCGGTCATGCCAGGACCCCCCTCCTTAAGGCCGGGAGGTGAAGGTAAGTCTAGACCTGCAAAATTAAGAAGGCAGTTAGATCATAGTTCAAAGCAAATACATTGAGTAAATGGGTAAAAGGAGAGAAGGGTACCTGGAGAAAGGGAAGAAACCACTCGTGGACGTCTGCCGCTCGGAGGTGCTCAAGCTATCGAACTGATATGCCAAAAATGCAGCCCCCCAAGCGTAGTCGCCCACCTCGTCCAGCTCCTCCAGGACTGGCAGGAACAGGCAGTGGACCGCGTCACCCCTCGTGGCAAACAAAAGTCTGCCTAGGAAAAGGATGAGGAAGCGACGCAGGTCCAGGTCTGCCTCTGTCCCTGGCTCCTCCGCCAGCACTGCTCGGCACCCTCGGGTCAACCTCTGCAGCTGCCCGTCCACTGTCTCGCCCACTTGCTTGCCCACATCATACAACCCTAAGCTCTCCTGCATGCAACTCTAGGGACAAAGGAAGACCTCACCTCTACAGTCAAACCTAGAAGTCTATGGGCTAGCTCTCTATACCCGGGGTAAGTGAATCCACTCACAGGACGCCCATACACTCTCAACCCCGTGATCCGGCTCACATCCTCGAGGCTGGGGATCATGTGCCCCCATGGAAATACGAAGGCGGTCACCTCCGAATCCCACCTGCTGCGCAGGGCCTAGGTGAGTGTGACAACCCTCATTATACCGGTACGGTTATACCAACCCACGTCGGTATAGTAAAGGTTATCACAGTGGGACATTTACCCAAACACTATCACATGATTGAGATATACACAAATATAGACACAGAGTCGCGGAAGTAAAGGACTAACTGTCATCACATTTCATCATCCACATTTCTCATACATGATCCATATAGCAAATTAAAGGACTAAACTTTCATAATTGAAATTAAACCAAACTACATTGTCCACAAGATTAAAGTTCTACATTTAATACATAATTTGTCCACAATTACATAAATGATAACTCTAATACAAGCTACAATTTACATACTATGAAACAAAAAGGGACACAACGTCAACTCCACAAGCTACTCTCCACGCTCGGAGTCGCTCTCCACGGTCTCCTCCAAAAGTGTGTCACCAACTAAACCTGTACGCCGAAGCAAGGAGTGAGTCTAAAAGACTCAGCAAGTAACTCCATACACATCATTCATGCATACATCATAGTAGGTTCTACTATTTCAATTTGCACGGCAATCATACAGCATGCTTGAACATCAATAAGAGACAACCTATCATGGTATTTCTACAAAGTCAAAACACATGGTACATGGTTTAAGATGTTTCACATAACACTCCCTATCACATGCTTTCTACTCATTTAATCACATGAAAACTACACTTCCAATTTGACTATAACAGGATGGCAATTTACATGGAATTAGAAATATCATAGCATGAATTATCGTCTCATACTCTAACACATTCACTTCACATGGTTACACATTCCCATATTTCACATGGTTCATTTTTCAAACATTTCACATGTACACAATGTTCACATTCTAACATAAATAGTTCACATGATTTCACATTTCACATTCACATGTTCACATATACACATTTTACACATGCTCACATTCACATTTCACAATTTATTTGCCGTGACACATGGTCCAAACCACCGCTAGAAGGACACATCACATACACATAACACATAGCACATCACCTAGGCAATACAGTGATGACTCTTGGCACTGCGCAGACCGGGAGAACACGTCTCCACCCTAACCAGTGGTACTTGTCCACCTCCAGGATTTCATCCTAATGCCCTTAGGATATCTTAACACATTGAACCTTCTCATGGGGACCTTTCCATGATACAGTTCCACAGCCCTCTATGGAAGCAGTGTCACACACGGCACATTTTACACATTACACATTCCGATTAACACACGTTTTACATATGATATTCACACTTTCTTGTTTATGCACATGGTTCTGTTCTTCCCTAGCATGGTGCTACTAATAACAGAAATCAAACATTTATTAGCTCTCATGGATTAATTGGAATGCACAGCATTTAACCTAAATCATGGTACATGTATTTGTAGCTCATTTTCACATGAAAATCTCATAGAGTAGGCTAATGTTATCAAATTTTCCTGAAAATTTAACCACATGCTTTTTTCGGTTATAAGAACACACATACAAATTTTCAGATTTTTCTGAATTCACATGTATTTATAGAAATTAAAACATTTGGTTTCATGCCATTCATAAATTAAGTTAACATAGAACATAGCATGGATTTCATATTTAATCATGCACAGTCATGAATCACACATACATATTGGCACAAGAAATTTTTCCCAATTTAATTCCCAACACACTATTTACTAGAATTTTCGCAAGGTCTACACATGTTTCTATTTCTCATTGTAGAAATTATAAAAATTCGCATGAGTATGGGAAAATTTCCAAGTTTGCAGGGCATGGACTGATACATGTAAACATGGTTCATAAAATTTCACAGCCTTTAATTCCTCAGAATTCATGGGAACAAAATTAAACATGTGTAACCTCTTTCCTACACATGCCTTTTAATAATTCTAATAACTAATTCCATCCACACAAAAATACAGGAAATTTCACACACATCACATTATCTATTTTACATAACATATAAAATTTACATTATATCCTCATGCGCAGAAATCCGGAATTTAAAGATATAGGGCAGAACAGTCCACTATTCTGTCAAAAAGAACTCAACGGCATAGTCTGGCCGTCAAACAAAGTAAACGGCAATATCGTTGGCCGTCAACGGAAGATCTTGACGGTGAGGGATCTTGCCGTCAAGTTCGGGCCTGTGCAAAAACACAGTCCGAGCTTCAAGGAATGGTGAATGTAGGGGATCCAGGACACGAGGAAAATCCATAAAAATGATAGAAACCTCCTAGACACATACATGGACAAGGTGAAAGGGTTACTTGCCTCTGGAAAAACTCCTAAAGGGATCAAAATGGTTGGAGAAGCTCTCCTTGGGCAGTCCCAAGAAGCCTCCAAGATGTCTCCACTCCGGCCTCTGTGATGCTCCCCTCTGCGATCCAGGGTCGGGGATGTGTAGCCGGATGTGTTGTCTCCCTCCTTGTCGAAGTAGATCTCCAGATGAGGCCTTGAATCGCCGGATCAAAGCCTCCAAACTCCAAGTTTTCTCACAGCTCACTAGGGTTTTCTCTTATCTCTTTGCAAAGAGCCAAGAGAGCTCTAGAGGTTGCAACAAGGGCTCTCTTAAGAGAGGACCCTCTCACCCCACGCAAGAGGTCGGTTGGAAGGCCAAGGAGCCGTTGGGGAGTGGTTGGTATCTCCCATCAAGGCATGGCACACCATGCTGCTGCAGACTGGTCTGTCAGGATATAGACGTCCATCGATATGGCCGTCGACTGAATAATCGACGTCCACCTATATGGACGTTAACAATAAGTGAACGTCCATTCATGTTGACGTCGACTAACTCTTCGGCCAGAACCCAAAACCATGCAAAACCCTAATTTCTCCTAAGTTCATGCATGCAATACATAGGGTGTAATGCACACACTCACTATGTCACGAAATCAACCGATGTATACATACAACTAAGTTATACATACATTCATAAGTACACCAAGATAATGTATACATAATACTTACACGATAATGCATATACATACACAAGCATAAAATTGCACACAATAAAATAATAAGGACAAAATTCGAGGGCCTTACAGTGAGAGCGGGGTCCGGCCTTATCCTATCCATCCTGAGAATCTCCCCGAAACCCATGTCCTCTAGTCTCTCTCTCTCTGAAAGGTGGGGAAGGCCAAATAGACTACTAAGACCAAAACCCATGAGACCCGGGCCCTCATTTCTCCCTGCAAGCACAAGTTAGTCAAGAGTCATTTAAAAGTCTCTTCAAGTCTAGACTCTCGGCTATAGTCGCGGTAGCCTAGTAGGTCGTGACCATATCGCAACGCCCCGATGCGTCGCGATATGGTCACGCCGCCCCATTAAGTCGCGACATGGTCATGTCGGTGTTTGCCGACGCGATAGGTTCGCGCCCCGCTGACCCATCGCGACAACTGGTGTCGCGATGAATCAGCCTGTCGCATTCTCAGGCGTAGACCAGGTGGAGTTTCTCCTGTCCGGTAGCCTTTTCCTTGGGCGTCACGCCCTACAACTGCCCTCTGGAGGGCCTCCTCTCCCTTCCCACACAGTCATTCAAGGGTTTAGGGTCGTTTTACTTACCGTCTTCATTGCGTCCTCCCGTGCCTTCCTCACCGTCTCCACATCCACGACCGGGACTTCCTCTGCCTCCTCCATCTCGATTTCAGCCATCGTTTCTTCTGCCGGTGGTGCCTCTGCACGGCGCCGGGAGCTCCTCTTCTCTGCTTGTCTCTTCCCTCGGGAAGAGCCCGCACCAACATCGCCACTTCCTTCCATGGCTAAGGGAGAGGATGAGTGTGTGAAGAGGTTTGAGAAGGGGTTTGAGGGAGAGAGTGTGTGCAAAGGGCAAGAAATGTGAGAGGATTCGAGGGGGAAGATCGCAAGAGCTTTCGGGGTGTTTGAAAGCACAAAAGGGGGGAGAAAGGGGCGTTTGGTGTTTTGAACCCTCGGTTGAGGACGCGATGTAGGGGGGCGTTGCGTTAATATCACGTCGTGGGGATAGGTCGCGACCCTGTCGCGCCCTCCCGCCAGGTCGTGACCTTAAGGCGACACGTCTTCTTGTCGCGTCATCAATAGAATGTTGTGCAAACAGAACAAAACCTACTTTTATTTATTCAAACTAATCAATACATTGTCTGAATCATCCCTACATTCAATCCAATGCAATTTCCCGCCCTAACTACCATCTGATACATCATGTCTATGTCAATCTCATCATTTCTCGAGCCCCCTATGCTATTGGACGGATCTCCTTCAGTGATTCGAGGTACTCCTGCATCACGTCTTCATCCTCCACCTCCGCCTGGATAAGACCTGTAGCACACCCCTCCCAGTAGACGATGGAGCTCCGCATGTCCCGCTCATCCTGAGCGTCGTCCATCTTCCGCACTTGAATAGGAGGATAGTGCGACAGTCGAGGGACCACCGTGCGCGCTGCACCATACTGCAAGTAACAGCGGTCCAGGTTGTATTGGACTAAGGCTTCATTGCCCAGAAGTCGAAGTGCCAGTTCGGGACGCTGTGGTAGGTAGATCATCCTATTGTGGAGGAAGCGGGGGCGCATATCAACCCTGCCACAATCATGTTCTTGAAGTAATTGCGCCAGCCCTTCAGTCCCTTCACCTGAGCCGTCTTGCACCACGCCTGTGGTGTCATGTAGAGAGGCGCACCCACAAAAGCCAGTGGATGGTGTAGCATTGTCTTCAACTCAGTGGAGAGGGTGTCCATCACCCGGAACTATATATGCATGCCCATCCAGAGCTCGAGAGTGATAACAGAGCCATAGAATGGTCCACCGGTGGCTGCAGAAGAGAAACCATCATACAAATAGCCAAGAACTGCCTGTCCAATATACATACCTTCGGAGATGGGGTCAATTATGCTCAGGTTGGAAAAGGAGATGGCTCCGTCCTCGGCGGGGAAAAGAATGATACCGCAAATACAGATGGCGGCAGCTTTGGCAATGGCAAGGTAATTCCCAGTCTTGCGCTTGCACTGAGAGATGACCCACTGAGCAATGGGGAGAAGGTGCACATGGTTCCGGCTAGTCATACTATGCAGATTGGTCTTCTTAGTGGTAATCTCCCCAAGAATTCCCCATGTGTTGATTGGTGCCACGGTGTAAGAAAGAGCAACCTCCTCCCCCCTTTGGTACTTTGGAAGTCCCAGCATTACCTCGAACTCCTCCAACAGGATGGTTGCTTTGAACCCGGGGAAGACAAAGGTGTGCGTCTGGGGGTGCCACAGCTCCGCCAATGCCGTGATGCTATCCCACATGTGCACGATCTTGTGATATTGTTTGGCTAGCACAAACACACTAGAGAGCCCCCATTCACGTAGGTGACGGGTGGAAGCGAGGGGAAGGATCTCTATCATTAGGGTCAGCCAAGGCACCTTGGAGAATCTTCTGTGGCCTGGGAGAATTTAATGTGGAAGAGAATGAAGAGAGGAGGCTTAGAACAGAGGAGAAGAAGAAGTGTAAGAGAGTAAGGAGAAAAGCTAGAGAGAACAATGCTTATTTGAAGATCTGGGCGGGAGCATATGTGCCCAGGTACCAAAGAGAGGCGCTGGAGCTCCGCATGAGATTCCCGGGCCGCCTAGGGACCGGCATAAGATGAGATGTCCTCCTGGAAAGCAGAATAAGCTCTTTTCATGGCTGCGGGAGAGAGAAAATCAAAGAAGATTTAAGAGAGAGAGAGAGAGCTGCGGAATTAGCACCCTAAGCAGCCCTATTTATAGAGCTCTAAGGGAGACTAACCCATCCCAATCCCGTAACTAGGTATTAGGATAAGATTAGAAGAGGTTTAGGGGTCCTATTAGGATTCTAGGAGTCTTAGGATAGAGATAAACACAGATTTCTGCATTTTTTTAGATTCTGTTTGTGTCGCGACGCCGCGATATGCCGCGTCCAGGTCACAACATGGCAGGATGTCGCGACCCCCAGATGTGTCATCTCTTTTCTTGAGTGTTATTTTTGTGTATGTGCTTAGTTGGTATCCTTATTTGGTCATTTGAATGTATATATGTGTCGTTATTGTGCCGTTATTGCTTTGCTTTGTTCAATCAAAATAAAAAAAATCAGAAAATCAGAAAATCACAAAAGAAAGCATCACAGGTAAGTCAGGTGATGTATTTCTACCCCCACTCCTCACATTATTATATGGTATTCTAGTTATTATATCGCTTCAAGGACCGGCTGGTTCTCAATGTGCTCTTGGATTTGAGTTCCCCTTTACCAAAAATAGTGATAATCTAGGTGCACATTCTTAATCGTTGGATAGGCCGTTAAGTTAGGTAAGGTCGGGGACGATGGATTCAGGCCTACACTGCGGTTGCAGGTAGTTTCTTGACCCGCTCTTACTTCGGCTTAGCATTATTATCCTTGATCTATTTTCTATTTTCTCCTTTTTTCTTTGCATTCGTTTTGATGATTTCTTTTCTTTTAGCCCAGCATGCATCACGTAGGTCTTTGAGCTTTCATAACTCATCCCTGGCTAATAGTGAGCCCTTGTTGAGTGCCCAATCATTCTTCATGTTCCAAGCAAGAAATCCTATTCCACTCCAAATCGGAACGTTTGTCTCCGAGCAAGTTGCTCCTGTCAGTTTGTTAAAGAACTTCCCTGTCTGGATTCTCTATCCAATTTTCATCTTATTCCTTTGATCCGTTTTGGTTGCGAACCGCTCCCAGGACAGAGTCATGAGTTACCTGCCTGGCACGCACATGTCCCTCCAAAATGAAACCTGCAGGCCAATCGGCTAGGGTACCCCTCAATCAAGGGGTTGATCATCCTTTTCTTTCTCCTTCGCGTCCAGACTCGTGCTTTTCTTTGCATTCTGCTCAAGTAGCTAGCTCGGGGCTTTCATAAAGATTCCAATTGCTTGTTGGCCAGAATCGGGTGTCTCTTTACCTTGACTCTCACTTTCAGTCCACTCCACATCACTTCCGCTCCGCCGTCACTTCATGACACCTCCGTTACACTCCCGCTACGCTCCTTTGTAAAGTGGAAATCAAGGAGGGGCAATCTGTAGACACCCGTTTCTGGCTTATAAGTTAAACCATATTTCTTGTTATCTTAGTAAGCCCCTAGTTGGTCACTCACTTTCAGCCCACCGTTAGCCTCGCTTTGAGCCCATTAACTGCCCAATTTCCATGAATATCCCATCCATTATCTTTTAAAGAGTCCATGTGCCTTGAATGCCTATTTTTCTCCCACATAATTGGATAATAATTTGAGAATAATCGACTTCCACTGACGCGACGTATCGTGGCACCGCGTTCATCCTCGTCGCGCCCTCTCTGGTAGTCGCGACAGCCCATGCATATCCATGCACGTGGCTTCATAGTCGCGACAACTAAGGCCGTCGCGTCCCTACGATGCGTCGCGATTTCAGCCGCGGCAACAGCCTCCGCAACCACCTCCACATTATCCTCTCATGGCCTTTATCTTAATCCTCTGCAACCTCCCAACCCACCTGAATGCATCTAGGGGATGGGGGACTCTTTGAAACCTCCTTGGGACTCTCACCCAAGAGATTAATGATTTTTATCCTTTTATCTGGGTATTTATCACTTGAAAATGAGATATTCTCCCTCTAGACTTTATAAAAGCAAGGCCCTTTCTTCAGAGCAAGAGAGCCCCGTTTTCACCCCGAAGGGCTGCCAAAATTTCCTCTGAGCAACACTTAGTCTCATAGCCCTCTCATTCCTCTCATTATTCACCTCAACCCTTCACTAAATCATGCTCATTTCACCATCTACAAGGCTTGGAGCTTGAGGAGGTGACCCTTGGAGCTTCTGGGTCAAAGAAGACATAGTTTGTGTGACGGCCCTCATTATACCGGTATGGTTATACCAACCCACGTCGGTATAGCAAGAGTCCTCACAGTGGGACATTTACCCAAACGATACATACAACTGAGATACACGCGAATATACAACAGAGTAGCGGAAGTAAAAGACAACTGTCTCCATTCATTCATCATCCACATTAAACATACATGCAATTCGCAATTAACATAAAAGAACTAAAGGTCAACATAATTTAAATTGCTGAAATAGAACCACACTTGTCCACATTTATACATCCTTTTCATAATACTCTAATACAATGTTCAAATTACATACTTATGAAATACACAAATCTCAAGAAACTCCAAAGCTAGTCTCCGCGCTCGGAGTCCGTCTCCACCATCTCCTCCAACGGTGCTGTGTCACCAACTATACCTGTACGCCGAAGCAAGGAGTGAGTCCAAGGACTCAGCAAGCAACACTACTCATGATATACACGTACAAGTCCTAGTGGTTTCTACATGCACACTTACAATTCGCAACACATGGCATGCTAGTCATTCTAAAGTTTCAACCTATCATTAAAGTTTTACAATTTTATACATGGTTCATGCTTTCAGATTTCTGAGAATAAAATTCACCTATCACATGCTCTCTATTCAATTTTCTCATGAAACTTTAATCTTTAAAGAGCTAAAACATGAGAGCTACCAACATGAACATTTTACATACATGAAAGGGGAACACAACTAGCATGGATTTCACATGTCCTTAAGTACATACATAACCCTTTTCACATGCTTTAGGTTGCTGATTTCACATGGTTTAACGGCTGTAAACCTATACATGAAAGCTACAATATTGCATAAAACATATCATGTGATCAAACAATCATGCTATCTTGTACCCGTCTTCACCGATTATCCCTAACATGGATTCTAGACATCTTTGCACATAATAACATGATGATAATAACATAAATTCACTGATTTCACATGATTTCATATTTGTCTCACATGGTTTTCAATAACATATTTTCACATCTTTAGTTTCACATTTTCTTTACATAAGTTTTCTCTTTCACATGGTTCACTTTACACATACACATTCACATTGTCACTTACACGTTTACACATGGACACATACACATTACACATTTCACATTACACATTTTAGGTGCCGTGACATATAGTCCAAACCACCAAAGAAGGACATATACACATCACACATAGACGCCATCTAGGCATTCCAATGGCGACTCTTGGACTGCGCAGACCGGGAGAACAAGTCTCCACCCTAACCAGTGGTACTTGTCCACCTCCAGGATTTCCCCCTAATGCCCTTAGGGTCACATACACATTGAACTTTCTCAGGGGGACTTTTCCCTGATACAGCTCCACTGCCCTCTACGGAAGCAGTGTCACATTGGCACAGTTACACATTTACACATTTATCGTTTTACACATGGCTTTACACTTCACACTTTTCATCACATTCACTTTCTCACTCACATGAATATCTCTGTTTTTCCTAACATGGTACTACAGAATTTCAGGAGTTTAACACACAGGAATTTTCACTAATCAAGTTGGGTTTTAGACAATAACTAACCACATTACGATAATATACGTAGATTATCACATTTCACATGAAATACATAACTTCTTATTTACTGGTCCAAATGACCTGAAATTTTAACCACATACTGTTTTCGGGTTCAACATCATACACTCAAATTGTCAGATTTTTCTGAGCTACATAGAATTTACAGAAAATCAAACACTTATTTTGCATGCCATTCACAATTCAAGTTACATGGAGTTTAACACATCATGAAATGTTGCCACTTACTGTTGAACAGAGGTTTTTGTCACATACATGATCTGAGAATACATAATCCACCCTAAATCATACATCTATAGATCAAACACCACAAACCATTTTTGCATGTCTTTCTAATTACCGAACCGAATTTATTTGCAACTCATGCAAGCATGGACAATTTACCAAAATTGGGCATACATCTACTGATCTACTAATCTCCATGATCTGATAAAACCAAGGCATTCAGAATAATCCTACTCATGAAACATGGATTGGCAAGAATATTATCAAGTCATGCCTAAAAGTTTAAGGGATACAATTTCCTACATTCACCATCACACACCACATTCATCCACACACCACAATCAACTATATACATAGAGTATAAGATTACCATATATCCTCATCACGGAAACCATACCGAAATTAATGTAAAGGAAGGGCAGAACAGTTCACTGTTCTGTCCAGAGGAACATGGCGGCAGTCTCTGGCCACTGACTCAGGGTCAGCGGCATGGCCGATGGACGCCAAGCATGATCTGGGCGCCAGGGACCTTGCCGTCAATGCAGGTCTGTGCAGAAACACAGACCGACCTCTCAAGATTTGGTGAATAGGAGGGTCTAGGACTCAAGGAAAAATGTACAAAAATTGCAAAACCAACCTAGACTCATACAGAGACATCATGGATAGGTCACTTGCCTTTCAAGAATTCTTCCAAAGGATCTAGGGCTCGGTGAAGCTCTCCTTGGGCTGTCCCAAGAAGTGCAGAACTCCCTCCAAATGATCTCTTCCTCCGGGCTCCTGGATGATCTCCACGCCAAGGGGATGTCGGGGAAGCCTCCTCCTTTGATCCAGCAACCTCCTTGAAGCAGTAGATTTCCGGATCAAGCTTCAGAAGTGTGGGTTTTTGGGTGGCAAGGTGGGTTTTTCTCTCAGCTTTCTCCTAGGGTTTTCTTCTCACTTTTTCTCCTCTTGCAAGGTGAAGGGAGGAGTGGGGAGAGGCCATTTCGGGTTCAGACATAAGGAGGGTCTCTCTCCCACTCACCATGCTGATTTGACAGCCTTCAGAGCCGTTGGGGACAGTCCCCCAATGGTTGGCTTACCTTGTTTCAGAAGTTTGCAGCTCTACTGCGCATGCAGGCCAGAGAGATTGGCGTCCATATCGCTGGACGCCAGGATTAGTGTTGGCGTCCATGTCTGGACGCTGACACCAGCTAAACGGCCTGGGGCTGACGCCAAGGTGGCCTTCGTCCAGAACTCTAAAATATGCAGAAAACTATGCATACCGAGCATATATACATGCAATATGTATATGGTATTATATTCATACTATCACCATGCAATACATACATTATTTATACTTAATATAAACACATGCACACGTACTTGTACTAATTAATACGTACGTAAATATGTACATACATACACAAGCACAAATATACACACATAAATACAAATAAGGCGACGGAAATTCGAGGGCCTTACACCCTCTCCCCCTTAAAGAAACTTCGTCCTCGAAGTTAGAACGACACTACTCAAACAAAAGGGGATATTTCTTCTTCATCGCATCCTCAAGCTCCCACGTAGCCTCCTCACGTGAGAAGTTCCGCCATAGAACTTTCACCGACGCAATACTCTCGTTCCGGAGATGCTGAACCTTCCGGTCAAGAATGGCTACGGGTTGCTCGACATACGAAAGATCTGGTTGGATCTCCACTGGCTCATGACTAATCACATGAGACGGATCTCGGACATACTTCCTGAGCATAGATACGTGGAATACCGGGTGAACGCTAGCCAAAGCTGGGGGTAATGCTAGCTCGTACGCCACGTTGCCCAAACGTCTGAGAATCTCATATGGGCCAATGAATCTAGGGCTTAGCTTGCTATGCCTACCAAATCTGACAACTCCACGAGTAGGCGATATCTTCAAGAAGACATGATCGCCAACCTCGAACTCCAAATCCTTTCTTCTGTTGTCGGCATAACTCTTCTGCCTATCTTGTACCGCAACAAGCCTTTTCCTGATAAGCTGAATCTTATCCGAAGTTTCCTGAACTAACTCCGGTCCGATCAACTGCCTATCACCAGTCTCCTCCCAACATAAAGGAGATCTGCAGGGCCTACCATACAACGCCTCGAATGGAGCCATACCAATACTAGCATGAAAGCTGTTGTTGTATGCGAACTCCACAAGAGGTAAATGACGCTCCCAATCGTCCTTCCAATCCAGAACACACGCTCTCAACATATCCTCGAGCGTCTGGATAGTCCTCTCGGACTGTCCATCGGTCTAGGGATGAAACGCCGAATTGAGCTTAAGCTCCGAACCTAACGCATCCTGAAGACCTTTCCACAATCTCGAAGTAAATCTCAGATCTCGATCCGAAATGATCGACTTCGGCACACCATGCAATCTAATGATACCGCTAACATACAATCTAGCTAAACTCTCTACTGACTGCTTCTTCTTCATAGGCAAGAAATGAGCAGTCTTCGAGAATCTATCTACAACTACCCAAATCGAGTCGTTGCCCCTTCTAGATCGAGGCAAACCCGAAACGAAGTCCATAGTGACAGCTTCCCACTTCCACACTGGGATATCCATCCTCTGCATAAGGCCGGATGGTCGCTGCCGCTCGGCTTTCACTTGCTGACATACTAGACATCTAGACACATAATCCGCAACATCCTTCTTCATGCCGGACCACCAAAATGATCTCTTCAGGTCTTGATACATCTTAGTGTTACCCGGATGAATAGAGAACCGCGATCTATGAGCCTCCGCTAACACATGCTCACGGACATCTACCACATCGGGGACACAAACACGGTGCTGAAATCTAATCACACCATCCTCATCACGAGCAATGCCCGCCTTACCCACTAATTCTAACAATCTAGGATCGGCTTTCTGCTGTTCAATCACCTCATCCAAGACTGAGGATCTAAGGGATAGCTGAGCTACAAAAGCCTGACACAACGATGGCTCTAACTCGGTCATAGAGCACGCTGCATCCTCCAACATCTTCCAATCCTGCTGGAGCGAAGACCTCTTCCTACTAAGAGCATCTGCTATGACATTCGCGAATGATACTGAAGGTCGAAGTCATAGTCCTTCAAGAACTCAATCCATCTTCTCTGCCTCAGGTTTAATTCCTTTTGGGAGAAAAGATACTTCAAGCTCTTGTGGTCGGTAAACACCTCAAATCTGACACCATAAAGATAGTGCCTCCAGATCTTTAGTGCATGAACCACTGCTGCGAGCTCTAAATCATGAGTCGGATAGTTCCTCTCATGCTCCTTCAACTGACGAGAAGCATAAGCCACTTCCCTCTCTCGCTGCATGAGTACACAGCCTAAGCCAATCTGAGATGCATCCGTATAAATGGCAAAGCCCTCTAGACCACTAGGCAATACCAATACCGGAGCAGAAGTAAGCATAGTCTTCAATAGCTGAAAGCTGCGCTCACATGCCTCAGACCATACAAACTTCTCACCCTTTCTGGTCAGCTTTGTCAAAGGGGCGGCGATGGATGAGAATCCCTCAATGAATCGCCGATAGTAACCAGCTAACCCAAGGAAACTACGAATCTCCGAAGGGGTCCTGGGAATCTCCCAATCCATAACTGCCTGGACTTTTGCTGGATCAACAGCTACACCAGCGCCGGAGATAACATGCCTGAGAAAGTGAACCTCGCGCAACCAGAACTCGCACTTGCTAAACTTTGCATACAGCTTGAGCTCACGGAGAACCTCTAAGACTAACCTCAAATGCTGACGGTGCGTGGCCTCATCCGGAGAATAGACCAACACGTCATCAATAAACACAACAACAAAGCTATCTAGATACGGACTAAACACCCGGTTCAAGAGATCCATGAACGCTGCAGGGGCGTTGGTCAATCCGAAAGGAAGGACCAAAAACTCATAATGTCCATAATGGGTTCTAAATGCCGTCTTGGACACATCCTCACTCCTAATCCTCAACTGATGATAACCAGATCGCAAGTCAATCTTGAAAAGACTGATGCCTCTCGCAACTGGTCAAACAGATCATCAATCCGAGGTAAGGGATACCTGTTCTTCACAGTCACTTGGTTCAACTTCCTATAGTCAATACACAACCGAAGTGACCCGTCTTTCTTCTTGACGAATAATACAGGTGCGCCCCAAGGGGAAACACTGGGGCGAATGAATCCCTTATCAAGCAATTCTTGCAATTGCTTCCTCAACTCGGCTAATTCTGCAGGGGCCATCTGATATGGGGCCTTTGAGATAGGAGAGGTGCCTGGAAGCAACTCTATAGTGAACTCTATCTCCCTATCCGGTGGCAATCCAGACAAGTCGTCGGGAAAGACATCTGGAAAATCCTGCACCACATCGATCTCTGCAAGAGTCAGTGACGAACCAGCATCGGGTACTAGCATAACGCTGGCAAGAAATGCGTCACAACCCTTGTTCACCATGCGCATCGCCTTCATGGCAGAGATAACTAACTTTCCCGCTAAGTTCTTTGGCAAGGGATGAGAGAACTCATCCTCACCAGGAATGCGGAAAACAATCTTCTTCCTACGACAATCCACTAACGCATAGTGCTCCTCTAGCCAATCCAGACCAAGGATACAATCATAGTCCTTCATCTTTAGCAAGAAGAAACACCCATCTAGGAATCTATCCTCAATACACACAGGTAACGACGGAATGCACTTCCTAGTCGATACCGTACCCGCAGGGGTGTGCACAGACAAAGGGACCTCTAACTCCTCAGACTCTATGCCTGACTCTAGGGCTAACTGCCTAGCGAACCGCTCGGAAATGAACGAGTGAGTAGCACCCGTATCAAACAAAACCCGAGCGTGCACACCGAAAAGCAAAACCGTACCTTCGGTGACATGCTCCGCCTGCTCGACGTCCTCGCGAGCTAAAGCAAACACTCGAGCTGGGGCTCGAGGCCTTCCTGGTCTTCCTGTAGCTGGCGCGGCTGCCGCTACTGCTGGTACTGGCGCTCCACGCTGAGCTCCTTGCTGAAGTCTTGGGCACTCTTTGATCTTGTGGTCGCTGCTCCCACACTTTAAGCATCTACCCGCTACTAACCAGCACTCGGACCCACCATGTGTCTTCCCACAATGGGGACACTCTTTCTTCGCACCGGGGAACGTACAGAAGGTACCTGAGAGTTTCTGACTGCCACTGATTTCTGCGGTGTCTGGTACACCGTTTTCTTCTTATCCTGCCGCTGGAATGTCGCTGCCGGCCTCTTCTGCGAAGCCTTCTTCTCCTCCAGATATTGCTCCATTTCTCCCTCCTACCTGCAGGCAGCGCTGAGGGCCTCGTCTAGCGTGCGGTGGTCAAACGCCACGAGTCTCGTCCGCAGTGATGGCTTGAGACCCATCACGAATTTCTTGGTCTTCCTGCGCTCATCCTCTACGATATGCGGTGCATATTTAGAAAGTTCAGAAAACCTTGCCTCGTATTCCAGGACGGTCATTGATCCTTGCGTCAGGGAAAGGAATTCTTGCTCCATCTTGTCCTGGATATGCTCTGGGACGAACTTGGCTCGAAAGAGCCTCACGAACGCGTCCCACGCCACGTCTACCGCTCCGTCCTCGAAGCGTGTACGTAGTAGGGAGGACCACCATACATCAGCTCTCTCCTGCAATACATCTTCATAAGCACCAACTAACAATTTCTAACTTGACAAACAACATACAAGCATAACTAAAGCATACCTGTAGCATGTAGGTGGCTAATGTCACCTTGTCCTCATCAGGACACCTGATAGCTCGGATGATTTTCTCCGTCTCCCTCATCCAGCTTTCTGCCATTAGCGGATCACTCTCCCCCTTAAAAGAGGGTGGGGTCATTCTCTTGAATCGCTCCATGATGGAAGGTCCACCATGGTCCTGAGCTGGGGCCTGAGCCTGCTACATTAAACAATAAACAATATACAATAAACACAATATCACACAATTTAAATAGCAAACTACTAGGTTGTTTCATTATTCTACCTGGGCCTCCAACTGGGCCTGGAGTGCTGCCTGGGTGTGGGCCTACGTCTACATGGCTTGCACCAGACCTTGCATGAATACTCTATAGTCCACTGGCGGTGGTGGGGGAAGCACAGGACCCTGTGGGGCCGGGGCCTGCTGCTCCGCCTGCTCCTCACGCCTCTGCTCGTCGTCGCGAGCTGGCACACCTCCACGGGAAGCCATGGCTGTAATAAAATTTCAGCCACTATTAGAGCTAGGTTACTAAGTTCTCTAACCATTTTCTTATCTATCTTTCATTTCTTATTAGTGTTTTCTACACATGTGGACATACTTAGCATGCAATGGGGATGATGACTTAGGTATATTCATGTGTAATCTCAACCGGTCTCTCTGATACCAATCTCTGTGACGGCCCTCATTATACCAGTACGATTATACCAACCCACGTCATTATAGCAAGAGTCCTCACAGTGGGACATTTACCCAAACGATACATACAGCTGAGATACACGCGAATATACAACAGAGTAGCGGAAGTAAAAGACAACTGTCTCCATTCATTCATCATCCACATTAAACATACATGCAATTCGCAATTAACATAAAAGAACTAAAGGTCCACATAATTTAAATTGCTGAAATAGAACCACACTTGTCCACATTTATACATCATTTTCATAATACTCTAATACAATGTTCAAATTACATACTTATGAAATACACAAATCTCAAGAAACTCCAAAGCTAGTCTCCGCGCTTGGAGTCCGTCTCCACCGTCTCCTCCAACGGTGCTGTGTCACCAACTATACCTGTACGCCGAAGCAAGGAGTGAGTCCAAGGACTCAGCAAGCAACACTACTCATGATATACACGTACAAGTCCTAGTGGTTTCTACATGCACACTTACAATTCGCAACACATGGCATGCTAGTCATTCTAAAGTTTCAACCTATCATGAAAGTTTTACAATTTTATACATGGTTCATGCTTTCAGATTTCTGAGAATAAAATTCACCTATCACATGCTCTCTATTCAATTTTCTCATGAAACTTTAATCTTTAAAGAGCTAAAACATGAGAGCTACCAACATGAACATTTTACATACATGAAAGGGGAACACAACTAGCATGGATTTCACATGTCCTTAAGTACATACATAACCCTTTTCACATGCTTTAGGTTGTTGATTTCACATGGTTTAACGGCTGTAAACCTATACATGAAAGCTACAATATTGCATAAAACATATCATGTGATCAAACAATCATGCTATCTTGTACCCGTCTTCACCGATTATCCCTAACATGGATTCTAGACATCTTTGCACATAATAACATGATGATAATAACATAAATTCACTGATTTCACATGATTTCAGATTTGTCTCACATGGTTTTCAATAACATATTTTCACATCTTTAGTTTCACATTTTCTTTACATAAGTTTCTCTTTCACATGGTTCACTTTACACATACACATTCACATTGTCACTTACACGTTTACACATGGACACATACACATTACACATTTCACATTACACATTTTAGGTGCCGTGACACATAGTCCAAACCACCAAAGAAGGACATATACACATCACACATAGACGCCATCTAGGCATTCCAATGGCGACTCTTGGACTGCGCAGACCGGGAGAACAAGTCTCCACCCTAACCAGTGGTACTTGTCCACCTCCAGGATTTCCCCCTAATGCCCTTAGGGTCACATACACATTGAACTTTCTCAGGGGGACTTTTCCCTGATACAGCTCCACTGCCCTCTACGGAAGCAGTGTCACATTGGCACAGTTACACATTTACACATTTACCGTTTTACACATGGCTTTACACTTCACACTTTTCATCACATTCACTTTCTCACTCACATGAATATCTCTGTTTTTCCTAACATGGTACTACAGAATTTCAGGAGTTTAACACACAGGAATTTTCACTAATCAAGTTGGGTTTTAGACAATAACTAACCACATTACGATAATATACGTAGATTATCACATTTCACATGAAAATACATAACTTCTTATTTATGATCCAAATGACCTGAAATTTTAACCACATGCTGTTTTCGGGTTCAAGATCATACACTCAAATTTTCAGATTTTTATGAGCTACATAGAATTTACAGAAAATCAAACACTTATTTTGCATGCCATTCACAATTCAAGTTCCATGGAGTTTAACACATCATGAAATGTTGCCACTTACTGTTGAACAGAGGTTTCTGTCACATACATGATCTGAGAATACATAATCCACCCTAAATCATACATCTATAGATTAAACACCACAAACCATTTTTGCATGTCTTTCTAATTACCGAACCGAATTTATTTGCAACTCATGCAAGCATGGACAATTTACCAAAATTGGGCATACATCTACTGATCTACTAATCTCCATGATCTGATAAAACCAAGGCATTCAGAATAATCCTACTCATGAAACATGGATTGGCAAGAATATTATCAAGTCATGCTTAAAAGTTTAAGGGATACAATTTCCTACATTCACCATCACACACCACATTCATCCACACACCACAATCAACTATATACATAGAGTATAGGATTACCATATATCCTCATCATGGAAACCATACCGAAATTAATGTAAAGGAAGGGCAGAACAGTTCACTGTTCTGTCCAGAGGAACTTGGCGGCAGTCTCTGGCCGCTGACTCAAGGTCAGCGGCATGGCCGATGGACGCCAAGCATGATCTGGGCGCCAGGGACCTTGCCGTCAATGCAGGTCTGTGCAGAAACACAGACCCGACCTCTCAAGATTTGGTGAATAGGAGGGTCTAGGACTCGAGGAAAAACGTACAAAAATTGCAAAACCAACCTAGACTCATACAGGGACATCATGGATAGGTCACTTGCCTTTCAAGAATTCTTCCAAAGGATCTAGGGCTCGGTGAAGCTCTCCTTGGGCTGTCCCAAGAAGTGCAGAACTCCCTCCAAATGATCTCTTCCTCCGGGCTCCTAGATGATCTCCACGCCAAGGGGATGTCGGGGAAGCCTCCTCCTTTGATCCAACAACCTCCTTGAAGCAGTAGATTTCCGGATCAAGCTTCAGAAGTGTGGGTTTTTGGGTGGCAAGGTGGGTTTTTATCTCAGCTTTCTCCTAGGGTTTTCTTCTCAGTTTTTCTCCTCTTGCAAGGTGAAGGGAGGAGTGGGGAGAGGCCATTTTGGGTTCAGACATAAGGAGGGTCTCTCTCCCACTCACCATGCTGATTTGACAGCCTTCAGAGCCGTTGGGGACAGTCCCCCAATGGTTGGCTTACCTTGTTTCAGAAGTTTGCAGCTCTGCTGCGCATGCAGGCCAGAGAGATTGGCGTCCTTATCGCTGGACGCCAGGATTAGTGTTGGCGTCCATGTCTGGACGCTGACACCAGCTAAACGGCCTGGGGCTGACGCCAAGGTGGCCTTCGGCCAGAACTCTAAAATATGCAGAAAACCATGCATACCGAGCATATATACATGCAATATGTATATGGTATTATATTCATACTATCACCATGCAATACATACATTATTTATACTTAATATAAACACATGCACACGTACTTGTACTAATTAATACGTACGTAAATATGTACATACATACACAAGCACAAATATACACACATAAATACAAATAAGGCGACGGAAATTCGAGGGCCTTATAGTTTGGCACAAGGGAGTCACCCCATACGGGGCTCTTTCTTTCTCTTCCTCTCCCTCTTCATTCTTCATGCATCTTTATTATTTTATTAGATAGCAATCCATTTTTTTCCTTCCCACGTTTTCATGCACCCAAAGGGGTTTAAAACCACCCCCAGGTCCATTCCCACCATGCTTCATCTCTTCTTTTTATTTTTGGATAGATATTATGCTTGTTATGTTCTAACAGGGTTCTTTTCTTTGTCTTCGTTGTTTTCGCAGGTATTTAAGCTAGTTCTCACGAGGAGCTCTTGTCCTTTGGCCGGCCAGAGGACAGGAAGAAGGTCCTTCCACACTTCTCCCACATCGCAGAGAACGCGACCGAGGAAGGCGATGCGACACGAAAAACGTGCCCCTATAGGGCGTCTCGAAACCAGGTTCATCGCGACGGGGTTCTTCGTCGCGACCTCAGGTCAGTATGGTGTTCTCTTCCCTTTTCCTAGCTTAGTTAGCCCGTTTGATTCCTATCATATGGCAACAAGTTATGTGGCGATCACATCCTCTTTTCCATGTCTTCATATTGAGCACATATTTGCGTGTATTGGGGGCGCACAATCCCCGTGATTACAACATCCTGATTCTTTAATTCTTCTAGGTGCAATACATATAGATTCTTTTCTCTGCATGCTTCGAACACTATTACATCATCTTTCATAATGCTGCATTTAGATTCTTGAAATTTGATTTGATGACCCTTGTCACACAGCTGGCTGATACTTATCAAGTTGTGCTTTAGACCTTTAATGCATAACACATCTTCTATAAGAGTTCTACCTTGAGTTTCTATCAAACCACAACCGATCACTGTACCTTTTCCATTGTCACCATACGTCACTGTACCTTCTTCATCTTCAATGTGTGAGAACAATTTCCTGTTGCCTGTCATATGCCTTGAGCACCCGCTATCCAGGTACCACTTTGATGCTCTAAGGCTTCCCTGTAATTAAGACACTAAGATTTAGGTACCCAAGTTCTTTTGGGTCTTTGATGGTTAGTTTCATCATCTTTTCTTTTTAGGGATCCATTTTAGGTGTTTAGTTGTACAAGTTACTTTAGTATGTCCTAATTTGTTACAATGACTACAGCAAGAAATTCTACTAACTTTTTCAGTTGGGATGTACTTAAAGTTAGATTTGTATTCAATGTTTTGTTCAGCTACAAATTTTAGTGTTGGATAGATTTTAGGGTGGACTATTGTTTCTTCATTATCTGGTGGAGTATATCCTAAACCATGCTTCTTCCTACCCGATCTTCTAGTTCCTTTTAGTATTAGAGTTGATTTACCATTTGTAAATTTTTCAATTGTATTAGTTAAATATTCATTTTCCATGGTTAGGGTGTCAATTTCCTTTTTAAGTTTATTTACGGTTTCCTGACTTTCTAGATTTGTTATTCGTTCATTTTTATTTTTCATGTCTTTACATAATAATTCATTTCTCCCTTTTAATTTGGAAATTTGTCTTTCTAACTGCTCATTTTCAGATTTTAAATCTGAGTTAGTAATTTCTAAACATGCATAATTTTTCTTTATAGTTTTTAATATTTTACATACATCTTTATATTTACTATATAATTCATTAAAAGCCTCTTCTAAACTGTCAGAATCTAATTCATTACAGGAAGTAAATGAAGAGTCAGAGGTTACCTTTTCCTCTATATTTGCCATGAAGGCCAGGTTGACCTTTTCTTCTTCTTCTTCACTGGAGCTAGACTCACTGTCAGAGTCGCTGTCATTGCTCCATGCAGCTGCCATGTAACGCCCCTCTTAGACCCAGTACAGTTCACCAACTCACATTGGATCTAACAGAGGTATTGCAGTGGAATAAATCCAACATTTAACAGTACAGGTTGAGATATACACAAATGATAATTCGATTCCAATAATAAGCAACAGAATATGGAACTAAATGATGGTAATCAACATTATACTCAATTATAAAGTCTAGTGCATAAAAGAGAAATGACAATAGTTCCGAATTTATTACAATTCATAGTCCAAAAGCATAAAGGAAAATACATATAGTCCTCACATACAAGAGTCACTCTAAAATCTCTCAACCAATCTAAGTCTCCATGTCCTCTCGCTCTGAGTCAGAGTGTACTAACTCCTGAGTATCCTCTGGTTCTCCTGAAATTGTTAAGCA
Source organism: Colocasia esculenta (assembly GCA_014218235.1). NCBI lineage: Eukaryota > Viridiplantae > Streptophyta > Magnoliopsida > Alismatales > Araceae > Colocasia > Colocasia esculenta. The sequence continues at coordinate 91,337,212 of CM024760.1, forward strand.
AATATGAGTCTACAAGACTCAGCAAATCACATAAAAGACAATTTATGATATTATAAATATAATAGGTTTAAAACCTGGTAACATATTATCATTCTTTTCATTGATATCATATACTCTTCCTACTAACATGGTTCTAGATCAATTGGCAATCATTCATTCATTGCATTCTAATTATTATGAAAATAAACCATGTCATGCAATGCATAAAATCCACATCTTATTTACTAACAATTGAAGTAACATATTCTTACATATAACATGCTATCATTTTTATCATGGCTTCTACTTATTGTCATGTAATCATGTAAACTATTTCAATGAAAACCTTATGCTACATTATGAAATATGTAGTAGTTGTCATGTAACAATTCTTTCATACATCAATTTGCATGTAATTCGTGTAACATTTAACACATAGACATGTAGCATGAAATCATGTAAACAATGTTCATGTAGGCATGTAGCATGTAACATGTAGTATATAGCATGTAAGTCATGTAGACATTTTCAATTAATTGCCAAGACATAGCCCGCACTATATTAGAGATCAGTAGTCATTTAACATTCACTTATCACCTAGACAATGCAGTGATGAAGTCATGGCATTTGCGCAAAACCGGAGAAAGTCCTTCCCACCTTAACCAGTAGAACTTGTCTACTTCTAGGATTTCAATCCGTTGCCCACGGATTCAATAGATCATTTACATGTAGGTGAACCATTACATTAGGGGCATTTATGGTGTAGTTCCTTGTAGGAATCTCTAATATAGCAATGTCTTATTGGCATTCATTTCAATGCATGTTCTAATATATATATATATATATATATATATATATATATAGTATTCTTTCATTACATGCAATCCTAACATATGAAAATGAAACGATCTATAATATGTTTATTTTCAGTTCTGCAATTACATTTTCTGTTTATCAGCCCCCTAACATGGCACTAAATGTAACACGTTCTTTCATGCACATATTCTCATATTTATTCAATTCTACATGATATCTACTATTCAGAAATTTATTACAGTAGGTACATATGTCCAAAAATTCCAAAATTTTGATAGAAATTCAGAATCAGGATAGACTATGCGCATGCAAAATTTTACATTTTTATGAACTTCGTAACTATTTTTTATAATTGAATTTCACTAATCTAACCTAACTAGTATGATACATTCAGTGAGAAAACTATATGATTCTGTACAGGAACTGGTATATCATCATATTGCAGTCTCAACTATAACTTACTAACATGAATCACGTTGACAATCAGTTTACTTTTCTTTTTATTAATCTCATTATCATAACAAAATATTTATTCACATGTTCATGCGGTCTAAACATCATTACAACAACCTTTCCATAATATAACAGTAATAAAACTCACAATTTATAACCTGGTCGAAACCCCATATCATCATGGATTATAGATAGGCAATAAAAATCAATTTTCAGACAAAGCATGGTGCTGATAAACTTGACGGCAAGGTATGTGGCGTTTACTGACGTAGACGTCCACATACTCTGTCGTTAAGTATAAATAGACGGCGGCACATAGCGCCGTCAACATATACTGACGGCGACACATAGCGCTGTTTACATATAGTAAGGGTCGAAAAAAACGAATGTTGTTCACATGAAGTAGACGGCCGTCGTTGCCGCTGTTAATAAGAAATAGAGGGCAAGTGATCTGGACGTCTAGTTCTTATACGCAGAAAACACAAAAAACCCTACAAGAAATAACGCGGTTTCTACCCCTTCCCGTAGGTTATTTTCATGCTTTAAAAATACAAAAAAATGGTAATTACATAGTGTATGATATCCTAAACTGAACCCCCATGTAACTTGCCTCTTTCCCTCCTACAGGAGTGATGATTCTAAGCTCGAAGATGCCTGTCTCGTCTGGGAGGCAGTCCCTTTCCTTCGACTTCAACCACTCCAATCCGCCTCAAATCGTGGCTCCTCCGCTTGGATGAGCTCCTGATCATGAAGTTGGATGTACCACCTTGGTCTAGAAGCCTCAAGAATGCACGAACCAGCACTGAAACCCCTTTCCTCGGCCCTCTTTATCTCTTCCAAAAACCAGCGTGAAAACCTTTATCTAGATGCGAAATCCGGTCTTATAAAGACCTCTCCTGCGATGGCCAGCCTAAATCCTGACCCTAGGATGCAAAACGCTCAGATCTACGCATTAAACTCACCTTAAAACGGTCGATCTCTCTCTCTCGGAATGGAAATATCAAAAATAGGCAAGTCAGCTTAACGTCAACATAGGTTGTCGTCGGGAACAATGTAAACGTCCTTCGATATTACAAGCTTGCCCAAAAATTTAAGAAATTCAGAAAATAATAAACGACACAAGATTATGTCATTAACAGGAATTAAACGGCAAGCTATATTGCCGCTAACAGGACTTAACGCCAAGAGATGTTGACGCCAAGTTCCACACAAATCAACATTCAAATTCATGCAGAAATAAACGTACAATTTGCAACATAAATTCAAGAAAATTTTCTAGGGCACTACATGCCATGGCTTTCTTTTTGTACCTTCTGAATTTCTTTGAGCTGTCTTTCTTTGTGAATTCAGTCTTCTTCAGTTTCGAACATTCAGCCTTGATATGTCCGAGTTTCTTACATTCATAACAAATAGGTTCAGATTTATTAGTGTCCTTTACTTCAATTTTCTTGAAATCTTTTCCTTTCTTGAAATATCTCCTTCCAGACTGATACTTTTTCTTGGCAAGTTTACACTGCAATCTTCTGGATAAGAATGCTTCCTCATCTTCACTACTTCCAATGCTTTTATCACCATCTGATTCATCACCAGATGTGTCTTCAGCAGCTTTGAGAGCGTTGCTGTGCTTCTTTCTACTAAAGGACTCCCCAAGCCTTTCCATGTTTATTTCATGGGCCATTAGTGACCCAACGAGCTTTTCAAGTGACATCTTTCTCAAGTCGTTTGCTTCTTCTATGGCTGTCACTTTTGGAGTCCAAGAAGCTGGTAGGGATCTTAATATTTTTCTTACCATGTCACCCATGTCATAGTTATTTCCAAGACCAGCCAAACCATTCGTAATATCCGTGAATCTGCTGTACATTTGTGTAATCGATTCTCCTGGCTGCATTTGAAATCGCTCATACTGAGCTACTAAGATGTCTATCCTTGTTTCCTTGACTTTGTCTGTTCCCTCATATGTGATTCTGAGTTTCTCCCACATTTCCATCGCTGATTTGCATGCTGAAATTCTATTAAACTCTTTCTTACTAAGAGCACATCATAATATACTCTGAGCTTTGCAGTTAAGAGAGATCTTCTTCTTATCATCATCTGTCCAATTTTCTTTATTGTTTAGAACCACTAGATCTCCTTCTTCTATGATTGACCAGAGTTGAAAATCGAGACCTTGCAGGAAGAACTCCATTCTGGTCTTCCAATAGTTGTAATCTTCTCCATCGAATAAAGGGGGTCGGTTGACTAACTGACCTTCTGCATACCCTTGAGCTACCATTTATCTTTGCTCTTAAGATCGCGAGATCTTCTTTGTCGAAGAGACTTGGCTCTGATACCACTTGTTGCCCAGCTAGCAAGCCCAGAGGGGGGTGAATGGGACTTAAAAATTTGTTTAGATAAAAACCTATCAATAAAAACACTTAACAGGAAGACACTAAGATCGATGGTTAGTGTTAGAGATAATGAAGAAAACACACAAAGAACCAATCACACAACACAAGAGTTTTTATCCTGGTTCGGAACTCCTATCCCAAGGAGTCCTACGTCCTATCCCCAAGCAACAACTTAGGATTTCACTAACCAAGGGTACAGTCCCCCTCAAGGACCCTTACACATCCAACTACAGTTGGCCTTCTCTTCTAACCCTGAAGAGGTATACAACCACCCTGATACACAGGTCTTCCTTCCTTACCGAAGGGAATACACACCACCTGTTTTCAATAGGTCTTCTCTTCACAACCCGAAGAGGAACTTCACAACAAATGTGAAAGAAAGCGAAAGGCCCCTAGACCAACCTCACAATGAAATGCTAGATCTGAGGCAAAGTCTGAGAGAGAAAGATCAACAATAAAACAAATCTCTCAGAACTACAAGCTCTCAAAAATCTAGACAATGAAGGATGAGAGCTAAGAGCTAAGGAATGTGAATGAAGCAAGCAGCTCTTCTTTGTTGTTGAAGGTTTTTCTTGAAGGCTCTGTCACGCAAGGATTCAAATTGATGAACTAAATCTGAGTCTTCAGTCTTGTATATATATATATATATATATATATATATATATATATATATATATCTTCTCTTTAACAAAATAGCCGTTGAAGTGGTCGTTGTCTCCTTGTTTGAAGCACGTTAGACAGAATGGTTCACCATCTGGAACAGGTATGCTTGTAGTCATAAATGCTTTACGAGACATGCACGTAAGGAAAATTCATCTTGATATCCTTTGCTTCTATTTGTCCAACGTTGTATAGCATGGTACTGGCAGAAACCTGCACACAATAAATGCTAAAGCATAGACAGCTAGACTGTCTCTATACTTGTCAGTCAACGTTAGAGAGAAAGTATATCGAAATAGAAATATCATTTTGCTACCCTGAAAAGTATTTGATTTAGATGCACAGGGGTAAAAAGCAAATTGCAGATGCTGTGTATAGACATAATAAATGCGAGGATACTAGAGATGCGCATGGGAAGACTTTGACTTTCACAATATTTGAAAATATATTTGAATCTCATGAGAATAATAGATGCATTCATGAAGTCGATGTTATAGAAATCGTTCCATGAACAAGTCGTTGTACATGAGAAAGCAAATCGTTGTACAAGAGAGAGCAAATCGTTGTTCAAACATAAACAAATCATTGTTTGAGAAAATCGTTGTTCAAACATAAACAAATCGTTGTTTGAAAAAATCATTGTTCAAACATAAACAAATCGTTGTTTGAGCAAATCGTTGTTCAAACATAAACAAATGTTGTTTGAACAAATCATTGTTCAAACATAAACAAATCGTTGTTTCACTTAACGAATCGTTGTTAGATCAAAATCGTTGTTTCACTTACGAAATCGTTGTGAAAGCAAAATCGTTGCGGTGATCAATTCGTTGTGTAACTTATCAAATTGTTCTTTCACTTATGAAATCGTTATACCTCTTAAGAAACCGATGTGAACTGAAATCGTTGTTTCATGTGAAATTGATGACCGAATTGTTGTATCTCTAAAGAAATCGATGTGGACTTAGTGGAAATTCATGCTTTGAACTTTAAACATCCGTGTGTAAGAAAATACTTACATATTTTGCTTGATTTATTTCCTGTGGATGAACTTCATAGAAACTTGTTAGAAAATAATTGTTAGAGTTTTGTCAATCACCAAAATTGTATATAATTAAATAAAAATTATATGGGGATGGATTGATCATCAAAACATATGTGCGATGATCAACCAAAAGGGGAGGGGTGAGTTGGTTTTTGCTTAACTAAAAATTATTTTACACATAATATATTGAACTTGATTAAGTAAATCTATTAAGTAAGATGCACAAGGAAATAACAATTAAAACAACGATACTAACTATCCTAACATGTATAAAAAGAGATAGAAGAGATGGATCAAACTACACAGTGCACGCAGGATTTTACAGTGGTTTGGCTGACACACTAGATGTGCGCCTACGTCCACTACCTCACATCCCCTGAAGATTTCTCACTAACTTGTTTCCACATACAAGTCGATAAACCTCACATCATTGTTTTCGGGGACAACACCAACCCCACCTCATTTCTAGGGACGAGATAACCTGATGTGTAGCACGCGCACACACCACACATCCAATTGCTCACACAAGAGCACAACACATAGTAAAGTTCTTGGTTCAAATAAGAACAAATAAAAACGTGGATAGGAGACTAGCAACTAGACACATGGAGTTTGAATTCCCCATGTCACAAATATGAAGAGTCGATACAAAATGATGAACGCCAATGTAGAACACGACTCAAACTCTTCATTGAAAGCCTTTTGGGCATTGCTTGGATGTAGTACAACTTCTTGGTACTTGGAAGCAACTCCACGCAGTAGAAAAAAATGTCTGGAACACTTGAACTTGAGTTTGCTATAGACTTCTATTGAAGATCACCCAAAAACCCTAGCTTTGAGAGACGGAGACTCTCTTGCACGATGGGTGTCTCCTGGGGCTTCAGAACTATTTGTATTTTATAGCCCACATCCCAAAAGAAAGAGTCTTGGACAAATAGAATTTTAAGGAAGGAAAGAGTCCATCCAAAATAGGAAACTATATTTTCGTAATCGATCGACCTATTTTGTCACATCGATCGTTCGATTCTTAGACTGTCCCCAAATCAATGTTAATTAGTCATCCAATTTCTTCATTGTACCCAGTCTAACTTTTTTGAAAAAATTGGTTATCCAATTTCCCTGGATCGGTCGTTCGATTTCTACTTAGTCACCAATCAGAAGCTTTATTGTTCACCAATCAATGCAAGTCTTTCTTCATCAATCATTGCAGGCCTTTACCAATTGGTAGGCTTTCCGATTTCCATATTTTGGTCATTCGATTTCACCAACCGCAAGGACTTGTACAACAACCGATTAGCCCTTTCTTTAGGTAGGTCATTCGATTTCCTAATTTCGATCAACCGATTTCTAGAGAAGAACTCGGGAAGGTGGAGTCCCAATAAGACTTAGGTTGGTATAAAGGAAACTTTTAGATCATTTATCTTGCTAGAAGAATGCCAGAGGAGAAGCTCGGCTAGTGCCCAACAAAACCCTTTGGACTCATTTTGGAAGAGAAGGATTTGTTGGGCACTGACCAGCTTCTCCTCTAGCATTCTTCTAACAAGGTAAGAGAAAACCTTTTCCAATCCATTACAGTTTAGATTCATTGAGAAGAGCTCTGACCATTTGGATCTACCTTTGACAACCTTAAAGCTAGGAGCTTGAGTGTCATAGAACAGTTGGGATTGAAAAATAGGCCTTGAGACCATCTTCAAAAAGTAGGGATTCTCAGCAAGCACAAACTTAACAATCATGTACTGTATTTACTTTTTGGTTGCTATTATGGTTGCCATCATATTTTGATTGTCAAGTTATGATATAGTCATGAGGATCATGATCAAAGATGTTAAGGGTGGTAACTAATCAGTCACCTCGAAAGATTGCCTCCACTGAGCATGACTCCTTCCTTCTTTCTTCCTTTTGTTCTCTCTCAAGCCACTATTAGAACAAGTTGTGAATAGATAGAGTGTGCTTGTAGGACCTAGATAAAGTTATGCTAAAAAGATAAATCATGTCTGAGCAAATGTACGCCTTTAACCTACTGAAACATGAGCTTAAGAATATTACTTCTTTCCCGATCTAATATTTCTTTGGCATCTTGCAAACATTGATCTTGACTCTGAAACTTCCACTAGTCTACCCGAGCTTGTCATGGGGATGTGTAGCATTTACCCACCAAACTCACCGAGTGTTTACTATGATTTGACTAGTTTACGATGATAGATATAGATGTGTTAGAATCGGAAAGACTTGCCCTATTGCCTCAAGATTTCTTAGTACACTGGTCTGAATAGCCCAAAATAGATAAGTATATGTTCCGAAAGGAGCATCAGAACTCTACTTTCAAACTTTGTTTACCTTACCTTATCGTTTGGACTCTGTACATGATCTTTTATTGTTCATATGCCTTGTCTACATGAATCAGTCTATAACGACCACTACTTCGATCTAGTATGGTCATACCGACTGTGGTGGCTGTTTTCTGCCACCTAAGCCCATTGCGTCAAGGCCCATCAGTGCCTTCCCTTTTGACGTGGCCTCCTCACACGGTCCCACGCCTCCGTACGGATCGGAGGAAAGGGGACCCACGCGCCAGCCACCCTTAGCGAAGCGTTGCCGAACTCGTTAGCGGGCGGCTTCCGAACAGGGATCTTAATCCTGCTGCGCGGAACAACCCTGGATATCACCGAACAGCACGTTCGAGCCCCCATGCGGGTCACCTGCTCGGAAGGTGTGTCCAGAGGCTGCCGAGCAGGTTCTCTGGCTTACGCCGTGGTTATAACCGCCCCAGGCCACGCGCTCCATCATCAAGAGGCACGAACTGCCTGGCATCCCAACGGGCACCTGAGCGCATAACTCCTTTCGTTATGCGCGCCCATCAAGGCGCCTTTTTAGGCACGATCTACCAACGTTACGCACGTTCGCCTTGATACTAACGCCTATAAAAACACAGGTACAGGACCATGCACTGGTACGTTCTCTCTCACGCGAACATTCTCTCATACTCCAAAACCCCCTGCCTTGCAAGCCTGGTACTGACTTAGGCATCGGAGGGTTACCCCGATCTTCACCGGGCCCCCTGATCCAGTTCTGGTTTTGCAGGCTCTCATCCACACCGGCGTTCGTCTTCCCCATCTTCTCTAGTGGAGGCGCGTTTGGCTCCGGCCCAAACAGGATTACACCACCACATTTGGCGCCGTCTGTGGGAAGCGACGTAGCCATGGCTCGCGGACAATCCTCGTACCAGAATGTGGGGAGCAGGGCGACGAGATCCCGTCAGTCATGAGGGAACTCTCGCCGGCGATCCCCCCCTGTTGACGTCGCCATCGCCCCTCCAGGCGTTAATAACGACATCCCTACACCAGTTGCCGCCGTGCCGGCAATAGCCCTCGAAGTGGCAGAACTTCGGGGGCAAATGCAGCAGTTGACAGGTGTCTGCCTCACCCTGCAGGCTCAGCTTGCTGGACCACCACCCCGGAGGTTCCTCTGTCGCGAGAGCGGCAGGCGGATTCGTCGCATCGACGCTCTCGCTTCCTCCCGATGCCTCAGGAGCAGCAGGCAGACTCGCTGCACCGATCGCATCGAGCCCCGTCCGAGGAGCGGGCGCCGGAGCGCCGTGGGCGTTCGCCCCGTTGCTCTGTCGCCTCCCCCCGTCCGCCACAATCGGTCGTGGGAGGCAACTCCCACGCGTCGGATGAGGGGGTGCCGCCAACTCCGAACAAGAGCTCTCCAGGCGCTTGCGGCGTGTGGTCGACCTCGAGCGCCGCGTGGACGCGATGGTTCAGCACGCGGAGGGGAAAGCTCCAGTGGAAGATGACTTGGACTTCCGCTCCCCTTTCAGCAGGGAGATCCTGGAAGCTCAGGTCCCTTCCAAGCTCCCCCTGCCCACCATCGCGCCCTATGACGGCACTACCGACCCGGCTGACCACATCCACGGCTTCGAGTCGCACATGGTGTTCCACGGAGCATCAGATGCGGCCAAGTGCAGGGCTTTCCCTGCAACTCCCAAGGAGACCGCCAGGGCCTGGTTCGAGACCCTTCCGGTGGGCTCCATCACCTCCTTCCGCCAACTGAAGAAGTCCTTTTGGGACAACTTCCTTGGTGGAAGGTCGCAGCCGCGAACGGCGGCTTCTCTCCTGGCCGTGCGCCAGAAGAAGGGCGAGGCACTCTGGGACTTCGTTAAGAGGTTCCGAATAGAGGCGCTTCGCATCTCGCGCCTGGACGTCCCTCTGGCAACCAGTGCCCTTATTCAGGGCACCCGCGACGGCTTTTTGCAGAGGACCCTCGGCGTCCAGTAGCTCGCTACCCTCGCCGAGCTGCTCTCCATCGCACATCACCACGTGGCTTGCGAGGAGAGCCTAGCAGCGAGTAGGGCCGAACAGGGGGAGCAGTCAGATAAGAAGCGGCCTTCCGACAACGGTTCTGACCGAGATCGGAAGAAGAGATGACGCAATGGTGATTCTTTGCGTCGTCCGCGCCCCTTCACCAACTACACCCCCCTCACCGTGGCACCCAAACAGATCCTGGCAGAGATCAGGAACGAAGCATTTGTTCGGTGGCCACAGAGGATGCGCTCCGACCCCCGGAAGCGTGATCAGAACAAGTACTGTCGCTTCCATCGCGACCACGGCCACGACACCTCCGAGTGCCGCCAGCTTAATGACGAAATCGAAGACCTTATCAAGCGCGGCTACCTTGGACGGTTTGTGCGCCGGAATGAAGAGCGCCCCAGACGTCGAGAGCGTACTCCCGAGCAGCCGATCAACAATGAGCCCAATGGGCAGGAGATCAACGTGATCGCGGGAGGCTTCGGCGCAGGCGGAGAAAGCACTCGAAGCCGATGCGACTATGCAAGGCGAGTGCATGTCGTAGATAGGCCTTCGGCACCTCGGCCGGCTCCATATCCCGCCAGTCCTGCACGCGCACAGCCCGAGGAGGCTATAACCTTCTCGGACGAAGATCTTGTAGGGGTTACGACCCCACACACCGATGCGTTGGTCATTTCGGCCACCATCAACCACTGTAATGTGCGTCGGATTCTGGTAGATAATGGAAGCGCCCCGATGTCTTGGCTTACGACTGTTTTGTCCTCATGGGCCTGAGAACCGATCAACTCACCCTTGTAAACTCGCCTTTGTTCGGCTTTTCGGGAGTTTCGGTCCAGCCCATGGGAAGGGTTCGCCTCCCGATCACCTTAGGGACGGCTCCAAGGGTTGTGACCAAGATTGTTGACTTCTTGGTCATCAACAGCATGCCTGGATACAATGCCATCCTCGGCAGAGGTCTGATCAGGCGTATAAAGGCAGTACCTTCGTCACTCCATCAGAAGATGAAGTTCCCTACTCCGAGCGGAGTTGGCGAAGTGCTCGGGTGTCAGTGCGAGTCTCGCCGTTGCTATGTCCTCTCCTTAAGGGACAAGCAACCACTCGCTGATCCAGCCCCTCCAACGACCGATCAACCTTCCACCAGCCGAGGAATGCCTGCTGAAGATTTAATCCCCGTCCAGGTGGACGATGACCCCGAACACGTCCTATACATCGGCGCCTTGTTGGCAGAGGCCGAGCAGCAGCGCTATACAGCCTTCCTGCTGGCCAATTTGGACGTGTTCGCCTGGTCTGATGATGAGCTTCCGGGCATTCCCTCGGAAGTCATGGTGCATCGCCTCCGTCTGGATCCCCGGATTCCACCAGTTCAGCAAAGGAGGTGACCTGTGAACCGAGAACGGTAGACCATGATTCAGGATCACGTAGTCAAAAGCCGAACTGTTGGGCTCCTCCGAGAAGCCCAATACCCAAGGTGGATCTCCAACGCGGTCCTCGTACGCAAGGCCAACGGTAAATGGCGTGTGTGCGTTGATTACAAAGATCTCAATAAAGCAATGCCCAAGGACAACTTCCCTCTGCCGCGCATTGACCAGCTGGTGGATGCTACTTCCGGTCACGAGCTTCTCAGCTTTTTGGATGCCTACTCTGTTTACCACCAGATCAGTATGCATCCCCTGGATCAAGACGCCACGACGTTCGTCACAGACCTAGGCATATACTGTTTTACCAGAATGCCTTTCGGCCAAAAGAACGCGGGCGCAACTTACCAGAAGCTGGTCAACAAGATGTTCGAGCAGCAGATCGGGCGAAACATGGAGGTCTATGTGGATGACATGCTGGTCAAAACGCTTCCGAGCATTGACCACATTGCCGACCTACAGGAAACTTTCGCAACTCTGCGAAAGTACAATATGAAGCTCAACCCTGCCAAGTGCGCGTTTGGTGTTCGGTCGGGCAAGTTCCTCGGTTTCCTCGTGTCAAACAGAGGAATAGAGGCAAACCCGGAGAAAATCCAAGCCGTGCTTGAGATGAGCAGTCCGAAGGCAGTGCGCGACGTCCAACATCTGATAGGGCGTCTTGCGGCACTGAACCGGTTCATGTCCCGAGCAGCAGAAAGAAGTTTTAACTTCTTCAAGTTGCTTCGAGGCCCTAAAAGCACCTCGAAGCAAGGGGGGCAAGTACGGTGGACTGACGAATGCGAGGCTGCCTTCACCGAGCTGAAGGCATATTTGGCAGCCCCTCCTGTTCTCTCAAAGCCTGTGCTCGGGGAGCCTCTGTTCATGTACCTTTCGATTACCGAACACTCCATCAGCGCAGTCTTGATCAGAGAAGTAGGAGCGGCGCAGCATCCGGTATACTACATCAGCAGGGTCCTCCAAGAAGCCGAAAGGAGGTACCCCAGAGCAGAAAAACTCGCCCTTGCTCTCGTCACGGCTGCTCGGAAGCTTAGGCCCTATTTTCAGGCCCATTCCGTCACGGTTCTAACCGATCAGCCGCTGAAATCCATCCTTCAGCGACCGGAGGCTTCCGGCAGACTGGTTAAGTGGGCGATAGAGCTTGGTGAGTTCGACATCAGCTTTCGACCGAGGACGGCGGTCAAGGCGCAGGCGCTAGCAGACTTCGTGGCGGAATGTACTCTCCCGGCCGAGCAGGATCCACCGTTGGCAGATGAACCCCCGTGGGAGCTCTACGTCGATGGATCCTCTTGCATCACAGGGAGTGGAGCTGGTTTGGTCCTCACCTCCCCGAAGGGGTTAGAGTTCCAATACGCCCTCCGTTTCCGCTTTCCGGCCTCCAACAACGTAGCCGAGTACGAAGCTTTGCTGTCCAGTATCCGCATGGCTAGGCACCTTGGAGCCGTTCGGCTTAGAGTCTTTAATGACTCCCAATTGGTTGCCAGCCAAGTGAGCGGGCAGTTCGGAGCGAGGGAACCCCGCATGGCTCAATACCTCCAACAGGTCAAGAGCCAAGCAGCAGAGGGCCTCATATACTTCGAAGTTATACATGTTCCACTGGAGCAGAATGCGCGAGCTGATGCACTGGCCAAACTGGCATCTTCAGGTGACATCACCCCTTCCCGCTCCGTGTTTATTGAAGAGCTCGCCTTACCGAGCACGGAGGTAGATGTAGCAGCCATAGAAATGGGCCCACCAACTCCGAGTTGGGTGGACCCTCTCTTGGCATACTTACTCCGGGGTGAGCTTCCGCCCGAACAGGGCGAAGCTCGGAGAATCAGGATGCGTTCTCAGCATTTCATCCTCGTAGAAGGCAAGCTGTACCGACGGTCCCTTTCAAGACCTCTTCTGCGTTGCCTCAACCCTGAGGAGGCCCTTGCGGCCACAGAAGAAGTCCACGAGGGGCTGTGCGGAAGCCACCTGGGGGGCAGAACGCTAGCGCGCAGCATTATCCGAGCAGGGTTCTGGTGGCCTTCTCTTCATAAGGATTGCATGTCCTTCGTCAGGAAATGTCCATAATGCCAAAAGTTCGGGGAGCTCATCAAGCAGCCTGCCGAACAGCTTCACAGCCTGTTCGAGCCGCGCCCTGTCGCCAGATGGGGCATTGATATCCTGGGTCCCTTCCCAGAGGCCCAAGGGCGGAAGAAGTTTCTGTTCGTGGCCATCGACTACTTCACCAAATGGATCGAGGCCGAACCTGTTGCCACAATCACCGAACAAGCCGCATGGAAGTTCGTCTGGAAGAACCTTCTCTGCAGGTTTGGCGTCCCAAGGGTGATCACCTCTGACAACGAAAAGCAGTTCGACAGTACCTTCTTCAAGCAGAAGTGTGCCGAGCTCGGGATCTATAACCACTTCACCTCCGTGGCTCATCCCCAGGCTAACGGTTTGGTCGAAAATGCCAACCGAACACTGCTGCACGGGATCCACACAAGAGTGGAGGCTGCAGGTGGATCATGGATTGACGAGCTCCCTAACGTCCTTTGGTGTCACCGAATGACTGCTCGGGTAGCCACAGGGGAAACACCTTTCCATTTGGCCTACGGCTCGGAAGCAGTTGTACCTCTGGAAGTAGCCCTTCCCACTATCTGAACAACCCACTTCGACGAAGCCGCCAATAACCGTGCTCTTCGAGAAAACTTAGACATGCTTGGCGAACGACAAAGCGACGCCAGCATTCGCCTCGTTTCTTATCAACAATGACTCGCACAGTACTATAATGCGCGAGTTCGGGAAAGGCGGTTCAACGTGGGAGATTTGGTTTTGCGCCGCTGTTCGGCTTCGGATCCCCGATGAGCAGTCGACAAACTTGCCATCAAATGGGAAGGACCTTATCAGGTCACCCATGTCCTCGGAAAAGGCTCTTATAAGCTAACTACCCCTAGTGGCGAAGCCATACCCAGGACTTGGCATGTCTCTAATCTTAAGGCTTATCATTTATAAAAGCCTTTTTTCAGCATCCTACCTCTCTTCTCCCTACTCCTGTTGTTTCACAAGCATTTGGCATATACACCTGATCGGAACCTCCTTTACGGTTCCCAACGATATGCGTCTTACATGCAACTCTTATGAAGCTAGCGGATTCCGATCCAAGCAGGAACAACCACAAAAGGGAGAAGATAGAGAAAGTGAAGCTATAGACAAGCTCATGAGCAAGAAGATTTCATTCACAAGAAGTTTTGTGCTTACAAGCAGGCCCTTCTCGGCCGCGGTTACAAAAAGAGAGTATAAGAAGGACATGGAGCAGGAGAAAACTAAGGAGCCTGTTCAGAAGGGCCAGCACCTTCATCCGAAGAAGGCATCCGCCCAGATTGGAATTGCGCGAAGCACACATCATCCAAACGGGCATCATTGGTGCGGCGCCTGCACTCCCGAACAGCGGCGTCGAAAGCTTCTCGGGTGCGCTCGGCCCAGGATAAACTCTCTCCAAACTCCCTTCCAGCGTTAAGACCTACTCTGTAGCAGCGGGCCCCATACTGCTCCAATTCCTCCTTATAGTCAGATCCGATTTTGTAATCCGTCACGGCACGGACCCCGGCATCTGAGACCACTTTGGCCAGAGCATCCTTCTCGGCCCGGGCCACGGCGACATTCAGCTCTGAGGCTTGAAGGGCAGTCTTGAGGTTCTTCACCTCCTCCTCCAAATCCGCCTCGCGAGCCTTGTGTCTCACCGTGAGGTCCTTGCAGAAAGCCGACTGTGCTTCGTACAGGTATTTCTGCTTCCGGGACCGAGCAGCCAGAGCCTTCAGAATGCCCAGCGATGTGGATATCCCGTCCACAAGGGCCTCCAGATCAACGTCGCTTGCCACATCATCGTCCTGGTTCTCGGGATGATATTCTTCTGTTGACATCTCCGGAGTCTTCTCGGAGGGAAGGTCTTGACACCTTGCTAGGCGATCAAGGTAAAAGGTAGTCGGGCTAGGTGGCAGCTTCCTGGGTGACATTTCAACACGACGAAGCGTCGCCTCCAGCGCCGCCACCGAGGGCACCTCGGGGAGTCTTCGGTGCAGCACTTCCGTCAGAGGCCTATCGTCGTCCCCGGAGCTCTCGTCTCTAGCTGCAGCAGTGGTAGACGGGATCAGGACAACAATTACAAGGCCCTTCGGTTGGCCCGACCCGGAGGTCATGGCAACAGCGCTCGTCGAAGCCGAAGCTCGATCCGCCCCAACGGCCTCCTGCCTTGTTGCCAGCCGCACCTCCCCACCGTCTTCGGTAGCGGATGCTGCAAAGGCTGTTGCACGGCCCTCCTCGGCATCTCCAGGAGCTTGAGTGCTTCCCTCCTCGAGGACGGCTGCACTCTCGCCGACTACAATATCCTCAGCAATCACCTCGACTGCATCCTCGCCGACTACACGGCCTTCGGTGACTACTGAGGAAGGGGGCATGGGGGGCAGGATGTCTCCACTTCCTTGCGGAATATCCCCCCTCAGAAGAACTGCCTCGCCAGTACTGTAATCAGCTGCTGGCGCAGGAGTGAGAGTATGGATTCCTCCCACTCCTCTTCCCGAGTCTGTGGCGACCACCCCGTCCTCGGCACTGAGCTGTGCGCCCTCGTTTGGCGTGCCACCCTGCTCGGCGCTCCCTTCACCGGGCAGGACTTCTTGGGTCTTGTGCACCGGCGACTTCACCCGCTCTCCGGAGCGGTCTGATTCATCGCTGACCATAATCAGGCCCAGCTCGGCGGACATCTTCATGACCGCCTCCGAACGGTCCACAAGTGGAGTAACGGACGCCCTCTTCTCGGGCGTCCTCGTACGAAGGCGAGGCCCTCGATCCAGCAGAGGCTCAAGATCCTCCTCTTCTTCCTCCACTTCTGCGGCGCTCCCGACAACGCGCGGCATCGACTTCGTCGCCTTCTTCTTCTTACGAGCTTGGGGCTCGTTAGACACCTCCTCTTCGGAGGTGCAACCCCTGGCCTGCGACTCCACCAGGGCCACCTTGCACTTCTCCTTCCTCTTCGGTTGAGGGAGAGAAGCCGCCCCTGCGGTCGCCGCCGTCTCAAGTGCCTCTTTCACGGCACCGCCTCTCGCCACGGCCTTCGCCTTCTGCGCGGGCCCCCTCGTGGAGACATCCTCATCTAGCCTCATTAAGTAAAGGCTAACGGGGATCGTCTCGGCATATTTTGCCATTTCTTTCTGGCCCCGACCAGCAACTACTTCTTCGTTATCTAGAAGAAGCAGAAGAAGGGTTAGAACCCATGCATGTGGGAAAAGAAAACAAGCAGAGCAGCAGAAGGCTTACCCCAGGCGCGGCTAAGCTTGTATTTCACAAGCTTGTACTCGGTCAGGTACCCCTCGGCGTGGTTGACCCCAACCGTGTTCAGCGATTGGGAGGCCGCGGCTGCCCCCTGAATCAAAAAAGGGGCCATGTCCGCCTTCCTCAAGGGCTCCACCACCCTCACAGGGAAGTCCCACTCGGGGATGTCCGCTCCCTTTCTCCGCCCCACGAAGAAGAGGCGCCCTGTCCACCCCTTGTTGTTGGACAGGCGGGGCGAGAAGTTGATCCGCATCCGGTTCGTACGGTGTTTCACGTACACGATCCCCATCCCGGACTGCGGGGAGCAAGCCAAGCTGAAATGATTTCGGAAGATCTCCGCAGTCGCCTCGATCTTCCCTTTCTTGCATATGATGCAGAAAACGAATATGGTCTTCCAGGAGTTGGGGGTCAGCTGAATAGGCGCCACCTTCCAGCTCCGGAGCAGCTCCTTTGCGATCTCCGGCATCGGCAGCCGGAGACCAGCCTCCAACAGGTCCAACGAAAGCACGAAGCACCCCAGCCTCGTGGTTAGGTACGACTCGTCCTCACGCATCAGGACGATGTCGTACTCCTCACCTATCTGGAAGTGCTCTCGGAGACCTTCGAAGCTCCGATACCTCGCCGCTTTCGCTCCCACCGGCGGCATCCCAATGGCTTCAACGATCTCCTTTCCCTTCTGGGCCATCACTGGAAGGCGAGGAGCACAACGCACGAAGAAGAAGAAGTACGGGAGCGGAGGAAAGCTCGAGGGAGGAGATGGCAAGTGGCTTTGGAGGCAGCGGTCTCTGGAAAATCTTTCGAAGATGAAGACCCCGCTCTCACCCCCTCCCCTTCCTTATAAGGAAGGTGAGGCGCGAAATTCGAAGCGGGGCTGGAAACGGCGTTTCCCTCCACTCCAAGTCTCCTCTCGATTGACCCGCGGGTGACCGTTCGGGCCTGGCGTGTGACGTTCTGGGTTTGACACCACCCACGTGGTCATCATGAAAGCCTCATGTTCGAGGTGAACCCCTCTGCAACGGCGTCGCTACAGGTCTGTTCAGATCTCCGGGGACGATACCGCATTTATGGCGGAGGTGACACCCGAGCAGGTCGCCGCCCACAAGCGCTCCGGCTTCTGAGCCACTTGAGGGCGTGGGGGGCAAGTGTGGTGGCTGTTTTCTGCCACCTAAGCCCATTGCGTCAAGGCCCATCAGCGCCTTCCCTTTTGACGTGGCCTCCTCGCACGGTCCCACGCCTCCATACGGATCGGAGGAAAGGGGACCCATGCGCCAGCCACCCTTAGCAAAGCGTTGCCGAACTCGTTAGCGGGCGGCTTCTGAACAGGGATCTTAATCCTGCTGCGTGGAACAACCCTGGATATCACCGAACATCAAGTTCGAGCCCCCATGCGGGTCACCTGCTCGGAAGGTGTGTCCAGAGGCTGCCGAGCAGGTTCTCTGGCTTACGCCGTGGTTATAACCGCCCCAGGCCATGCGCTCCATCATCAAGAGGCACGAACTGCCTGGCATCCCAACGGGCACCTGAGCGCATAACTCCTTTCGTTATGCGCACCCATCAAGGCGCCTTTTCAGGCACGATCTACCAACATTACGCACGTTCGCCTTGATACCAACGCCTATAAAAACATAGGTACAGGACCATGCACTGGTACGTTCTCTCTCACGCGAACATTCTCTCATACTCTGAAACCCCCTGCCTTGCAAGCCTGGTACTGACTTAGGCATCGGAGGGTTACCCCCGTCTTCACCGGGCCCCCTGATTCAGTTCTGGTTTTGCAGGCTCTCGTCCACACCGGCGTTCGTCTTCCCCATCTTCTCTAGTGGAGGCCCGTTTGGCTCCGGTCCAAACAGGATTACACCACCACACCGACCTACATCGAAACGGAGAGAGATGTGTACAGTGGGAATTTCATACAATATCAATACATGATTGAGATATACATAAATATCGACAAACAATGTAGTAGAAAATAAAACTTTCCATCATCTTAATTCATTTATGTGCCACAATCTATATAAAAGTTGACTAGTACAAACTAGTATCACAATGAAACATAATAATTATTCAAATTACATTTATTCCTTACATACAAAGTTCAGTACTCTCAAATGCTAAGGCAAATTAATCTTTGCGCTGCAAGTCCGAGTGCACTATCCATTCAACGGGATCTTCAGCTTCTCTCATAAGGTTAGCAAGTGTGACTCTATAATATAGAATCAACAAGCAACTAAGGTCAACATTTCATGATATACATATACTTTAATTTTATGCATATTAACTTCATATACTATCACAATCACATTCATGATACATCATCCATTACACTTAGTTTTCATGTATTCTAAACACGTCATTTATTTGCATGGTCATAATCCACATTTCCATAACATTCCTATCCTCGAACATAAAATCATGTACAATAACTCAATCGATGCACATGGATGACCTTATAGCATAGAATCTATTAATGTGTGTAGCATTAAACATGGATGACAATGCTATAATTTAACATGATATGTGATCATAGTATTGTTAATTATAACATACAATACATTATCTGTTACAATAATAAAACTACAATGTAAGTAATGGTGAAACAATGGTGTTAATATTTATGACCCAATCTCATTAACATGTACAACATTTCAGAAATCAAAACAGTATCAATTGCACATTTTATTTCAATATCAATATTAGTTCCATTTATAGTTTCAAGATCAATGTCAATATCTGTGGTATAATATGTCAAGATACAACTCTAACCACCACAAGGCCATTCAATCATTCGGTACTTATCACCTAGGTAATTAGTGAATAAGTTTTGATTAAATATGTAGAATCGAATAAAATTCTCTCTATCTTAATCAGTAGTACTTGTTCATCTTTATAATTTTATTTGTTTGCCCTCATGACCAGTAAACAGTAGTGAGCTTTTCTATAGGGACATTACTATAATACAACTTCAGTTCCTTCTATAGTGACAGTGTATCAATTGACTCATATACAATAATATTTTCCATGTAGTAAGTCATGCTAGCAACTGGTTTATACATTCAAATGCACAAGCATAAATACATTATTCATATGTGCCACTATACGTATAATTTCCTATTACGATGGTAAAATGACATTCCAAAATCTCATGATATACTATAATCAAGTAAGAATCAGAAATTTCCGAGCCCTATCATGGTATTAAATCGTTCCATTTAAAATAGACATTAGTTTGATTCCACATAAACATGACAACAAGTTCAAAGATTCATCATTAACCCTACGGTATACAAATCTGGCTCAATCTTAACTGGAAAACGCATGTACACAAGACTGGAACCAATGACCATGCGTGAACATGATAATTCAGACTTTGTCTATACATGAATTATTCTAGCAATAACTAATTTATTCATGATGACAAAAATTCAGAATAACAATTTAAAGCATGTAAATTACCTAGAATTATTCGGTAATATAATGGAATTTACCGAATCTTATCAGAACGATCATAACTCACATACATGTTTTAAAACCAACAGAAGCACCATCCAGGGATCATATATACCAAGTTTTAGGAACCTTGGGACTTAACGACGAGATCAATTGACGTCAAAAACACTTGACAGCAGAATTCGTCGTCGCCCATAAAGAACTTGACAATGATCAGTGTTGTCGCCAAGCTTCTGCAGGCAGGAATTTATAGATAACATATGGAATAATTTTAAAGAAAGAATCAAAACCCTCAACAAGCACCTAAAAATCCAAAAAAATAGAAGATTAATAATATAGAAACACGACGTGAAACCCTCGCTTACTTACCTACGAAACCTCTCCATAGACCGCGGATCTAAAAATCTATGATGCCCTCCTTTTAGCAACCCAAGACGGTCCTCCTTCCTCGATCAAATCTACACCACAAGCATTTCCTGGACGGAAGCAACACGATCAAAACTCGTCCCTACGACCACCAGGACCTTTTCCCTCGTAGTAGCAGCTTGCCTTGGCCGCAACAAGCCGAAGAAGCCCTCCCCCTCATGAAATCTCTCTTAATAAAAAATGACATCATCAATTTTCCATTCATAGTGACCAAGCTAGACACAAGAACATGAACTGAATAACCATTCTCGATCTCAAAATCTTTACATGACATAAGAATATTAGTTTCTTGAGTTGTCTTGGCATAATTCCTCTAGGGTAGTTAATACATAGTATAAATATTCAGAATATGTGCATGTTTAACATTTGGAACAAAAAGGAAATACGATTAAATCAAAATGCACATCATATAAAATTTATAAATGTGCTATTGACGTATGTTGGGGGCTATAACTTGTCAAAAAAAAAATATGTTGGGGGCTATAAGCTACGTGACACTAAATGCATTTTGCCCAGAGTCATTATCCTCAAGTACAAAGTTCAGTAGGACATGAAGATTATGCCAGCCCTTTCCAAGCTTTTAAATAAAATCCCCAGAGGGCCCAACCATCCCAGGGAAAATAAAAATTTATCACCATATATTTTATGGAAAAAATTAAGACGACAAGATAGAAAATAAGATGACGGAGAAAGAAGCCATTACAAAGTTTTCACTGCCAAGAATTACTGTAAAAAGGATTGAACATTACCATATCCATTAGAGGTATCAACAGTTGTACAGTAGGTGGTGGAGCAGGGGGGCAAAGACTGATTTTACTTGTGATGTTGGTGTAGGATTTGCTGACTGCATGGGGGAAATGCTAGATCTTATTGGAACAAATCCAGGATAGATACTGGTGTGAAACTCCTATGTGTCAGGTTAGGCACTGCAGATCGAGGGACCTCCAGAGTTAAACTAGCACTAAGAGAAGCATGTCCAAGAAGTGCAGATTGATATCGTAAATCACCAGTGACCCCTGATGAAATAAAATGGAAAATGGTAACCATAATGTTCATATAAGAAGGAGAACACTAACCATGTAATTCCATTAGTTACTTGAGGTAAGGAAACATGCAAAACAACAGTCACATACCATGTACGAGTGAGAAGCCAATGTGTTTTGATGACATTGCTCCACATTTTTTAAAGTAGGTGCTGGTGTGGGAACAAAAAACTTTACTGTAGGCTGTTATTCTCCAGTGGGTGCGTGGCATAAGTGTTCCCTAAATCGAAAGAATACATATTAGTATTTGTCAGATATGATGAAGGTGTAAACACAACCTTCGTACAGAAGTTCCAAATTTCTTCACAAAATATTTTCTACCCCACAAACAAAAGAACAACAAAATTTAAAATGTCAGCAGAAATAATAATATTTTAGATGATTAAAAGAAGCATACAAGCAATAAGAGGGAAGGGAGCTGATAAAATGCAACCCTTCTGTAAGAACCATGGATCACATAGTATAATATAATATTTACTTGCATTAACACTTTAATAGTCAGTTCGTAAATGACTATGATAAAGTTTAGAAACAAGGAGAAGAACACTGTTGATTCAGTTAATCTTAAGAAAATCGCTTATTTTGCTCTAAGAAACTAGTCATTCAACATGAAATTGCTCATGAATTGCCATGAATGTGCGCTCATAGAGAAGTGATTGTCAGCACTGTCGAGTAATTATTACCTGTTGTCCCTTCAATGGCATCAACATCTAGGGGATTAACACTGGAAAGTATTGTTGTGGTGGCTGGGCAACCAACAACCTGGTAACTATCCCTGCACCCCCCCACCCCCACAAAAAAAAAAAATCAAGGAAAAAAAGGTTGTGGGTAACTTTTCCTATATAGAACTCTTGAAATGCTTTGTAGTGGCAATGGCTAATCACCATAGGATTAAGGAACATAGGAAAGTATTATTGAATAAACAAAAAGATATAAAGGATATACCACAGGCAATTAATTCAGAGATTCCAACTTGCATATGTTGCACAGAGAGAAGGAAGCAGATAATACCTGATAATATAAGGCTGAGGGCTTTAACCACAGCAAAACTGCCGTGATCGTGCAATACACAGGCTGCTCTTGCCTCTTGTGGCATAACACCATCAGTGGGTGCTACACTAGCTACCTTTTCAACACATTCATAAATGAATATCAGGATTTGTTAGCATAAATAAGTAATCAATCACGTAGGCAGTCCAGAATGACTTAAGAAGCAACTTTTTATTAGTCCTGAATGACTTAAGAAAAGCACGTTTTGCATGAAGTGATAGGATTAACTCATGGAGTTACTAATAGATGCAGTTGATGGGAAACTTGATTTTGCCAATAAACTTGAGTGTACGACATGCAAGTGTGCATTTGTACAGATCATGTACACCTCATGTAACGTCCCACTCCAGCCCGGTACAGCCATACCGACCCACGTCGGACAAGAGGGAGACACTACAGGGGAAAAGACCCCAACAGTGTCGAACATCAGGGTGGAATCTTTCATTACAAATAGAAAGAGAGCGGAAGTAATATCACCATCAACTTTTACGTTCATGTCTCATAATCAAAAGAATAGATAAAGACAAGTATATAACAAAATGAACATTGTCCAAATATGAGTTGATACATTTACTTTACAACCAAGTTTCAATATATCACTAGTTTCCAAATCCAAGAAATCTCTACTCCTCGCGATCTGAACCAATTCTTGCCATCTCCTCTATTGAATCCTCAGCTTCGCCTGAGCATTAACAAGAGTGAGTTTATAAAATAGACCCAGCAAGCAACTAAGAATTCTTAACTCACAATCTATAGTATAACATATTTTGAAAGACGCACGGTAATATATAATTATACATATATAAATAGTGCTAGAATCAGTAGCGGTAAAGGTAACGGTAATAGTAGTAGCAGTAATAGTAACAATAACAGAAACAATATCGGTAACAGAATCAGTAATGGTAACAAGGACGATGATAGTAACATAAATATATAGTATCAATATAAATAATGGTAGTAATAGGAATGATGGTAGAATCAATGCTAGCAAACAGTAATAGCAGTGGTAACAGTAACAGTGGTATTAACAATAGTGGTATCGGTAACAATAACAGTAATAGGGACAGTGGTAGAAACGTCGGTAGGAAACAATGATATGAACAGTAACAAGTGGTGGTAGTAGTAGTGGTAACAATAATGGTAGTAATGACAGAAATAACAGTAGGTAACATCAGTAGGAACAGAAATAACGGTTTTAACTTGTAGCGATAGCAGTGATGGTAACAGAGATAGTAGCAGTAGCAGTGACAGTAGCGGTAGCAGTGGCAGTAGCAGTGTCAATAACAGTAGCAGTGGCAATGGCAATGACAGTAGCAATAACAGTGGTAGTAGTAACAGCAGTGGCAGTAACAGTGTTAAGTTGGACACAGTGCCCTAACTATCAATAAAGGGAAGTCAGTCAGTACAGTCAGTCAGTTGGTACGATACGCTATCACTTAGGCAAATGGTGATAGGTCTTAGCTATTGCACAGAACCAGGAGAAGCTCTCTTCACCTTAAACAGTGGTACTTGTCCACTCCGGAATTTCATCCTCGTTGCCCTTGAGGCTAGAATACATACACAGTGGTGAACTTTCCAGTAACGACCCTGAGAACCCGCCCCTCGGCCCAAGCCGAGGACCCGATTTTCGCGGTCGCCACCCATGGATCCGGGGACCCAAAAGGGCAATAACACAAGTCTAACAAAATATGTAAGGGAAATAAACGTCAACTACTGAGCTAGAAGCACACATATGGAAGCAGAAAAAAGAGCGAGACCCCAGCGTATCGCTCTAGGTACAGTCCCAGCACATGCACACTAGTACAAGTAAAAAGGGGAAGGACAGAGCCCTTAGGGGCATATCCCGAGGGTGACGTACAAATGAAGGGGGGAAACATTGCTAGCTGTGGGGACGACGACTACCGCCCTGCCTCCTCCACCCGACGCGCGCCCTGCCGCTGCTGAGAAGTCTCACCTGGAAAAGGAAGGGATGAGCTTCACAACAGAAGCTCAGTAGGGACTACCAATCTCCTACTGGCTCTAACAGGCAGAATACAAACAATTAAATAACTACAGTTATATCTTCTACTCTACCACGGAAAGTGCGGAAGCAAAGTTACTAACTAGCAACGGTACGGAAGGACACCACGATTGGAAACTCCGTAGAACTGCACGTCGTGACCACCACACGGCTGGCAACACAGATAGAGCAAACCCTGCTTGGACAAGAGACACTAGCTACGGAAAATGCTACCACTAGTCAACCGGTCAGGTGCGTCCACTGACGTGTTATCCTCGACCCAGGTCCAAACCTCCACGTCTCATCAGAGTGGGTAGGAACCAAGTAACACAACAGTAACTGCCGTAGTCTGGCCGGACTATGGTCCCACACCTGCAAACGACTCAATGCCGCTGTCCTAACCACCATTTTCCCCTCCACTCTAGAGTCCGTGACTCGAGCACGCCCGCCGCCTGGAGTACTCCCTCAATAGGCACACGGGGACGGGGGTCTCAGGCAACGGTAACAACCTCTCTCACGGGACAAGCCCTCAAGTGCTGAGCACCGGGCGAACGACTAATGTAGGACCGCAATAGGAACTAGCACTGGTGCCACGGGTACAGAAAAGCTGGAAACGGCGAAGACTCCATGAGAAATGGAACTCCGCAATAACTTACCTGTCTCTGGTGCTGTCGCAATGCCACAGGCCGTCACGACCTTGTCGCGATGCCACAGGCTGTCATGACACTATCGCGACCATGTCGCAACACCTTAGAGCGTCGTGATGATGGTCGTGGCAGCCGTGCCGGTCACGACATCAATGCGACCTCTATACTGGTCTCGATCTCAACCGAGGGGCATCCTGATATAGTCCTCCCAAGGACCACCCCAAAACCGATACAAACATACCACAAGGGGGAGGGGAGCATGCTAAACATGTAGAAGCCTTTAAATCATACAAACCATCGTCAAAACTCATGCAACAAGGATTACAAGGAAATCTACGCTCGATGGAAACCTCACTCACCATGAGCATGATTATCACACCCCACAATCCCAAACCACAGAGAAACAAAGGATCTCGAGAGGAAGGGGAACATGCTTAGAACGAGAGGAGAAGAGGGTCTCTACCTCCAAGAGTAGAGCCGACCCGTTGGGGCCTTCACGTTAGAATGGCCACCTTCTCCTCGCTTCAAGCACCATGAGCACGTCGCCTACACCAAAGGGACATCACCTCCTCGCCCAAACCTCCCAAGAACCACCGGAGAACAAGTAGCTTGGAGGGGGAGAAGAAGAAGAAAGGAAAGGGGAGAGGGGGAAAAGGGGAGCCGGCCTCGGTTTTGAACCGATGGGCCCCAAGACGTGACCAGTCGGGCCGGCGTGACACTAACCATGTCACGACGACCTAGAGCATCGCGACCATGTCGCGATTGTTTGCCCCGGTGTGACATGAAAAGTGGTCAAACCTCGAAGATCGGGAAAATAAGAATGCGACGGCCTGTCAGGTCGCGTCAACACTGTACGCACCTGACACCCGACAAAGCCATTCTGACAGAAAGGACAGCGGTCAGATCGGTTAGAAAAGTAGTCACGTCGCCTTCAGACCCCGCGACAAGAACGTAACGCCCACGCCCGTCGCGACAATGCCGCGACGGCCAGGTGCGCCGTGACCAAAATCCTGTAGCGAAAGGCTCCCCTGGCACGACCATGTCGCGACCAGGGTGTCCATCCTGATCCTGAGGACAAGGCCAAGGGTCCAAGAGGGTCGGGTCTTATATCCTACCCCCCTTAAGGAATTTCATCCTCAAAATTAAAAGAATCTTAGTTTCAACAGGAAGCAACATAAAAGGGAAAACAACGTACCGATCACTCAAACAAATACAGGAACTACTCTTTCATCTCGTCCTCGCACTCCCAAGTGGCCTCACCACCAACGCGGTTCTCTTAGACAACTATGACCAGTAGAATCTGCTTCCTACGCAACTGCTGCACTCTACGGTCTACAACTCTGACTGGATACTTTAGCACTGACAAGTCTGGCGCTACCTCAAGCTGCGAGTAGTCCAACACGTGCGACGGATCTGCGACGTACCTCCTGAGCTGCGAAACGTGGAAAACACTGTGCACGCCTGCCAACTCTGCCAGAAGACACAACCTGTAAGCAACCTCGCCGATCCTCTCTGTGATAGGGAAAGGTCCAATATACCTTAGACTAAGCTTTCCCTTTCTGCCAAACCTCATGACGCCCTTGGTCAAAGAAACCCGCAAGAACACAAGGTCACCCATGCTAAACTGCAACGGTCTTCTGCAGACATCTGCATAGCTCTTCTGTCTGCTCTGTGCTGCCTGAAGCCTCTGCCTGACTAAACTGACTGTGTCTGCATACTGTTGCACCATCTCTGGTCCCAAAAGCTGCCTCTCACCCACTTCAAACCAGTGAAGTCGTGTCCTGCACGGCTGACCATACAAAGCCTCATATGGTGCCATTCCAATACGCAAGTGATAAATGTTGTTGTATGTAAACTCTACCATCGGGAGGTGGGACTCCCAAGTGCCACTCCAGTCCAAGCAACAAGCTCTCAACATATCCTCCAAAGTCTGAATAGTTCTCTCTGACTGACCATCTAACTGTGGGTGGTATGCTAAACTCAGTCTCAACTCTGTACCAAGAGCTCTCTGCAAACTGTGCCAAAACCCTAAAGTGAACCTCGGATCTCTGTCTGAAATGATAGAAACTGGAGTTCCATGCAACGTAACAACTCGGTCCACGTACAGTCTGTCAAGCATGTCCACTGACCAAGACATCCTGACTGGAAGGAAGTGCGCTGACTTGGTCAACCTGTCCACAATCACCCAAATACCATCATGTCTCTACGGAGTACAGAGCAAACCAACCACGAAGTCTATGGTGATGTCGTTCCACTTCCACTCGGGAATGGGTAATGACTGCAGCTCACCACCTGGACACTGATGCTCAGCCTTCACCTGCTGACAGGTAAGGCACCGAGCGACAAACTTTGCCACGCCCCTCTTCATCCTTGGCCACCAGAAAAAGCTCCTCAGGTTATGATACATCTTAGTGGAACCAGGATGAACAACATACCTCGACTGGTGTGCCTCTGACAACAGCGCTTGGAGCGCATCGCAGGGAACGTACAATCTGCCTCTGAACTTGACCTCACTATCCTCGTCCAGCTCAACATCTGGCATTTGGAAAATATCTGCCAACTCTGTATCTGCCTATTGTGCCTCCAGCACCTGACGGTACACTGATGGGTGAACTGACAAACTGGTCATCACTGCACGATCTCTGTACCTCAAAGAGCAGAAAACTCCTTGAGACAGGTCCTCAAACAACCTCCACTCTCTGACGAGCAACGAACTTAGGCAAACCCGTCTGCTCAAAGTGTCTGCTATGACGTTAGCCCTTCTCGAATGATAGTAGAGGGTAAGGTC
This sequence comes from Colocasia esculenta, assembly GCA_014218235.1. Classification (NCBI taxonomy): domain Eukaryota; kingdom Viridiplantae; phylum Streptophyta; class Magnoliopsida; order Alismatales; family Araceae; genus Colocasia; species Colocasia esculenta. The sequence goes on from CM024760.1 coordinate 91,364,963, forward strand.
ATAGTCCTTCAAGTACTCTATCCATCTGCGCTGCCTCAAATTCAAATCCTTCTGAGTGAAGATATACTGCAAGCTCTGATTATCTGTGAAGATCTCAAACACCTCACCGTACAAATAGTGCCTCCACAAATTCAGAGCGAACACCACTGTTGCCAACTCTAAGTCGTGGGTAGGGTAGTTCTCCTCATGCTTCTTCAACTGTCGAGAAGCATAGGCAACAACCCCACCATGCTGCATCAGCACAGCACCCAAACCTGACCTCGTATCGTTGGTGTAGACCACAAAACCTCCGCTACCTGACGGCAAGACCAACACTAGTGCTAAAGTCAACCTCGTCTTCAGTTCTTGGAAACTCCACTCGTAGTCCTCAGTCCAAACGAATCTAGCCTCAAGTCTGGTCAATCTGGTCAACGGCTCTGCAATCCTAGAAAAATCCTAGATGAACCTCCTATAATAGCTTGCCAAACCCAGAAAGCTGAAAACCTTTGACATTGAAGTGGGCTCCCACGACAACACTACCTTAACCTTGGCAGGGTCCACTGCCATACCAGAACCTGAGATCACGTGCCCGAGAAAGTGCACCTCCCTTAGCCAAAATTCGCACTTGTCGAACTTGGCATAAAGTTGGTGACTCCGCAACATCTCCAGCATGATCCTCAGATGTTCTTCGTGCTCCTCCTCAGAAGTCGAGTAGACCAAAATGTCATCTACAAAGATGACCACAAACCTCTCCAGGTACTCACTGAACACTCTGTGCATCAAATCCATAAAAGCTGCTGGCGCGTTCGTGAGCCCAAACGGCATCACGATGAACTCAAAGTGACCGTATCTCGAACGGAAAGCTGTCATGCCAATATCTGACTCTTTGATCCTCAACTAGTAGTAGCCTGATCTCAAGTCAGTCCTCGAAAACACCTTGGCTGACTACAACTGATCAAACAAGTCATCGATCTTGGGCAATGGATACTTGTTCTTCACTGTTACTTGGTTCAGCTACCTATAATCGATGCACAACCTCAAACTACCATCCCTCTTCCTTACAAACAACACCGGCATGCCCCACGACGAACGACTTGGATGAATGAAACCCAACTTAAGCAGCTCTTGCAATTGGCGCTTCAGCTCGCGCAACTCAGCCAGAGCCATCCAGTAAGGTGCCTTCGATAAAGGCATCGTACCAGGAAAAAGCTCAATGGAGAACTCCACCTCCTGCTCAGGCGGTAACCCAGGTAGGTCCTCCGGAAAAACATCAGAGAACTCACAAGCAATATGTACATTAAAAATAGATGACCCACTAGGCTCAGAAGAACAAACAGAAGCAAGATATGCTACACAACCATCGCAGATCAGACGACAAGCTCTACAGAAAGAAATAAAAGGTCAATGGGTAGACTGGATACCTTGAAAGCTGAGAACAGATGCTCCAGGCATCTTAAACCGAACGGTCTTCCGCTAACAATCCACCACAGCCGAGTGAGCCTCCAACCAGTCCATGCCCAAGATGACATCAAAGTCACAAAGCTGCAACGTGTACAACCTGGCCGACAACTGGTGTCCCTGGACCTCAACTATGACACCCTCCAGGTAACTAAAAGAACACATGTAATCACCGGACGAGAGATCGACCATCACATCACACTGCCTCTCAGGAGTGTGACGAACCAGCGACTCGTAAAACTCCTCGGAAGCAAAACAAAGGGAAGCACCGGGATCAACCAAAACGCGAGCAGCTCTACCAAGGATTGACAAAGTACCTATAACCAGGTTTGACACCTCGGCCTCCTCCCTGGTGAGAGCCATCACACGACTGCGTCCATGCCCACGCTACGGCGCCTGCTGGGGCTACTGCTACTGTGGCAGCTGCTGGTGCTGTGGAAACTGCTGCTGCTGCTGGCATGACTAGAACTACTGAGGCTGTTGATGGTGCAAATGGTATTGTCCCTGCTGTTGCTAACGGGGTGCCTGCTGCTGCTGAGGGTACTGGTACTGTGGCAACTGCTGAGTGTACTGTACTGGCTGCTGCAGCTGCTGGACTTGCCCCATCAGGCAATCCCTCCTGAAGTGGCCCGGCAAACCACAAGTGTACAAACCGCGATTGATGCTTCTGCTGCTGGCTCCGTCCACCCCCGTGCGTAGTCATCTTCTTGAACTTCGAGTGCAGACCAAAACTTCCCGAGCTCGAAGAAGAAGAAGTCACACTACCGCGACTACCTGCGGGACGCTAGTATGGTGAGGTCCTAGAGGAAGCTCCTCCCTGCTGCTGCTGAGGCTACCAGGTCTCTCACTCTAAGGTGGTGGCCTTAGCCACGGCCTCTCCTAAAGTGGCACACATGTGAGCAGTCACTCCCCACCTCAAATCTGGCCTCAGTCCTGCAATAAACCTCTCTACACAAACCTGCTCACTGCTGGAAACATGAGGAACATGCCTCAACAATCGGACAAACCTCTGATGGTACTAGGTAACTGTCAGATCACCCTGAACCAACTCATGAAACTGATCTTGTCTCTCATGTCGAGCATAGTCAGGAAAGTACTCGCCGTGAAAGACCCCCAAAAACCTCTGCCAAGTGATTTGATCCTAATGCTGCCGTAGAAAGTGAGTCTGCCTCTGAACTCTCCACCACTCATGGGCTGGCCCCTTGAGCTGATACACTACCCATCTCACCTGGTCCTCCTCGGCGCACTCCATGGTCTCCAACGTTCGCTCCAACTCGTCTGTCCAACTCTCCTACCTTGTCTGGATCATAGTCGCCAAAGAACATCGACGGTTGGAGACGTAGAAACCTCTCCAAGAGGGCGGTCCTATCCTCAGTGACAACCATCCTCCTCCTACTGGCCCGGGTACTCCCAGTATCTGACGCTTGTTGAACTGCTGGCTACTCCACCTGTGGATCTACTTGCTGCTCTGGTACTATTGGGGAAGGTACTGGGGGCTGACCTCCCGCTACTGCCTGCCCAAGCTGCCACGCTCCCTGGTACAGGGTCCTGAAGAACTACTTAGCCATGGGGAACCAATCCGCGTACTACTGTGGCGGGGGCTGGTATCAATGCTGTTGCTGCCCGCCTGCTGCTGCTGCTGCCGCTGCTCCCTGAGGTTGTGCCATAGACTCCTCCACTGACACATCCTCCTAAACTTGCCCCTACGCGGGCATATCTGACTCACCCTGCTGTTCCATCAGCTCTCTGGTCTGCCTACGCCTGCGCGGAGCCATATCCTGCACGGCACACAACCAACAAGGTTAACAATACCAACTCGGGTGGCTAGTAGTATACTTGTACTACTGTTGGGACTCTCGCTCTGATACCAACTATAACGACCTCGAGAACCCGCCCCTCGGCCCAAGCCAAGGACTCGATTTTCACCATCGCCACCCACGGATCTGGGGACTCGGAAGGGCAATAACACAAGTCTAATAGAATATGTAAGGGAAACAAACACCAACTACTGAGCTAGAAACACACATGCGGAAGCAGAAAGAAAGGCGAGACCGTAGCGTATCACTCTAGGTACAGTCCCAACACACGCACAGTAGTACAAGTAAAAAGGGGAAGGATAGAGCCCTCAGGGACATACCCTGAGGGTGACATACAACTGAAGGGGGAAAACACTGCTAGCTGCGGGGACGATGATTGCCGCCCCACCTCCTCCACCCGACGCGTGCCCTACCACTACTGAGAAGTCTCACCTGGAAAAGGAAGGGATGAGCTTCACAACAGAAGCTCAGTAGGGACTACCAATCTCCTACTAGATCTAACAGGCAGAAGAATATATATAAACAATTAAACAACTACAGTTATATCTTCTACTCTACCACGGAAAGTGTGGAAGAAAAGCTACTAACTAGCAACGGTACGAAAGGACACCACAGTCGGAAACTCTGTAGAACTGCACGTCGTGACCACCACACGGATGGAAACACAAACAGAGCGAACACTTCCTAGACAAGAGACACTAGCTACGGAAAATGCTACCACTAGTCAACCGGTCAGGTGCATCTACTGACGACTTATCCTCGACCCAGGTCCAAACCTCTACATCTCGTTAGAGTAGGGCAGGAACCAAGTAACACAATAGTAACTGTCGTAGTCTGGCCAGACTACGGTCCCACGCCTGGCCTCTCTAAGTGGTTCCAGGGCCACAAAGAGCGAGGCAGTGAGAAAAGGACTAACTGGCCTACGCCGAGAAGGACTCCAAATGACCTCAGCATCCCAGACCAATCACGAAAGCTCTGCAAATGACTCAACACCGATGTCCTAACCACCGTTTTCCCCTCTGCTCCAGAGTCCGTGACTTGAGCACGCCCGCCGCCCGGAGTATTCCCTCAACAGGCGCACTGGGATGGGGGTCCCAGGCAATGGTAACAACCTCTCTCACGGGACAAGCACTCAAGTGCCGAGCATCAGGCGAATGACTAGTGTAGGACTGTACTAGGAACTAGCACTGGTGCCACGAATATAGAAAGAACCAGAAACGGCGAAGACTCCACAAGAAATGGAACTCCGCAAGAACTTACCTATCTCTGGTGCTGTTGCGACACCACAGGCTGTCGCGACACTGTCGCGATGCCTCAAGCTGTCGCAACATGTCGCGACGCCTTAGAGCATCACGATGAGGGTCGCGGTGGATGTGCCAGTCGCGACATCATCGTGACATCTATATTGGTCGCGATCTTAGCCGAGGGGCGTCCCGGTACAGTCCTCCCAAGGACCGCCCCAAAACCGATACAAACTGTAACGCCCTAAAAATTCTAATTGCTGAAAAACATGAATAAGACTATTATTAGACGTGATTCTTATTATTATTTTGAGATGATTAATATCTAGGATTAGTTAGTGTTAACAAATGCTAACCAGTGTCGTGCTCTGAAGTGCACGCTCCGACAGGGTGACATCGGAAAATGGTAATGAAAAATAAATCTGAGAACACCATAATTCTCATAAAAATGTGGAGACATCAGAAATCTAATTATCCAGAATTGTTGACGTACGTATTTTGAGATTAAGTCGACACAACTATTTTCTGGGTGATTTTTCACCCTGTGTAAAATAAATTTTAAAAATTAAATAAAAATCACCATAATTTGTAAAACCATTGTATAAGACTATGGCTAAAATTTCAATACAAATGGACACCATTTGAACCTTTGTACATGTAGAGTTTTGGGCCAGCTGATTTATGGGTTAATTACGTCAAGTATTTTTGGGAATTTACCTAGCTTACGTGGGAAGGGCTGGGGCAGCCACCTCACCTAAGTGGAAGCTTCTTATGATAACCCTTAGGTGTAAACCGTGGGTTGTGCATGGTAATCGTGTCGATGGTAAAAACTCCATGGCTTTTACCGTGACACATTGGTAGCTAACGTGTCACTATACATGGAGAGTTAGATGGGTTATAAAAGCCACCCCTCTACCTTCGTACGCACCCTTTCCCACTCCTGTTCTTGCTGCCTCTTCTACTGACATATGCTGGATCTTCCATCTATTCTTGCACTTTCCTTGGTTCTTGTCCTTGTGTTCTTCTACTGCTACTGTTGCTGCGCATACACCTTGGTGCTGGTAGTGGCTGCCGTTGTGCTGCGTCAAGAGGAGCTGCTACTTCTAATCGAAGGGGCTACTAGTTATTGCTGCTGGAGGTTGCCTTGATTTCATCTTTTCTCCCCCAGTTGCACCTGTCAAGACCGCCATCTGTGCAAGCTTTTTCTCCTTTTGTTTCCTCATATCTGTGGAGTTCTACCTTGAAGAAGAAACTTACTCAAATCAGTAAGGTAGGATTCAACTTCTTTTCGTTCTCTTACCTAACCCTTGAACTGGTTTTGAGTTACTGTTGGACTGTTCATGGTATTTTATGTGTCTTCTACCACGATTGGGAGTCACTGCTGTAGAAATAGAAACTTTTCCAGTGTCATATTTTAGTTGGTTTCTAGCTTAACATGGTTAGATCATCTCTACAACCCTAGAGTGCAACTCACTGTCCCCATACATGATCACATTGGATACTGCAAAAGTTCAAACCCTCTGTTAGGTAATTGGAGTGCCAGACTTCGATTCATATAGTCAGAATCCGACTCATGTAGTCACAATTCGACTCATGACAGATTTATACATGATTCGACTTATGCATTCAACTTCCAGTTTATACATGATTCGACTTATGCATTCGACTTCCAGTTTATACATGATTCGACTTATACATTCGACTTCCAGTTTATACATGATTCGACTTATGCATTCGACTTCCAGTTTATACATGATTCGACTTATACATTCGACTTCCAGTTTATACATGATTCGACTTATGCATTCGACTTCTAGTTTATACATGATTCGACTTATACATTCGACTTCCAGTTTATACATGATTCGACTTATGCATTCGACTTCCAGTTTATACATGATTCGACTTATACATTCGACTTCCAATTTATACATGATTCGACTTATACATTCGACTTCCAGTTTATACATGATTCGACTCATACATTCGACTCATGTAGACAGAACTTCAACTCATATAGGCAGAACTTCAGCTTATGTAGTCCAACTTCCAGACCTGTGTTCTTCTGTCAGAATTATAATTTTCAGCAGTAGATTACTGCATACCAGTGGATTATAAATAAGTAATGATGATTGTTATTGGATCTTTGGATCTCATTTGATTATTATGCCTATGCAATGGGGCTGGTTCAGTCCTGGGAGGAGCACCCAAATTCGTTTGTGGCCGCGCGGGAACGATGAGGACAAGTGGATGTTGGCATACATCGATTCTTGCTTGATTTGTCATCATGTCATATTTATGTGTGTGAATTTGTTTCTGAATCAGAACTTAAGTGTTATCCTGATTGCATGATTATGCTTCTACTGTTCTATATGTGTTATTCAAGTGGACACGTTTGTCCCTCCACGTAATGCCTTCGTTAGCCATGTTTAAACTCTCATTCTGAAATTATGTTCTTGAGCTCTTCCATCCTAAAGAGTTGAATTCTACTGGGCTAGTTAGCTCATTCTTCCTACCTTTTTCAGGTTGTCCAGATGAGAATGAAGTCTAAGGGGGGATGTGTGTGCTGAGGGGACTGCCCGTCATCCTGCGAGTCATCAACTTTTATTTCTTTTAGAGTAGTTGGAATGTAATATTGCTACAGTTTTCTTTTGTATATTCCTCATTTAGACTGAAATGAGGAGTGTTATGTAATAAGCTTCCGCTAAACAAGTGTTTGCGTTTATGTTAATACTCGTGTTCATCATCTGTCATGTTCAATAAATGGAATTTTATTAGGACGTGACAGATTTAGTGGTATCAGAGCTTAGTTCGATAAACCTAGGGATAACTAGTGAGTTGGGGTAGAAACTTGGGATTAGATAGCATGATTTTTGTAACTATAAAAAAATGCTTAACTTGTGAATTATTTCAGTATGGACATGAGTGCTCAACAAAGGTTGGTAGCAGCCATGGAAATGCTATGTCAGGACCTAGAATTATATGCCCAAGCACAGAGGGAAACTCACGTACAAATCAAAGAGGAAGTATTAAATCTGACGGCATGCGCTTTCTTGGCGGGAAATCCACACGTTTCATTAGATATTATGAACCAGATCATGAATGATCTGGATGGTCTGAAGCTGGGGCAAGAGATGTTACTCCATCAGATCGAGGGGTATTGGGAGGTGATGACCGATGCCGCGAGGGAGCTGCATTATGAGGCTGCAGAAGAACAGCAACCACCACCCGCAGAACCGGTTATAGACTTGACCGGGAATTAAAAAATTGTGGATAGACAACTCACTTTTTGTAACCTCTCGTTTTGTTTAAATGTTGAATGTATATATGACTCCCATGTATTTGTGGTGTGAGAGGTTATGGTTTTGTACAAGTTGGAAGTAGGAGACTGTGGTAACTTAGTTGGGGGTTGTGGTAACATGTTTTGATGTAAATATATGACTAGTGAATAGAAATGGTGTATTAGGTGGATTTGAATTGTGTATGTGATGAATGTGAGGTTGGGATGATTGAGGAATTAATGTATATCTTATTGGATGTTTCAGCTACTATCTCCATTTAGTAATGGACAGAGGTGACGCTAGTTGGAGGAAGATGGAGAGTTCTATGCATGATTTGACTCGAGTAATGAAGACAGTAGCCAGAAATAGTAACCATAATGGAACAAGTTTATTTAAAGATTTTCGAAGCCTAGACCCTCCAAGATTTGCAGGGAGTACAGATCCCAACAAAGCTGAGAATTGGCTAAAAGATATTGAAAGGATATTCAGAATGATTAAGTGTACATAAGAAGAAAAGGTTCAGCTGACTACGTTCCAGTTAGATTGGGATGCACGTGCTTGGTGGGAGACTGTGGAAGCTACCCTAGAGGATTCCAACCAGGTTAGTTGGGAGGAGTTTGTGGAACTATTCAATGATCAATATTTCTTCATGGTGGTTCAAGAGAAGAAAGCAAATGAGTTTGCTAATCTTAAGCAGCTAAGGATGTCAGTATCGGAGTATGAGGCCCAATTTGCCCGGTTGTCAAAATATGCTCCACATCTTATAGCCACAGAGAAATTGAAGGCTAAGAGGTTTATGAATGGACTACGCCCTAATTTTATCATGCAGTTAACTCCTCATCTAATCACTACTTATTCAGAAATGGGTAAGAGAGCCTTGGCATTGGAAGCTGCGAATGATACTGTGGACAAGATTAGAGGGAAATTTGGAGAAGGATCTTCAGATCGAAAAAGGAAGTATGAGTTGGGGAATGCCCCAAAGGTTCAGCAAACTGCTAAGAAGGCAGGCAAAGCTCCGGTAGGGAGTAGGAATGTTTGTAAGCATTGTCATCTCAGTGGACATCAGGCTGAAAATTGTTGGCGTAGGTTGGGTACATGTCTCAAATGTGGGAGTACTCAATATAGAATTCTAGATTGTCCGATGATTAAGAATGAACCAGTCAACCCAAATTCCCGAGCAAAGCAAGGAAGACTGCAAGCCATTCAAGAAGTGGTACCTGAATCTCCACAAGAGGGCGGATTGATTGAAGGTACATTATTAGTAAACTCAAAACCTGCATTTGTGTTGTTTGATTCTGGAGCTACACATTCTTTCATTAGTTATGAGTTTGCTAAATCTCTGGAAATACAATCAGTTCCATTACCCACACAACTCGAGGTTGCAACTCCTTTGAGTGAGGGTAAGAAACTTAAAGAATATTACCCTGCTAGCTCAATCATAATTCAAGGACATGATTTACCTGGTGACTTGATATGTTTAGAAATGTGGGATTAGGATGTAATTCTTGGGGTTAATTGGCTATCTAAATATCATGCAAACTAAGATTCCCAACTCAGAGAAGTGACTTTCCAAGGAAAGGAAATTTATTCGATGATCTTTGATAAACCCCACAGCTGGAGAATACCAATAATTTCAGCAGTTAAGGCTAGTAAACTAGTACAGAAAGGTTGTCAAGGGTATTTAGCTTCTGTGACCCTATTTAATCAGAACATTACTGGATTGGAAGATATTCCGGTAGTAAGGAAATTTCTTGATGTTTTCCCTGAGGAGATACCTAGCATACCACCTAATAGAGAGGTGAATTTTTCAATTGAATTGGTACCAAGAGCAACACCAGTATCAAGAACACCATACAGAATGTCGATGGAAGAATTGAAAGAGCTAAAAAGGCAATTATTGGAATTGTTAGAAAAGGGATTTATTAGACCTAGTACCTCACCTTGGGGTGCTCCTGTATTGTTTGTGAAGAAGAAGGATGGGTCTATGCGATTATGCATAGATTATCGACAATTGAATCAAATGACTATAAAGAACAAGTATCCACTTCCAAGAATTAATGATTTATTTGATCAATTGTCTGGGGCTCAGTGTTTCTCCAAGATTGACTTAAGATCTGGTTATCATCAACTGAGGATCCAAGAGCAAGACATTCATAAAACGGCTTTTCGAACAAGATATGGACACTATGAGTTCGTAGTAATGCCGTTTGGATTAACTAATGCACCTGCTGAATTTATGCGATTGATGAATGACGTGTTTAGGTCTTATTTGGATCAGTTTGTAGTTGTATTTATTGATGATATACTGATCTATTCTAAAAGCATGGAAGAGCATGAAGCACATTTACGGATTACTCTGCAATTGTTACGAGATCATAAGTTATATGCGAAGTTCAGTAAATGTGAATTCTGGTTGAAGCAAGTGATGTTCTTAGGACACATTATTTCTAAGGAACGTTTATCTGCAGACTCCTCAAAAATTGAAACTATACAGAAATGGAAACAACCTAAGAATCTCATTGAGATTAGAAGTTTTCTAGGCATGGCCAGTTATTACCGATGATTTGTCAAGGATTTTTCTAGAATTGCCTCACCTCTCACACAACTGAGTAGGAAAGGAACTGCATTTATATGGAATGAGAGTTGTGAACAAGCATTCCAATCATTGAAAGAATGTTTATCTACTGCACCAATTTTAGCCTTGCCGGTAGAAGGAAAAATATTTGAAGTTTATACCGATGCCGCAAGCATTGGACTGGGTTGTGTATTGATGCAAGAAGGCAGGGTCATTGCTTATGTCTCTAGGCAGTTGAAGACTCATGAGAAAAATTACCCAGTACATGATTTAGAGTTGGCAGCAGTAGTTTTTGCCCTCAAACTTTGGAGGCACTACCTATATGATAATCAATTCATAGTGTACTCCGATCATAAGAGTCTCAAGTATTTATTTTCACAGAAAGAACTGAACATGAGACAAAGAAGATGGATGGAATATATCAAAGACTATGACTTCAAGATTGAGTACCATCCGGGTAAAGGTAACACTGTGGCTAATGCACTTAGCAGGAATCCTATAGCCAAGATATTTCAATTGCAAGTAAAGGAATGGAAGTTGTTGGAAGAATTTTCCACACTTAGTTTGAACGCTGATCCACAAGAGAAAAAGATTGTAATTAATAATTTAGCCGTACAGTCAGATTTGCTAAAGCAGATTAGGGAGCAACAGGACAATGATCTTATGTTGGCAGAAATTAGAGAAAAGATGGCTTCTAGACTTGATTTTCATGAAGATATAAGCAAATTTTAGAAGAAGCTCACCGATCACATTACACTATTCATCCAGGAGCTGTCAAGAAGTATCAGGACTTGAAGAAACATTTTTTGTGGTGCAATATGAAGAAAGATATTGTGGAATTCGTAGCTAAATGCTGGACATGTCAGAAAATCAAGGCCGAACATCAGAAACCGGCAGGAAAGTTAAAGCCACTTGAAATACCAGAATGGAAATGGGACAGTATCGGTATGGATTTTATTATAGGACTACGCAAAACACGAAGTGGATTCGATGTTATATGGGTAATCATTGACAGACTTACCAAATCAGCTCATTTCTTAACAATCAAGACAAGATGGTCTGTTAATATTTTAGCGGCACTATACATGAAGGAAGTTGTGCGGTTGCATGGAATTCCAAAAGATATTGTCTCCGACAGAGATGCAAGATTTACTTCACATTTTTGGAGAGAACTGCAAGGGGCATTGGGGACTAAATTGAAGTTTAGCACAACATTTCATCCTCAAACCGATGGACAGACTGAACGAGTGAATCAGATTATTGAGGATATGTGCCGTGCTTGTGTACTAAAATTTGGAAATGACTGGAATACTCATTTAGCCATCATGGAGTTTGCTTACAATAATAGTTACCAGTCTACTATCCAAATGGCCCCATTCGAAGCTTTATATGGTCGGCAATGCAGATCGCCATTGTGTTGGGTGGAATTGAAAGAAACACACATACTTGGACCTGAAATGATCCAAGAGACAACAGAAGTTATCAAATTGGTACAAGATCGAATGAAAGCTGCCCAAGATCGACAGAAAAGCTATGCTGATCGCCGAAGAAGGGAGCTAGAATTTCAACAAGGAGAACATGTGTTCCTTAAAGTATCTCCCCGACGTGGGATCAAGAGATTTGGTATTAAAGGGAAATTGAGTCCAAGGTATATTGGACCATTTGAAATACTGAAGAGAGTTGGTGAAATGACTTACCAATTGGAACTTCCACCATAGCTATCCAATGTACATGATATCTTTCATGTATCAATGTTGAGAAAATATGTGTATGATCCAGAACACATTATCGAATACCACGATCTGGAAGTACAAGAAAATTTGGCATATGAAGAAAAACTTGTACAGATCGTTGACCGAAAAATTAAACAACTTCGGAATAAGGAAGTTCCATTGTTAAAGATTCAATGGAACAAGCGGGGACAAGAAGAAGCAACGTGGGAGATGGAAGATTCCATCAAAATTAAATATCCAGAATTGTTTTCAGGTCAGTGAGCATCTTATATTATTAATTTGGAGGACCAAATTTCTTTTAGTGGGGGAGAGTGTAACACCCTAAAAATTCTAATTGCTGAAAAACATGAATAAGACTATTATTAGACGTGATTCTTATTATTATTTTGAGATGATTAATATCTGGGATTAGTTAGTGTTAACAAACGCTAACCAGTGTCGTGCTCTGAAGTGCGCGCTCCGACAGGGCGACATCGGAAAATGGTAATGAAAAATAAATCTGAGAACACCATAATTCTCATAAAAATGTGGAGACATCAGAAATCTAATTATCCAGAATTGTTGACGTACAGATTTTGAGATTAAGCCGACGCAACTATTTTCCGGGTGATTTTTCACCCTCTGTAAAATAAATTTTAAAAATTAAATAAAAATAACCATAATTTGTAAAACCATTGTATTAGCTTATGGCTAAAATTTCAATACAAATGGGCACCATTTGAACCTTTGTACATGTAGAGTTTTGGGCCAGCTGATTTATGGGTTAATTACATCAAGTATTTTTGGGAATTTACCTAGCTTACGTGGGAAGGGCTGGGGCAGCCACCTCACCTAAGTGGAAGCTTCTTATGATAACCCTTAGGTGTAAACCGTGAGTTGTGCATGGTAATCGTGTCGATGGTAAAAACTCCATGGCTTTTACCGTGACACATTGGTAGCTAACGTGTCACTATGCATGGAGAGTTAGATGGGTTATAAAAGCCACCCCTCTGCCTTCGTACGCACCCTTTCCCACTCCTGTTCTTGCTGCCTCTTCTAATGACATATGCTGGATCTTCCTTCTGTTCTTGCACTTTCCTTGGTTCTTGTCCTTGTGTTCTTCTACTGCTACTGTTGCTGCGCATACACCTTGGTGCTGGTAGTGGCTGCCGTTGTGCTGCGTCAAGAGGAGCTGCTACTTCTAATCGAAGGGGCTACCAGTTATTGCTGCTGGAGGTTGCCTTGATTTCATCTTTTCTCCCCCAGTTGCACCTGTCAAGACCGCCATCTGTGCAAGCTTTTTCTCCTTTTGTTTCCTCATATCTGTGGAGTTCTACCTTGAAGAAGAAACTTACTCAAATCAGTAAGGTAGGATTCAACTTCTTTTCGTTCTCTTACCTAACCCTTGAACTGGTTTTGAGTTACTGTTGGACTGTTCATGGTATTTTATGTGTCTTCTACCACGATTGGGAGTCACTGCTGTAGAAATAGAAACTTTTCCAGTGTCATATTGTAGTTGGTTTCTAGCTTAACATGGTTAGATCATCTCTACAACCCTAGAGTGCAACTCACTGTCCCCATACATGATCATATTGGATACTGCAAAAGTTCAAACCCTCTGTTAGGTAATTGGAGTGCTAGACTTCGATTCATATAGTCAAAATCCGACTCATGTAGTCACAATTCGACTCATGACAGATTTATACATGATTCGACTTATGCATTCGACTTCCAGTTAATACATGATTCGACTTATGCATTCGACTTCCAGTTTATACATGATTCGACTTATACATTCGACTTCCAGTTTATACATGATTCGACTTATGCATTCGACTTCCAGTTTATACATGATTCGACTTATACATTTGACTTCCAGTTTATACATGATTCGACTTATGCATTCGACTTCCAGTTTATACATGATTCGACTTATACATTCGACTTCCAGTTTATACATGATTCGACTCATACATTCGACTCATGTAGACAGAACTTCAGCTCATGTAGGCAGAACTTCAGCTTATGTAGTCCAACTTCCAGACCTATGTTCTTCTGTCAGAATTATAATTTTCAGTAGTAGATTACTGCATACCAGTGGAATATAAATAAGTAATGATGACTGTTATTGCATCTTTGGATCTCATTTGATTATTATGCCTGTGCAATGGGGCTGGTTCAGTCCTGGGAGGAGCACCCAAATTCGTTTGTGGCCGCGCGGGAACGATGAGGACAAGTGGATGTTGGCAAACATCAATTCGTGCTTGATTTGTCATCATGTCATATTTATGTGTGTGAATTTGTTTCTGAATCAGAACTTAAGGGTTATCCTGATTGCATGATTATGCTTCTACTGTTCTATATGTGTTATTCAAGTGGACACGTTTGTCCCTCCACGTAATGCCTTCGTTAGCCATGTTTAAACTCTCATTCTGAAATTATGTTCTTGAGCTCTTCCATCCTAAAGAGTTGAATTCTACTGGGCTAGTTAGCTCATTCTTCCTACCTTTTTCAGGTTGTCCAGATGTAAGACCCTCGAATTTCCGTCGTATTTTTTTTTTCGTATTTATGTGTGTATATTGTGTTGAGTATGTATGTACGTATTTTACGTGGATATTAAAATAGTATAAATACGTGTACATGTGTTTATATTAAACGTAAATAATGTATGTATTGCATGATGATAGTGTGAATATAATACCATGTACATATTGCATGTATAGAAGCTTGGTATGCATGGTTTTCTGCATGAATTAGGGTTCTGGCCGCAGGACCTTTTGGCGTCAATCCCCAGGCCGTTGAGGTGGTGTTAGCGTCCAACCCTGGACGCCAACACTAACTCCGGCGTCCAGCGATCTGGACGCCAACTTCTCTGGCCTGCATGCGCAGCAGAGCTGCTATCTTCTGAAACAAGGTATGGCAACCATTGGGGGATGTCCCCCAACGGCTCTGAGGGTGTCCCATCACCCTAGTGAGTGGGGGAAAGACCCTCTTTAGGTCTGAACCCGAATTGGCTCACCCCATTCTTTCCCTTCACCCTTGCAAGAGGAGAGAGGTGAGAAAGAAAAACCCTAGAGCTCTGTGAGAAAAACCCCAGTTTGAACCCCTAAAATCCGACCCTTTGAAGCTGGTTTTGGAGATCTTCTGCATCAAGGAGGGAGCTGAAGCAAAGGGGAAGGCTTCCCCATCATCCCCTCGGCGTGGAGATCAACCAGAAGCTCGGAGGAAGGCGATCTTGGAGGTGCTTCTGCAACTTCTTGGGACTGCCCAAGGAGGTCTTCACTAAGCCTCTAAATCCCTTAGAAGAATTTTTGAAAGGCAAGTGACCTATCTATGGTATCCCCGTATGAGTCTAGGAGGTTTTTATAATTTTTATGGAATTTCCCTCGAGTCCTAGACCCTCCATTTCACCCAATTTTCAGAGCTCGGGTCTGTGTTTCTGCACAGACCTGAGTAAACGGCAAGGTCCCTGGACGCCTGTGATGAGCTTGGCGTCCATCGACCATGCTGCTAACTCTGAGTCAGCGGCCAGAGACTGCCGTCTAGTTCTTCAGGACAGAACAGTGAGCTGTTCTGTCCCTCTTATACGTTAATTTCGTTATGATTTCCGTGATGAGGATATATGGTATTCCTATAAGCTATGTATTTTGTGCATTGTGGTTGTGAATGGATGTGGTGTGTTGGTGAATGTGGAAAATTGGTGTCTTTAAACTTGTGGGCATAACTTGTAGATAATTCTTGCAAATTAATGTTCCATGATTAGGATTAGTTAAATGTCTTGTTTTCAGTCTATTCATGAAATATTGTGGGACATGTATGTATGTTCTGAATTTTTGTAATTCATGCATACTTGTGGAATTGCTAGAAAGTTCGATTCGGTAAAATGAAAGCATGAAAGAAATGGTTGTGGTAACGGATTTATAGATGTATGAATTAGGATGATGTTGTATTCTGAAATCATGCATTTGTGTTTTCTGTGCAAAACAGTAAGTGGGTGAATTTCAAATGTGTTAGACCCATGTTAGTATAAGTTGTGAATAATATGCTAATTAGGTGTTTGATTTTCTGTAAATCCTATTTAGCTCAGAAAAATCTGAAAAATTAGGGTATGATTTTGAACCTGAAAACATCATGTGGTTAAAATTTCAGGTTATTTGGAACAGTAAATAAAAAGTTATGTGTTTTCATGTGAATTGTGAATAATTCGTATATATGATCGTAATGTGATTTTATTTTGTTTAAAACAGCATGATGGGTGTGTTTACTATGTGTTAAATCTTGAAAACTCTGTAGTACCATGTTAGGAAAACAGAGGTGTTCATGTGAGTAAGAAAGTGTGAATGAAATGAAGAGTGCCAAGTGTAAAACCATGTGTAAAACGTTAAATGTGTAAAAGTGTAAACTGTGCCAATGTGATACTGCTTCCGAGAAGGCAGTGGAGCTGTATCATGGAAAAGTCCCCCTGAGAAAGTTCATTGTGTTAAGTGACCCTAAGGGCATTAGGGGGAAATCCTGGAGGTGGACAAGTACCACTGGTTAGGGTGGAGACTTGTTCTCCCGGTCTGTGCAGTCCAAGAGTCACCATTGCATTGCCTAGATGGTGCCTATGTGTTATGTGATGTGAATGTGTCCTTCTTTGGTGGTTTGGACTATGTGTCACGGCACTAAAATATGTGTAAAGTGAAATGTGTAAAGTGTATGTGACCATGTGTAAATGTGTAAGTGACATGTGAATGTGTATGTGTAAAGTGTAACCATGTGAAAAGAGGAAATTGTGAAAAAGGAAAATGTGAAAATCTAGATGTGCAATGTGTTATTGAAACCATGTGAGGCTAAATCTGAAACCATGTGAATTCAGAAAATGCATGTTATCCTTCTTGTGTTTATGTGTGCAAAGTGTTTAGAACCCATGATAGGGACAACAAATGAATATGTGTGCAAGATAGCGTGATTGATTGTTCATAGATTATGTTTTAAGCAACGTTGTAGCTCTCATGTGTTGAATTATAGCCTTTGGACCATGTGAAATCAGCAACCTAAAGCATGTGAGAAAGTTATGTATGTACTTAAGAACATGTAGAATCCATGCTAATTATGTTCTCCGTTTATGTATGTAAGTTGTCCATGTTGATAACTCTCATGTTTGGTTCTTTATAAGGTTAAAGTTCATAGTGAATGGATTAGAGACCATGTGATAGGTGAATGTTATATTTTTGAAATCTGAAAGCATGCGTTATGTATAAAATTGTAGAACCTTCATGATAGGTTGAAAACTTAAATGGACTAGCATGCTATGTGTTGCTAATTGTATGTGCTTGTAGAAACCACTAGGACTTGTACGTGTATATCATGTATAGTGTTACTTGCTGAGTCCCTGGACTCACTCCTTGCTTCGGCGTACAGGCCTAGTTGGTGACACCGTACCCTCGAGGAGGCAGCAGAGACGGACTCCGAGCGTGGAGACTAGCCAGCTTTTGAGATCCTTGTGATTGTGTGTACTTCTTAGTATGTACTTGGACATTGTATTAGAACTATCATTAAAAGAATGTAATATGTGGACATTTTGTATCTCTATTTCAGCAATTTAAATCATGTAAATTTTAGTCCCTTTTTGCAAATTGTAAACTGCATGTATGTTTAATGTGGATGATGAATGAATGGAGATAGTTCTCTTTTACTTCCGCTACTCTGTTATATATATTCGCGTGTATCTCAGCTGTTTGTATCGTTGGGTAAATGTCCCACTGTGAGGACTCTCGCTATACCGACGTGGGTTGGTATAACCGTACCGGTGTAACGAGGGCCATCACACCAGATGAGAATGAAGTCCAAGGGGGGATGTGTGTGATGAGGGGACTGCCCGTCATCCTGCGAGTCATCAACTTTTATTTCTTTTAGAGTAGTTGGAATGTAATATTACTACAATTTTCTTTTGTATATTCCTCATTTAGACTGAAATGAGGAGTGTTATGTAATAAGCTTCCGCTAAACAAGTGTTTGCGTTTATGTTAATACTCGTGTTCATCATTTGTCATGTTCAATAAATGGAATTTTATTAGGACGTGACAGATTTAGTGGTATCAGAGCTTAGTTCGATAAACCTAGGGATAACTAGTGAGTTGGGGTAGAAACTTGGGATTAGATAACATGATTTTTGTAACTATAAAAAAATGCTTAACTTGTGAATTATTTCAGCATGGACATGAGTGCTCAACAAAGGTTGGTAGCAGCCATGGAAATGCTACGTCAGGACCTAGAATTATATGCCCAAGCGCAGAGGGAAACTCACGTACAAATCAAAGAGGAAGTATTAAATCTGACGGCAGGCGCTTTCTTGGCGGGAAATCCACACGTTTCATTAGATATTATGAACCAGATCATGAATGATCTGGATGGTCTGAAGCTGGGGCAAGAGATGTTACTCCATCAGATCGATGCCGCGAGGGAGCTGCATTATGGGGCTGCAGAAGAACAGCAACCACCACCCGCAGAATCGGTTATAGACTTGACCAGGAATTAAAAAATTGTGGATAGACAACTCACTTTTTGTAACCTCTCGTTTTGTTTAAATGTTGAATGTATATATGACTCCCATGTACTTGTGGAGTGAGAGGTTATGGTTTTGTACAAGTTGGAAGTAGGAGACTGTGTTAACTTAGTTGGGGGTTGTGGTAACATGTTTTGATGTAAATATCTGACTAGTGAATAGAAATGGTGTATTAGGTCGATTTGAATTGTGTATGTGATGAATGTGAGGTTGGGATGATTGAGGAATTAATGTATATCTTATTGGATGTTTCATCTACTATCTCCATTTAGTAATGCACGGAGGTGACGCTAGTTGGAGGAAGATGGAGAGTTCTATGCATGATTTGACTCGAGTAATGAAGATAGTAGCCAGAAATAGTAACCATAATAGAACAAGTTTATTTAAAGATTTTCGAAGCTTGGACCCTCCAAGATTTGCAGGGAGTACAGATCCCAACAAAGCTGAGAATTGGCTAAAAGATATTGAAAGGATATTCAGAATGATTAAGTGTACATAAGAAGAAAAGGTTCAGCTGACTACGTTCCAGTTAGATCGGGATGCACGTGCTTGGTGGGAGACTGTGGAAGCTACCCTAGAGGATTCCAACCAGGTTAGTTGGGAGGAGTTTGTGGAACTGTTCAATGATCAATATTTCTCCGAGGTGGTTCAGGAGAAGAAAGCAAATGAGTTTGCTAGTCTAAAGCAGCTAAGGATGTCAGTATCGGAGTATGAGGCCCAATTTGCCCAGTTGTCAAAATATGCTCCACATCTTATAGCCACAGAGAAATTGAAGGCTAAGAGGTTTATGAATGGACTACGCCCTAATTTTATCATGCAGTTAACTCCTCATGTAATCACTACTTATTCAGAAATGGTTAAGAGAGTCTTGGCATTGGAAGCTGCGAATGATACCGTGGACAAGATTAGAGGGAAATTTGGAGAAGGATCTTCAGATCAAAAAAGGAAGTATGAGTTGGGGAATGCCCCAAAGGTTCAGCAAATTGCTAAGAAGGCAGGCAAAGCTTCGGTAGGGAGTAAGAATGTTTGTAAGCATTGTCATCTCAGTGGACATCAGGCTGAAAATTGTTGGCGTAGGTTGGGTGCATGTCTCAAATGTGGGAGTACTCAACATAGAATTCTAGATTGTCCGATGATTAAGAATGCACCAGCCAACCCAAATTCCCGAGCAAAGCAAGGAAGGCTGCAAGCCATTCAAGAAGTGGTACCTGAATCCCCACAAGAGGGCGGATTGATTGAAGGTACATTGTTAGTAAACTCAAAACCTGCATTTGTGTTGTTTGATTCTGGATCTACACATTCTTTCATTAGTTATGAGTTTGCTAAATCTTTGGAAATACAATCAGTTCCATTACCCACACAACTCGAGGTTGCAACTCCTTTGAGTGAGGGTAAGAAACTTAAAGAATATTACCCTGCTAGCTCAATCATAATTCAAGGACATGATTTACCCGGTGACTTGATGTGTTTAGAAATGTGGGATTACAATGTAATTCTTGGGGTTAATTGGCTATCTAAATATCATGCAAACTTAGAATGCCAACTCAGACAAGTGACTTTCCAAGGAAAGGAAATTTATTCGATGATCTTTGATAAACCCCACAGCAGGAGAATACCAATAATTTCAGCAGTTAAGGCTAGTAAACTAGTACAGAAAGGTTGTCAAGGGTATTTAGCTTCTGTGACCCTATTTAATCAGAACATTACTGGATTGGAAGATATTCCGGTAGTAAGGGAATTTCTTGATGTTTTCCCTGAGGAGCTACCTAGCATACCACCTAATAGAGAGGTGAATTTTTCAATTGAATTGGTACCAGGAGCAACACCAGTATCAAGAACACCATACAAAATGTCGATGGAAGAATTGAAAGAGCTAAAAAGGCAATTGTTGGAATTGTTAGAAAATGGATTTATTAGACCTAGTACCTCACCTTGGGGTGCTCCTGTATTGTTTGTGAAGAAGAAGGATGGGTCTATGCGATTATGCATAGATTATCGACAATTGAATCAAATGACTATAAAGAACAAGTACCCACTTCCAAGACTTGATGATTTATTTGATCAATTGTCTGGGGCTCAGTGTTTCTCCAAGATTGACTTAAGATCTGGTTATCATCAACTCAAGATCCAAGAGCAAGATATTCATAAAACGGCTTTTCGAACAAGATATGGACACTATGAGTTCGTAGTAATGCCGTTTGGATTAACTAATGCACCTGCTGCATTTATGCGATTGCTGAATGACGTGTTTAGGTCTTATTTGGATCAGTTTGTAGTTGTATTTATTGATGATATACTGATCTATTCTAAAAGCATGGAAGAGCATGAAGCACATTTACGGATTACTCTACAATTGTTACGAGATCATAAGTTATATGCGAAGTTCAGTAAATGTGAATTCTGGTTGAAGCAAGTGATGTTCTTAGGACACATTATTTCTAAGGAAGGTTTATCTGCAGACTCCTCAAAAATTGAAACTATACAGAAATGGAAACAACCTAAGAATCTCACTGAGATTAGAAGTTTTCTAGGCATGGCCAGTTATTACCGACGATTTGTCAAGGATTTTTCTAGAATTGCCTCACCTCTCACACAACTGAGTAGGAAAGGAACTGCATTTATATGGAATGAGAGTTGTGAACAAGCATTCCAATCATTGAAAGAATGTTTATCTACTGCACCAATTTTAGCCTTGCCGGTAGAAGGAAAAATATTTGAAGTTTATACCGATGCTACAAGCATTGGACTAGGTTGTGTATTGATGCAAGAAGGCAGGGTCATTGCTTATGCCTCTAGGCAGTTGAAGACTCATGAGAAAAATTACCCAGTACATGATTTAGAGTTGGCAGCAGTAGTTTTTGCCCTCAAACTTTGGAGGCACTACCTATATGATAATCAATTCATAGTGTACTCCGATCATAAGAGTCTCAAGTATTTATTTTCACAGAAAGAACTGAACATGAGACAAAGAAGATGGATGGAATATATCAAAGACTATGACTTCAAGATTGAGTACCATCGGGTAAAGGTAACACTGTGGCTGATGCACTTAGCAGGAATCCTATAGCCAAGATATTTCAATTGCAAGTAAAGGAATGGAAGTTGTTGGAAGAATTTTCCACACTTAGTTTGAAGGCTGATCCACAAGAGAAAAAGATTGTAATTAATAATTTAGCCGTACAGTCAGATTTGCTAAAGCAGATTAGGGAGCAACAGGACAATGATCTTCTGTTGGCAGAAATTAGAGAAAAGATGGCTTCTAGACTTGATTTTCATGAAGATATCCATGGGAATCTTTGATTCCGAAATAGATTGTGTGTGCTGGATAATCCCGAGATCAAGAAGCAAATTTTAGAAGAAGCTCACCGATCACATTACACTATTCATCCAGGAGCTGTCAAGATGTATCAGGACTTGAAGAAACATTTTTGGTGGTGCAATATGAAGAAAGATATTGTGGAATTCATAGCTAAATGCTTGACATGTCAGAAAATCAAGGCCGAACATCAGAAACCGGCAGGAAAGTTAAAGCCACTTGAAATACCAGAATGGAAATGGGACAGTATCAGTATGGATTTTATTATAGGACTACCCAAAACACAAAGTTGATTCGATGCTATATGGGTAATCATTGACAGACTTACCAAATCTGCTCATTTCTTAGCAATCAAGACAAGATGGTCTGTTAATATTTTAGCGGCACTATACATGAAGGAAATTGTGCGGTTGCATGGAATTCCAAAAGATATTGTCTCCGACAGAGATGCAAGATTTACTTCACATTTTTGGAGAGAACTGCAAGGGGCATTGGGGACTAAATTGAAGTTTAGCACAACATTTCATCCTCAAACCGATGGACAGACTGAACGAGTGAATCAGATTATTGAGGATATGTGCCGTGCTTGTGTACTAGAATTTGGAAATGACTGGAATACTCATTTAGCCATCATGGAGTTTGCTTACAATAATAGTTACCAGTCTACTATCCAAATGGCCCCATTCGAAGCTTTATATGGTCGGCAATGCAGATCGCCATTGTGTTGGGTGGAATTGAAAGAAACACACATACTTGGACCTAAAATGATCCAAGAGACAACAGAAGTTATCAAATTGGTACAAGATCGAATGAAAGCTGCCCAAGATCGATGGAAAAGCTATGCTGATCGCCGAAGAAGGGGGCTAGAATTTTAACAAGGAGAACATGTGTTCCTTAAAGTATCTCCCCGATGTGGGATCAAGAGATTTGGTATTAAAGGGAAATTGAGTCCAAGGTATATTGGACCATTTGAAATACTGAAGAGAGTTGGTGAAATGACTTACCAATTGGCACTTCCACCACAGCTATCCAATGTACATGATATCTTTCATGTATCAATGTTGAGAAAATATGTGTATGATCCAGGACACATTATCGAATACCACGATCTGGAAGTACAAGAAAATTTGGCATATGAAGAGAAACCTGTACAGATCCTTGACCGAAAAATTAAACAACTTCGGAATAAGGAAGTTCCATTGTTAAAGATTCAATGGAACATGTCGCGACGCCTTAGAGCATCGTGATGAGGGTCGCGGCGGCTGTGCCAGTCGCGACATCATCGCGACCTCTATATTGGTCGCGATCTTAGCCGAGGGGCGTCCCGGTATAGTCCTCCCAAGGACCTCCCTAAAACCGATACAAACTGTAACGCCCTAAAAATTTTAATTGCTGAAAAACATGAATAAGACTATTATTAGACGTGATTCTTATTATTATTTTGAGATGATTAATATCTGGGATTAGTTAGTGTTAACAAACGCTAACCAGTGTCGTGGTCTAAAGTGTGTGCTCCGACAGGGCGACATCGAAAAATGGTAATGAAAAATAAATCTGAGAACACCATAATTCTCATAAAAATGTGGAGACATCAGAAATCTAATTATCTGGAATTGTTGACATACGGATTTTGAGATTAAGCCGACGCAACTATTTTTCGGGTGATTTTTCACCCTATGTAAAATAAATTCTAAAAATTAAATAAAAATCACCATAATTTGTAAAACCATTGTATTAGCTTATGGCTAAAATTTCAATACAAATGGACACCATTTGAACCTTTGTACATGTAGATTTTTGGGCCAGCTGATTTATGGGTTAATTACGTCAAGTATTTTTGCGAATTTACCTAGCTTACGTGGGAAGGGCTGGGGCAGCCACCTCACCTAAGTGGAAGCTTCTTATGATAACCCTTAGGTGTAAACCATGGGTTGTGCATGGTAATCGTGTCGATGGTAAAAACTCCATGGCTTTTACCGTGACACATTGGTAGCTAACGTATCACTGTGCATGGAGAGTTAGCTGGGTTATAAAAGCCACCCCTCTGCCTTCGTACGCACCCTTTCCCACTCCTGTTCTTGCTGCCTCTTCTACTGACATGTGTTGGATCTTCCTTCTGTTCTTGCACTTTCCTTGGTTCTTGTCCTTGTGTTCTTCTACTGCTATTGTTGCTGCGCATACACCTTAGTGCTGGTAGTGGCTGCCGTTGTGCTGCGTCAAGAGGAGCTGCTACTTCTAATCGAAGGGGCTACCAGTTATTGCTGCTGGAGGTTGCCTTGATTTCATCTTTTCTCCCCCAGTTGCACCTGTCAAGACCGCCATCTGTGCAAGCTTTTTCTCCTTTTGTTTCCTCATATCTGTGGAGTTCTACCTTGAAGAAGAAACTTACTCAAATCAGTAAGGTAGGATTCAACTTCTTTTCGTTCTCTTACCTAACCCTTGAACTGGTTTTGAGTTACTGTTGGACTGTTCATGGTATTTTATGTGTCTTCTACCACGATTGGGAGTCACTGCCGTAGAAATAGAAACTTTTCCAGTGTCATATTGCAGTTGGTTTCTAGCTTAACATGGTTAGATCATCTCTACAACCCTAGAGTGCAACTCACTGTCCCCATACATGATCATATTGGATAATGCAAAAGTTCAAACCCTCTGTTAGGTAATTGGGGTGCCAGACTTCGATTCATATAGTTAGAATCCGACTCATGTAGTCACAATTCGACTCATGACATATTTATACATGATTCGACTTATGCATTCGACTTCCAGTTTATACATGATTCGACTTATGCATTCGACTTCCAGTTTATACATGATTCGACTTATACGTTCGACTTCCAATTTATACATGATTCAACTTATGCATTCGACTTCCAGTTTATACATGATTCGACTTATACATTCGACTTCCAGTTTATACATGATTCGACTTATGCATTCGACTTCTACTTTATACATGATTCGACTTATACATTCGACTTCCAGTTTATACATGATTCGACTCATACATTCGACTCATGTAGACAGAACTTCAGCTCATGTAGGCAGAACTTCAGCTTATGTAGTCCAACTTCCAAACCTGTGTTCTTCTATCAGAATTATAATTTTCAGCAGTAGATTACTACACACCAGTGGATTATAAATAAGTAATGATGACTGTTATTGGATCTTTGGATATCATTTGATTATTATGCCTGTGCAATGGGGCTGGTTCAGTCCTGGGAGGAGCACCCAAATTCGTTTGTGGCCACGCGGGAACGATGAGGACAAGTGGATGTTGGCATACATCGATTCGTGCTTGATTTGTCATCATGTCATATTTATGTGTGTGAATTTGTTTCTGAATCAGAACTTAAGTGTTATCCTGATTGCATGATTATGCTTCTACTATTCTATATGTGTTATTCAAGTGGACACATTTGTCCCTCCACGTAATGCCTTCGTTAGCCATGTTTAAACTCTCATTCTAAAATTATGTTCTTGAGCTCTTCCATCCTAAAGAGTTGAATTCTACTGGGCTAGTTAGCTCATTCTTCCTACCTTTTTCAGGTTGTCCAGATGAGAATGAAGTCTAAGGGGGGATGTGTGTGTTGAGGGGACTGCCCGTCATCATGCGAGTCATCAACTTTTATTTCTTTTAGAGTAGTTGGAATGTAATATTGCTACAGTTTTCTTTTGTATATTCCTCATTTAGACTGAAATGAGGAGTGTTATGTAATAAGCTTCCTCTAAACAAGTGTTTGCGTTTATGTTAATACTCGTGTTCATCATCTGTCATGTTCAATAAATGGAATTTTATTAGGACGTGACACAAACATACTACAAGGGGGAGGGGAGCATGCTAAACATGTAGAAGCCTTTAAATCATACAAACCACCCTCAAACCCCATGCAACAAGGATTACAAGGAAATTTACGCTCGATGGAATCCTCACTCACCACGAGCATGATTCTCACACCCCACAACCCCAAACCACAGAGAAACAAAGGATCTCGAGGGGAAGGGGAACATGCTTAGAATGATAGGAGAAGAGGGTCCTTACCTTCAAGAGTAGAGCCGACCCGTTGGGGCCTTCACGTCGGAATAGCCACCTCCTCCTAGCTCCAAGCACCACGAGCATGTCGTCTACACCAAGGGGATGTCACCTCCTCGCCTAAACCTCCCAAGAACTGCTGGAGAATAAGTAGCTCGGAGGGGGAGAAGAAGGGAGAAGAAGAAGAAAGGAAAGGGGAGAGGGGAAAAGGGGCGCTAGCCTCAGTTTTGAACCGATGGTCCCCAAGATGCAACCGGTTGGGCCGGCACGACACTAACCATATCGCGACACCCCAGGGTGTCACAACCATGTCACGAATGCCTGCCCCGGTGTGACACCAAAAGCAGTCAAACCTCGAAGACCGGGAAAACCAGAAAGCGACGACCTGTCAGATCGCGTCAACGCTGTACGCACCTGACACCCGACAAATCTGTTTTGACAGAAAGGACAGCGGTCAGATCGATCAGAAAAGTAGTCACATCACCTTCAGACGCCGTGACAAGAATGCGACGCCCACCCCCGTCGTGACCATGTCGCGACGGCCAGGTGTGTCGCAACCAAAAGCCTGTTGCGACAGGCTCCCCTGGTGCGACCATGTCGCGACCAGGGTGTCCGTCGTGACCTGAGGACAGGGCCAAGGGTCCAAGAGGGCTGGGTCTTACATTTCCTCTAGGGGTATTTCTACAGTACAGTTCCAGTCACTTCCTATAACGGCAATGTCTATTTTAGACTAGACATAGTGCCAAAACCATAGTAGGAAGTCAGTAAACAATATGAGCTTTCTCATAGGGACATTTCTATAGTACGGCTCTAGTGGAACCCCTATGATAGTAGTGTCCATTTGGCTAACAACAGTAATGGTATCAACAATAGTAACAGTACAATGGTGGTAAACAGTAACAGTGAAGGTAACAATAACGGTGATGGTGAACAGTAATAGTAGCAATGAAGGTAACAATAACGGTAATAGTGACGGTAGATGGTGGCAATAGTAGAGATGGTAACAGTAATAGTAGCAGTGACGGTAACAATAACGGTGTCGATAACAGTGGGCAATAATAGTAACAAGGATGATAATAGTAACGGTAAGCCAGACATATTCATTATCATATAAATAGTGTGAAAAAATCATAAAAGTCAATATAATTAGATAATATGATTGTGAATCAAAAAGTCCTAATCACTTGCCTCTTGCATGCCAAACCAATAACGAATTAAGCTGAAGCCCACCTTCGATACAATGCTCTTCTTCCATTAGTTTATCCTGATACTCCTCGATGGATGCCTCTAGAGTGCGGTTCCTATGAGCAAAACTTCCTCCTTAGCATGAAGAAGTAAAGCACCTTGCTCTCCTTCTCTATCTCATGGGCCCCCCTCTCTCTCTCTCTCCCTCCTTTGTCATGAAATGGTGGGATGGGAGGAGAGAAGCACCCCCCTATTTATAGGCTCCAAGGGTAGTTAGGATTTTGCCACCTCGCCACCTTCCAGAAATATCCAATGACCATGATGGTGACACTTTTCACCATCTCATCCATGCATATCCACAATGCCACTTATGGAACACGCAGAATTTTCTTTCTTTTTAAAAATAAGATAGAAAAGAAATGGGAATATGATAAGGAGGTTTCTTTTTATGTGTGTAGGCATTTCAATTTGTCAAATAGACAGAATTTGAAATCCACTTGATGCGGAAAATTTACATGTCCATTTATTAGGCGAGTGCGCCATATTTTGGCGTATTTCTTCTGCGTATTGTTTTTTCAGGCATTTAGGGTTTCGTGTATTGGACCCTTCCCCACTAGCCAGAGTCAGTGTTAAATTATATCAGATTGAATCCGAATACCTTGGATAATGATTCCAAGATTCATTTTGACACAAAGTCCAAAGAATTTGGAAATGTAATATGGATTACAATTTGGTCTATCAAGACCCTTATAATTGGTTCCGATTATATAATCGGGTCTTCAAGATTACGTTCCATCACAGTCGGACTCTTTGAATATGTTCCTAACTGCATTTGGATTGATTTGCTTCATTTTCGTCACAATCAAACAATTGACTTTGCTTCTATCATGATTGGATAATTGACTTTGCTTAATAGTCATGATCATTCCTTTAATGGTGATCAACCCTTTGGAGTAGATTTGGTGTCCGTAAAGGGCATTTCCTGGTTCATACACTGTGTGAGTCTTTCAGTAATTTTATACCCTTTTTAGGGGATTTTTATTGAAATTTTAACCCCTTATGGGTATAATTGTAGTTATGACCCTTTCTGGGTACAACTGTCATTTCTTTGACTTTCTTGGACATTATCACCACTTCTTGACATTCCCGAGCATTTATGTCATTTCTTAACCTTTCTTGGATATTTCTGCTTGACATTATCTGACATTTATACCATTTCTTTACATTCTTGAATTTCTATTATTTCTTGACAATCCCAAAACTTGGAGTGGCCAGCCATAAGCCAAACTCAGGAGAGCGCATGTCGCTTTAGAGAAGTGGTGTGGATCTCACTCCACAAAGCCATGCAGATGGTATGAACTAGGCTTGACAATTCATTTCTTGTAAACCTTGGGCTTTTTCGTCATTCTCTAACTTTCTTAGCCATATGTTGAACTCGGGAGAGCGTACGCCACTTCAGGGAAGTGACGCGGGTCCCGCTCCATCAAGTCGTACAGACAGCGCAGATATGATTAGAGAACTAAAAACATGGCCAATGTTGTCTTTTGAAGAAGATGATTTGGACAACATTGTATTTGTGGCTTTACCAAGACCTCTTTATAATTTCTGCCCTTTGAGGACATTTCTACAATTTCTATCTTTTTGAAGACCCTTTTATAATTCTTATTCTCTCAGGGCCTCTTACAACATTTCATCCTTTTGAGGACTTTTTGCCATTTATGCCCTTTTGTAGGGACTGTCTACAATTTCTCTCCCTTTTAGGGGTTTTTTTGCAAAACATATATTAAATGAACAACCCTTACAACCCTTTGAAGGGCCTTCAATTTTTTTGGAGCTCGACAAGAACCCAACAACACCTTCTTCTTCTTCTTCACTGCTTGATGAGAACCTTGGCCGATGGAGAACTTGTAGCACTTTATAAATGAGGATTTTCATTTGATATCCCTCATAACTGCTTGATGACCACAAGAGGGATCTCTATAAACACGTGGTAAAGTCCACATGGTCTCCACATGGAGAGATATACACACAAACACGTGGTCTTCATATACACATATGGCTTTTATGACCATATAGTCTCCATATAGAGATATACACATGAATGTGCCTCGAGCAGAGTCTCTACACGGGTAGAGTTTACACATAAAGATTTGCACATATGAACATTTCATGAACACATGATCTTCATGAACACATATGGTTTTTATGACCACTTGGTCTCCACATGGACATATACACACATAAATGTGCCTCGAGCAAAGTCTCTGCATGGGCAGAGTCTTTACATGGAGGTTTGAACATATGAGCATATTAACATTTTACCCTATAGAGCTAGCTCGACATGGAGGTTTACATGAACATTTAGACATTTTACACCCATGGAGCTAGCTCAACATGAGGTTTACACATGAACACTTAGATTTCATCTCCATAGAGCTAGCTCGATATGAAGGTATGCACATGAACATTTATATTTTATCTCCATGGTGCTAGCTTAACATGGAGATACATGAATTTCACATTTGGAGACGATCCTCTCATGTCGCCTGACACCTTCTTAAAACTTTCCATGTCGAGAGCTTGTAAACACTCTTGAGAGTCCCCCCAAAGGGGGGTCTTTAGCAGACTGGGCAACTGGGGGATAGAACCCAGGAGCCAACTGGGGTCTCATTTAAGCCCCTTGGAGGCTTTTTATAGGGGTAGAGGAAAGCTTGGAGGAGGGACCTCCGAGTAGTCTACCCGGAGGCGGAGGACCTTTGCGTAATCTACCCGGAGGTGCCTAGGCTTGCCCGGAGGTGTCCACCTCCGGGTAGGCTTACCTGAATCCCCTCACCTCCAGGTGAGGTTTTAGGGACCTCCAGGTAAGATTTTATGTTTATTTTTTAATGACCACAATGGCCCCTTTTATGGGATTATTTTAATAGCCCATTCACCATTTCTTTAAACCTTGGAGGTAGCTTGATTGGGTTTTTATTGGACGCGGAAAAGAGTAACACATTTCATTTCGATTTGATTTACATTTTGGGTACAGGCGTGCCAGTCTATGTGCCAGACATTTTTAAGACTTACCAAGTGCAAAGGATTTACATGCTCCTATACTTAGGCAACTATGTACGTGTTTAAAATGTTTATTCTTCTCGCATTTATTTCATCAAAGGATTTGGGTAATCGTGTACGGGACCTTTCCCCACCAACCAGGGTCAGTGTTTTATTTACATCAAGGTAACCTCAAACACCTTTGATACTATATGTTTTTAAAACCTTTGCCAACTATAGTGCAGAAATGGTATTTAAATATCCGTACATGGAGCATCTAAGAATATCTCATCGAATTTACATTTATATCTTTCTTGTTATGGATCACTTGTACAATCTTTAAGTGTTACCAAAGCATACAAGAAATGCCCATGCCTTCCTCATGTGTATTTATTTTACAAACATGGAAGAACTTATTTGCAAAAAAAGACATGGTCATTTTCAAGACCTACACGTCTTCCTTGGACAACAACGAGCCTTCCTTGGAGCTTTGAAGTATTTCTCCTTTGAGCTTAGGTTTTTTTTGCCACGAGGCTCCCAATAAAGAGGCTTTGACCAACAAGAGGTTTTTCCCCCAGGATATCCTCTCTTCTTTTTTCTTGACCCTTGGCCTCCTATTTATAAAGGTTGGGGAACTAAAGGAGGCCCCCTCGGGTTGAAAAACCCCCATGGGGGGGAGGGGGGTGCTTGGCGCGGCAGTGGATAGACCTCCCCGGGGCGGGGGGGGGGGTGCTGTACAAAAACCCCACCGAAGTGGGCGGCTGGGGGGCGATTGGCACTGAAACACCCCCCCCCCCCCCAAGGGGGGTGCGGCCAGACCCTTGGTGGGTTCCTCCCCACCTTTTTGGCCCGAGGTTATAAAGGTGGGGCCCTTTGTGGAGTATTCTTTCCACTGGGAGCCATTTTGAAGCCTGTTTGTGGCTATCTTCTTGTTGCCAAGGCTGTTATGTCGACCCGGGCACTCATAACACGTTTATTGCGACCAACTTTGATGGGAGGTACATCGGGACTTTGCTCAGCAAAGGTTTTGTACCTTAACATGTCAGAGATTTTGTATTTGAAACACACCCCAAATTAACACAGGATAAGTATTTTCGAACCCGTTTATCTAGGTATTCGAAATACACAATCTCGGGTCTTCTCCGAGGCTTTGCCATTTCTCGGGCGAGGTTATTATTTGACCCTTGTCCAAACTTGGGAGAAAATATTTTGGGTCCAACAAATGCCCTCCACTGGATATCCGTCAGAGCCGGGGTGATGACGGATGTCCTCTGCCCCCATGTTGCATTTATTTGTTGTATTTATAAAATGACATCTTTTCTGACAACCATTTTTCTTTTACATGGCAGATTTACAAATGTCTCGAGCATCAGGACACCATGGAGAGGGCAGTGACAAGCCTCAGAAGTGGGAGGTGGCCGTCCAGTGGACTGACCTTCCAATGCCTCAGTTTGCCACTCGCACTATCATGAGAGAGAATTTGTTCGGACTTGATCGTGGCTTCCTAGTGTGTGCATGAGGCCCTTTGGAGGAACATTTACTCGCCGAGGGCATGGTGGACTGGAGTTTGATCGTCAAAGTTGACGGGATCTACTGCTATTTGAGGGGTGAAGACTACCCCAGGCATTTTCCCCTGGACGAACACTCGTTCCATTTTATCCAGGGGTTTGTTCCCGAAGAGTCGGATGCTGCTAACATCCTTCTGTTTATAGAGCAGATGCAGCTAGAGAGGGCCACACTGGCTGGCCGGGATGGGATGCTGGGGATGTGTGGCTTCAACAATTTTCCACTTGGCTATCCTATGCAAGTGCAGTTCCCAGGTGCAAGTCAGTTAGGATTTTTTAGCTCCGAGCCAGCTTGTTTTATTGGGGCAGCTTCAATTATACTTGCAATTTGGGGCTTACATAGGTAGCACAAGGCAGGGCCATCCTTTGTTAGGCACAGTTTGTTGCCTTCTGGTAGTCAGTTTGCTATAGAGGGCTACGATCGCCTTTGCTTCCTTGACCAAATCATGAGCAGAAGCACTGCGAGCTGGTATGATCGGTGGTCCCTTCCCACCGCTTTCACTTCAGCACGACAGAGTGGATAATGGGCGTCCTCCACTACTATCACGACATGCTGGATCATGTTGGGATCCGCCACGTAGTCACTGCTGCTTTGTATGACTTTCCTTACCACACCGGGCATCTGCAGGCACTGATAGAAAGGTTCAATCGGAAGTTCAAGACCTTTGGCACTGCGAAAGGAGAAACCACGCTTGATTTATGGGCCTTCCATAGGATTTTTGGCCTTTCCATCTATGGTCACTTTTATGGGGAGGTGTGCTTGGATGATTTTCATCGTAACTACTCCACAGGAGCGGGTTCTTACGTTTTGCCATATAACTTCAGATATCTGATGAAGGTCTAGCATGACTTGGCCAGATATGGCAAGGAGAAGAATCCCTCGGCTTCTCGAGGGAATGTGAGAGTGAGTTTCATTGCGTGTGTCCATTATTTCTACTACAACCCATACTACTTTTGTGATATATTTTCTCCAGATGCCCACAACTGAGCAGCTACATGCAATTATCCGTCAAATTGGAGGACAACTGGAGACATTTATGTGCGTCCCGGGACGGAGGTTGGAATCCATGGAATCTTCCAGACAGGACTTATTTGACAGCCTACCTTGTGTATTGGTTGGGAACCTTTATTCTCCCATTTAGGGAGGAAGGATTCATGAGGCCAAAGTTGATATATCTCGCCTATTTTCTTGCAGACGACAGAAAGCTAGTGTTGGCCCCTACTGCCCTGGCCTACATCTTTCATGGTTTTAGATGTTGACCAGGTTGCAAGCCCAAAGGGGGGGGGGGGGTGAATGGGTTGCTTAAAATAATCTCTATAAATTTTCCTGTTGAAAAATTAGCTATGACAAGAAACACTAAACACATATGTTAGAGTTAGTGAACATCAAAAGCAAGAGAAACACACACGTAAAATGCACAAGGATTTTCATTCTGGTTCAGACCTCCTATAACAAGGAGTACTACGTTCAGTCCCCAAGCAACAACTTGGGATTCTACTAACCAAGGGTACAGTCCCTTTTAAGGACACTTACACATCCACCATAAGCTGGCCTTCTCTTCACTACACAAAGAGGAAAAACACCACCTGTTATAATAGGTCTTCCTTTTAGCAAAGGGAAGAAGTCACCTACTTCACAGTAGGTCTTCTCTTCACAAAAGAAGAGGAGCACTTCCATAAAGAGTAAAGAAGTAATGGCCCCTAGACCAAGCTCATATACAATACTTGATCTGAGGCAGGATCTGAGAAACAAATAGAATTATGCCAAGAAGAAATTCTCTCAGATCTACAACAAGCTCCCACACTCTAGAAGACAAGAAAGAGCAGTGCTGCGTGGAGAGCTAAGAGCGAGAGTCTTTTTCTGAGTGAAGGATCGAGCTCTTGTTTCTTTGTTCCCAAAGGGATGGTCTTCAAGGTGTTAACACACTTCTATTTATCATCAGTTTGAAGAAGTATCCATTGAAGTGCCTGTTGTCTCTCATCTTAAAACATTGTAGCTGTAGTAGGTCAAACGTAAGATCTCAGAAAAACCTGCAGCCATTAAATGCTTGGATAGAGACCCAGAGAGAGAAGAATCTTTTGAATATCTTCTTTGCTTCTGTAAATATGACATGTCCAATGTTTGTAACATGTGTGACTATCGGAAACCTGCACATAATAAATGCTGGAGTGTAGACATCTTAAAAGTGTCTAAACTGTCAGTCAACGTCACTGGCCAGGATGTAGGAGGATATACCAAAGAGGAACACCATTCTGTCATCATTTAAAGTTCTAATTTATGTGACATGACTATAGTATCCAATAAAAAAGATGTCGTGCATAGATATTGTACCCAAAATAATAAATGTTTGAGTGCATAGTGCACGCAACAGTTCGCAGGACAATTTGAAATGAATATTGTTTTAAAAAAAACATTTGAATGAAATGCAAGGAAAAATATAATCAAGACTGTCTTGTGTTTGAGACCAAATATTTATAAAGATCATTATCAATATTATACATTTACTGTCCAAAACATAATTATTGTTTAAAAAGAAAATCGATGTTTTGAGATAGTCTATATTTAAAGACAATCGATGTTAAAACACAATTGATGTTCAAGTGTAATCGTTATTGAAATGAAATCGATGTGACCGTAATCTATGTTGAAATGTAATTGATGTTGGAGCATCATCGATGTTGAAATAAAATCGATGTGAATGTAATCTATGTTGAATCATAATCGATATTTTGAGTGAAATTGATGTTGAGCCGTAATCGATATTTAAGTGAAATCGATGTTGAACCGTAATCGATGTTTAATTGAAATCGATGTTGAACTATAATCGATGTTTAATTAAAATCGTTGTTGAACTGTAATCGATGTTTGAATGAAATCGATGTTTAATTGAAATCGATGTTGAATTATAATCGATGTTTGAATGAAATCAATGTTTAAATAAAATCAATGTTTGAATGAAATTGGTGTTCAAATGAAATCGATGTTTGAATGAAAATCAATGTTCGAATGAAATCGATATTTAAATGAAATCGATGTTTGAATGAAATCGATGTTTAAGTGAGATCGATGTTTGAATGAAATCGATGTTGAAACATAGTCGATATTTAAGTGAAATCGATGTTTGAATAGAATCGATGTGATGTTAAAATAGTAATTGTTATAAACTTACAACAGTAATCGATGTAGACTTAGACGAATCATATGCACTTGACTTCTAATGACAATGAGTGTAAATAACTTATAGAATTAGTTTTATTTGATACCTATTGACAAGCTTAAGAAAATTGTGTTAGTCAAATATTTTCAAGGTTTTGTTGATCACCAAAAATATATTAATATATATAGAGATAGGCTGATCATCAATCTCCCCCTTTTTGGTGATGACAAAATAGTAAAGGAATGTATACAAAATATCTGAAATAAATTTGCCAAAACATTTAAAGAATATATTTCAGAGTGTTTTCTCCCCTTTTTTGTCAATAATCAAAAAGAAAAGAAGGGAATAAAAGAGACAGAGAGAAATGGGAGCCAAGAGAGCAAGATGGTATTAATTAGTGAGGGTTTGAGATGTAGAAGGCAGGAGACAGAAGAGAAGCAAGGCGTGAGATAACTTTGATTTCCTACTTTTCAAAATAATTTTTAAATAGCTCCCAGCTGATATTGTAGGAAGGCCCCATGGCTGTACTGGGTCGCTCAATGTGAAGCTGCCTCTGATCCTCAATAAATTTATTGTACTCTGGAGCGCTGAGAGACATTATGTAAAAACAGGGGGTACCAAAACTTGCATGCTGCAAAAACTTGTCTATTGAGATAGGATAAGGAATATTATGAGCAAGCAATTCCTACCTCAGAGCAACATATACTTTGTATCTTTCAACCCAGATGGAGTAAGGATCTGACACCAGATTGATGGAGTTGAGATTCATGAATTGCTCAGGAGATAATGTGGGTTGATTTGACTAGAATTGAGATGCATTGAGCTGATCCAATTGGAGAGTAGCCTGGTGGCATATTTTATGCCAGTCAGATGGGAAAAACCTTTCAGATTCTGCCAGCAGAGGGGCTAATATTGAGGATTTAATGAACCCTCTGTGATATTCTCTGAACAGAAATCGATGGAATGCTAAGGAGACCCCTTTTTGAACTTGGATCCGGGCTTTGACTCTGGCAAACCTCTCAAAAATAATTGGACCAACATTAGAGTCCATGAGTAGAAAATGTAACTAAGGGAGCAGCTTGAATTCTGGCATTTTGAAAGTGGAAAAATCAACTTGAAGAACTGTGTTGACAGTGTACTGAGTCCATATGTCATTGACTACAAAGTCGGAATTGAGCAAGCTGGACTTCAGGAAGACCATTAACATGGCAGTAGTCATAGTACATCTGAAATTGCCTAATCAATTTGATTTCCTTCTGAATGAGAGGACCCCAAGATGCGGTGTGCTGATTCACAAACCATTCAGAAAGGGAAAGAGTATGATTTGATGGAGGGAATCTGTGATCTCTTGCAATCTCAAACTTCCCATAAAGAGCTTTATGGGATCGGGCCCACTGTTCCTCCGTCTTGGACTTAGTCGAAGAAAGGATCTTATTGTGTTGAGGTTTGGGCACAGTGGATACAGGAAGAATAAGAGTGAGATATTCTGATAGATTCAGATAAGGGAGGCCAAAAATTGCAGCAAAAGTACATTTTTGAAGGTATTCAGTGTATAGGCATTTTCTTCTATGGACTATAGAGAGAGAGTACCACAAAGAAGGAAATAGGGCTGAAGAGTTATGGGGAACAAGCTCTTTGGAAAGTTTCATCTTCTTTGAAGCAGGACTGGAAGAGGGCTGAGAGTCAGTCCTGTGGTGATGAGAGGAAATAGATAAAACTGTTTTGAGTATGGCCTCTTCAAATTCATCCTTAATGTTGGTTACGAAAGGCCAGTGGAGCTAGCGCTCTCAGGAATGAGAGTTATGAAGGATGGTGGAGTAGGAGGATGGAGGGAGGAGAAAGAGGAAGAGGGGAGAGGTTGAGTAGATGGTCTAGCAGAAGAGGAACCAGAAGAAGAGGCTGGAGGTGCCTCAAAGGAAGGAGGTGGAATAGAGGAAGGAGTAGGTGATGCTGAGGGTTCATTAATGAAGGGAGTAGGAGAGGAAAAGTGTTTGGGAAGAGGTTTCTTGGAGGGTTCAGGAGCAGGTGGAGCAGTGAAAGGAGCAGTAGGTGAGGAAGGGGCAGGAGTCTACATGACTGAAGGAGGATCAACTAAGGATGAAGGCTTAGAAAGCTCGGAGTCCCCCATATGCACAGATGGCTCTGATGGCCCAAAAACTGCCTCTACTTACTCAGAAGGCCCTGGTGGCCCGGACACCTCTTCTGCAAGAATGGATGGTCCTGATGGCCCTCCAACTGGTTCTTCTTGCACTGATGGTTCTGCTTGGTCTGACTAGTGAGAGAAGGCCCTGATGGCCCAGCAGTAGCTTTAGGTGCTAATTCAAATGGCCCTGATGGCCCTAATTCAGATACAACTGGAGGAACTGGAGTGGCTTGAACAGAAGGATCTTGAGCTGAAGGGGGTGCTGCAGAAGCAGATGAAATTAGGTGATGTCTCACAAATTGTGTGAGATCAATCACCATGGTCTTTAAACTGCAAAAGTCAGATTTTATTTCTCGAAGCTCAGACCTTACTTCACATAGAACTTTGGCTTGAGAGCTTTGGCTATGAACGACAGATGCAACATTTGCCTGAAGTGAACAAACTAGCTCTCCATGAGCATCCAACCGAGCTACAATAGGTTCCAGATGAACACATATCTTCATTTTCTTAGATTTATTATGACCCCTTCTAGTGAGCCTAGGAATACTGCTAGTTACAACCTTTTCTTTTCCAACAACACCAATAGCTGGCTCATCATGCATAGCTGCAAAATCTATTTGCTGGTGAGCATCATCATCATCATCATCAGAAGCATCTTCCACTATACCTTCTTGAAAGGGATCTTCAAAGACAGTAGCAGCAGGCTCCCCTTGAGCTAGAACATCTTCTATAAGAACTTCTTCTGATTGGCCCAGAGGCATACCATCTGGAACAACTTTTTCATTCTCCTCTTCAACAAGAGTTTCTTCAACTGGAGCACTTTGAGATTTTTCAATAGGGATTGTTGCATGCTCCCCCTCAGTATGAGCAACTTCCTCAATAGTACTAGCAAAAGTTTCCTGTACAATAGGAGTTTCTAAATCAGGTTTAAGTACAATTCTTTTAGCAGATTGCTCATAAGGCCCAATTGGCTCAATGTGCTCAGGAGCAATATCCTCAATTCTCCACTCAGTAAGTGTGGATGCAACAGGTTCACCATCTCCAACTGTAGTTTCAGCTTCTTGAACCGAGGGAGCTTCAATAGCAGAAGTATCTCTAATGATGGCTCCTCCTTCAGCCATGGAAGTCTTTGACCAAATATTTACAGATAGAAAAAAACCACTTTTCTTCAAGTTTCTGGTTCGGACGGGTTGCCCCATTTTTTTTCCAAAAGTTCCCCTTCTAGATCAACTTCAAAATAATAGAAAATTTTGGTAAGGAGATGAGCATAGGGAAGAGATACTGCCAACTTGTTCTTCTTATTCCAAATAAGTTCATTTGCAGACTTCATCTTTTCAAACATAATCTATGCCATATTTACTTTCTGATTTTGCATAGCCCAGAACATGATATCTGCGTCTCCTTTTTTACATTGAGAAAAAGTGGCACTGTGAGGCACTAAAATTTGGCAAACAATAAAGTGCAGTAACCTATTGAAAGTATTAAACTAATTTATGTCTATTTTACCTTTCCTAAGCTTATACTCTGTTTTAATAATCCCAAGGCCTTTGGCATGAATGTCTACTAAGTTGATCAAGCTATGACCTTCCTTAGAAACATCAAATAATTCTTCCAACAGATCAAGAGTGATTCGAATACTCTTACCTTTGACAAAAGAGGTGAGAGTTCTTCCATCTTCAGATTGAAGGCAGGTATAGAATGCCTTCGCCAGATGCGAATAGCTGGGTTCTGACACAGTACATACCTATGTCCATTTCATCCTCTGTAGAGCTTCAATCACACTAACCATCCCATGCTTCTCCAAATCTACCAAATCAACTGCCTTATTCCCGCAAATCTTGATCTTCACTGCCTAAAGTCTTTCATGCTATTCGGCCATGAGGAATGCTGCACTGTAACCTCCCAAACTACTGGAACTTTCAGAAGTAGCCATGGAAATTGACAAGGGAAAACTCCGAAGGATCATGGAAGGAAGAGGAGTAAAACCCCTCAAGAAATTTAGCGGGAAGAATCAAATCTTTCGTGAATGGGGAGGAGGATTCAGGAGTCGATGGAGGGTTTCGCAAACCTTGGAGTCGAAAGGGCGTGAAGAGAGAGAGAATCGGTAAGGGATGAGTTGCCTCCAAAATAAAGAGGGATAAAGTGAAAAGGGCTGAGTAATAAATGCACAAGATGACAAAAAAAGTGTGACGATAGTGCAAAGGCGAAAAGAATAGAAGAGAGTATAATATTTATTTAAATAAAGGAGAGAGTTAACACATGTTCTGAAATGGATTAATTTGTTTCAGTTAAATGTAGATAAATTCGTTACAAATTGCACATGCCTAATTCCTGTCTCAGGGAGGTAAATCTCTCTTCAGGTAAGACTTTTGTAAATGTAACGACCCTCTTATATCGGTACGGTTTCACCAACCCACATCGATATAGAAAGCATCGCTACAGTGGGACATTTACCCAACACTAGTACAATAGGCTGAAACATACACAAATATAATATATCTCATGACAGCGGAATTTAAAGACTGAAAAGAAATCTTATTCCATCATCCACATTCTATTCACAGCCCGTATAGAAGAAAAGAGAGCTAACTGTTCATAACTGAAACAAAATAAATACATTGTCCACATGAGACTACGCAGAGTCTTTATTACATACTATGAAGTAATGAAAATTACAATGCTAACTCCACAACTATCTCTCCTACTATCGCTCCGAGTCGCTCCTAACGATCTCCTCGGAAGAAGTAGAAACGTTTGCACCTGTACGCCAAAGCAAGAATGAGTTCAAAAGAACTCAACAAGTAACACCAAGCACACTAAACATACATGCATCAAGTAATCTCCATATCCTTATGCTATATCATTTACACATAATGCATGGAAGTGACAATTTTTCAAATAGAAGCCTATTCATGATTTCTACACATTTACACATGGAATATAGTTTTATACACAATAAACTAATCCTATCACATGCTTTCTACACTTTTCACTATGCTAAACTGATTTCATTCAATCATTCATAAGCCACATGTTGATCATTTTACACAATATTTACACATTTCATAACAACTAATTTAACATGAATTCTAAGATAAGTTTTCACATGGTTAACACATTTATTTTAGTGAAAAGCTCGCTATTTTACTACTATCATGTCACATTCACAAGCAACTTATCATTTTTGCATACTTTCATAAGAATTTCATGAACACATATTCACTTACACAATTTCACAATTTACACATTTCTTTTCACTTGAACACATTTTCACAATTTCTTAATGCCGTGACACATAGCCCAAACCACTTTAGAAGGACACACACTGATCACATCACATATCAATCACCTAGGCATTCCAATGATTAATCTTAGTTACTGCGCAGAACCGGGAGAAGCACTCTCCACCCTAACCAGCGATACTTGTTCGCCTCAAGGATTTAATCCCAATGCCCATGGGACATCACACACTTGAACTTTCCCGTGGAGACTTTACCACAGTACAGTTCCACAGCCCTCTAAGGTAGCAGTGTCACCCATTGGCACATTAATACATTTCTCAATTTCAACACATTTTTAAATATAAAATATTTATGCATTCATCTCATGTTCACACATTTACATTCTTCAGTATTACCTAGCATGGTACTACTGTTTTCAGTATTAATCAAATTTTTACAACAATTCTAATCATGCTGAAATTTTTGCAGAATTAAACATTAATCATATTAGCATGTATTAATATTTAATATCTAACATAAAACAAGTTTATATAGCTACTGTCATCTGTTCAGTACAGAAATTTAACCAGAAATTCATCACAGTTTAACCATCATGCATACCAAAATTTACATTTTTCTGAGTTACACATATTTTCTGAAAATTCTAACAGTGATGTTATCAACTGTAAACATAGCCAAACTGACACAAATTTTCCTTATTCGGATTCTCAATTTATTTCATACATGAATACTGACAGTACAAATTTTATCACAAATTTTAGGAATTTAACTAGTTTCGCATGAATTCTTAACTTTTCTACATTGAGTAGACATATTAACTATTTTTTGATTCAGAAAATTAAATAAACTATACAGATATTATAAATTGCTCAAAGTTTTATGACATGCATCAGATCTTATGAACAATGTATAGAAAATTCATGGCAATTAAATTCTACACATATTTCATAAACGACATTTTCCAAGATTAAAATTTTGTTAGTAGCACATTCTAAGAATTCTAATAATTAGTGAAAATTTCAAAAATGCACAATAACTCACAGTACAACCAAACATATATATTTACATATTATATGAAATTTTACTATATATCCTCATGCGGAAAAACTCGAAAATTAATTTATATAGGGACAGACTTGCACACTGTTGCAGTCTGAAGAACTAGACGGCATGGGGTAGCCGTCTATAGGTTAACGACATTATATGATGCCGCCAACACATGATATTAGCGGCAAGGGATCTTGCCGTTAATATCCTGTCTGCACAAACACAGACTGAAAACCAACAAATCACTTGAAATGGGGGTTCCAAGACACGAGAAACATCTGAGAAATTCCTAGGACATACTAGACACATGTAGGGTTAATGTGAATGGGGTACTTGCCTTTTGTAAAATCTACAAACGACGATTCAAGCCAGAGAAGCCCTCCTCGGCCTGTGCCAAAGAGTCTCCAAATCCCTCCTTCTTCGGATCTTCTGTTGATCTTCACAGCACACCAGTGTGGGGAGTCGTTCTCGGATGTTCAAGGTTGACACCAGTCGATGCAGATCGCCAGACGAAGCCTCCCGAAGCCGGATCTCTCAGGTTCAAGTTAGGGTTTTTGCATAGAAAGATAGGTTTTTGACCCAAGAGCCAAAAGGGATGGATCTGGCCGAAAACGGGGTATTATAAAGGGTTGGGGGTCGGATAGGTTAAAGGGGCAAGTCTTAGAGCCGTTGGGAAGGATTTCCAAAATAAGGTGCTAGATTTCCGGAGGCGTTTCTGGATCTGGAAACGCAACAGGTTTGGGATATTGGCGTCCATATCTATGGTCGCCTATCCAAAATGGGCGTCCATCGATATTGCCGCCTATCCCTGGTCAGCATCAATCGAGGTGGACGCTGACTGGCCGACAAAATTCACTTTATTTATGTAGTATTCATAACACTACACCCATAATTGTATATATATATATATATATACTTAAATACACAATATACATTTCAATAATACTAATTCATACAGTTTATATAAATAAATACTTATACACAATAATCTATACATCAATAGTATACACTTATACGCATATACACATACTTAAGTAAGTAAGATGAAAAAAATCAAGGGCCTTACAGTAAAGATGTCTGCTAACTAATTTTGAGTGTCTATAAATGAAATATTGATGTTACCATTTGCTACATTATCTCTAATAAAATGATATCTAACCTCAATATGTTTTGTCCTCGAGTGCTATACAGGATTCTTGGTGAGATTTATAGCACTGGTGTTGTCACATAATAGTGGAATAATTTTGATGAGTAGTCCATAATCTTCAAGCTGTTGTTTGATCCAAAGGAGTTGTGTACAACGGCTCCCGGAGGCTACATATTCAGCTTCAACTATAGATAATGCTACTGAATTTTGTTTCTTTGAAGACCATGATATTAAGCATCCTGCAAGAAATTGACAACAACCACTGGTGCTTTTTCTATCCACTTTGCATCCAGCATAGTCAGCATCCAAGTATCCAATTAAGTTTGTTTCACAAGTTTTAAGATACCATAGACCTAAGTTATGAGTATGAGCTACATCTCTAAAAATTCTTTTTACTGAGATCAAGTGTGATTCCTTAGGATCAGATTGATACCTAGCACACATGCATACACTGAATAAAATATCAGGTCTACTTGCAGTTAGATAAAGTAGTGAACCAATCATACCTCTGTAAAGTTTATGATCCACCTTCTTACCTTCTGGATCACTATCTAACCTGGTTGATGTGCTCATTGGAGTAGATAATGGTTTGGCATTCTCAAATCCAAATTTCTTTAATAATTCCTTGGTGTATTTGATTTGACTGATGTGAGTTCCTTCCTTGCTTTGCTTGATTTGTAGACCAAGGAAGTAGTTGAGTTATCCCATGATGCTCATTTCAAATTCTCCCTGCATTAGATTTTCAAAATACTTGCATAGAGATTCATCAGTTGATCCGAAGATAATGTCATCTACATAATTTTGAACAATTAATATGTTTTTAGCACTAGATTTAATGAAAAGAGTGCTATCTACTTTTCCTCTAATAAAACTATGGTTTAATATAAATACACTAAGTCTTTCATACCAAGCTCTAGGTGCTTGTTTTAAACCATATAAAGTTTTTTGTAATTTAAAAACATAATTAGGATAATCTAGGTCATCGAAACTAGGAGGATATTCTACATAGACTTCCTCCTTAATAATACCATTTAAAAAAGCTGATTTTACATCCATTTGAAAAATTTTTAAATCCAATGCAGATGCATAAGCAAGTAAAATTCGAATAACCTTAAGTCTAGCAACTGGTGCATAGGCTTTATCGAAGTCTATGCCTTCCTCTTGAGAATAGTCTTCAGCAATCAATGTAGCCTTATTTCTAGTAATAACACCAACTTCATCCAATTTGTTTCTGAACATCCATTTGGTACCAATTACAGGATGATCTGATGATCTAGGAACAAGAGACCAGACCTGATTTCTTTTGAACTGATTTAGTTCATCTTGCATGGTTAGAATCCAAGATTCATCAGTTAGTGCTTCATTGACTGTCTTCGGCTCTATTTGAGAGACAAAAGATAGGTAATCACATGGAATGACATTACCTCTGGTTCTTACCCCAACATATGGATCTACTAGATGATCCTTTTGATATCTCCATTCCCTAGGAAGATCATTATGAGTTATGTCATTTTGTCACAATTCTTCCAAGGGTGGATCCTCATTATCTTTGATGGATGCTTTCTTCAATTTCTCGCATAGATTCTCTGTACCTTCATCATCACTAACAATTTCCTTTCTCAAAGAAGGATTAGATTCATCAAAAATAACATGTACAGTTTGTTCAATTAATAAACTTCTTTTATTGAAAACTCTATATCCATTGAGTTTAGAAGTATAACACTTAAAAATACCTTTATCGGATTTGGAATCCAACTTACCAATATTTGACTTACCATTGTTGTGAAAGAAGCATGGGCATCCAAATATTCTGAGATGGCT
This sequence comes from Colocasia esculenta, assembly GCA_014218235.1. NCBI lineage: Eukaryota > Viridiplantae > Streptophyta > Magnoliopsida > Alismatales > Araceae > Colocasia > Colocasia esculenta. Next base: position 91,409,266 of record CM024760.1, read on the forward strand.
GATCTTGGGTTTCTTCTACTTGTATAGTTCATATGTTGTTTTCTTCAGTATAGGCCTGATCATGGCTCTATTGATTATGTAGCATGCTGTATTAATTGCTTCTGCTCAGAAATATCTTGGAAGGTTGTATTCAGACAACATGGTTCTTGCCATATCTAACAAGGTTCTATTTTTCCTTTATGCTATTCCATTTGTTGTGGTGTTCTTGGTGCTGAGAAATTGTGTTCAATACCTAGGTCATCACAAAATTCTGCAAACCTATCATTCTGAAATTCTCCTCCATGATCTAATCTAATACTTATGATGTTGAACTTTTTATCTTTCTGAACTAAATTGCTAAACTTTACAAAAGCTTCAAATGTGTCATCTTTGTGTTCAAGAAATGATACCCATGTGTATCTTAAGAAATCATCAACAATAACAAATCCGAAATTCTTCCCACCTAAACTTGTAGTTCTCATTGGTGCAAATAGGTCCATATGAAGCAATTCTAAAAGTTTAGAGGTAGTGACAATTGTTTTGGATTTGAAAGAAGATTTTGCATGTTTTCCTTTTGCACAAGGTTCACAGATCTTATCCAGTCTTGAGTTCATCTTGGGTAGGCCTTCTACTAGGTCATATTTGATGAGTTTTCTGATTCCATCCTAGTTGGCGTGTCCAAGTCTTCTGTGCTATAGTTCAGCATTTTGCTCTTTGCTAGTTGCTAGATAAATGTCTTGACTTTTCAAATCTTCTAGACGCAGTACATAAAGATTTCTTTCTCTGCAGGCTTCAAAGATTGTTGTTCCTTCCTTGATGATCAAGCACTTGGATTCTTAAAACTTTATTTGATGACCCTTGTCACATAGTTGACTGTTTCTAATCAAATTATGCTTGAGACCTTTGACGCAGAGAACTTCTTCTATCAGTGTCTTATCTTTGCTTCCAATTGTTCCACAACCAATGACTGTACCTTTACCATTGTCTCCATATGCGGCTATTCCATCTTCATTTTTGATAAATGAGAATAGCTTTTTATTTCCGGTCATATGCCTTGAGCACCCCCTGTCCAGGTACCACTTTGAAGCTCTAAGGCTTTCCTACAATAAATCAATGAGATTTAGGTACCCAATTTCTTTTGGGTCCTGATTGGTTAGTTTCTACAGAATTTCGTTTTGGAATCCACTTTAGATGTTTAGTTGTACAATTATGTTTTGTATGACCTAGTTTATTACAATGAGTGCAACATAAAATATCATTTGTTGTTTTGCTTGGCATATTGTGTTTATTCATCTTTATTTTATAGCCAGGTTCTTGTTTAGCTGCAAATCTTGGCAGTGGATATATTTTAGGATATATAATTGTTTCTTCATTATCTGGTGGAGTATACCCAATTTCATATTTCTTCCTGCCTGATCTTCTTGCTCCTTTTAATATTAATGAAGATCTTTCATTAGTTAATTTCTCAACGGTGGATACTTGTTATCCTTTGTTAATACATCAATTTCATTTTTAAATTTACTTATAGTTTCCTGGCTTTCTAGATTTAATATTTTTTCATTCTTATTTTTTACATCTTCACATAACAACTCGTTTCTCCTTTTTAGTTCTAAAATTTGCTTTTCCAATTGTTGCATTTCTGATTTTAAGTCTGAGTTAGTTATTTCAAGGCATGCATAATTTTTTTTGATTGATTTTAATTGTTTTCATACATCTTTATATTTACCATATAGTTCATTGAATGCTTCTTCTAGACTATCTGAGTCAGAATCAAAATCATTACATGAGGTAAAGGAAGAGTCTGAGGTTACCTTATCGTCGATATTTGCCATAAATGCTAGGTTTGCCATTTCGTCTTCTTCTTCACTAGAGCTTGACTCATTGCTTTCATCACTTTCATTGTTCTACGTGGCAGCCATCGCCTTCTTCTTGTATCTTTTGAATTTCTTGGTATTATCTTTCTTTTTGAATTCTACCTTCTTCAATTTCGGGCAGTCAACTTTAAGATGTTCTGGCTTCTTGCATTCATAGCAGATGGGCTCAGGTCTTTTGAATTCTTTACCCTTCTTGAAGTTTCTCCTTCCTGTCTAATACTTCTTTTTAGCTAGAATTCTTTGCAGTCATTTGGAGAGGAAAGCTTCTTCATCTTTACTATTCTCTTCACTTCTTTCACCTTCTGATTTGCCTTCAGATGTATTTTCTGTAGCCTTGAGTGCATTGTTGTACTTTTTCTTGCTGGAGGATTCTCCCAGTCTTTTCATGTTTATTTCATGAGCCATTAGAGACCCAATGAGTTTTTCGAGAGACATTGCCATGAGATCATTTGCTTCCTCTATGCCAGTAACCTTGGGAGTCCATGCAGTTGGTAATGATCTAAGTATTTTCCTCACCATATCTCCTGTTTCATACCTTTTGCCTAGCCCAACTAGGCCATTTGTGATATATGTAAACCTACTGTACATTTGAGAAATGGACTCTCCAAATGCATTTGAAATTTTTCATACTGTGTTACCAGTATATCTATTCTGGTTTCTCTTACATTGTCTGTCCCTTCATGGGTAAGTTTTAACTTGTCCCACATTTCTTTTGCTGATTTGCATGTAGATATCCTGTTGAACTCCTTCTTGCTTAGTGAACAACAAAATATGCTCTTTGCCTTGCTGTTTTTAGACATTTGCTTCTTGTCAGCATCTGTCCAGTTTTCTTTGGAGTTTAGAATTATCAGATCTCCATCTTCTATTATGGTACATAGCTGATAATCTAGACCTTGAAGAAAGAACTCCATTTTTGTCTTCCAATAATTGTGGTCTTCTCCATCGAATAGTGGAGGCCGGTTGACTAATTGTCCCTCCGCATATCCTTGGGCTGCTATTTATCTTTGCTCTTTAGATCGTGAGATCTTCTTCTAGAAGAGATTTGGCTCTGATACCACTTGTTGACTAGATTGCAAGCCCAAGGGGGGGGGGGGGGTGAATGGGTTGCTTAAAATAATCTCTATAAATTTTCCTATTGAAAAATTAGCTATGACAAGAAACACTAAACACAGATGTTAGAGTTAGTGAACATAAGAAGCAAGAGAAACATACTCACATAAAATGCACAAGGATTTTAATCCTGGTTCAGACCTCTTATAACAAGGAGTCCTATGTCCAGTTCCCAAGCAACAACATGGGATTCCACTAACTAAGGGTACAGTCCCCCTTAAGGAAACTTACACTTCCACCACAAGCTAGCCTTCTCTTCACTACACAAAGAGGAAAAACACCACCTCTTACAACAGGTCTTACTTTTAGCAAAGGGAAGAAGTCACCTACTTCACAGTAGGTCTTCTCTTCACAAAAGAAGAGGAGCACTTCTATAAAGAGTAAAGAAGTAATGGCCCCTAGACCAAGCTCATATACAATGCTTGATCTGAGTCAGGATTTGAGAAACAAATAGAATTATGCCAAGAAGAAATTCTCTCAGATCTACAACAAGCTCCCACCCTCTAGAAGACAGGAAAGAGCAGTGCTATGTGGAGAGCTAAGTGCGAGAGTCTTTTTTTGAGTGAAGGATCGAGCTCTTCTTTCTTTGTTCCCAAAGGGATGGTCTTCAAGGTGTTGACACACTTCTATTTATCATTAGTTTGAAGAAGTATCTGTTGAAGTGTCCGTTGTCTCTCATCTTGAAACATTGTAGCTATAGCAGGTCCAACGTAAGATCTTAGAAAAACCTGCAATCATTAAATGTTTGGATAGAGACCCAGAGAGAGAAGAATCTTCTGAATATCTTCTTTGCTTCTGTAAACATGACATGTCCAATGTTTGTAACATGTGTGACTACCGGAAACCTGCACACAATAAATGTTGGAGTGTAGACATCTTAAAAGTGTCTAAATTGTCAGTCAACGTTACTAGAGGAAACACCATTCTGTCATCATTTAAAGTTCTAATTTATGTGACATGACTATAGTAGCCAATAAAAAAGATGTCGTGCATAGATATTGTACCTGAAATAATAAATGTTTGAGTGCACAATGCATGCAACAGTTCGCGGAACAATTTGAAATGAATAGTGTTTAAAAACTATTTGAATGAAATGCGAGGCAAAATATAATCAAGACTGTCTTGTGCTTGAGACCAAATATTTATAAGGATCATTATCAATATTATACATTTACTGTCCAAAATATAATCATTGTTTAAAAAAAAAATCGATGTTTTGAGACAATCTATATTTAAAGACAATCGATGTTCAAACACAACTGATGTTCAAGTGTAATCCTTAATGAAATGAAATCGATGTTGAGATGAAATCGATGTGACCATAATCTATGTTGAAATGTAATCGATGTTGGAGCATAATCGATGTTAAAAGGAAATCGTTGTGAATGTAATCTATGTTGAATCATAATCGATGTTTTGAGTGAAATCGATGTTGAGCCGTAATCGATGTTGAGTCGTAATCAATATTTAAGTGAAATCGATGTTGAACCGTAATCGATGTTTAATTGAAATTGATGTTGAACTATAATCGATGTTTAATTGAAATCGATGTTGAACTATAATCGATGTTTGAATGAAATCGATGTTTAATTGAAATCGATGTTGAATTGCAATCGATGTTTGAATGAAATCGATGTTTAAATGAAATCGATATTTGAATGAAATCGATGTTCGAATGAAATCGATGTTTGAATGAAAATCGATGTTCAAATAAAATCGATGTTTAAATGAGATCGATGTTTGAATGAAATCGATGTTTAAGTGAGATCGATGTTTGAATGAAATCGATGTTGAAACGTAGTCGATACTTAAGTGAAATTGATGTTTGAATAGAATCGATGTGATGTTAAAACAGTAATCGTTGTAAACTTACAACAGTAATCGATGTAGACTTAGACAAATCATATGCACTTGACTTCTAATAAAAATGAGTGTAAATAACTTACAGAATTAGTTTTATTTGATACATGTTGACAAGCTTCAAAAAATTATGTTAGTCAAATATTTCCAAGGTTTTGTTGATCACCAAAAATATATTAATATATATGGAGATAGGCTGATCATCATCGGAGATCTGACGGCCACCACGTCCCCGTACGATTGGAGCATTGCGCTAGCCACACATTACTTGAGTGCATGGAATGGGCTTCTGGTACCCAAACTATGTCAAGATGTCGGTGTAGAAAATTGTCAATGACGCTACTTTTTCTATTCAGGAACCATCCAAACCAAGTTGCATATGAGCAGCTGGTCGGGGATAGGAGGCAGCTTTCTTTTGTGCTGTTACAGGGCCCAAGCATGATTTGCGTGCTACTCTAGAGGCTTTCAGCCTCGGGCTATGGAGACTGATTGTGGGCGGCAGTATCATTTGCCGCACTATGCTACAACTGACTACTTTTTTTATCATGATTGTCTTTGCTACATTCACCCTAATGTTTTGACCTTTCATAAAGGCTTGTCGCTATTTCTTGAGCCATACTACCTACACCATTTTGCTCAGAACTTCGGGTATGATTAGGTTGTTCCTCCAAATGCTGACTTTCCCTTGGGTGTCTAACTGTACAAGGGCCATGATCGTCATTTAGTGGCCTCCAGCTGATGGTGCTATTTCGTTCAACATGATCTTTCCCCTGGGCATTTCATTCTCGAGCAGTAAAGAGAGAGGGAAGTGGACATATATTATGCCCACTAGTAGTTCCATCATAACCAGGTGTTCTAGGGACATGTCGGTCGCATCAAAGAAGCCGAAGCGAACTGGTTAGTTTGAGCGGATGTGCCAACAGCCCTTATTTCAGCATCCTTCCTCCTGCGGGAATTTCCCATGCTTGTAGGGAATGCTCGGGCTTTCATGCTCCATTGGGTGAGGAAGAACGTCCCTTTGCCCATGGAGAGGGGCATATATGTGGGGGCATTAAAACCCCTGAAGCGTCCTGATAGTGAACCCGCAGTAGTGAGGCGTGGCTATGCAATGCCATACATTTATTCTTGGTGGCATCATTTTTTGTTAGACTGCGGGTACCTCATAGACGAGGACCTTTCGAGTCCAGTTCTCCAGAGAGGTTTAATAATGAGCTTTGGCCGAAGTAGGAAAAGCACATCTGACATTCCATTGCTCGAATTGGACTGACCAAGTTTATTAGTCAGGTCGAGAATGGCACAAGATTTCAAGACCTCTGGGACGCAGTGGCTCTGTGGCTGGGAGAGTTGTGAAGCTCCCGCCCGAAGGGTGGTACTTCTGCCTATGTTTTTGCCCACTCCTGATAGTACCAGCTTGATTTGCACCATCTTTAATTTAACCCTCTTCTTCTTTCAATTGAGGCATAGACATATATATTTTGCTACTATCATGCTGACAAGTTTTCTAGGCAGCGAGCTTCGTTCGTGCATCGGACAGGAGGAAGCAAATCGCCTCCTTTAAGAAGAAGCGTCGGGTGACCAAAGAGGCCGATCCTTCAAAATGGGTCACGCATAGGCGGGCCTCGAGGACTCCTTCCCCGAGCAAGGAAGGAAGTCTTCATTCCTTCTCTTGTTATTTTTCAAATTTATTGTAGGCACAAACGTCTTAGCTTTGGTTTGACATTGGTTTTTTGTATTGCAGTTTCCCCTTCATTTGGAGATGAGGGCCCAACCTGTGGCAGTAAGTGTGAGGACTTGGACGCCCTTGCTGAAGATGATTACAACCCTATTTCTGATAGGGGCACCATCTTCCAATGGGGATAGTCTTTCGAAGGCATAGCCCACAGAGCAAGGTAGGATGGACACTGCACCCTCCCCAGTTATTTTCATCTTTCGCTATGGTTTTGATCTTGAGAACTTATCGCCCATCTTTCCAGGGCATTCGTCAGCGAACACTGCTGCTGGTGGGGCCACAGGAGGTCCTGATATCAATGGACCTGCCTCTAAGGACTCAACTTCCCTGCAGGCGATCCATGACCTACTCGTGACTACATCGAAGCCGGATCTTCCAGACTACCCAGACTTCAACTTTATTGAGACTGACGATGCAAACTGGCTGCAGGTCTTTCATAGCGTCAGTAAGTTATCTTTAGACTCTTGTCCTGCCAGCTTCTTGTATCCTTTTCTCTCCTGTGATGACCAGAGGTCTTTTTTTGCTTGCTTACTTCAGTGACGATCTCTTCGACCATGGAGCTCTCAAGTACGATCCCCCATGAGGAAGGAGAGATTCCAGGAGACACGAGAGGGGAGGGGAATGATAAGAGAATTCCCTGTCACAGATACAACTTCATGCCTGGTTAGTCATCATTTAATTCCATCACTTAACATTTCTTTATTTGTTATACTCAACTTGCCCGTTGCTCAGGTAAGACAAACCTAGTTGAGGATTTTCTAGCGAGGGATTCCATAATTCCCAGCCCTTTTATCGCCGCTCCTGTGACAAATCTAGAGGCCATCATGCCTAGTCCTGTAGTTGTGCCTTCATTGGATGAAGTTGGCAGGACGTCGACAGGTGAATTCAGCAGCTGAGACGTCTTTCTTACATTTATTCTATGGCTCTTTGCTGGTCTTGCTTCTTACTTGACTAGCTTCTCCACATAGCATTTGCAGAACAACCAGAAGACACTTTGGCTAGTGCTCGAGCATGTGTCTCAGAGGATTCATCAGCATAAGATCTAGTAGCCGCAATGGCAACAGATGAAGGCAACACAGGTAATCTACATGTCTTCTTTGCAACTTTGTAGCTTTTATCTGCTTTTTCTATGCTCACCCCTTTTATTGCAATTTGTGTATTTTCAGGAATTCCACCCTTGGGGATGGCGACAGGAAATTTTTATTTGGAGACTGACCTCATGAACCTCGGTCAGAGTAATCCTTCATTATCAGATGCTCAAGGTTTGCAAACATTTTGTGAAAAACCCGAATGTTCTACTTTCCTACCAATGCGTAATGACACACAATGCTAACACGCCCATCTTTCTTCATGTCCTCCTATTTTCCTGCAGCTGCAAGTGGGGACTTGCCTCAGTGTTCTTCTAGTGAGGGCCCTTCCGGGCTGTCCTATACCTTTCCTGATCACGGTGTTCCCTAGCCAGATCTTCCCCAGGGTGATCCAATGCCAGGGATAGAAGGCACACTTGAATTTTTAATGGGGGCAACCAGAACCGTTATACAAGCAAGCAATCCTCCTTCTATTGAGGCAGTGTAAGATGCCCTTCGGAGGAATACCCTTACATATCATTTGATGGGCCGCCCCCAGGAACCTTGGATGGCAGCGGTAGACTCGCTTTGGAGTGAGGTCTAGCAGTTACACCAAAAGGCAACGTTGAAGGCTAACCACCTCAGAATCTAGGAGCTTGACAAGGAGATTGCTTTGTTAGAGGAGAAGGCCGAAGCTTTGCGCTTGCAGGCTAAAGCCTTCCACGATTGCAATGAGACTTTACGGGCTGGAGAGGCTAGCTATAATGGCGAAGTCAACGCACTGCAGCAGACGATTGATAACACCTTGAAGAAGACCGTGGAATGAAAGCTTGCTATCAAAGCCTTTAGTAAGGGTGCAAGGGAGGCTGAAGCAAAAGCCGCCACCTTGAAGAGAGAGAGATTGGATCTCCAAGGTGAGATTTACGGCTGGCGAGCCACTTTGGCAGGTTTGCGGGATGAGCCGCTCAACTGCTTTTGAGTTGCTTCACTCATTCTTGTATTTTTAGTTCATACTTCTTGCTTCTATAGTTACCTCGAGGGCTTGTCTTGAGATCCCATGCAATTGGCAAATGACAAAATTTGAGCTACTGAATGCGTTTGCACTTTGCACCAATATACTCTTCCTTCTGTCTTTTCTATTCTGTCATTGCTTATTGTTGTTGTTGTTGCCACTTGTTTTGCTTGGCTTTTCTTTCTCTTCATTTTCTTCTTTTCCATGTCGGGTTTTAAACTTCCCCACACCTTATCAAGGCGGGAGAACATAGTCATCATTGTTTCAGTTGTAGTCCCACATATTGGCCACTTACTAAAGGGAGCACATGGATTATTTCATTATCGACAACTCGTATGTTCCCCCAGTGATGACGATAGTGGGAAGGCTTGATCTTGCTCGATCATGAATCCATGGGGTGTCTCCTCCCCTTTTGTTATTGTTTTGTTTTGTTTTTTTTTTAACCACCTTAAGCGCCCTTTCGGGTTTTCACCGAGGATGGCCCCTTCTAGCTTTTTCCGGTGCACCCTTTCGGGTTTACACACAAAGGGGTTTCCCATTTTTGTCCGAAGTTCCCTTTCATATTTTCACCTCGACTTGGTCATGACCTTTTTGCCCTTAAGCATATGGTGAGCTGCACACTTAAGTCCATCGGGGCACCTCTATTTTAAGCCCCATTTCCTTCTTTTCTTTTTTTTTTTAAACTTGGTATCCAGGATTGGATTCCAAGGCATTTGGTTGTTTGGGTAGGTTCTTTGGAGGTTTAGGGGCTAAGGATTTGGCCTATAAGGTTTGGAATTTGGACATAGCTTACCTTTGCGATTTGTTGGCTAAGAAAGGGATTTGTATTTGACTTAGTCTACCTTCATAGTTTGTTGACTAAGAAAAGGGTTTTGTTTTAAGGTTAGCCTACCTTTGTAATTTGTTGGCTAAGAAAAGGATTTGGATTTGACTTAGCCTACCTTGATGGTTTGTTGACTAAGAAAAGGATTTGGATTTGACTTAGCCTATCTTTTGGGTTTCTTGACTAAGAAAAGGATTTGGATTTGACTTATCCTACCTTGATGGTTTGTTGGCTACGAAAAGGATTTGATTTGGGTTTAGCCTTCTTTGATGATTTGTTAGCTAAGAAAAGGATTTTAACTTAGCCTACCTTGATGGTTTGTTGGCTAAGGAAAAGATTTGATTTGGGCTTAGCTTACCTTGATGGTTTGTTGGCTAAGAAAAGGATTTGGATTTCAACTTAGCCTATCTTTGTGCTTTTCTGGCTAAAGAAATGATTTGATTTAGATTTGGCCTATATTTACGGTTTTTTGGCTAAGGTTTCGGGGTTTTCCTCGACCTACCTTTGTGGTTTGCTGGCCGAGGGCTGAGATTTGGTTGGGTTCAGCCTATCTTTGTGGTTTGCTGGCTAAAGAAGGGATTTTGTTTTGGGCTTGACCTACCTTTACGGTTTTCTGGCTAAGGTTTCAAGATTTTATTCTGATCTACCTTTGTATTTTGTCGGCCGAGAGCTGAGATTTAATTTGGTTTTGGCCTACTTTTGTGTTTTGTTGGCTGCGGTAGGACTAGCCCACAACAAAAGGACTCATGAATGAGATTTTTTTTTCTTTCATTTCTTCTCTTTTTTTTTTCTTTTACATTACCAACCCTAGTGTCCTTTTGGATTTTCATTGGAGCTGGTCCCCACTAGCTTTTTTAATGCACCCTTATAGGTTTTCGTGTTGAGGGTTACTCATTTTTGCCTGAGGTGCCCTTTCGGGTTTTCACCTCAACCGAGTTTTTTTAGGCCTTTTTGCCCTTAGACACCCCACATAGGGAATGACTAAGTCTGTTGAGGCAACTCTATTTTAAGCCCCAATTTTTTTTATACATGGGTCTATGCACCTGGTTTCAACCTTGTCCAGGTAGAGGGGTTTCGGAGGATCGCCGCCCCCAAAATTCTTGCTCAAGGGCATATTATAGCTTAGATGCTTGCCATTCAATGATGGAAAGGGCCGCTCTCTAGTGTGTGTCGCCAGTGCATACCCTCCTCCTTCATAAACTGCAATATTCACATATGGTCCATGCCAACTGGGTTGGAGCTTGCAGCTTGATCGACCTGCCATGACTTCTTTTTGTTTGACCATAACAAAATCACTTTTCTTGAATGCGCAAGGCCTGACCAACTTATCATAAGCGTGAGTCATGCAGGCCTGGTAGGCTTGGAGGTATAGGCTTCCAACCATTTTCCTTCTAGGTTGGACAATTCCTACAAGCTCCTTTCTGATTCTTGTCATTCCTCAGGCTGGAAACCAGTGTGGACGGCCACCCTGTAGGGTGACATTTCAATTTCAATGGGGAGCACGACTTCAGCTCCATAGACCAGGGAGAAGGGAGAGCATCTCGTAGAAGTTTTGTACACCGTCCAGTATGCCCAAAGTGCTTCATGCATCTTCTCCCCCTAATCGTGTTTGCGGTTGCTGACTATTTTGGCCAGCAATTTGCAGAGGGTCTTATTGAAGGCCTTCGCCAGGCCGTTGGCTTAAGGATTATAGACCATTGATGTCCTCCAGTCTATGCGAAATTTGGTAGCCAACACATAAATTGTTTTATTCTTGAATGGTGTACCGTTGTCCGATATGATCTGATGAGGGGTGCCAAACTTATAAATTAGGTGTTGCTTGACAAATTTGGCGATAGCTATTCCGATCACCTCTCGTAGGGGAATTGCTTCTGCCCATTGAGAGAAATAATCAGTGGCCACCATGACGAACTTGTGGCTGCCAAAGGATGGTGGGAAAGGCCAAACAATGTCCATTCCCCATTCTGCGAATGGCCACGTGGGGGCTGTTGGGTGCAATTCGTTCGTGGGATTGCTTGGCACCAAACTAAAGACCTAGCATTGGCGACATGCGCAGGCATGTCGAGTGCAATCCAGGTAGATGGTAGGCCAAAAGAAGCCTTTTAGCTTGATATTGATTTTCATCTTGTCTCTTGACTGATGTCACCATACAGCTCAGAGTAGACTTTGTGCATAATGACTCTAGCTTCCTTTAGAGAGAGACACCTTAAGAGGACAGACTTGTCCTTTTCGAGTATGTACAATTGATCGCCCACCAGATGGTAAGACACTACTCGTCGTAGTAGCTGGATTCTTTCTGCCCAATTTGGGGGCAACCAACTGCTTTTTATTTTGATGATCAGCTGGCACCAGTCTTCTTCTTGGGCGACTTCTTCTTTCAGGGTATCAACCTACATGATTTTTGGATCAGATTCAACCTCTATGATGCTAGGCATAAGCCTCCTATGTTTGATAGTTATGCCCATTTCCCCTTCAGGGGGAAGCTTAGAGCAGATGCCAGTTTGGCCAAGGTGTCTGCTTCAAAGTTTTTGCTTCGAAGGACATGCCCTATTTCAAAGAGATAAAACCTCTCATGGAGTTTCATCACCTTGGCGTGGTAAGGGACCAATTCCTATTTGCGAACATCATAGTCCCCCCAGTATTTGATGCCCATTTCGACGGCTAGTTGTGAATCCTCATAAACTTTGATGCATTTGATGCCCATTTTGACGGCCAGTTGAAGCCCCACAATCGACGCCTCATATTCAGCTTGATTGTTGGTCAAGGGTTCCATGAGGGCCAAGAGTTGTGAAGGATTCCCCCTTTCCGGGTCACCAAGACAATCCCCAATTCGGAAGTAAAGGTTGTAGTGCCATCACTTTGATTAACCATCCGAGAAGCACCATCGAAGTAGAGTTCCCAGTGTGGTATTTCAATGGCAAGAGCGCTTCTGTTTTCTTGGACGGGGGGCTCTTCCTGTCGGCTCTCTTCCCCTTGATGGGGCGAGATCGTTTCCTCCTCAGGAAGTTTGAAATCGAGGAGAGATCCTGTCGAGAGTTGATGTGCTGCCAAGAATTCTACCATTCCTTGTCCCTTGATTACCCTTCTTGGGACAAATGTGATGTCAAACTCCATAAGGAGTAGTGCCCACCTCCCTAGTCTTCCTGACAACACGGGTTGGTTGAGGAGGACCTTTAATGGGTCTATTCTTGAAATCAAGTTGATTTGGTGAGCTAGTAAATAATGTCTCAGCTTTTTAGCGGCAAACACCAGCACCAGACATGCTTTCTTCACAGGGGAATAGCGGTGCTCTGGGCCTACCAATTTCCTATTGAGATAGTATAACGACTTCTCCTTGCATTCCTCATTTGTCTACGCCAATAACACCCCCAACAATACTACCATAGCTGCAATGTAGAGGATAAGCGGCCTCCCCTTCACTAGTAATCCCAAGACTGGAAGAGTGAGGTGGTATTCTTTGATTTCTTCAAAAGCTAGTTGTGACGACCCAACCAGCAAACTGGCCCAACAACCGTGCCAGTTGGTAGACTTCCCAGGAAGGTCACCCATCCTGGGACTACTCCCAACTGAGCACGCTTAACTTCAGAGTTCTTTTCCTGCTCGAGCTCTGAAAATGACTAGTCGAGGTTGTTGGTAGTCTACTGATTTTGTCCATTTAACATATTCTTGTATGGGGTGTTACAATCTACCCCTCTTATATAAGCGACGTCCTCGTCGCTGCTCACATATAGCACACAATCAAACCTCAGGCAGGCAGGATTCTAGAGGTGGCCCCCATAAGCTCAAGAGGTGGCTCCCACTATGTAGCACTTTGCGCCATTATGGCCTCAAGAGGTGGCTCCCATAGCGTAACACTTTGCCCTGTGTGGCACTTAGTTCCTGCACTTCCAGCTGGGCAAGGCTCTGATACCATTTGTGACGACCCAACCAGCAAACTGGCCCAACAACCGTGCCAGTTGGTAGACTTCTCAGAAGGTCACCCATCCTGGGACTACTCCCAACTGAGCACGCTTAACTTCAGAGTTCTTTTCCTACTCGAGCTCTGAAAATGACTAGTCCGGGTTGTTGGTAGTCTACTGATTTTGTCCATTTAACATATTCTTGTATGGGGTGTTACAGTCTTAACACTCTTGGTCCCATATGAATGGTACTCTTTTTTTCATTAGTCTGCTGAAAGGGGCACATCTTGTTGAGAGATTGGAGATGAATCGCCTCATTTTTTTGGGTGGTGATAATTCCCTGATCACCTTGATCTTGATGGGATGGGATCAATTTCTATCCCCTGGTATTTGACGATGAAGCCAAAGAATTTGCCACTTGAAATGCCAAAGGCGCACTTCATTGGGTTCATTTTTAGTTGGTGTTAGCAAAACCTTTTGCAGACCTGGCATAAGTCATCCAAATGATCTTCTCGTCTTCTGGACTTGACGACCAAGTCGTCAACATAACATTCGACCAAGCTGTGAAGCATTTCACCAAGGATCTTGGTCATGGCCCTTTGGTGGGTGGCCCCAGCATTCTTTAGGCCAAAGGGCATTCTATTGTAGTTGAAGATCCCTTTGGGGGATTTGAAGGCAATATGGTCCTTTTCTTTAGGGGCCATTCAGATTTGATTGCAGCCTGATGACCCATCCATGAAGGATAAGGATTTGTGTCTTGTTGCCATGTCGACCATTGTTTTAGTGATCGGGACTGGAAAGTCGTCCTTTAGGCATGCTTTATTCAAGTCTCTGTAGTCTATAAAGATTTGGACTTGACCATTCTCCTTCTTCACCGGCACTATATTAGCCAACTAGGTTGGGTAAATACAGAGCTCTGTGAAGTCAACCTCAAGGAGTTTGCCCACCTTGGAATTTACTTTGAGTTCCAATTCATGGCGCATGCACCTTTGGGCTTGTTTGACCGACTTGCCTATAGAAAGTATTGACAGCTCATGCTCAGAGATAGAGGGAGGTAGGCCTGGCATTGCTTTGTATATCCATGAGAAATAGTCTTTGAACTCTAGTAAAAGTCAATGGTATGACTATCTCTCTTCTTCATTCAGGAGAGCGCTAAAAAAAATTGGTCAGGGTTCCTCCGATCCCCAAGGTTGTGCTTGACCAATTCATCCATAGTAGCCTGCCTACCATCTTCAAGTTCACGTGGAGCCGGCTGTAGCTCAATGAAGTCTTTTTCATCGTCCGTATCAGTAATGTAGACTCATAGTACTTCAAATTGTCATTGATAGATGACCAGAATTGTTGGTCCTCATCTCAAGGTGTTTTGTGTTATTCTGCTTCATCGGTGAGGTTAAGTTCATCCCCACAGCACTGCTATTTCTTTTTAGAGGTGGCGGGCTCTCTTTCTGCATTGGAGTCATTAGCGGACGACACCAACCCAACGTTGTTAACCGTATAGTAGGCTTCGAAGTCCGACTTCTGATCATAGCCAAGCCTTCTTGTATCCTTTTTAGATGAAGGGGGTTGCCCCTAGACTTGCTTTGGGTTCCACAGCCGGTGGAAGTAGCGCCGCGATATGTCTTACACATGTGTGATCTTCTGCTTGCGGCATAGCTCTTTGATGCGTCGGGGCATGTCGTTCATTTCTTGGACAAGCTCAGGGGCACTTTGAGGTGCCAGTCTCCAACTGAAATCATGTTTGAGTGGCCCATAAGGGAATACATCCCCTTTATAGAAGATGATCGGCCTAGGTGTCTCGCCCCTTTTTAGGCTTCCTTTACTTTGATATGTGACAACGAACATCTTCAACTGCCTCATCTTGTGCACCTCCCTATGGAAAGGCAACTACATGTAGGCTGGAGGCAGGGATATACTTTTGTTGATTGCCTCGCTAATGACATTTGCTTCGAAATTGATCTCCCGCCTTTCCGAGCAACTTGGGCCTGGGTCGTTGGGTCCGATTGGGAGGTGAGTAGGTGGATCTTGAGGAGGTCTTCATTTACAGTTAAGAGCTTCTACTCCTCGTCATTTTGTTGTTCTTTCTTCCCGCCATACTTTTCTTCCCTTTGGTATTTGGTGTGGCCAAAGGTCCACTAAGTAGCTCACTAAAATATAGTTGGGCATCCGCCAACTATATTTTGGGTGGAACGGGGCCCGATCGGCAAAGACTGTATAATGCTCTTCCTCTTAACATATTTGATGCATTGGTGGAGTGTCGAAGGGATGACTCGGTTTTCATGTAGCCACGGGCTTCCCAAAAGAGCTTTGTATGATGTGTTGGCATCAATTATGTAGAACACGACCTTGGTGTTGAAGTCACCCATGACTAATTGCACTACGACTTTTCCCAAAGCACTTTCCGAGTTTTGATTAAACCCAACAATTCAGACATCATTCACCCTCTATAAGTAGGGCATAAGATATAAAGACTTGAAAGTCTTGAGGGTATTATATTAACAGATGCCCTGGTGTCAAACAAGATCTGGTTGAGTTCATGCCCATTGATTTTTCCTTGCATAGACAAAGGGTGATTATGGTATGATGAGGGTAGCAACATGTCTTCGTCGGAGAGTGTGAACTCTGCCGCTAATGCCTTTGAGGCTTGAGTTTGGAGTTTGGTCACGTGGGCTCCATAGACCTCAGGCTCCCCTCAACCCATTGCTTCAAGAGATAGCATCCCACACGGTGATGTTGGCAAGAAATTGCTTCATATACTGTATGATCTTGCATCAACTCGAGCACGGATCTGATCCAATGGTGGGACCAAGTTTGATAGAGGCTTTGTTGGTGCCCGGTCTTATTGCCCTATTTCACCCCATGTTGTCTTTTATTCTTTCTTTGAATAAAGAGGTCAGGAAGCCCTCATCTGGGGATGTCGCCCCACCCTTGTCTTCTGTGGGTGGAGCTAGTTGAATAGTCTGCTCACCGGGTCCTTCGTGGAGGGGGTCACTTGTGACTTCTTTCTGGTCGTCTTTTTCATCTGAAGGATCAAAGATAAAGGAATTCACTCGTACTTCTACTTCGGGGATAGGTCAGAGTCTTTCATCCTGGAAGATGATGACTTTGTCGTTACTTAGCGAGTTGGGTTTCTCACTGGGGGTGGGGTAGACTTCTTTCCTCGTTCATGACCCCGTCCCTTGCCTCGGTCGCAACGTCAATAGGTTGCCACGGTGGTCTAGCCAGCCGGAGAGTGTAGACTTTCTGGCGGTAGTATCAACACCATGTTATAAGATAAGTTCTTTAACATTTTCTCCAACTTCTTGATGGTGATTTCTTCATCTTTGTAAAAGAGGGCTAATTCCTCGGGCAGAGGAAGTTTCTCGCCTTCTTGTACTTGTTGGAGCATTTGATGAAGCCAACTTTTAAGTCTGGTCTTGCACAACATCTCTTCCCAGGGAATATTGTCATGCCCCGACACAGAATATCAGAACGTGAGGTAGTTGCAAGTAAACGGGTATATAGCATAATAATAGACATCAAACCATTGGACAAAGAATAAATACTAAAGCAAATGCATCTCATTAATAATTCCTCAAATGTCTATTAGAACCACTAATATCAGAGCCATTCTATAGGGCCCAATTACATTGAATAAAAGTAAAAGACTAAACTCAGACTCTAACATAATACTAAGACGCCAGGGTACTCTTGACTTCACTCTTGGTCATTCCCGTCCTCTTGAGTGTAAGTGTCTTCCTCGGTCTCACTTGAGAACACATGACAAATAACACAGGGTGAGCGATAACGCCCAGTAGGACTTAAATCTCATGATCATGCATGCTTTAAATGATTAATGTATTAAAAGCAGAGTCACTACATGATAAAGCGAGAGAGAGAGTCAAGTAACACAAGAGATAGCACAATAGCACGTGATTGAAATAGCACAAGTTCTCAAATATAGCACAGAGCAGGATGGCCATAGCACAAATAGCACAATGTATAACAATAGCACAACAAGTATAGTATAGCACTTTGATTATCATTTAGACAGTCGAGATAGATAGCACTTGAGTGTAATGCCAAACACTCTGGTCAATTAACTCCCGCGGGCAAATAGCACTTTTGGGCGCACCTCCCAGGACCAGACTGGGCCCTTTTATATTGCTAGACATTAGTTATATTGTTTAACCTTAGACAATCAGTCAAATGGCCAATAGAGAGTACCAAGAAATAGATGAGAGTACTAGATGAATAGACAAGTGTATAGAGAGTGTGAATAGATGAGAGAGTAGAGTATAGATGAGAACTATAGGTCATTGCACATGATACGACGAGTAAACTGGCGATAGTAACAGTTGCACAACACACGCAATTGGTGTCGACAGTCAGGTGGAATTCACTACCCTTCCACTGGCCATGTTATGCACAAGTCCAGAGGTCTGGCGTGATTCAAGATAAGAGTGAGAGAGCATTCTAAGGCCGTTTGGATCTTACTGATCCCTAGAGGGTATCATAGGTATTAGGGTACACCCAGCTCGTCGGCCATGTGGAAATCCATGGACAGAGGAGTCTTGCGGAGGCCTTGAACAAGGAGTCACTAGTTCGACAGAAGGAATATTTGACGGAGAGTTTGTCCAAGTCAAGAGAAAGTGTATATATAGAAACAAGTGCTCGACGTTCCAAAGGAATTCTAGAACAGTGGAGCGTCGATAACGATATTTAAAACATCGCGAGAAACGAAGACAAGTCCATTAAAAATAGGGCAATTTAAATACACTATTGAAATAAATTATCAGATATATTATGAGATATTTTCATGCCACGTCAAGTCATATTGGCTGGTTACAAGTATGTGCATGTGATAATGGAATCATAAATATGAAGAGATCATGTGTGTATCTTTTAAATCATTCAATACATGTTTATTTTATAACAGCTTTATTTACTGCGTATATGACTGTCAACAAGAGGTATAATCACTATAGAAGGATAAAATACCAAAAATCAAGGGTTTTCATGCAAAAGTCTAGATCGCGATGTATCCCTGTAAGGATCGCGACGGGGCACATCCAGAACGCGATAGGGACAGTCAAAGGTCATGACGAGTCGTTCAGGACAGACAGCCAGAACGCGACGCTAGAGCCTGTTGCGTTCAGAACGAGATGGGTGGCTTGTCGCGATCAGCCCTTGAGAATGCGGCCTATCGAGTTGTCGCGTTCTCAGGTCCTACGCCTGAGTCCGAGCGAGAAAAGGTCCTTGCCTTGGATTGCGGTCCAAGTTTCCATATTTTGATATAGGGTCGATTAAAAATTGATAACTCGATGTACAGTTGATCAAAAATCGCAAAACCACTTTTAAACAAATCTAGACATGCAAGGGTATACACAGTAAATAGGAATTTGCAAATAGTCATGGTCTTGATAGGTTATAAACATGAACATGCACGAGGAACACATAACAGTGTACAATGAAGGTAAAAGAATTAATTCGAGCAGTATACTAGATGAAATTGGAGATTTTGGAGGCGAAAGTTTCCTGACATCGAGCAGTATCTCCAGTAAAATTTTCATGACATGGGATTGAGTGTACATTGTTGAGCAACTGCCCCTAAGAAATCCAAAGTTTCTTTTAAATACTTATGAATAATGTTTTTGCTATGACAAATCTTTAAATATGTGATTTCCAAAATATATATGTCACAAAATTCTATATAGATACAATATCCTGAATATTCAAAATTTTCTAAGGCCATAAAACTCTCTATAGCCTACTGTATCCGACTGATATATTCGACTGCAAAATCTGACTCCTTCAGAAACTCAGTCACAAGTCTTGCGATTTTTTTCTAAGTCCACAATTTTACATGACATTCAACTCACACAGTCGAATGTCCTGTACACTATATTCGACTCATGACTTCGACTCACACAGTCGAATGTCCTTTACACTGTATTCGACTCATGACTTCGACTCACACAGTCGAATGTCCTTTACACTGTATTCGACTCATGACTTTGGCTCACACAGTCGAATGTCCTTTACACTGTATTCGATTCATGACTTTTACTCACACAGTCGAATGTCCTTTACACTGTATTTGACTCACGACTTCGACTCATACAGCCGAATGTTGCCTTACACTACATTCGATTGATGTCTTCTCTACTATAGTTGAATTACCTTATTCTTCTTGAAGTCGAATCATGCCTATTTCTTCAGTCGAATTACCTGTTCTATTGCATTCAACTTCACTATCAGTTTTGTACTTGTACTTTTTACTTTGTCAGTTCTATCTGTCTTGGAATATATCTGTCTTTAAGCTTATAAAATCCTTTTCTGATTCTTAAACATCTTAGACATAATTTATTGGCAAATTGCCTATTGCCTTACTAAAATCTTATAAGATTATTATTTTAATATATTTCTCTGACAGAACATAGTATATTCAAATTATTTATCTCTGCAAAACATTTCTCTGAAATATCTTTTTGAGTCTTATAGTCTTGATGTCCTATATTTCAGTTTATCTCCTTCATGAGACACAAAGAATTTGCGAAAATCTCAGACGCATGGTATCTGACCATCTCACCTACCACTGACAGACCCATACTTTAACTTTTTGTCTGTCTACTCTATTTTCTGAAAAGGTTGAGAATACTAGGTTCCATACTATCTGTTGTACTCAAACTGACCCACCTACCACAAAGGTATGGAGATATGCTTGTCTTTGCAACAGGCATTAATTGGAGCACATATTTAGCATGGGTTGTTCCCAGCTCAGTCTACAAGAGCTTATCTTCTAGCTGTGACAACTGCTCCTATTCTGAAGACCTTGGAAAGATGCAAATTTCAACACCTTCTAGACAAAGCCTTCAAGATCCAAAGGATCCCAGAAACTCTCTTCCAATGGCTAATTTGCAAATAGCCACCAAGCTCCAACAGCTATCTCCTTCAAACGGCTATATTTTTAAAGATTATAAAAGAAGAAGAAGAGAGAACAACACAAGACAAGAAATACACAGAGACCACATACATTCAAGCCAATTCTCTTGAAAGCTTCATCCGAATCCTTCAAGCTCTCTCTCTAAAGCCTTCTTGCTAAGCTACAGTCTGAGAGCCTCACTTCAGAAAGTCTTCTTCTGAAGTTCTGTGTATTGGGTGGCAGTTGTAATTTGCTACTGTCTTCAAGTCCACCCAAGTTGCTTCAGTTAGGATTGTGCTCAATTTCTTGATCCTTCAATCCTGTTGGAGTTTGTGTGTGTTTTGTGCTCAGTTTTGAGGCAAACACACAAGTGTTTAATTCTCTATTTCTGTTGTAATTCTTGCAGAAGTTCTGTTCTGCTTTACCCCTCCTGTGAAGGGAAGGCCTTGTGAAAGGCAGTGTTTGTACCCCTGTTTAGGGAAGACTTGATTGGGAGCAAGTGGGTTTTGTAATTCCTCCCGAGGGCGAGAGAAGGCCAAGTTGTTGGCAGTTTAGTGAAATCTCAAGTGGTTGGCTTGAGGACTGGATAAATTACAAGTAACATATGAAGGCACAGATAGGGTTAAACAAACAAGAATATACATACTTGTATCTCAATATGAAAAGATTAAAATGCTCCCCAATGAAAATATAACTCAAATGTACAATAGATTTTCAAATATAATTGTAGGATTAAGTGCTTTAGGGAAAGTCCTAACCAATGAAGAAACAGTAGGAAAAATCTTAAGATCTCTAACAAATGTCTGGACTCCTAAAATTAAAGCCATAGAGGAAGCCCATGATTTAACACAATTAACCATTGACAAGTTAATAGGATCCCTCATGGCACATGAAATAAACATGGAAAGATTTTCTGAAAGCTCTTCGAAAAGAAAATTTCAAATGCTTTAAAGATTGCAGATTCTTCTTCATCTGAAGACTCCAAAGAGAAATCAGATGACAGTGATGATGAGG
Source organism: Colocasia esculenta (assembly GCA_014218235.1). NCBI lineage: Eukaryota > Viridiplantae > Streptophyta > Magnoliopsida > Alismatales > Araceae > Colocasia > Colocasia esculenta. The sequence goes on from CM024760.1 coordinate 91,430,534, forward strand.
CTATGCTCTCAAGAAAATTACAGAGAATTTTGGCCAAGAAGAAAAAGTTTGGCTCAAAGAAATTCTTCAAGAAAGATAAAAAGAAGGAGCCAACTTGTTATGAGTGCAATCAGCCAGGACATTACAAGTCTGAATGTCCTAGACTCAAGAAGAAGGATTAAGCAGAAAAATCAGATAAGAAGAAGGGCAAAGAAAAGAAGTTTAGAAAGTTCAAAAAGAAGGATATGGCAGCAACTTGGGACAATGAAGATGCTACCAGCTCAGACTCCTCCAGTTCAGAATCCGAAGAAGAAGAGAAGGCTAATCTAGCCCTCATGGCAGGACTAGAATAGGTAAATTCAGAAACCTCTTTTACTTCCTGTTCAGAATCTGATTCAGATAGTCTTGAGGATGCTTTTAATGAACTTTATGAAAAGTATAAATCTGTGGTAAGACAAATAAAAATAGTTAGACTAAACCTATTAAACCAAGAAAGAGTAATACCTTTCTTAAAAATGAGGCAGAAAGGTTAAGCAAAAGTTTAAATGAAACCAAAAGAGCTAATGAATTGCTGTGTGAAGATTTAAAAAATAAAAACAACAAAATATTAGAATTAGAATCAAACTTGAAAGAACTTAAGAATGAAGAAAAATTACAAGAGGAAAATGGTTATCTAAGAGCTACCTTGGAAAAGATTTCTACATGCAAAACCTCTTTATTTGTAAATCTCAAAGGTGCTAGAAAAGGGAAAAAGAAATATGGAGTAGGATACACACCCCTACAAAATGAGGAACACATTATTCATCCTAAAGTCTATCCAACTCCTAAATTTGTAGCAGAAAAAGACAAAAAAAATACCAAAAAGGTAAATCAACATGTCTACAGACAAAAACAGAAATTCAGTAACAATACACACAAGAAAAACACTTTTGATTTGTGTTGTACTCATTGTAACCAACTAGGACACACTGTTAGCACATGCACTACTAGACACTTGAGATGGATTCCTAAAACTAACCATCAAGGACCCAAGAAAATTTGGGTACCAAAAGTTGCAGTTTAGCCTTGTTTGCAGGGTCGGCTGAGGGCATCCAAATGGTATTTGGATAGTGGATGCTCAAGGCACATGACAGGAGATAGGAAGCTATTCATAAGTTTTAAAGAAGAATCTGGTCAAGTTACTTATGGTGATAAAGGAAAAGAAAAAGTCCTAGGAAGTGGAACAATTGGTACTAAGGAAAAGAACTTAATTGAAGATGTCATGTATGTAGAAGGTCTCAAGCACAATATGATAAGTATTAGTCAGTTATGTGATAAAGGGCATTTAGTAAGTTTTCATAATGATAAGTGTATAATTCTGAAGGATAACAAGACAGTTTTTGAAGCACAAAGAGTGAAGAATTTGTATACATTGCAACTAGCAGAATTAAAAGAAGTAAACCTATGTTTGGCTACTACCAAAAGTGAAGAGTCTGATTTGTGGCACAGAAGACTTGGTCATGCAAGCACTTCAGTGATCAAAAAATTAATAAAGCATGACCTAGTTGAAGGTCTTCCCAAGATGAAAATCAAGAAGTCTAGAATTTGCTCAGCCTGTGCAAAAGGAAAACAGATCAAGACCTCATTTCAGTCCAAAACAATTGTTACAACTTCTAAGCCCTTAGAATTGATTCACATGGATTTATTTGGACCTATGAAGACAATCAGTCTTGGAGGAAAGATCTATGGCTATGTATTAGTTGATGACTACTCAAGGTACACTTGGGTGTCTTTTCTAGAAGCCAAATCTGAAGCATTTCAAGCTTTTCTAAAATTTATCAAGATAGTTCAGAAAAATCAAAAATTTCATATTACCAGTATTAGATCTGATCATGGCGGTGAATTCAAAAATGAAGATTTCCTGGAGTACTGTGAAGAAAATAGAATTGAACACAACTTCTCAGCTCCAAGAACACCTCAGCAGAATGGAGTAGCAGAAAGAAAGAATAGAACACTACTGGATATGGGCAGAAAAATGCTGAATGAGTATAATTTACCAAAGTACTTCTGGGAGAGGCAATAAATACAGCATGCTACGTCATCAATCGATGCATGATCAGACCCATTCTGAAGAAGACACCATATGAATTGTACAAGGATAAAAAGCCCAATATCAGTCATCTCCGACCTTTTGGCTTAAGTGTTTTATCTTAAATAATGGTAAAGACAATTTAGGGAAATTAGATCCCAAAAGTGATGAAGGTTTTCTGTTAGGTTACATTTCAAAACCTAGAGATTACAGAGTGTTTAATAGAAAAACATTAACCATAGAACAAACTGTGCATGTTTTATTTGATGAAACTAACCCTTCTATCAAAAGGATATAAGAAGAAAAATAATGTGTTGATGATCTGTGCAGGGATCTTGAAAAGACTTCTCTTGAAGAAGAAGAAGGCAAAGATAAAGAAACGGAAGATCCCCCATTAGAAGATCTCCAACAACAAGAAGAAACACAAGAAGGACTACCTAGAGAATTGAGGTACCACAGGGACCATCCTAGAGAAAATATCATAGGTAATCCTCAAGATAGAGTAAGAACAAGAGGTATGCAAATTCCTTGTGATTTCTCTGCCTTAGTTTCACAAATTGAGCCTAAGACAATCAATGATGCACTGGGTGATGAATCTTGGATCCTTTCTATGCAAGAGGAACTCAATCAGTTCCAACGCAGTGAAGTTTGGACCCTTGTACCTAGACCTACTGATCATCCAGTTATTGGAACCAGATGGGTTTTCAGAAACAAAATGGATGAATCAGGGGTAATCACTAGGAACAAAGCCAGACTTGTAGCTCAAGGATACTCCCAAGAGGAAGGCATAGATTTTGATGAAACCTATGCTCCAGTGGCTAGATTAGAGGCAATTAGAATCTTATTAGCATATGCTTGCTCTCTTAATATTAATCTATTTCAGATGGATGTTAAAAGTGCTTTTCTAAATGGTTTTATTAAAGAAGAAGTATATGTTGAGCAACCTCCTGGTTTTGAAGACACTAAGCATCCTGATCATGTTTTTCGTTTAAAGAAAGCACTATATGGCTTGAAACAAGCTCCAAGAGCTTGGTATGAAAGACTAAGTGCTTATCTTATATCACATAATTTTATAAGAGGAAAAGTAGATAGTACTTTATTTATAAAGAAATTTTCAGATGAAATCCTAATTGTACAAATTTATGTTGATGATATTATTTTTGGTTCTATTAATGAATCACTCTGCAAATTCTTTGAAAATTTGATGCAAAATGAATTTGAAATGAGTATGATGGGTGAACTAAATTATTTTCTTGCCTTGCAAATCAAGCAGACCAAGGAAGGGACTCACATATGTCAAACCAAATACATTTCAAATTTGCTCACTAAATATGGTTTTGACAAATGTAAGCCTTTAGGAACACCCATGAGCTCAGGCATTAAGTTAGATAGTGATCCCCTTGGTAAAAAGGTAGATCAAAAGATCTATAGAGGAATGATAGGATCACTGCTCTATCTTACTGCAAGTAGACCAGATATAATGTTCAGTGTTTGTTTATGTGCAAGATTCCAAGCTGATCCAAAAGAATCTCACGTTCATGCAGTTAAAAGAATTTTTAGATATCTTATAAATACCAGTAATTTAGGTCTATGGTATCCTAGATGTTCAGAACTTAAATTAATTGGATATAGTGATGCTGACTATGCTGGATGCAAATTAGATAGAAAAAGCACCAGTGGCACTTGTCAAATTCTTGCGGGGTGTTTAATATCTTGGTCTTCTAGAAAGCAGTACTCAGTAGCTTTATCCACCACAGAAGCTGAATACATTGCAGCAGGAAGTTGCTGTACTCAACTCCTATGGATCAAGCGTCAATTGGAAGTCTATGGTCATCAGCTCCAAGAAATTCCAATGCTTTGTGATAACACAAGTGCAATCAATTTGACCAAGAATCCAATCCAGCACTCAAGAACAAAGCATATTGAGATTAGACATCACTTCATCAGGGACCATGTAAGTAATGGAAATATTTCTCTTGAATTTGTTTCTACAGAAAATCAACTTGTAGATATTTTCACAAAACCTCTACCTGAAAATAGATTTACATCTATTAGAAGAGAAATAGGTATGTGCAACCCTGATTAAAAATTACCAATTAAAATCTTGCTTGAATAATGTGTGTATGAATTGTCTGTAAAAAGTCATCCTGAAAATTTTCTAAGTCCCAAACATTCGACTCATGCATTCGATTCATGAAGAATCGATGCATTCGACTTATGTTAAAACCTTGCATTCGACTGATGCAGTCGAATACTTAATTCAACTCATTAAGACTTCCTGAAACGGCGCTTAAAAATTTGGTAACTGACACCTCATTAAGGCACGCCCCTTCATGACTTAACGGTCACATCATTCAATCGCGTCCGTTCAGCCTGAAATCAAGGGACAGCTTCTTTCCAGCCTTTATATAAATAAACCCCTTCTCCCTTTAGAAGACACCCTTTTGAAATCCCTCTACAACTCTCCTGTCTTCTTCGGCTCTTCGCGCCTTGACTGTTTTCCGGCGAAGGACCTCCCAGGAACCATCTGCAAACTCCTCTCTTCAAGAAAAAAAAAGGTAGGATCTTTCATCTCCTCTGTGTATATCTTCCTCTCCTTTGGTGGTTCCCTGAACATTTTCTACTTCTATCTTCTAGATGGCATCTCCTAGGGTTCAAGAGTCCGTTCAGCTAACCCCTGACCAACTCCAGCGTTTGGCTAAGATCCCCATCTGTTCTGGAAAATTAGTAGAGTTCTCTCATTTGAATGTTAGTCTTTATTGGGTAGAAGAGACCCTTAATGCCATGGGTTGGACCAAACTTTGTCAAATTTCCGAGCCCTTTGTAGCCAGTACTATTAGATCTTTTTATGCTTCTCTCCAAGTGTCATCGGGCAATACGATAGTTGGATATGTCTAGGGCACCAAGATTACCATATCTGAGGAGCTTTTGGTAGAACTTTTTGATTGCCCAAATTTTGGTCATTGTCTCAGTGAGTTTATTCCCCTTGAAAAGCAAAAATTGGGGATTATTGGAAGTTTGGGGACCCTTTGCAAAAGAGGACTTCAGGTCAATGAGTTATCTGCTGAGAAGAGATTGATCCATTCAATAATCACCAACATCATCACCCCTAGAGCAGGTACTCACTCCTCCATTACTGCAAGAGATGGGAACCTCTTGTTTTGGGCAGTTCAGAGGCACAAGGTGAATCTGCCAACAGTAATTTTGGAAAAGATGATTGCTTCAAAGGATTTGCAGGAATCCCTCCCTTATGGATCCATGCTTACTTTTATTTTCCAGAAATTTTCAGTAGATCTGTCTGGTGAATTGTTTGTTGGCAAAAAAGAGAAAATTGGCATCTTTACTCTCATAAGGAGTTACTACTCCTTGGTAGGTAAGAAGCAAAATCTGTGGTTTAAAGACTTTGTGCCTGAGTGTGAGCATGAGATTTTCCCTGAAGAACCCCTTGTATCTCTACTCACACAAGATGTTCAAGCACCAAATGTCAGAATTGAAGCCCCTGTAGTACCAGTGATTCCTGAGGTCCCAGTACAGTTGTCTGAGCAAGTAGTTCAGCAAGAAGCCCAGCAAGTTTCTCATCAAGATGTTCAGCCAGAAGTTCAGAATATTGCTTCCTCTTCTCTTCCAGAGCCAGATGCTCCTTCAGATACAATAGATGTAGTCTTAAGAGACCTCAGAGGCAAAGGAGTTGTCTCCGAAGATGTTCCAGTCTCTCCCATGGAGCATACTTTTGAGGAAAGAGAGCCTTCCTTCTCCCCTTCTCAGTTTGAGACCCGGCCAAGGTCTCAGGGGGAGAGCAGTAATAGCCTTAGCACCCTCTTAGAGCTTGTTAGTAAACAGCATGAGAACTTGTCTGTTCTCCAGATGCAAGTGGAGTTAATTGATGTAAAGTTTGATAGTTTGGCTGATGAGGTTAAGCTAATCAAGGATCTTATGCTTCAGTTTGTGTGCCAACAGGGCACTTCCAGGCCATCAGGGCCAGCTTCCTCTCAGCAGCAGCAGCAGCAAGAAGAAGAAGAAGCACCTGCTCAAGACCCACAACACCCTGATGAATCCCATGTCCCAATTCCTGAAGATCCAGTGCTTGAGCAGTCTGTTGAGAAAGAACCTGAGAATCCGGCTGAGCAGCAGCCTGTGTTAAATAAGTCACAGTCGCAACAAGTCCAAGACCCTGACCATCAGCTAGCAGTAGTTATGTATCAACCTCCAGATGTGCAGCAGCAAGAGTCTGTGGCTGACCAGCAGCCAGAAGGAGTGGCAGCAGTTGAAGAAGTTCCCAGGCCAAGAGACCTCTTGAGTCCTCCCAAGAGCTCCAATCTTTCAAGAGGAAAGTAAAGAGAAGGTTAGTCAAAAATGGTAACCCTGTCCTTCCTGTTCCTCCATCCAGGCCTCCCTCTCCACCTGCTCCACCAGTTACCCTTCCTACTGAGACTATTTCATCTGCACCGCAATCTACTGCTCATTCAACTTTAGTTCCTGAAGTATCTTCTCCAGATCTCCCTCCAATAGCCATTCCAGTAGATCCATCTCTTCAAAATGTAAAGTTTTCCATTTATCCAATGAAACATCAACCCAAACCCCTTAAGGAAATAACAATCAATCTTTCCACCCAACCACCACATTTTTACTCCTCTCTACCCACTGCTTCCAAACCTAGTTCCCAGAACACCCTCCTTCAGCTAGTTGAGATACTTCCCAGTATCCAACTGCCAGCCTCTCATGGACCCAGAATAGGAGATAAACCCTCCTTGTTACTTCCCCCATTCTAGTATGCTTTTATTCATCACTCTGCTCAAACCATGAATTTATTCAGAGAATATTTGTCAATAAGAGCATTTCTTGAAATCCATGAACTGCCAGGTTTTACTTTTGAACACTGGCTTCCTGTTTTGATCAAAACCTCCCAACTCTCTACTTCAGATCTCCAATTTATTTCCCAAAAGAGTCACTGCCTCACTCCTCAAGAATTTGTTGATCTCTATCCAGAGGAAGCAAGTAGATTTCAAGAAGCCCAATCTAGGAGTCACTACCTGACAGTTGAGCACCACCTCTCCCTCAGATTTCATGCTCTTTTTGCCACTCATCTCCGGGAGTCTCAGGCCAAGTACACAGCCATGAGAGCCTTCAACTATGAAAGGTTCAAGTTAGGCCTGCATGATGTGTCCAAGGGCCAATATGAAAATTTTCTAAGAGGCCAAAGGGAAGTTGTTCCCTCCATGTCTGTGGCAATTCCTTCAGGGCTCCATCCTTCCCTTGTAGGAGCAGTCTCCTACAGAGGTGCTTTTGTTGAAACCATCTTCAATAGATTCATCCAGATTGCCACCAGATTCAAGATCAAGTATAAGTCAAAGCTCAGTTTCCAGAGGTTTATTTTCCTCCAGATGTCCAAGTATCATAAGCATCTCCTTGATCTTCAGTTAAGCTTTGCTGAATCTGAGAGGTTCACTCCTGAACAATGGGAAGTAGCCTATCCTTCCTACAGTTCTCAGTGCTAGAGGATGAGACTATCCCTCAATGAATTTCACTCTAAGAGTCTCATGGATTTGAGAAAGCATCTAGGTCTCAGATGGGCTCAGAGGTACATGTACTACTATCAAGCCAAAGATGTAGCCATCTCAAATGGCCTATACGGGAATATCACTCTTCATGAGTTTCTCACTCTGGCCGCTACCAAACAGTTTACTCCCCTAAGGTTCAAGATAGACATGGACAAGTACAGCAACAAGCGTACCTTTTACAGAAGGCGCCATGTCAAATCAGTCAAGAAATTACCCTCCATAAATCCCAGCTAAAATTTTGATAGTGCTTTGTTTGAAAACTCATTTGCCAACAATGAGTTGAAGCTTTGGGAACTCATCCAGCCATTTTTGGCTATGATTCCCCGTTCCCTCTATCTACCCAGTTCTGTTAAGCCCTGAACATTAGATGTTCTTTTCTTTTATGAACTATGAATGTAGTCTGTTGCTTGTTTTTATGCAATTTGTACTCTCTTTATCTATGACAGCATTTTCCTGTTCTGCTATCCTTTATGTTAATGCCACAAAGGGGGAGAAAAGGTAGCCGAAGCTCCTAACTATCTATCTAAAGATTGAAGTAAAGGTATAGAAGAAATTTATATGATAAAAAAAAGAAATTTATATGATAAAAGGTATAGAAGAAATTTATATGTTAGCTACCTATTTAAATATTTTTGTCATTAACAAAAAGGGGGAGAATTGTTGAGCAACTGCCCCTAAGAAATCCAAAGTTTCTTTTAAATACTTATGAATAATGTTTTTGCTATGACAAATCTTTAAATATATGATTTCCAAAATATATATGTCACAAAATTCTATATAGATACAATATCCTAAATACTCAAAATTTTCGAAGGCCACAAAACTCTCTATAGCCTATTGTATCCGACTGATATATTAGACTGCAAAATCCGACTCCTTCAAAAACTCAGTCACAAGTCTTGAGAATTTTTTCTAAGTCCACAATTTTACATGACATTCAACTCACACAGTCGAATGTCCTTTACACTGTATTCAACTCATGACTTCGACTCCTTTACACTATATTCGACTCATGACTTCGACTCACACAGTCGAATGTCCTTTACACTATATTCGACTCATGACTTTGACTCACACAGTCGAATGTCCTTTACACTGTATTCGACTCATGACTTCGACTCACACAGTCGAATGTCCTTTACACTGTATTCGACTCACGACTTTGACTCATACAGCCGAATGTTGCCTTACACTACATTCGATTGATGTCTTCTCTACTATAGTCGAATTACCTTATTCTTCTTGAAGTCGAATCATTCCTATTTCTTCAGTCGAATTACCTGTTCTATTGTATTCGACTTCACTGTCAGTTTTGTACTTGTACTTTTTACTTTGTCAGTTCTATCTGTCTTGGAATATATCTGTCTTTAAGCTTATAAAATCCTTTTCTGATTCTTAAACATCTTACACATAATTTATTGGCAAATTGCCTATTGCCTTACTAAAATCTTAGAAGATTATTATTTTAATATATTTCTCTGAGAGAAAATAGTATATTCAAATTATTCATCTCTGTAAAACATTTCTCTGAAATATCTTTTTGAGTCTTATAGTCTTGATGTCCTGTATTTCAATTTATCTCCTTCATGAGACACAAAGCATTTATGAAAATCTCAGACGCATGGCATCTGACCATCTCACCTACCACTAACAGACCCATACTTTAACATTTTGTCTGTCTGCTCTATTTTCTGAAAAGGTTGAGAATACTAGGTTCCATACTGTCTGTTGTACTCAAACTGACCCACCTACCACAAAGGTATGGAGATATGCTTGTCTTTGTCTTGTCTTTGCAACAGGCATTAATTGGAGCACATGTTTAGCATGGGTTGTTCCCAGCTCAGTCTACAAGAGCTTATCTTCTAGTTGTGACAACTACTCCTATTCTGAAGACCTTGGAAAGATGCAAATTTCAAGACCTTCTGGACAAAGCCTTCAAGATCCAAAGGATCCTAGAAACTCTCTTCCAACGGCTAATTTGCAAACAGCCACCAAGCTCCAACGGCTATCTCCTTCAAATGGCTATATTTTTAAAGATTAAAAAAAGAAGAAGAGAGAACAACACAAGACAAGAAATACACAGAGACCACATACATTCAAGCCAATTCTCTTGAAAGCTTCATCCGAATCCTTCAAGCTCTCTCTCTAAAGCCTTCCTGCTAAGCTACAGTCTGAGAGCCTCACTTCAGAAAGTCTTCTTCTGAAGTTCTGTGTATTGGGTGGCAGTTGTAATTTGCTACTGTCTTCAAGTCCACCAAAGTTGCTTCAGTTAGGATTTTGCTCAATTTCTTGATCCTTCAATCCTGTTGGAGTTTGTGTGTGTTTTGTGCTCAGTTTTGAGGCAAACACACAAGTGTTTAATTCTCTATTTCTGTTGTAATTCTTGCAGAAGTTCTGTTCTGCTTTACCCCTCCTGTGAAGGGAAGGCCTTGTGAAAGGCAGTGCTTGTACCCCTGTTTAGGGAAGACTTGCTTGGGAGCAAGTGGGTTTTGTAATTCCTCCCGAGGGTGAGAGAAGGCCAAGTTGTTAGCAATTTAGTGAAATCTCAAGTGGTTGGCTTGAGGACTGAATGTAGGACTTCCATGTGGGAAGGGCCGAACCAGGATAAATCCCTTGTGCATTTATTTGTGTGATTGTTTCCGCCAAGTTTACACTTGAATCACACACATCACACTTAGTACTAACATATCTATTTAGTGCTGTGTTTTTCAGAAGAAATTTTAAAAGATAGAAAGTCCTATTCACCCCCCCCCCCCCTCTAGGACTGTTTGTCTGCCATTTCGATCCAACATACATGGAGATCTAGATTTAATATGAGGGCTCGGGGTCAAGGTGATAGCAGAACTTCAAAAATAAAGATCAAATGATAGGGTCAATGAAAATTAGAGCAACAAGAGGGTTTTCGTTCCTGACGTTTGGAACATCCTACAAACGAATTTAATTGCATTTAGCTTGTGAGAATGCCTACCTTTGAGTCGTTTTGTTTCCTAGGGCTTGGAACTCGAAGTATGGGTTGTAGCTCTTGAGCAAGACTTCCCCCCACGATTTCTCCCTTCCTTTGGCCTCTCTTCCACGCCCAGCAAGCCTCAGCAACGCATTAGGGCCGTCCATGGAGAGATTGGGGTGTATTTATGCTTCCCTTGTTTCTATTTCCTATTATGACTCTAATTCCTTTTTAATTCTGAGTTTCCTCTATTTCTTTCCACCTTCCAAGCTTTCCACCTCCCAATTGGGTTAGGTTGGGATGCAATTTCGTGCCTAGCCAATTTGGGTAGGGTTAGGAGTCCAATTCCAACACAAAATAGCTATTTTAATGATTTAATAGCTCCTTTCTTTTTAGGATATATTAAAGATACGAATTTAAGGTATTATTCTATTATTCATCTTTTTAAAAATCCCAATTTTGGCCCAATAAATTTTATATGATCCATTTAACAAAGCGCATCACTTCTTTTCGTTTAATAGGTCTGAATAAATTCCCCTTTTCTTTAATTTTCCATTTTTAATTATTATTATTATTATTATTATTGAAAAAATCAGGTTGCTACAAATATACTTGTCCAGAGGGACACCCTTGGTGGGTATGGAGGGGACATATTCATCTAGCTCATCAATGATCCCTTGCAATTTCTGAAGTAGGTAAGCTCCATCAAGGCCTCCATTGCCGCGGCTCGCTCAGCCTGTTTCTTCAGTCACCTTTTCAGGTCTTCTGCCTATTCTTTTCTTACTTCTTTAATCATGCTGCCTTAATTGACGAAGGATCCTTTGACTGTAAAGTTGGCTGAGGGGTGCCCCCAGCTATAAGCGATTGTCCTCTTTTGTGCAATTTCGGGGGAGGGTGCTTCTTTAGGGCCACATTGACCCAATCAGCTTCTTCCTGTTGATGTTGGAAGGTGGAATTGATTGCCTGCTCAATTATCTCGAGTGGAAACTTCTGAAATTCAGTTGTGAATGGGCCAAAATTTCGGGGGATTGGTTCCATTGTGAGCTTCTTGCCCTTTCGATCTTCATCCCGCAGCTTGGGAGGCTTAGGAGGTTCCCGCTGGGATGGTTTGGCGGATCAGATCTAATCGGTCTGATTCAGGCAAATTGGAGCATATCACGGGAATCCCAATTCACCTGATTCCTATGCAAATCAAACCGATTCCCATCGATTCCCATGCGGACTGATTCTTTCGAATTGGAGTGAATCAGAAAAAAATCGATTGGGGGTGAATCGATGATGCGGTGAACCTTGCCCGTTGGATTCCAGTCCCGCCGCTTTGTTTGTCATCGGGCAGAGAATGTCCATGCCAGACATGGTCTGCTTGACTTCGAATGGGGTTAGACTCCTTCTTGTTTGTAGGCGAATTTCTTAGCTGCTGTACTAAGACCCTGCCCCCTGAGCTTTGTCTGTGGGTAGGTATTATTTCACACCAGGCAGGCCCCTTTCCTTGTCTAGGTGGTTGTTCCAAACCCTGCTCAGCTCGGCTTTCATTGTTGGTTGAAGACCAACGTGGGGGTATAATCCATCCATGCTCATCGAGCTTGAGTTCTTTAGCATTCATAAGTTGCATTTAGGTGGTTTGCTATAGTTCTCACTGAGTTACTTCTTAGGCCCTCTTCAAGAAAATGGAGTAACCTTCGGAGTCGATCACCCTTTTTTAGATCAATATTTCAATGCAGTCTTGCACACTTAGACATCTGTCAGTAGGGTGTGACAATCTGGCATGATATTGGCAATACAGATAATGGCTTTTCTCCACCTCTATGTACGGTGGCGGCGGGTCACACACCATGATAAGTCCACCCCCCCCCCCCCCAGATACTTGTCAAAGATTTTCTTGGTGTCTTCTTTTGTGAAGGAGCATTGATGAGAGGGCTGCCTGCCCGGATACCATAACATAAGGTAGAGTTGGTGCTGGAGGGGCCAACTTCCTCTAACCCCATATTAGGGAATATGAACTGTCACGCCCCTCCAATTTAGCAGCGGAATAAATCGGAGGAAACGAGAACCAAGTGCATAGTAGAGAAAAATGTACAATCAATTGAGTAAATCAGAGTAGCTAATGAACAATATTTGGAATAAACTCTTCATTCCATTGAAATTCCACTAAGACTATTACAACCACTAATTCGGGGCCAATACATAAGGCTCAATGACATAATTACATTGAAAAGAAATCTAAAGCAATAACTATTAGACTCTGTAGTACTAGGGCAACTTCATCAACTGACTCCAGGTCGCTCATCACTCTAGTCCCGTCCCATTGGTGTGTGTGACGTCATTGTCTGACTTACTTGAGACACAATAACAAATAACGAAGGGTGAGCGATAACGCCCAGTAGGACTTAAATATCAATAGTCAAGTAGGCTTTAAATGATTAATGCTTTAAATGGCAGAGTAACTAATGATAGAGCGAGTCATGTAAAGTAGAGAAAGTAATAGCACAAGTAACATGGTTCAGATAGCAGATGGATCAAGTATAGCACGATGAATATGGTTAAAGTCAAGACATGAGAGTAACGATAACAACACAATAACAAGTAATGACATTGTCAAGTAATAGCAAGCAACATGTATAGCAAGGAGAGAGATAGTAATTGGCCATATAGAGAGTAAATTGCACTTTGATTGATTTCATCAATCGAGATAGTATAGCACTTTTGATTAACTTTTGTTAATCGAAATAGTAATGGCACTTTGGTTATCCGTAGATAGCCGAGAGAATATAGAACTTTTATTGTCAATAGACAACAAGAGAATATAGCACTTTGAATGCGATTAAGTCATGATAGAACGCAATAACTCAAGATAGCAAGTATCAAGCAGAGCAAAGAGAGAGTACGACAGCAGTCGCTCAATATCAGGATAGTAACAGTTCAGTAACAGTCAGTGGTGGCACAGTAATAGTGCAGTACGTCTGAACTAAAAAACTAACAGTAACAGTATAACAGTCAGATGTCTAGCTAAATCAGAGCAGTCAGTCAAAACCGGTGCAAATACAGACACCATCATTAGCCCCTGCAGGTATTTTCGGGTGACTCTCTGCCCCCAGGACTAGATTGGAGCTCTTTAGTGCTAGACAGTCATGAACAGTACAAAACAGTAGGAGCCACACAACTCAAAGGGTACCAAGAGAGTACTAGATGAATAGACGAGATAGTAGAGTGAACGTGAATAGATGAGCGAGTAGAGTATAGATGAGAGCTAGTGGACATTGCACATGAAACGTCGAGTAACGATGGATAGAAACAGTTGCACAACACATGCGTTTAGTGTTGGCAGTCAGGTGGAATACACAACCCTTCCGCTGGCCTCGTTATGCACAGGTCCAGAGGTCCAGCGTGATTCAAGATAAGAGCGAGAGCAACTAAGGCATTTGGATCTTGCTGATCCCTAGAGGTGTCATAGGTGTTAGGGTACAACCAGCTCGTCGACCATGTGGGAATCCATGGACAGAGGAGACTTACAGAGGCCTTGAACAAAGACTCACTAGTCCGACAGAGAGTTCATCCAAGTCAAGAGGGAATGTGTATATAGAAACAAGTGCTCGACGTTCTAGAGGAATTCTAGAACAATGGAGCGTCGATAACGGTACTCCCAAAACATCGCGAGAATCGTAGACAAGTTCATTTAAAATAGAGCAATTTAAATATATAATTGACATAAATTACCAGATGTATTATGAGATAATTTCATGCCAAGTTAGCCATTATGGGTGGTTCAAAGTGAGTTCAAGTGTAAGAGAAATTGTAGATAGAAAGAGATCATGTGCATGTATTTTCAATTACACAATATATGTTCAGTATAACAAGTGTGTATTACTACGTGTGGGACTGTTAACAAAGGGTATAATCACTGTATAATGTTATAGCATCACAATTTATGAGTTTTTATGCAAAAGTCCCAGGTCGCGACGTACCCTTGTAAGGGTCGCGACGGGGCTAGCAAAGAACGCGACAGGGTCTTGTATAGATCGCGATGAGTCAGGCAATGCAGGTTGCCAGAACGCGACAGGGTGGTTTGAGGATCGTGACAGGTTGGTCAGGTCAGGTAGGCAGAATGCGACGATAGCCCCTGTCGCGTTCAGAATGCGACGGGCAGTGCTGTCGCGACAAGCCCTGAGAACGCGACCTATCGGGCCATCACGTTCTCAGGTACTACGCCTGAGTCTGACAGAGCGAAGGACAGAGCATTGGATTGCGGGCTAGATTGCCTTATTTTGATATAGGGTGCTTTAAAAATTTAGAATAAATTGTACAATGTATGAAAAATCACGAAACTAGTTCTAAATTGATCTAGACATGTAAGAGTACTTCCAAAAAAATAGAATTTGAAAATAGTCATGGTTTCGACAGGCTTTAATCAAGTCAAACATGGAGAATAGAAGACTGTGTACAGTTGGGATGCAAGAATTAATTCGCAAGATAGGGTGGATGAAAATTAGGGCTTTTGGGGAAAAAGAAGCCTAACAATCATCAGTATCTCCAGTAAAATGTTTGTGGCATGAGAACGAGTATACATGAAGATATGAATTTAACAAGAGGGTTCGAGGTCCTGGAGTTTACAGAACTTCATAAATAAAGAACAAAAGATTGGGTGAACAAAAAATTATGAAACGAATGGGGTTTTGTTCCTGATGCATGGAACAATCTACAAACAAATTTAATTAGATTTTTGCTCGTGAGAATGCCTACCTTTAGTCGTTTTCCTCTTCTAGGATTAGAACTTGAAGAACGAGAGAGAGAGCTTGAGAAAGTCTTCTCCCCACGAGATCTCCTCCTCCTTCTTGGCCTCTCCTCCTGGTCCAGCAACCCTTGGCAACGAGCTAGGGCCGGCCATGGGGGATTTAGGAGAGTATTTATGCTTGTTGGGTTATTATTTCCTAATAGGACTCTAACCCCCATTAAATTCTGAACTTCCTATTTCTTAACCTCCTTCCAAGCTTTCCACTTCCTATTTGGGTTAGGATGGGAGTTAAATTTGTGGCTAACCTATTAGGGTAGGTTTAGAAATCCAATTCTAACTCAAACTACTTATTTTAATAATTTAATACCCTTTTTCTATTTAGGTAATATTTAAGTTACAAATTTATAGTATTTTCCTATTATTCCTCTTTTAAAAATCCCTATTTTGGCCCAATAAATTTTAGAAGGTCCATTTAACAAAGCCTATTCTCAATGGAATTTAACTTAGAGAATTCTCCATTTTAAATAGGGAAATAATAAAATTTTGGAATTTATTATATTTTTCTTACTTGAATTTATTCATCGGCCATGAGAGGTCTATTGGTCCAATTCCAATAATGGGTAATCATTTCATGATGTTGGAAGTCTCTCCAACATGTTCGTTTGATTTATGGGCGCGTTATTTTTTCCGTGTTAACGATTTTCCGACTTAGTTTCCTAATTTGGATAATTGGTCTTATTGTGACGTACACTTGGCCAATCGAATTTTTCGTTGCTTGAATTTCTTAGTAGAACACTTAGGAATAATGTCTGGGGTTGATTTATAATTTTTAAGGAATTTTACGATATATTTTTGCATATATGATAGTGGTATGTATGTTTCTATTTTTTGATTTAAAGATATTATTATTTCGAATTTTTTTAAGTATTAATTTTCCAAGTTGCTACATGAACTCTACTGACATAAATATTGTCGGTGGATGGATGACATTGACCAAATGGGTGACAACATCAATGGAACAATCTTGGGAGTTACCCATGTCGATCATGCCTTGGTTAATCCAAGCTTCAACCTTGTCCTTGAAGATGGAACAATATTCAAGGTCATGACCCATGACTTGATGATATATCCAATAGTTCAGTGGGATATTTGTCGGTTCTGGGCCATCCAACAACCCTCCTCACCAACAAGTGCGGTAGATCGCCAGAGTTTCATAGCGCGAGAAAGAATATAGACTCTCTGCCGCCTCATCCTCGGACAAGCTCGAGGCTCCTTCCGAGAGCCATCCTCCGGATGGGGATGAGTTGGGAGTTCTGTTGCTGTTGCTGTTGTCTGAGCTTGGGGTCTATAATGGAGAGCCGCCAGACGCTTGTCTATACTCCTCAAGCGTCAAAGCACTGTCGTAGTAATCATACTTGCCTTTTGAGGCCTTTCACGGCTTCCGACAGTGACCCATGTCCAGCTAGTGATGGGAATGCTTCCGAATGAAGAGCGTGGATCAACCATGGTTATTTGAGAGTTAGATTGATGTAGTAGGTAGTGACGTAGTGCAATCTAATGTAATTTTCCCTTTCTTGAATCATTGTTATTCTTGAGTCAGTGGAGTTGTAATGGATGATTATTAAGTTTAGTGGAATGAAAGCTTAGTTATTTTGTGCACACATATGTGTGTTGTGTTGGAAATCTAATGCTCGCTAACTAGATGTTTATTTTCCGACTGTTCACATCTCGACCCTTTATTCCCAAACATTCACAGCATATTTTCGTGATGTGACAGACAACACATAACACGAATATATTAAGGATATGAAGACTATTTGAATTTCATTGGGCACCAAAACACTTGTTCATCAATTTATGTGTTTGAAAGCCTATAAACACCAATCGTTATGAAAATAATATAAATAGGAATGATATTAAAGTCATTTGGTCACTGTAGACGCGAGATTTGGCCCATTCCCGCGTGGTTCCATGGCCCAATAAGGCCCGTTTGACCATTTGTTGACTTACCTCAGATCCCATGTAGACGGCAGCATCGACTGCCGCTGACTACATGTTGGCGGCAAGCCCCATGGACGTCGAATATGGTTGACGGCCACCTATGTGGACGTCTGCATGGCGTTGGCGGCGGCATCACTTGCCATCAACCTGGTTTACCTGATCTGCGTAACTGCCCGAGATTCCAGCCCACTATGCGCCCTCTCCTCTCCCATGCAGCGCATGGGGCCGTTCCCAACGGGCAAATGGGCCACCTTGGCACCCCCTTGACCCAGTAAAAGTCCTATGTGGCCCCCTCCTATTGGTCCAAGGCTTAACACTTGGATTGCCACTTGTACAAGTGTGTTTCTTCACACTTGAGCATCCAAGGCCCCTTGGCTGCACCCCCACTGCCTATATAGGTGGTCCTTAGGCCTTCTAAGTGAAGGGGGAGAGGCTGGACGAGCTACACCTTACATGCCTTGAGAGAAGAGAGAGAAAGTGCACCCAAGTCTCTACTCTTGTTCCCACTCTTTCTCTCAACTCTTTGAGCGTCCAAAGGCTTCAACAAGTGCTGGAGGAGTCCACTAATGATCCATCAACCACAGCAATGAGAATCATCTCCCTCTTATTTCTCTCTTTCCCTACTTTCTCTCCTTTAGTTTTGCATGTTGCACACACACACCGACACACCCTAGGCACGTAGGGCACCTTCCTACACACCTAAAAAGGGGTTTTCCAACCAAAAAACGGAGGGAAGAAGGGTGGTCATAGCACTTGGCCACCCCTCTTCTCAAGCCCGCAACCGGTACGGGGCTCTCCTTTTGGGTATTCTTCTTCTGTTTAGGACATTTACTACACTTTCCTCAGTCTAATAGAGTTTCTTTTTGTGGCAGGAACACTTCGAAGAAGACCGTGGAGCTTCTCTTCTTTGGCCGGCCGAAGAGGAGGAAGTTGGAACCCCACCATCGTCCGCTACGTGAGGCAGCTCACCGACATGATCACAACACCCCCTTGGGCACAGGTAAGGCCCTGGCGATCACAACATCTCTTTTTCCATTGCTAGTTTATTTGTTTTCTCCCTAGTCAACTCAGTCAACCAAGGAGTCAACGAAGTCAACCAGCAACCCTTCATCGCCAACGAGGGAGCGGCAATGTTCGTGAACCTCCGAAGTATCCATCGGCACCCGGGGTGCACGAAACAGAGCGTTCACAGCTCCGCTTTGGCGATCACGGTGGGACCAATAGTGCTGCGATGGTCTCAGTTTGTACCCAGGTAAACAGCAAGCGATCTTGCTGTCTACCCAGGTAAGCATCAACTGATCCTGCCGTTTCGATATTTTAAACGTCCATATAGGTTGTCATTTACTTCCTATCAGCGTCCGTCGATCATGTCGTCAATTGTTTTCTGATGAACTGAACGTCCATTTTCTTGCCGTTTATTTCACAGAAGCCTGTTTTTGACTGTTTTGATTGATTTTGTTTTCTGATTGCTTCCTGTTTGTTCTCTAATGGTCCTCAGTCACGGGGGGGGGGGGGGGTCCTTACTTCTTCTCTGTTCTAGCCTCCCCACACATTTTAGGATAGCCCCTCCTTGGTTCACAACCTTTCACTCGGGGATTTCCTCTCGGGTAAATCAGGTTGGCTCCAAGGAGAACTCCATAAGTCCCTAAATTCCGTGGATTCCCTCACGGTACGGGGCAGGAGGACCTTTACCCTCCCATTTAGTCCACCTATTCACCCGGTTTGAGTAAGGATTGAGAGAATTGGCCTTTACAAGTTAAGTTAACACACAACCTTAACATCTAAAAATTTTGGGGACGTTGTTTGATAACATTGTTTGGTAGAAATTCATATTTCTCCTAATAATAATGTAGTTAATCAACCTAACCATCCTAAAATCAGTAGGTTGTGTTGCTAAATGGACTCTTGGTTGAACTTTGTCAACATGTCTAACAATCCGGCATTTGAGTATGATGATAATATTCATGATGAGTATGTCGGTATGGTTAACACTAATGTTCAGCCTGAAGAGTCTGTTCAGTCCTCCTCTCAAGCTAATAATGAGGAGAGTGTGAGTTTGAGGGTCAACCCCACCTATGCCCAAGAAGTTCAAGAAGACCCCGAATTCTCCAAACTCCTTTCCCGCTATTCGCCCGAGGACATCATTTCAATGCTTTCTAAGCATACCGTCCGGGCAACGACCTCTCCTTCCTCTCCATCCCCTTCTCCTTTCCATGCTTCCTCATCTAGGCCCACTCCAAGGCCCGGCACTCCTTCCCGGGTTCTTATCTCCCCTATCCCCATCTCCACTCCTATTCCTCCTCCTACTCCTCTACCTACTCCCACTTCAACCCCTCCGTTCCTCTATCCACCTCATGTTCAGCCCACCCCTTCTGCTCAATCCGAATCCATCTCTCGGTCAGAGATGGAGGGCCTTATTAGGAGGCTCTTGGCTGAATCTCTATCCCTCTCCAAGCCTCACTCTCTCCAGAACTATTGCAAGCTCCCTAATGCCTATTTTCCTCCGGGTTTCAAGGCCCCAAAATACCGCAAGTATGACAGGACCACCGACCCCCAATTCCACCTTGCTGGCTTCATCATGGATTCCCATAGGTGGCTATACGATCGGGTCCTCTTAGTTCACCTCTTCCAACAATCGTTGGAAGGGGAGGCTTTGAGGTGGTTTACCTCTTTACCCGCATCGGATCTTATTAACTTTGACATAGTCTCCGAACGCTTCATCTCTCATTTCTCTTACATGGCCACCCAAGTCCCCACACTCCCCGACTTGGTGGCGGAAAAGATGAAGCCAGACGAAGATTTTGTCACCTTCACCAACCGTTGGAGATCCATGGCTTCGAAGGCCAACCTTCCCATCCCAGAGTTCCAAGCTATAACCATGATCGTTACCAATACCACCCCTTTGCTCCGATCCATTCTGATGCTTAGTGAGTTCCCCTCCTTTGCACATCTTTATAATCGAGCTAGGGTGGTCCAAAATCAGATCAAGGACTCCTCTCTCCCACCTTTCTTTGAAGGGAAGCCCAAGGGACGAAGGGCTCCCGCGGCACCTACCACCGAGGGGGTGACCGTCAATGAGTCTGTCAATGCTTGCAGCAAGACTTTGAGGCCTCCTAACAAGCCCTCCAATCCTCATCAGTTCCCATCACACCCTTCTAGGCCTTACTCCGTTGTTCCTCCTCCTTCGGGCTATACCCGTCCCAGTCCTCGGAGGTCTCATTATCCTGCCCTCCCCGAAACCCTTGAGGACGTATTCTTCGCCCTTATGTCTTGTGACGCTATCCGACTTCCCCCGCAAAAGGAAAGTGTCAATCCAAGGGCCGATACCTCAAAGTACTGTCCTTATCATAGGGCTCATGGTCAACTCCACAACTGCTTCACCTTCTATGACTGGGTGTATGACATGAATGACCAAGGTAGGATAAATTGGGAGGATGTCAAGGTTTCCATAGCCAAGTCTAGGTACACCAAAAGAGACCTTTGTATTGTGCAGAACCCTCTCCCTACCACCAAAGCAACAATCCCTCTTCCTCTAAGTCCCAGGAAAATGTCAATACCATGACACATTCTGAACCCCGGGTTGTGAGAAGAGAACAACAATGGGGGGTCGAAGGTTTTGAGGAATGGTACCCATGTCCCTCCGTAGAGTCCCAGGAGCCCTCCACCACTGTAGACGCCATTCTAGAGGAGCGCCCTTTAGTGCTTATCCAACCCGCTCCTCAGGATTCCTATCCTTCCATTCCTATTCCCCCTTCCTATGAGTCATCCATCCATGGCACCAAGCCTCTCCAACTCATCCTTCCTAGGTCTCAGGAGGACGTTCATGTCACACTCCGGAATCGGATTATTCCTCCGCCTCCACGGCCATCTCAAGATGAGGAGGATAATGGACCCCCACCTGCCAGCACCGAATATGATATTCTGCAACACTTGGACAAGACGCCCGCGAGGGTCTCTATCTTAGAATTGATTCGGAGATCGCCATCCCATCAGTCCACTCTCCTCCAATTTCTTCAGAAAATCATGGTCAATGATGACCTTCCTCCCAATGGGGTAACCAATGCCATCCTCTCCCTTACCTAGGGACCCTCCATTTCCTTCTCGGACAAAGACCTTGCTGCCCCCGAGTGTCGCTCTCTTCCTCTTTGCTTCACCGTTACTCTCAACGGGGTTTCGGTAGACTCCACTCTTATCGACACCAGGGCATCCATTAATGTATGTCCTATGAAGACCCTCAAGCAATTGGGTTTGGGGGAGGATAATCTGGAGAAAATATGCTCCACCATTGCTGCCTACGATAATTCCAAAAGGGTTGCCAAAGGTAAAATTGCTCTCCAACTAGAGATTGGACCTGTCACCATGTCATCTGAGTTTCTAGTTTTGGATGTCGATCCGGCCTATAAGGCCATTCTTGGTTGTCCCTGGCTAGAACAAACTCTAGGGGTCCCTTCTACCGCCCACCAATGTTTCAAGTTCCCATTCAATGGGTGGGTTATCAAGATCAAGAGCATTCCTACCTTGGAAACCCTCAATTCTATCACTTCGGAGCAGATGCCGCACCTTTTCATTCCGGACAAAGGGAAGAAACCTGTCATGTCTATCTTTGATTTCTCTTTGCCCCTTGATTTGAACCAACCTCCCCTTTTGGACAATCAATTTGAGCAAATCTCATCTCCCCAAGGGAAAGGTTGGGAAGTGATGGCCAAGATTGGCTATATTCATGGATGAGGGTTGGGTAGGAATGTGCAGGGTCCTGTCCATAGTGTCCAAACAAGAAGGTTGTTAGATAGGGCAGGTTTAGGCTTTCATCCGGACCCTATTCATCCAGATCCATTCATACCCTATCAACCTCTTACCTGGACCCTGAAGGAGCACTTCATTCAGGGACCCCTCTAACCGGGAACTCGAAAACCCATGATAGAGGAGTTGTCCGACTCCGAGAGCGAAGAGGAAGAGGAGGAAGCTGCCGAAATTGAGGAAGTCTGCAAGGACTTCGGCCTTCTTTCGCTCTTTGGTTCTGACTCTCCATCTCCCTCCTCATCACCTCCATCCCCTTCTTCTCTTTCACAATCTCCCGCTACTGAGGTGTGCTCGGCACCCGACTGTCTTTCTCCGACCCCTTCTTTCTCCCTTCTTTCTCCACTTGTCCTTTCCCCATTCCTCGCCTGGCCAGTCGGGCAACTTTCAGTCAACAACTCATGGTTTTAAGCTTTGACTCCCCCAAAAAAATGCCAATTTGGAAAGGCGGGAATGCGAGGTCTCCGTCGAGTACCCTTCCTCTTTGGAGTCTCTTCTGCTCGGCCATGGGCCGATGCTTTCCAGCCTGAACTCCCATTCTCGCCCCCCTAAGGGCACTTCCCCTGTACATAGTTTTGTACATAGTTCTGTACATAGTGGTCTAGATTCTAGTTTGGAGTCAAGTCTTGTAAGGCCCTCGAATTTTTCTGCATTATTGCATGTAAATAACTCGTGTCGTATATGTACGTATGTATGTATCTACGTATATATTAGTGGTATACTTATGTGTGTATGTGTATAGCTTAGGTATAAATAATGTATGTAATGCTTGATGGTAGTATGTACATGATAACGTATACATATAGCATGTATATAGGTATAAAAGGTGCATGGTTTCTACATGTTTTAGACTTCTGCCCGAAGGCCATATTGGCGTCAATAGCATGACATCGATGAGGTGTCAGTGTCCACCCATGGACGCCAACACTAATCCCAGCGTCTAACGATGTGGACGCCAACTTCTCTGACCTGCATGCGTTGCAGAGCCAGAAATTCCAGAAACAAGGCAACTCACCCATTGGGGAGCTGTCTCCCAACGGTCTGAGAGCCATCTTGTCACCCCATGCGTGGGAGAGAAGCCTCTCCCATATGTCTAAACCCGAATCTGCTTCCCCAACCCCTCTCTTCACCCTTTTGCAAGAGAGAAAGAAGAGAAGAAAACCCTACTTTCTGAACTGAGGAACCCCCCCCCCCCCCCCCCCACTTTGGAACCCAAAATCTCTCAACCTGAAGATTGTTCCGGGGTTCTGCTACTTCAAGGAGTTTGCTGGATCGACGAGGAAGGCCTCCCCGACCTCGGAAGGCACTGGAGCTTGCTCAGGAACCCGGAGTAAAGCATTTCTCAGAGCTTCTTGGGACTGCCCAAGGAGAGCTTCTCCAAGCCCTAGGTCCATTGGTGTAATTTTCTAAAGGCAAGTACCCCATTCATAACGTCCATGTATGTGTCTAGGATGGTTTTAAAATTTTTATGAATTTTCCCTCGTGTCCTAGACCCCCACATTCACCCCATCTTGGAGCTCGGGTCTATGTTCTGCACAGACCCGACATTAACGGCAATGTCCCTTGACGCTGAGATCATGCTTGGCGTCCATCGACTATGCCGTTGACACTGAATTAGCGGCCAGAGACCACCGGCAAGTTCATCTGGACAGAACAGTGACCTGTTCTGCCCTTCCATACAACTATTTTCGATATGTTTCACGATGAGGATATACTGTAAATCATTTATATGTTATGTATATTGTTGATGTGATGAATGTGGTGTGTGGATGGATTATCATGAATGATAGGGTTTAATTATTTCATGAAAATACATGTGTGATGAGTTTTGATCTTGTTAAACCATGTTTGCATGATTTAGGACAAGTCTAAATGCCCTAAATTGTGAGGATTATGCATGTGAAGTTCAGTCCCTGTCCTAAATTTCTGAGATTATTTCCATGCCCGTGTGAATTATTGCAAAATTTGTTTAGAAAAAAAAATAGAGATCATGCTAGGTCATGATAAATCTTCCATAAATCATGTATTGCCCTAAAACTTCAGGAATAAATTCTGTAGCTCCATGTCTATTAGGGCTCAGATAGTGAGCTGTTAACATTGTGCTTATGTTTAACTCCATGTCAAGTTGAATTGTGAAATGGATGTTTGAATTTCTGAAATTTCGTTTTAGTTCAGAAAAATCTGAAAATTTGCATGCGGAATCCTAACCCGAAATCAGTCTGTGGTTAAAATTTCAGGCCATTTGGACCAGTATATGATGCAATATCAATTTTCCATGAAAAATGTGAAACTAATGCATGCCTTGTAAAATAATTCGATTTTGTATGTGTCAACTTGATTTGTGAAATCTCCTGAACACTAGATTTCTGTGATTATAGTGACATGTCAGGAAAACAGAGCACCATGTGTGTAAATGAGTGAATGAGTAACATGTAAATGTCATGGGCTAAACTAAGTGCGTAAATCGGTAAGATGTGTAATGTGAAAATTGTGCCAAGTCTGACATTGCTTCCACAGAGGGCAAAGGAACCGTATCAGGGAAAAGTCTCCCTGAGAAGGTTCAATGTATAAGTGACCCTAAGGGCATTAGGGGGAAATCCTGGAGGTGGACAAGTACCACTGGTTAGGGTGGAGACTTGTTCTCCCGGTCTGCGCAGTCCAAGAGTCGCCATTGTATTGCCTAGATGGCGTCTGTGTGATGTGATGTGTTGTGTCCTTCTTTGGTGGTTTGGACTATGTGTCACGGCACTAAATGTGAAAGTGTAAATGTGAATGTGTAAATGTGCATGTGTTCATGTGTTAATGTGAAAGTGAACAACGTGTAATATGTATGTGTAAAGTGCAATTTATGTGAATTGGAAATTGTGTAAAGAAAATGTGAGACCAAAATGTGAGGATATGATATTGTAATCCATGTTGTGACAAATCTGAAACCATGTTAAATCAGTAGCTTCATTATGTTAGGAACATGTTTATATGTGTAAAATGCCTAGAATCCATGCTAGGGACAATTAACAAGTATGTGCACAAGATTTCATGTTTGGTTGTTCACATGTTGTATTTTAAATAACATTGTAGCTCTCATGTGTAGGGTTATGGTTGCTAAATCATGTGAAAACCAGCAAGTTAAAGTGTGTAAAATGTTTGTGTGCATGCACAAGAATGTGTAGATTCCATGCTAGGTGTGTTTTGTTTCATGTACGTAGGATAATCATGCTAAGTGCTTTCATGTGTTAGTTAAAATGCAAAGTAGAATTTCATGAGTGGGAATGATTAGAGAACATGTGTTAGGAAATTTTCTTGATAAGAAATCTGAAAGCATGCATCATGTGTTTACTTATAGAATTATCATGGTTGGTTATTCATTTCAAACATTAAGCATGATACATGTTGAGTTTTGCCATGGTGTGTGTAGAGCCTACTATGACATGTACGTGTATGGTATGAGTGGTGTTACTTGCTGAGTCTTTAGACTCACTACTTGCTTCGGCGTACAGGTGTAGTTGGTGACGTGGCACCGTTGGAGGAGACAGTGGAGACGGACTCCGAGCGCGGAGATTAGAACGTTGCTGAAATTCTTGTGACATTTTGAGATTCTCATAGTATGTAATTGCGACATTGTACTAGCATTATTATGGAAAGGGATTGTATAAGTGTGGACATTGTGTATTAAATTTTCAGCAATTTAAATCATGTGAACTTTTACGTTCTTAAATGTTATTGAAATTTCATGTATGCTAAATGTGGATGATGAATGAATGAAGACAGTAGTTCTTTTCACTTCCGCTACTCTGTTCTTATATTCACGTGTATCTCAGCTGAATGTATCGTTGGGTAAATGTCCCACTGTAATGACGCTTGCTATACCGACGTGGGTTGGTATAACCGTACCGGTATAATGAGGGCCGTCACAAGTCTAGAGTCGGGTCTAAATTTAGAAGAGTCTGGTCCCTCTCAACCATGCATTCGCAAGGAGAAGGGTAGACAAGTTCCTGCCTGTTATGTTATGGCCTTGGCTGAGAGATGTCTTAAGCTGAGTCAAGTCCCAGAGTTTCTTGAGGAGCCTGCCCTTGTAGAGGCTGATTTTGAAGAAGGTGACTCTGTAGACGACGGTTTTGGAGTCTATCTGCTAGATTTTGATGAGAGAGATGAGTCGGAGGATCTTGGGTCAGAAGAAGAGGACCCAGCGAGCTCCTATGTGGATGGCACAAAGAGGTTCGACGAGCCGACCATGGCTACATATGAGCCAACCAAAGAGATCAACCTTGGCACCGAAGAATCCCCGAAGGTCATTTTGATTAGTGCCAACTTGAGTGTAGAAGAAGAAGAAGCTATTGTAGCTATCCTCCAAAAATTTTCCGACGGTTTTGCTTGGTCCTACGAGGACATGCCAGGGCTTGACACCTCTTTGGTCGAGCACCGGTTGGTCTTAAAAGCCGACGTGAAGGCCGTCAAACAAAAGCTGAGGAGGCTACACCCCAAGCTTGCACTCAAGATCAAAGAGGAGGTTGACAAGTTGCACAGGGCCAAATTCATTAGGGTTGTGCTTTATTCACAATGGGTAGCTAATATTGTCCCGGTGATGAAGAAGGACGGTAAGGTTAGGATCTGCATAGATTTCTGTGACCTTAATCGTGCTTGCCCTAAGGACGATTTTCCTCTTCCCCACATAGATGTCCTAGTGGACAATATTGTCGGCTTTGAGATGTTGTCATTTATGGATGGTTTCTCTGGGTATAACCAGATCCGTCTGGTGGAGGAAGACCAAGAGAAAACTTCTTTCACAATGCCTTGGGGGACTTATTGTTATGTTGTGATGCCCTTCGGATTGAAGAATGCGGGAGCAACCTATCAAAGGGCAATGATGGTGATCTTTCACGACATAATGCATGTGCACATGGAAGTCTATGTTGATGATGTCTTGGTTAAGTCTAGGACTCGACATGGCCATGCTGAGGTCCTCCGGGCAGTTCTCCAATGGTCTAGAGAACATAAGCTCAAAATGAATCCTAAGAAGTGTGTCTTTGGAGTTTCCTCAGGGAAGTTGCTCAGGTTCATAGTTAGCAAGCGGGGAATTGAGATTGATCTCAATAAGGCCAAAGCAATAATCGACATGCCTCCCCCTAGGAACATTAAGGAAGTTAGAGGGCTAATTGGTAGACTTTAGTTCATTAGGAGATTTATTTCTCAGCATTCCATCCGTTGCAAGCCCTTCTATGAGATGCTTAGAAGGGAGGCTAAGTTTGATTGGAACGATAAATGTCAAAAGGCCTTTGAAGAATTGAAGAGCTATTTGTTCAATCTCCCTGTTCTCGCTCCTCCGGTCCCGGGTCGGCCTTTATTGCTCTATGTGTCAACCACTGAAGATTCAACTGGAGCAGTCTTGGCCCAATATGACGACGAGAAGAAGGAGAGAGCGGTGTACTACTTATTGTTGGATCGAAATGGCACTAAGAATGTCCTAGAGGGGGGTGAATAGGACTTCTTCCCTTTTAAAAATTTGCTTCTAAAATTGCACAACACTAAATAAATTGTTAGAGCTTAGTGTGGTGTGTGTGATTCAAGTGTAGACAAGGCGGAAACAATCACACAATGAATGCACAAGGATTTATCCTGGTTCGGCCCTTCCTACATGGAAGACCTACATCCAGTCCTCAAGCCAACCACTTGAGATTTCCACTATCTGCCAATAAATTGGCCTTCTCTCACCCTTGAGAGGAATTACAAACCCACTTGCTCCCAAGCAAGTCTTCCCTAAACAAGGGTACAACAACTACCTTTCACAAGGTCTTCCCTTCACAAGAGGGGCAATGCAGAACCAGACTTCTGCAGAAATTACACAGGAATAATAAAGAAACACTTGTGTGTTTTCCTGAGATCTGAGCACAAACACACACAGACTTCAGAAGGATTAAGAGATCGGAAATGAAACTGAATCCTATCTGAAATGCAAGGGTGGACTTGAAGAAAAATAGGCAATTACAGATGCCACCCAACACAGAACTTCAGAAGAACTTCAGAGAATATTTTATGAAGTAAAGCTCTCGGACTTGTGGCTTGCATAAAAGCTTGAGAAGACTTGAAGGATTCGAATGATGCTTTCAAGAAGAGTAAAGGCATGTATGCGCTTGTTATGTTATTTTCAAACTTGAGCTCCTTTTATAAACTTTAGAAAATAGCCGTTTAGAAAATAGCTGTTGGAGCTTGTGGCCGTTTGCAATATGTCTGTTTGAAGAGATCTCTAGGATCATTTGGGTCTTGAAGTGTTTGTTATCCAGAAGTCTTTCAGTTTTGCTTCATTCCAAGATCTTCAGAAGGAGTGTAGTTTTCACAGCTAGAAGATAAGCTCTTTCTCTTCGGAGTGAACTGTGAAAGAGACATGCTAAAAACGAGCTCCAATAAATGCCTGCACAAAGACAAGACAAAAGAGAAGAGTATCTCCATACCTTTGAGGTAGGTGAGTTAGAAAAGTACAGAAAGAAGGTATGGAAACCTCGTATCACAGGCTTTCAGATAGAAGGAGTAGACAGACAGTTAGGCTAAAAAGGTAAAGCATGGGTCTGTCAGTGGTAGGTGAGTCTTTTCAGATGCCATGCGCCTGAGAATTCATAAATGCATAGTGTCTAATGAATCTATGAAGATCCGGAGCAAAGATGTGAAGACTATGAGGCTCAGATTAAAAATATTTCAAAATAGTTTGCACAGGATTTAGATGAATATTTTAAGTTTAATATGACTTGTCTTATCAGAGAAAATAATAAAATAATAATATTTATGATGAACTAATAAGAAATTAAAAGTTAATTGGAAATGTTGTAAGAAAGATTAGGAGATAATCTTACATTAAGTGTTTAAGCTTTAAAAGATCAGAAAAGTATTCACAGAACTGACAGAAGTTGAATTCATAATAACCTGCAATTCGACTATAGAAGTTGAAGAATGATTTGACTTTACAGAAAGATAGTCATTCGACTGTAGGAGTCGAAGTTGCAAACAAAGTAATTCGACTGTAGAAGAATATTACAATTCGGCTGTAGAAGTCAGATACTATGGAGATTGATTTCTAAAACATTCGACTGAAAAAGTCGAATCATGAAGTTAGGATTTATGAAGCATTCGACTGTATGAGTCGAAGTGAATAGTCGAATCATGAAGTTAGGATTTATGAAGCATTCGACTGTATGAGTCGAAGTGAACAGTCGAATCATGAAGTTAGGATTTATGAAGCATTCGACTGTATGAGTCGAAGTGAACAGTCGAATCATGAAGTTAGGATTTATGAAGCATTCGACTGTATGAGTCGAAGTGAACAGTCGAATCATGTATAGCTGTATGGACTTAGAAAAATTTCAGGATGTTTTTGACTTCGATTCTTAAGTTGTTCAGTTGGAGACTGAAGTCGGATATAGTGTGATGTACTGAGAGTCTGTGGACTTAGAAAATTTTTGACGATGAAGTTTATCACACAGTTGTATGCATATATATTTTGATAGTCATTTATTTTGTAGATAGTCTATTTAAAGATTTTGTTATAGCAAAAACATGATATATACTATATCTTCAATATTTTAGATTTTCTTAGGGGTAGTTGCTCAACAATTCTCCCCCTTTTTGTTAATGACAAAAACTTTAAAATAGACAGTAAAGAACAGTGAGAATTTTTTTTTTAAGATTTCCTCTTTCTCCCCCTTTGTGGCATTAACAGAAAGGGTAACAAACCACAAGGAAAGCATGAAATAAGCAGGGAAGAAAGATCATAGCTGCATTCAAAAAAAAAATACAGAGAATAGTGTTTAAGACCTAGATAAGGAGCTAGGCAAGTACAAAGATCTGGGAATTTGAGCAAAATATGGTTTGAGAAGGTCCCAGAGCTTTGTCTCATTTTCACAAAAGAAATTTTCAAACAAGGAGAGGTCAATGTTGTAGGAGGGATTAGTAGTAGGCAGTTTCCTACGAGATTTGATGTGGCGCCTATGGAACCAGCCTATCTTGGAGTGGAATTTGTCCCTGCTCAGACGATACTTAAGGGAAACAAACTTCTTAAAGGCTACAAGAAGAAGAAACTCATGGACAGAGATGTTCCAGTGCAGGCCTCGGTCCACAGCTGCATCTTTGGCTTGATAACACACTAAGTACCTTTGAGCCCATTTATACCAATGTTCTTCCTCAGATCCTTAAGACTCTTGGACTGGAATTCATAAAGAGAGAGCTTCATCTTTTCACAGTCAGAGTGGTAAGAGGGATAGGCAGCTACCCGCTGATCTTCATTGAGTCTCTCAGATTCAGCAAAACATAACTGGAAATCCAACAGATGATGGGGGTTCTTGGAGATTTGGAGGAACACAAATCTTTGGAAAGACAATTTGAGCTTGTATTTAATTTTGAACCTAGTGACAATGCGGATGAATCTATTGAATACTACTTCAGCAAAATCCCTTCTGAAGGAAACTGCTCCTATAAAGGATGGATGCAGTCCAGAGGGTAAGGCCACAGTCATGGAGGGAATGATTTCTCTTTGACCTCTTAGTAGATTGTCCCATTGGCCTTTAGAAACATCAGGCAATCCCAATTTGAATCTGTCGAAATTGAAAGTCTTCATTCTGGTGTACTTGGCCTGAGACTCCTAGATAAAATGTCCAAACATATCATGAAACCTCAAGGATAGGTGATATTGGACAGTTAAAAATTGGTTTCTAGATTGGGTTTGCTGATATTTGGCTGCTTCTCCTGGATAGAGATCAAGGAACTCCTTAGGAGTCAAGCTATGACTTTTCTGAGAGATGAACTGAAGTTCCGCAACTGAAATATGTGAAGTTCTGAGAAGAATAGGAAGCCAATGGTCGAAGGTGAACTCTGGCATCTCATGAACTTCAAGGAAAGCACGAATAGATAGATATTCTCTGAACAGATTCATGTGATGTTCAGAGTGGTAGATGAAGGCATACCAAAAGGGTGGAAGGAGTTTAGAAGGATTGTCTCCAAGTTTGGGTCCACTAGATGAGGAAAGTTGAATACTGGGAAGTATTTCAGCTAGATGGAGAAGTGTTTTCTTGGAGTCTATTCTTGAGGCAGTGGGAAGACAAGAAAAATATTGAGGAGGTTGAGTGGAAAGAGTGAGAGTGAGAGGTTTGGGAGGTTTGAACCGGTATTTCATTGGGTAGATTTTGAATTTGATGTCCTGGTGGAATGGATCCCCTGGAATGGATGCAAGGAGAGGAGGATCAGAAAAAGTGGACTGTGAGGGAATTTCAGTGGTGAAAGGAGTAGGTGCAGAGGGTGCAGTGGGTTGAGGCTCACCTGGAGTTGGATTTTTAGGCTCTGGAGGAGGCTTAATAGATGGAGCTGGAGTAGGATGAATTGGTCTAGAAGGAGGAGGAGGGAAGACTGGGTCACCATTTTTGACCAGTCTGTGCTTCACTTTCCTCTTGAAGGTTTGCAAATTAGAAGTGGACTCCAGGGGTCTCTTAGCCATAGATTCCATCTGGGAAACCTGCCTGGGCTGGGAAGCCTCTGCTGCTGCCACTGCCACTGACTACTTTTCTAACACAGACTGTTGCTATTGCTCCACTTAAGGTTGAAACACTACCATAGCTAATTGAGCCTCATGCTCTAAAACTTTCTGCTGCTCAAGAGGCTATTCCTCCACACTCTGCTGCTTATCCTGTGGCTCAGGCTCCTTGTGCTGATCAGGAACTGGTTCAACATGTTCTTGTACTTGGGATTCTTGCTCCTGGTCCTGCTGCTGCTCAACCTACTGGGATTGGTCTTGTGTTGACTGTTGTTCCTGAGCTGGTACTTCAGGTTCTGGTGCTTGAGATTCTTGGACTTGAATAGGTTCTTCTTGCTGCTGATGGAAAGCAGGCCCTGATGACCGAGAAGTGCCCTGCTGGCACACTAACTGAAGCAGCAAATCTTTCATTTGCTTAACCTCATCAGACATACTATCAAACTTGACATCAATAAACTCTATTTGCATTTGAAGGACTGACAGGTTTTCTTGTTGCTTGCCCAATAAGTCCAAAATGGTATGAAGGCTGTTGCTACTCTTCCCCTGAGACCTTGGCCGGGTCTCAAAATGAGAAGGGGAGAAGTGATGCTCTCTTTCTTCAAAATCTATTTCTCCAGGAATGTCATCAAATGCAATACCTTTGCCTCTAATATCTCTTAATACTTCATTAATAGTTTCCTCAGGTGCCTCAGGTTCAGGAAATGAGGAGGAAATAGGAACTTGATCTACTTGCTCTTGGGTCTGAACTGGGACTTCAGATCTAACTTGTTCTTGAGGCTCTATCTCTTGTTGAATCATTTAAGGAACATAAGGAACAAGAGGTTCATCAGGAAAAACTTCATGATCACATTCAGGCACTGAGTCTTTTAGCCAAAGATTTTGCTTCTTGTTGACCAAGGAATAATGACTTCTTCTCAAGGTAGTGATCCCAATCTTCTCTTTAATTCCAATAGATATTTCTCCTGACAGATCTACTGAGTATCTCTTAAAGATCAGGGAGAGCAAAGGTCCATAGGGAAAAGATTCTTGAAGATTCTTAGCAGCTATCATTCTATCCAAAATGATTCCAGCCAAATTCACTTTGTGCCTTTGAATAGCCCAAAACAACAAGTTCCCATCTCTAGAGGTGATAGATGAGTGGGTTCCTGCTCTAGGGGTCACAATGTTTGTAATCACTGAATGAATCAGTCTCTTTTCGGATGATAGCTCATTTACAGACAGACCTTTCTTGCTAATAGAGGCCAAACTCCCAATAATTCCCAATTTTTGCTTTTCTAAAGGTATAACTTCATTAAGCTTATGCCTGGAGTTTGGACACTTCAACATCTCAACCAGCAGTTCCTCAGAAATAGAGATCTTGGTTCCTTTGACATAACCGAATATTGAATTTCCAGATGAGATTTCCATGGTGACATAAAAAGTTCTAACGGCATTCTCAACAGTGGGTTCTGAAATCTGGCACAACTTGGTCCAACCCATGGCATTGAGGGTGTCCTCTACCCACGCTAGACTTCCAGTAAGATGGGAGAAATCTACAACCTTCCCTGGGCAGATGGGAATCTTAGCAAGTTTCACGAGTTGATCAGGGGTCATCTGGGTGGATTCCGGAGCCCTAGATGAGTCCATCTAAAGAAAGAGACTAGAGATGGCTCAGGGGATCAGTAAAGGAGTGATAGAAATGCTGAAGAGAGTTCCAAGATCCTACCTTTCTTCGAGGAGGATGGAGATTTCAGGGTTCTTCGGAAGTCCTTCGTCGGAGAACAGTGAGGGCGCGAAAGGGCAGAAGAAGACAAAGAAGTCAAAGATGGATTTCGAAAAGGGTGTCTTCTAAAGGAGATGGGGTTTTCTTTTATAAGGAAAGAGAAGATAACTGCCCCTTGATTTCATGGTGAACGGTCGGGATTAAATGATTTGACTGTTAAGACATGAAGGGATGCGTCTTAAGAGAGTGTCAATTATATAATTTTAAATTACAAGTGCCTTTTCATGATTTCATAATAAGTCGAATTATGTATTCGACTGCATCAGTCGAATGCAAGATTTTAACATGATTCGAATGCATAAGTCGAATGTCATGGACTTCGAATTTTTTCAGGATGGTTTTCACAGACAATTCATACAACACTATCTTAGCATACAATTCAAGTATCATTTTACTTTGGTAATTTAATCAAGATTATACATACCTATTTCTCTTCTAATAGATGTGAATCTATCCTCAGGAAGAGGTTTTGTAAAAATATCAGCAAGTTGATTTTCTGTAGAAACAAATTCAAGTGAAATATTGCCATTACTTACATGATCCCTGATGAAGTGATGTCTAACCTCAATATGCTTGGTTCTTGAGTGCTGGATAGGATTCTTGGTCAAATTTATTGCGCTTGTATTGTCACATAGCATAGGAATTTCTTGGAGCTGATGACCATAATCTTCCAATTGGTGTTTGATCCACAAGAGTTGAGTACAACAACTCCCAGCTGCAATGTATTCAGCTTCTGTGGTTGACAAAGCTACTGAGTTCTGCTTTCTGGAAGACCAAGATATCAAGCACCCTGCAAGAATTTGACAAGTGCCACTGGTGCTTTTTCTATCTATTTTGCATCCAGCATAGTCAGCATCACTATATCCAATTAACTTGAATTCAGAGCATCTGGGATACCAAAGTCCTAATTTACTGGTATTTATAAGATATCTAAAAATTCTTTTAACAGCATGAACATGAGATTCTTTTGGATCAGCTTGAAATCATGCACATAGACAAACACTGAACATTATATCTGGTCTACTAGCAGTAAGATAGAGCAGTTATCCTATCATTCCTCTATAGATCTTTTGATCTACCTTTTTACCAAGAGGATCACCATCTAACTTAATGCCTGAGCTCATGGGTGTTCCTAATGGCTTACACTTGTCAAAACCATACTTAGAAAGTAAGTCTGAAATATACTTGATTTAACAAATGTGAGTCCCTTTCTTGGTCTGCTTGATTTGCAACCCAAGAAAATAATTTAGCTCACCCATCATGCTTATTTCAAATTCACTTTGCATCAAATTTTCAAAGAACTTGCAAAGTGATTCATTAGTATAACCAAAGATAATATCATCAACATAGATATGCACAATTAAGATTCCATTTGAAAATTTCTTTATAAATAATATGCTATCTACTTTACCTCTTATAAAATCATGTGATATAAGATAAGCACTTAATCTTTCATATCAAGCTCTTGGAGTTTGTTTCAGACCATACAGTGCTTTCTTTAAACGGAAAACATGATTAGGATAAGTAGTATCTTCAAAACCAGGTGGTTGCTCAACATATACTTCTTCTTTAATAAAACCATTCAGAAATGCACTTTTAACATCCATCTAAAATAGGTTGATATTGAGAGAACATGCATATGCTAATAAAATTCTGATTGCCTCTAATCTAGCTACTGGAGCATAGGTTTCATCAAAATCTATGTCTTCCTCTTGGGAATATCCTTGAGCTACAAGTCTAGCTTTGTTCCTGGTGATTACCCATGATTCATCCATCTTGTTTCTGAAAACCCATCTGGTTCCAATAACTGGATGATCAGTAGGTCTAGGTACAAGAGTCTAAACTTCACTACGTTGGAACTGAGTAAGTTCCTCTTGCATAGTAAGGATCCAAGATTCATCACCCAGTGAATCATTGATTGTTTTAGGCTCAATTTGTGAAACTAAGGCAGAAAAATCACAAGGAATTTGCATACCTCTTATTCTTACCCTATCTTGAGGATTACCTATGATATTTTCTCTAGGATGATCCCGGTGGTACCTCAATTCCATAGGTAGATCTTCTTATGGTTCTTCTTATTGTTGAAGATCTTCTAATGGAGGATCTTCCATTTCTCCATCTTCTTCCTTTTGTTCAAGGGAAGTCTTTTCTAAATCCCTGCAAAGATCATCAACACATTCTTCTTCTTCTTCTATCCTTTTGATAGAAGGGTTAGTTTCATCAAATAATATATGCACAGATTGTTCTATGGTTAATGTTCTTCTATTGAATATCTTATAACCTCTAGGTTTTGAAATGTATCCTAACAGGAAACCTTCATCACTCTTAGCATCAAATTTTCCTAGATTATTCTTATCATTATTTAAGATAAAGCACTTACAGCCAAAAGGTCGAAGATGACTGATGTTGGGCTTCTTTCACTTGTAGAGTTCATATGGAGTCTTCTTTAGAATGGGTCTGATCATGCACCTGTTGATGTTGTAGCAGGCTGTATTGACTGCCTCTGCCCAGAAATATTTTGGTAAATTATAATCATTCAGCATTGTTCTGGTCATATCTAGCAGTGTTCTGTTCTTTCTCTCTGCTACTCCATTTTGTTGAGGTGTTCTTGGTGCTGAGAAGTTATGCTCAACCCCATTTTCTTCACAGAACTTCATGAATTCTTCATTCTTGAATTCACCTCCATGATCAGATCTAATGCTTGCAATCTGAAATTTCTAATTTTTCTGAACTATTTTGCTGAACTTCAGAAATGCTTGAAAGGCTTCAGATTTGGCTTCCAGAAAAGACACCCAAGTGTACCTTGAGTAGTCATCAACTAATACATAGCCATATATTTTTCCTCCAAGACTGACTGTCCTCATAGGTCCAAATAAATCCATGTGAATTAATTCCAAAGGCTTGGAAGTTGTAACAATTGTTTTGGACTGAAATGAGGTCTTGGTCTGTTTTCCTTTTGCACAAGCTGAACAAATTCCAGATTTCTTAAGTTTCATCTTTGGAAGACCTTCAACCAGATCATGCTTTATTAAGTTCTTGATCACTGAGGTGCTTGCATGACCAAGTCTTCTATGCCACAAATCAGACTCTTCACTTTTGGTGGTTGCAAGACATAAGTTCACTTTTTTTAATTCTGCTAGTTGCAATGTGTATAAATTCTTCACTCTTTGAGCTTCGAATACAATCTTGTTATCTTTTTGGATGATACATCAATCATTCTGAAAATTTACTGAATGCCCTTTGTCACATAACTGACTAATACTTATCAGATTATGCTTCAGACCTTCTACATACATGACATCTTCAATTAGGTTCTTTTCTTTAGTACCAACTGTTCCACACCCTAATACTTTTCCTTTTCCATTATCACCATATGTGACTTGACCACTTTCTTCTCTAAAACTTGTGAATAACTTCCTATCCCCTGTCATATGCCTTAAGCATCCACTATCCAAATACCATTTGGATGCCCTCAGCCGACCCTGTAAACAAAATCAAGTTGTAACTTTTGGTACCCAAATTTTCTTGGGTCCTTTATGGTTAGTTTTAGGAATCCATCTCAAGTGTCTAGTGGTGCATGTGCTAATGATGTGTCCTAATTGATTACAGTGACTGCAACATAAATCAAAAGCTTTCTTCATATATGCAAAATTGTTAGATTTTAGTTTTTATTTGTACATATACTGATTTATCTTTTTAGCATTTTTTATTTTATTTTCTGCTACAAATTTAGGGATTGGATACACTTTAGGATGAATAATGTTTTCTTCATTTGGAGGAGGTGTGTATCCTAATCCATATTTCTTCTTTCCTATTCTAGAGCCTTTTATATTAACAAATAAAGAGGTTTTACAATTTGAAATCTTTTCTATAGTAGCTTTTAGATAATTATTTGCTTCTTGCAATTTTTCTTCATCTTTAAGTTTCTTAAGATTTGATTCAATTTCCAAAATTTTGCTGTTTTTATTTTTTAAGTCTTCACACAACAATTCGTTAGTTCTTTTTGTTTCACTTAAACTTTTGTTTAACCTTTCTGTTTCATTTTTAAGAAAGGTGTTAGCTTTTTCTTGGTTCAGTAGATTTAGTTTAACTATTTTCATTTGTTTTACTATTGTCTTATATTTTTCATAAAGTTCATTGAAGGCATCTTCAAGGCTATCAGAATCGGATTCAGAACATGAAGTAAAGGAGGTTTCTGAGTTTACCTGCTCTAGTCCTGCCATGAGGGCTAGATTTGCCTTCTCTTCTTCTTCGGATTCTGAGCTGGAGGATTCTGAACTGGTTCCTTCTTCATTGTCCCATGTTGCTGCCATTGCCTTTTTCTTGAATTTTCTAAACTTTTTCTCTTTGCCTTTCTTCCTGTCGGATTTCTCTGCTTGATCTTTTTTCTTGAGCTTGGGACATTCAGATTTGTAATGTCCTGGTTGATTACATTCATAGCAAGTTGGCTCTTTTTCTTATCCCTCTTGAAAAATCTTTTGGAACCAAATTTCTTTTTCTTTGCTAGAATTCTCTGCAACTTTCTTGAGAGCATAGCCTCATCATCACTGTCATCTGACTTTTCCTTTGAGTCTTCAGATGAAGAGGAATCTGCAATCTTCAAAGCATTTGAAATTTTATTTTTCGAGGAATTTTCAGAAAACATTTCCATATTAATTTCATGGGCCATGAGGGATCCTATTAATTTATCAATAGACAATTGTGCTAAATCATGGGCTTCCTCTATGGCTATAACTTTAGGGGTCCATACATTAGTTAGAGATCTTAGGATTTTTCTAACTGTTTCTTCATTAGTTAGGACTTTTCCTAAAGAACTTAGTCCGACAATTATGTTTGAAAATCTGTTATACATTTGAGTTATACTTTCATTAGAGAGCATTTTAAACTGTTCATATTGGGATACAAGTATATCTATCCTAGTTTGTTTAACCCTATCTGTACCTTCATAGGTTACTTGAAGTTTATCCCACATTTCCTTACCTATTTTACATGCTAAAAGTCTGTTAAATTCTCTTTTAGACAAAGCACAGCAAATGTAATTTTTTGCCTTGTAATTTAAAGACATATTTCTTTTATCTACAATGGAAAGACAAGAGGAAGAAGATTCTCCAAGGATTTGATAGTCACCTTGTTCTATTACCTGCCATAAGTCAAAGTCAGTACCTTTGATGAAGCATTCCATTCGCATCTTCCAGTATTGGTAATCTTCACCATCAAAAAATGGTGGCCTTGTGACAGATTGGCCTTCATAGTTGTGAGCTTCGGATGCCATTTCTTCTCAAATCTCTTGGATTCTTCTGAGAAGACCTCACTTTGATACCACTTGTTGGATCGAAATGGCACTAAGAATGTCCTAGAGGGGGGTGAATAGGACTTCTTCCCTTTTAAAAATTTGCTTCTGAAATTGCACAACACTAAATAAATTGTTAGAGCTTAGTGTGGTGTGTGTGATTCAAGTGTAGACAAGGCGGAAACAATCACACAATGAATGCACAGGGATTTATCCTGGTTCGGCCCTTCCTACATGGAAGTCCTACATCCAGTCCTCAAGCCAACCACTTGAGATTTCCACTATCTGCCAATAAATTGACCTTCTCTCACCCTTGAGAGGACTTACAAACCCACTTGCTCCCAAGCAAGTCTTCCCTAAACAGGGGTATAACAACTACCTTTCACAAGGCCTTCCCTTCACAGGAGGGGCAATGCAGAACCAGACTTCTGCAGAAATTACACAGGAATAATAAAGAAACACTTGTGTGTTTACCTCAGATCTGAGCACAAACACACACAGACTTCAGAAGGATTAAGAGATCAGAAATGAGACTGAATCCTATCTGAAATGCAAGGGTGGACTTGAAGAAAAATAGGCAATTACATATGCCACCCAACACAGAACTTCAGAGAATATTTTTTGAAGTAAAATAGCTGTTTAGAAAAAGCTTGAGAAGACTTGAAGGATTCGAATGATGCTTTCAAGAAGAGTAAAGGCTTGTATGCGCTTGTTCTGTTATTTTCAAACTTGAGCTCCTTTTATAAACTTTAGAAAAATAGCCGTTTAGAAAAAAGCCATTGGAGCTTGTGGCCGTTTGCAATATGTCCATTTGAAGAGATCTCTAGGATCCTTTGGGTCTTGAAGTGTTTGTTATCTAGAAGACTTTCAGCTTTGCTTCTTTCCAAGATTTTTAGAAGGAGTGCAGTTTTCACAGCTAGAAGATAAGCTCTTTCTCTTCGGAGTGAACTGTGAAAGAGACATGCTAAAAACGAGCTCCAATAAATGCATGCACAAAGACAAGACAAAAGAGAAGAGTATCTCCATACCTTTGAGGTAGGTGAGTCAGAAAAGTACAGAAAGAAGGTATGGAAACCTCGTATCACAGGCTTTCAGATAGAAGGAGTAGACAAATAGTTAGGCTAAAAAGGTAAAGCATGGGTCTGTCAGTGGTAGGTGAGTCTTGTCAGATGCCATGCGCCTGAGAATTCATAAATGCATAGTGTCTAATGAATCCATGAAGATCCGGAGCAAAGATGTGAAGACCATGAGGCTCAGATTAAAAATATTTCAGAAATAGTTTGCACAGGATTTAGATGAATATTTTAAGTTTAATATGACTTGTCTTGTCAGAGAAAATAATAAAATAATAATATTTATGATGAACTAATAAGAAATTAAAAGTTAATTGGAAATGTTGTAAGAAAGATTAGGAGATAATATTACATTAAGTGTTTAAGCTTTAAAAGATCATAAAAGTATTCACAGAACTGACAGAGAAGTTGAATTCATAATAACCTGCAATTCGACTGTAGAAGTTGAAGAATGATTCGACTTTACAGAAAGATAGTCATTCGACTGTAGGAGTCGAAGTTGTAAACAGAGTAATTCGACTGTAGAAGAAGATTACAATTCGACTGTAGAAGTCGGATACTATGGAGATTGATTTCTAAAACATTCGACTGAAAAAGTCGAATCATGAAGTTAGGATTTATGAAGCATTCGACTATATGAGTCGAAGTGAACAGTCGAATCGTGAAGTTAGGATTTATGAAGCATTCGACTGTATGAGTCGAAGTGAACAGTCGAATCATGAAGTTAGGATTTATGAATCATTCGACTGTATGAGTCGAAGTGAACAGTCGAATCATGTACAGCTGTATGGACTTAGAAAAATTTCAGGATGTTTTTGACTTCGATTCTTAAGTTGTTCAGTTGGAGACTGAAGTCGAATACAGTGTAATGTATTGAGAGTCTATGGACTTAGAAATTTTTTGACGATGAAGTTTATCACACAGTTGTATGCATATATATTTTGATATTCATTTATTTTGTAGATAGTCTATTTAAAGATTTTGTTATAGAAAAAACATGATATATACTATATCTTCAATATTTTAGATTTTCTTAGGGGTAGTTGCTCAACAATTATCCAAGTTGTTCAATGAAGCTGAGAAAAAGTACACTGCCATGGAAAGAACATGTGCGGCCGTCATCTGGGTTGCCCAGAAGTTGAAGCATTATTTCCTAGCTCATGAGGTGAAGCTTCTGGCGCGTATGGACCCAATTCAGTACTTGCTTGAGAAGCCCGTCCTGACTGAGCGGTTGATAAGGTGGCAAAGTTTCCTCAACCAATTTGATATCACCTACGTCACCCAAAAGTCAATCAAGGGGCATGCTATTGCCGAGCATTTGACCCACCACCCCTTGCCTTCGTACTCTCCTGTCGATGAAAGCTTTCGGATGAAGAGTTAGGAGCCATTATCGATGGTGAACCTACCTAGATACTTTATTTCGACGGAGCTCTCAATTCCAAAGGGTGTGGAATAGGGGCAGTCCTCCTCTCACCGGAAGGGGTAGTCATTCCGCATGCCTACCAATTAACCTTCCCTGCCACGAACAATGTGGCCGAGTATGAGGCTCTCCTAGTTGGGTTGAAAATGGCATTACTGCTCGGAGTCAAGGAGTTAAGGATTATTGGAGATTCGCAGTTGATACTTTGGCAGTCTCTCACCAAGTACCAGACCTGGGATCCCAAGTTGAAACCATACCAGGATTTAGTTTGTAAGGTAATCTGGCAGTTTAGGAAGCTCACCCTAGTCCACACTCCTAGGGCTCAGAACAATCTGGCAGACTCACTCGCCTCCTTGGCTTCTTCCATCCCTATTCCACTAGGGAGGTCTTCTGAAACCGTGTCCATCCAAAGGTTAAAAGTCCCTTCTCACATTGATCCTTGGTTCTCTCAACTCAAATCTCCCTCCCTTCGAGTCCATGCACTCCCAAAAGAGCCAGAAATCGATCTCGATGATGGCCATCCTTGGTATTTTGACATCGAGAACTTTCTCAAAGATGGATCCTTCCCTGATTATGCCACCTCTTTTGATGGACGGGCCATTCGCCATGTCTCGGAGCATTACAAGATCAAAGGTGGCATTCTTTACAAGAAATCCCTCAGTGGGGTCTATCTTCGTTGCCTCGATGAGATCGAATCTCGAAGCATCGTTGAAGCCGCTCACTCTAGCGAATGTGGTGGTCATGTCAATGGTAGAGCAATTGCCCAAAAATTGCTAAGACACTATTACTGGCCTTCCATGGAAAAAGATTGTCGTCACTTCATTCGTCATTGTGCTAAATGCCAATTGCACGGTGACAAAATCCATGCTCCTTCCTCTTCCCTTCACCCCCTCATTGCTCCATGGCCTTTCGCCATGTGGGCATTCGACGTGGTCGGTCCTCTCGCAGACAGAACCGGAGAGATCCGTAAGAAGTCCTTCATTCTCACCACCACGGAATACTTCACAAAGTGGGATGAAGCGGAAGCGTTCATAGAAGTCAAAGCTTCAACGGTCGTCAAGTTCATCAAGCGCAACATTCTTGCAAGATTTGGCGTGCCCCGGGACATCGTCACCGACAATGGACCACAATTCACTTCACAGGAGCTTCGCAACATGTGTGGTAAATATGGTATTAACTTGCATCATTCATCCCCATATTATCCACAAGGCAATGGTCAAGCGGAAGCTACTAATAAAACTCTCATCAAAATCATAAAGAAAACTTGCAAATCTCATAACAATGCTGACTGGCCAGATCACTTAGTTGAGGCTCTTTGGGCTTACCGCACCTCGGTCCGTACTCCTATGGGGCAGACCTCTTATGCTTTGACGTACGGATCAGATGTAATACTCCCATATGAGATCTTCGTCCTTCACTTCGAGTTCAATTGAATTCTGAGCTTGACCCCGATCAACGTCGAGAAGCCTTGTTAGCACAACTTGAACTCTTAGATGAAAGGCGAATGATAGCGGCTGACCATGCGCAAGTTTATCGCCAAAGAATTGCATGTTTTTATGCTAAAAGAGTGCTTGAGATAAAATTTGAAGTGGGTGAGATGGTCCTAAAGTGCAAAATCATTAAGGCACCGGGTCCCAGGAGCAAATTGTAAGAAAATTGGGAAGGTCCGTTCGTTGTCAAAGAAGCGTACTCGGGGAACGCTTATAGGTTAGTGGACGCCGAGGGAGTTGAGTTGTCGCATCCTTAAAATGCAGTCTACCTCAAGAAGTTCTACTCTTAGTCAGTCAGTCAGTTAGTCATTCATCACTTGTCAATGCTGTGGGTTTGAGACTCTACTTTTCCATGTGATCATTGGCGAGGTAGGGTCCATTCACACACTACACGATGTTGGAGTACTGTCCTTTAGCTGGAAAATCATAAGTACACTTGGACGGTCTAATTTGGTCAATATAACCCTATTCTCTTCTTACTTGGTCAAGTCTGGAAAAAGGGCAAACCATGAGTAGGGGACCACCCACTCTCACCTAAGAGACAAGGTCACCATAAACAGGGGAAATCAACAAAATGCAAAAGGGCAAAATGATAAATCAAGCCTAAAAGGGGCAAAGAAAAGCCAAGAAGGTCAAAAAGGGTAGCAAAAAGTACGTACCCAGAAAAAGGCTGACCAAATCAAGGAGGTAGTAAATAGTACGTACCTCCACCCCAGAAATGAAATGAAATGAAAATTACCCCTGAAAATAATTGTTGACCAAGTCTTTTAGTGTGGGATGTTGGTTTGGAAACCAAACGTGGTTTGAACCAAATCCTCACGTGACTTTGTATGTATTTCTTCCAATTTTTTCCTCTAGGGGAAATTTGACCTTCTGAGATCCTCCATTGTGGAAAATATCAAGAAGGCTAGGGGCAAACTCCTATGTCAAGAATATCATACACGATCCTCCTTGCTCATGGCCTCTATGGCTAAGTAGATTATAAGAACCCTTTACCTTGACTTGTGATGAATATGTGTCTTAGAGTCCAAAAATCCAAAAAAATGGAAAATGAAAAAGGACAAAAAGAGAGTCTCTTGATGTATATAGTTTTACCATGTACATATCCTTTCTTCTTATTACAAAAAAAAATCAGAAAATCAAAATCCAAAAAAATTAGTGGTACCATGTACATATACTAACATGTTCCTTATATTCTTATTTAAAAAAATAAAAATAAACAAACAAACAAAATTCAAAAAATACAAAAAATGCATGTGCATATTTCCCTTCACTGTTTTATTTATGTTTCTATCTTTGATTAGACATTAGCCCCTTGACCAGATCTCAAGAAAGATACATCTTTTAGGCAAGGGGCTAAAGATAGATCTACACTAACTTTTTCCTTTAAGTGTTGTGGATGTAGGAACTAAAGCACATTGGCAAACCATTCAAGCACACAACGACAAAGTCCACAAAAATCCACCAAAGGAATGAAGTTTTGTACATATCATGACAGGGGAATACCCCTGATGGTACATCTGGAGCCTCGCTCCTCACTCCTCTCTCCCTCGCTA
Organism: Colocasia esculenta; assembly: GCA_014218235.1. NCBI lineage: Eukaryota > Viridiplantae > Streptophyta > Magnoliopsida > Alismatales > Araceae > Colocasia > Colocasia esculenta. The sequence goes on from CM024760.1 coordinate 91,474,709, forward strand.
GGCCTCTACCTACGCGAGCTGCTCACCTCCTCCTCCTCCCTCTCCCGACGCCGGTCTGGGAGAGGAGGTCTCGTCACCGTAGATGCCTCGGGCTGTAGCCCTCCTCACACCACTGACGGGTGCCCCAGGGACATAATGTCGTCAAGTGATGCGAAGGCTGACCCGGTCCTCTCCTGCGCCTCCTGCTGGGCCTGCTGTTGCTGCTCCCGGCGCTTCTTCAGCACCTGGTCCTTCAGGATCTCGTAGTCCACGACAATCCGTGCCCGGACACTCTCTGCCTCCCTCTGTCTCTCCCTCACCTCGAGTAGGCGACCCCGCACGGTCGCTCGATCCTCCCTCATGTCCTCCAGGGCCACTCTCTGCCGCTGCCACTGCACATTGATAAGAAAATATGTTAGATCAATCGTCATGTGCAAAAGGGGAATGACTCGATGTCTTACCTCTGTCTCCAGCTCCTGGACCCTCGTCTGTAGCTCCTGGACCCTCGCCTCCGCCCGGTCCAGGGCCTCCTATAGTCGGACCGCCATGTCCCCACTAGCTAGCCACGCGGATGAGCTCGCCCCTGTGTCTCGGCTCACCCGTACCCGCGCTAGCTCCTCTCTCTGCATTCAAATACCTTGGTTAATTCTCAAATCAAATCAATTGTGGTCAAGGATAAGTTGTGACTTACCAATGTCTCTATCTCGGCATGGAGTCTCCCCGTCTCCACCGCTTGCTCTGCCAGCCTCCCCTCGAGGAGGCGCACCACCTGGGACTCCGGCATCTGTCATTCACACTTCAAGATTAGAATTTAATCAATTAAATGACAAGGCTTAGAGTTAGAATTCACTTCCCACTCACCGGTCTAGCCGGAGTCGCCCGGCATAGTGTGTGCGGTAGGCCTCCAGGTACGCCGCACTATCCTGGAGGTCCGTCTGGTGGAAGACCTGCTCCCCTCTGGCTCGACAATAGGCGACCGTGCTCCCGTGCTCCTCCCCCCAGTCCCGGTCCTCGGCAAAGAACCATCGGCGGGAGTGCCCCTCTCTACCTAGAGAGGGTACCTCTATGGCCGGCTGGTGCCAGCCTAAAGTTCGCACCACCAACTCCAGGTAGAGGGGCTCGCATGTCCCCAAGCAAAGAAGCATGAGGTGGCGATCGAAGAGTGGACGACCCGCCGCCACCACCGGGTGGGACACGTCTATCTCCCCCAAGTACGGGGTCCAAACCACCTGCAAGAAGAAAGCATTGGTCAGTCACATCAAATGGAATTTGAAAGCAAGAATGAAGGAGTGCTAGTTGAGATTCGTACCTGATCATGGGGATAGTGGTCCAGTCCTGCCCTCACGTCCTTCGCACGCCGGTCCATCACCCTCAGATCTGGTGCCACCTCCCACCGGGCCATGAGGGGGATCATGGCCTGGCTCCCCTCCGTCTGTACACCGCGCCCCATGGGGAAGCGGGTGTACCCCCAGATCTGTAAGGCAAGAAGAAATGTCAGTCAGGCAGTTAATCAATTTAATTCAATGATGAGCATTAAAAGAAAGTAGCATCCCTGTAGGAAGGGGGTGAAGCCCCCAGTGCTCTGGGAAGAAGTGAGAAGAGGTGTCCGAGCATCACGGTGCCCCATGCGTACCGCCCAGCCTGCGCCAAATCTCAGAGAAGGAGCACGAACTTGCAGTTCATCTAGGATGACTGCATCGCAAAAAGGAGGAGTCCGAAGAGGTACGCCATAAAAATCCAGACAGACCGCTCCTCGCTCCTATCCCCAAGCTGAATCGACCTCCGTACCCCGGCGACAAACTCCTCCAATGTCTCTAGGGGTCCCCTCCTCCCTCCTCTCAGCCCTACTGCCTCTGACAAGGATCCGAGCAGGATGCTCTGGATCGATCTCCTCCTCCCAGCCATAAACTCCGGCCCCAGCAACTCCACTACATCATCGTAGTAGTCCCTCCTCTCCTGTCCGACCACTGGCTCTCCCTAAACCAACAATCCCGTCAGATACGCCGCGTCCTCCAACATGGGTATCATGTGCCCCCAAGGCATAATAAATGCCTTGCAGTCCTCATCCCACCTCTCCTGTAGCGCCTCGAGGTACGGGACGTCCACGTGGAATGGACGCACCGCTAAGAGGTGTCCAAATCCCATCTGCACTATCCTCGTCTGTTGAGCATCCGGTAGCACCCGGTACCAAGCCTAGCACAAATCCCATGTGACCCTACTCCTCATTCGGCCCTTTCCCTACAAAACACAGAAAAAATGGCGTCAAGATCGATTGCCGTTTAAAAGTATTAGGCATCAAAGGGCCTACTGTCAAAGAGGAGTTAATGGCGAGGGTTGGCCGTCAAGTTCAATAGTAAGCATCCAGGTCCTTGCCGTCAAGTTTATCTTGACGGCAACGACCTAGACGTCAAGAGAAACCCAACGTCAACCAATGTTGACGTTGAGTTCCTGTTAAACCGGACGGACTCCCCTCTGTTTCCCCTTCTATCCCACTTTCTACAATCGCATCCACACAGGGTTTTAAGGTTCAGGCGACCTACCTTGGGTCGTCGTGGGTGTCTCCGAGCCCCTTCCATCTCCGTCTCCTCACCCTCGCCGTCATCACCATCTCCGGTGGTTTCTTCCCCCTCCGGCGCACTACCGCCGGCCGCTGTTGCCGTTTCCCCCTCCTCGGTCGTGTCCTCCGCCGCCGATCCCCCTGTGCCTTCCTCTTCCTCCTCCCTCAGTTGGGGCCGAGTCTGTAGTGCAAGTGCCAATTGCTTCTCCCTTGCCATCGGAGAAACACGTATACAGTCCTAAGGGGGTTCACGAAGGTTGAAGGAGTAGAGAGATTTGAGAGGAGTTGAGAAAGTGAGAGTGCCGGAAGGAATGAAGAAGGTGGGAGGATGAACAGGTGGTTCGCGTATTTGAATGAAGGTGAAAGGGCATCGAGAGAAGCATCGGTTTGACAAAAGCTGTGTTTTAAATTAAACGTCAAGCTCTGGCCATTAACAAGTTGTTGACGGTAACCTGTTAGCCGTTCATTTCTAGTGGACGGCCACCCTGTTGACGTTGAGCTCTGGCCCCAAGGTGCCCTGTCAGACCCTCGTGCTCTGTGCGATGGTGGGGTGTTGGACATCTACTTTGAAGAAGGTGGCCTCTTCTCTATTCGTCTATCCTTTGTCTGGTAGTTAGCGACACATTGGTTGCCGTCTACCCACTGTAAGCGGCCATCGATCTGGACATCAATCGATCGTCTTCAGTGCCTCACAGAACACTCAGTTTAACTCATTTGAAGGCAATGGAAGGCCAATTCAACACATTTGAGTGCATTCCACACAATTCAAACCATCCAACACAATGCAACTCATTGTTTATTCATTCTAACTTGTGTTACACTTATTTGAAATTGTGAAGATACATCATTTTGCTCTACGAGCCATAAAAAAATCACAAGAAATAGGGCGAATGGTGTCAATGTATTCCTCATATTTCCAGATGTTCTCCCAGCTCTCCTGCAATGCCTGGCCCACCCTCTTACTCACTATGTGTCTCTCCCAAGTCTTCTTAGCCTTCTTCATAAGCTTCTCGTTCCTCCCTGTAATGATCATATCAGTGCAGTGGGATGAAGTTGGGATTCCCCGTGGTATTCCTAGATGACACTGGCACTGATGTGGTTGGTACACCACCATCTGATCTGCACCCACCAGCCACAAATCTTTGTCCTCTCTGGTGCGCACCTTGAATTCAATAATTCTCATGAACAGTGGTCTGACAATGAAATCCTCCACTGGGAAGTACCCCAGGTAGTCTCGCCAGGCATCTCTGCTCTTCAAGTGTGATGTTACACACTTGATCTCATCCTCTGGCTCATACCATGCCCTGCTGCAGTGCACTAAACTCCAAAGGAAAATTCTGGAGGGGGTAGGTTGCTTCTCAGCGAAATCAAATTTCAGATGAGCTTCCATCCATACCTGAAGCAGGAACAAGCTCCCGCATGGACGTTTGCCTAGGCTTATCATGGTCAGGGAGTTGTAAAGGTGCACCAGCACTGCAGGGGCAAGTGACTACCTACGCCATAGTAGAGATAGGACTCCCACGTACTCGTAGAGGAGGAAGTCACCACTAGTGGGGAATAGGAAGACGCCAGCTAGACAGAGTGTCAGTCCTTGGGTCGCTCTCTCTCCGCCAATCTCCCTCGCATACTAGATCAACCACCAGGCCAGTCGGTCCAGGAAGATCCCATGCTTGTTCGTCATCCTCAGCACCTCTTTCTTGTCCTGTATGATGTCTGCGAGGATCTCTTCCCACGGGAGAAGAGGAGCCGTCACATCGTACTCCAAGCAGCGCCTCCACCCCAGAAACAATTCCATCTCTTCTAGTAGCATGCTCGCTTCGAACCCCTGGAACACTAACATGTGCGTATGTGGATGCCACCGCTCCACGAGTGCTCCCAGGGCATCGAAGCCCCACCACATGTCCTTCATATTCTTTGCCAACACCACCATAAAGCTCAATTCCATGCCCCGATGAAACTCCTCATGTCTAGGGTTATTGCGTTCATCAAGTTCATCAGCCAGGAGAAGGCCCACACCTGGCCCTGGCTCGGGAAGGTAGGCACCTCCTGCGCATCCATGAATACCATGAGAAAGAGTTTTTGGGGTGTTTTCAGCTTAAAAAGAAGCAAAACGAATAATACTTACCTCTCCATTGGCCAATCGGGTGCTCAAATGCCCCGGAACTTCACTTAGAATTCCCGAGTTCATGCTCGTGGATACTCCAGTCGATGAGGAGGCCATTCTGCTGGTTCAGTTCATCATAAAGCCCTCTGGTTCACAGTTGAGGAAGGAGGGGATGAAGGAAGGAGAAGGAAGAGTCCTTATGGCCTTCCAATAGCTATTGTTTCGGTTCAATGCGCTAGTTTGTAAACGTCCAGATCGGTTGTCGTTAGTCATCTCTTGACGCGGCATAGGTGGACGCCTACTCATGTAGACGGCGCATCATGTTGACGTCAACAGTGAGTTGGCAGCATGCGATCTGGACGTTAACATGCTGGAATTTTCAAAGCTTCATTGTTTCATATGGATTATTATTTCTATATCTTGTGCTTCAAGTTGTCTTGCAGATATTTAAGCACAAGCCGCGCTCCAACATCAGAACACTTATGCGACCGTGAGTGTTACACAGGTATGTCTAACATAGGACCTTACCAGAGGCGAATAACTTGGCGACCGTGAACCCCGAGTTCCCCTTTACCAAAAACCATGACGGGTTTGTGATCTCCCAGTTATTTGATGACCTTAGAATTTTCCTCTGGTTCTAACTTACATTTTAGATAGGAAACCCACACCATCTCCCCAGCTCAAGTGGCCTACCGGGTCAGCACCTCTTTCTTGAATATCTGAACCGATTTCGGGTCTTTGTTGCCCCCCCTTCTCCACTTGTCCCACCGTGCATATCACAAGCAGTCAAGCAGCCTTGTTGAGTTCATTTGAACCTTCGCCAGTCATGAGCTTAATTCAGGACTTCAAGCTTTCCAAACATTGATTCCAGTTAGAATCTTTTGATAGTCCTTTGAGAGATCAACCAATCCCTTGTCTCCACGACCCCCTAAATTTGGACAGACATCCTAATTAGGTCAGCGGGTCCAGACGGACTTCGGTTTTGAGACTCCTTCGATTCAACCGTCATGTTACAACTCCTTTGACTCAAACACACCAGAAACTAGTCAAAGTGCAACACGGAAACGCCAGGGACCCTAACGTTGGGTTGAAGTTGTAGTTACATAGATAGATCACCCTCACTCTTATCCTCATTTGTCTCTCAGACGATTCGTCATTTGTTTCTAGCCTAAATCTTTCGTATGGCTTGCTAGAATTCCTATCATTGGAGATGGCCCTTCCATTAAATCTCCGTGTCCTTTGTTTACTGAGACACCAACCTTTCAGTCCGCTCTGCTCCCTTGCAAGACCGAATGTCTTAGAGGGGCATTTGTAGACATGAGATTTGGCCCATCCCCGCGTGGTTCCATGGCCCAATAAGGCCCGTTTGACCATTTGTTGACTTGCCTCGGATCCCATGTAGACGGCAGCATCGACTGTCGCTGACTACATGTTGGCGGCAAGCCCCATGGACGTCGAATATGGTTGACGGCCACCTATGTGGACGTCTGCATGGCGTTGGCGGCGGCATCGCTTGCCGTCAACCTGGTTTACCTGGTCTGCACAACTGCCCGAGATTCCAGCCCACTATGCGCCCCTTCCTCGCCCATGCAGCACATGGGGCCGTTCCCAACGGGCAAATGGGCCACCTTGGCACCCCCTTTACCCAGTAAAAGTCCTATGTGGCCCCCTCCTATTGGTCCAAGGCTTAACACTTGGATTGCCACTTGTACAAGTGTGTTTCTTCACACTTGAGCATCCAAGGCCCCTTGGTTGTGCCCCCACTGCCTATATAGGTGGTCCTTAGGCCTTCTAAGTGAAGGGGGAGAGGCTGGACGAGCTACACCTTACATGCCTTGAGAGAAGAGAGAGAAAGTGCACCCAAGTCTCTACTCTTGTTTCCACTCTTTCTCTCAACTCTTTGAGCATCTAGAAGGCTTCAACAAGTGCTGGAGGAGTCCACTAATGAGCCATCAACCACAGCAACGAGGATCATCTCCCTCTTCTTTCTCTCTTTCCCTACTTTCTCTCCTTTAGTTTTACATGTTGCACATACACACCCACACACCCTAGGCACGTAGGGCACCTTCCTACACACCTAAAAAGGGGTTTTCCAACCAAAAAACGGAGGGAAGAAGGGTGGTCATAGAACTTGGCCACCCCTCTTCTCAAGCCCGAAACCGGTATGGGGCTCTCCTTTTGGGTATTCTTCTTCTGTTTAGGACGTTTACCACACTTCGAAGAAGACCGTGGAGCTTCTCTTCTATGGCCGGCCGAAGAGAAGGAAGTTGGAACCCCACCATCGTCCGCTACGTGAGGCAGCATCACCGACGTGATCAAACACCCCCTTGGGCACAGGTAAGGCCCTGGCGATCACAACATCTCCTTTTCCATTGCTGGTTTCTTTGTTTTCTCCCCAGTCAACACTGTCAACCAAGGAGTCAACGAAGTCAACCAGCATCCCTTCATCGCCAACGAGGGAGCGGCAATGTTCGTGAACCTCCGGAGCATCCATCGGCACCCAGGGTGCGCGGAACGGAGCGTCCACAGTCACCAATCAATAAAAGCTCTAAATACTAATTGAAATGAAACTTAACATCATTCGAAATGAAACTTAACATCAATTGGAACACTTGATCAGTAATTGATTTCTATTGAAACTTCGACTAGTGAAGATATGACCTTCGACTGCTAAGAATCTCAGTCAGAGTTGCACTTCGACTGCTAAGAGTCTCAGTTGAAATCGCACTTCGACTGCTAAGGGTATCAAGCAATCAATCGAAGTGGGACTTTGACTAGTCCAGAAAATAACGTAGTCAGTTGAAGTGGAACTTCGACTGGTTCAGAAAAATAATGCAGTCAATCGAAGTGGAACTTCAGCTGGTTCAGAAAAATAACGCAGTAAGTCTAAGTGCAACTTCAGCTGGTGACTTCGACTGATCAGAAGAATGTCATGCATGACGAAGTGAAACTTCGATTGATCAGAAGAAAATCATGGATGACGACGTGAGACTTCGACTGATCGGGGATTTCTTCTTCAATCGAAGTGGACAAAAATAGAAATCGATAAAGATTTTCAATGCAAATCTTTTTGAAGCGATGAACGATATTATATTCATGAGAGAAATAATATTAAATATATTAAGAATATTTATGATAAACATGAGTTTGGTTATCACCAAAATAAAAGGATAACATATATAAGAATGGTTTAACAATCTCCCTTTATTTGATGATGACAAAACTCATGTGAATTTTTCTAAAAGGAAGTATTTATATTTAATACAGATGTAATATCCTCAAGTTTTAGACATCATGATTTACTCAGCAATATCTGTTTATGCATAATAATTAGTTTTAAATCTAGATATTTAGACCCAAGGGTGTATGTAGGATGACACCTTGTCAAATACTAATACCACTTTTGGTCGTGTGTACCCCGACAGGGCGACACCAGATTTTGATAACATAATTAAATTTTGAGACCACCATAATTCTTAGAAAAAATATGTTGATTCCAAAATATAGATATCCAGAAATAGCGGTGCACGGATATCGAGATTTAGTCGACTTATTAATTTTTTGGGTAATTTTTACTCAGTCAAAATTTAATTAAAAATAATAATAATAATCACCATAATTTTTAGCACCTTCCAATTAGTTTTTGTTTCAAATTTCAACTTAAATGTACGTCATATGGATACTAAATTAAAGGTCCAAATAAAATAAAGGAATTAAATTACATTTACGTAAAGGATTTATATAATATTTTTACTCTCGAAATATACCTAGCCTTGAAGCATAGTTATGATACATGTTGGGGTGTGGGTAAAAGCTCTCCCAACGTGGCTAAATCTAGCCTCAAGTTAGAAAGATAATAAGGCTTAGCCTTCTACATGTTTGCATGCATGAAAACGAATGCAACCGTAGGCTTTGATAAGCTCCTAACGTGGCTGATGGAGGAGGTTGAGGGATGATGAGGATTTTCCTCATCCTCATTCCTTTCATAGCTAGGACAGCCTATATAAACCCCATTTATTCATTCCTATGTACCCTTTGGACACCTACATCATCTCTTTTGTTGTTACTCCTTCTGTTGTTGTAGGCGAGGCTATGCCCAGGAGAAAAGTAGAAGAAATAAGGAGGATTTCTTCTCATCGTCAGGTAGAATTACCCTCTCTCTCTTTTCCCCCTTCAATTAGAGTCCTTGAGATTAAGCCTCCACCTTTGTTTTTACCTTTCTCTTCCTATTTCCCCCACATGATATCCGTACTGTGAAGGTCTTCTCATTTCATCCTACTAGTTGTTTCATCATGTTGATCATGGAATCTTCTGTATAGGAATATGCTCAAGACCAAAAAATCATTAGTTGAGCTTCAATATAGAGTAGGATCACTTTAAAAGTGTCTTCCAACCAGTTTTACCCCTTCAAAAAAGAAAACCAGTGTCTGTCGACAGACAAATTGTATCTGTCGACAGATACCCATGGATTCTAGAACTCAGAAACCAGAGCTGTCCAACCAGTAGCTGTCGACAACCACCAGTCGGGTGTCAACAACTGAAGACCAGAGTCATGAATGCTGTTTTGGATAAAACAATAGCATTTTACAACCAACCAATAGTTGTCGACAACCACTAGTATTTATTGACAAACAGAACCTTTTCTTCATCAATTCAAGTTGATACACTTCTGGACTATTCAAACAAGTTGGCTTTTCTATTTTCTTGGATTCTAGACTACTATACCACCAAGATGGCTTATCCATCAACCAACCCATCTTTGAATCTCTATCTCTATTGTGCTCATGAAATATGACTTACGATCATAAGATAGTGCTTTCTTCAAAGAGGGAATTAGGATCACTTGTGATAGCACCAGTCACCTGTGGTCCGTTGTGGGCGACAGCTTGTAAGTAAATCCAAGTCAGTTGGTCTGATGATGGTGGGTAATAAACCCTGTGCTTACACAATGAAAAAGATCTGAGGTGCTAGAATCATCTAGGCACTAAGGATGTATTTATGTTATTTATTAACCTTTTGAAAGTAGTATGATGCCTGTCGAATTCAATTTCTAAATTAAGTTATGATCTGAATTTTGAAAGATATATGTGACTTTTGTTCTGAAATTTGTTTGGGCCCGATATGAAATCAAATTGGGATATTTGTTATGCTAAGTTTGAAAGTTCATGAGCAAGTATGTCATTGATCCATATGCACACTTTCTGAATATTCATTTAGCTCTGTGCAATTTGAATTCTTGTTCGTAATTGCTCAAGTTTTATTAGATTAAGTTATGAAATTTGACTTATGACTTTTGTTCTAACATCAGGTCTAAATCCGTACTTTATACAACTTCCATACATTCAACTATTGAATTCTGGACATTCGAAAATGAGGATATCATGTCCTACAAAAGCTACTATTCTAGATTTGATTGAAAGACTTATGCTTACTTCCACATATTGAGTCTCCTGACTCATGCCTTTGTTTTCTCCAAACCCTTTCAAATTGAAGGTGGATGCAACTTCAGCTACAGGTTTCTTTCATTTTCGCTGTAGATCCAAAAGAAGAGCATAAACTTAGTGACTCTCTAGAAATTTTATTGCAGTATTAAAATGCTAGAGATAGAGTGGTTGGTTTTATGTAAATTATGGATGTTAGTACAAAAGAACCTTGTTGATGTGTAATACGTTTAATGATGACTTAGTGGAATAGTTTGCTAGTCTTGCGCATGACACAGATTTATCTACCCATAATGAATTTTGTTAGTGTAACCCCTCTTATGTACAAAGTTATGTGTTATGTGTGTGTGATGGGAAGAGGGTGTTACAGAGGTGGTATCAGAGCACGGTTATGGGTACTAGACATTTCTGTGACCATTTTCACAATGGAAATAAATAAAATATTTGTATGTATTTTGGAATTTCTAAAGATTAGTTTCTCTTAAATTTCAAGTGGCTAGCATGAATTAATTAGATGTGTTTGATGGCATTCTAGGAAATGGCAGACAAAGGGAAAGCTATCGACACATCCAGTGAGGATAGACCTGAGGAAATTGTGGAAGGTTTTAGGGAGGAAGTCCCCAGTATTCCACTAGCTAGTAACCCTCAAGAAGGAAGAGCTGGGACTTTTAATTTGGCCACTTTAATGCAGTCATTCCAGGGGTTAGTGCAAACCCTAATGAAGAACCAACAAGACATGAATGTAGAAAGAATTTTTGGAGCATCCTTGCTAGAAACATTCAAGAAGATGGGACCTCCAGCCTTCAAAGGAAATAGTCAACCTAAAGTGGTAGAAAAGAAGTGGAAGTTTTTCAATTGGAGCAAAAAGATATGACAGTTGTAGAATATGAAACAAAATTTACTGAACTGGAAAAATATGCACCCCACATTTGCGATAATGAACTCAGAAGGGTAAAGAAATTTGTGAGAGGGTTGAAACCCACTGTGAGGAGCAAAGTAGCTCCACTGGAAGCCCAGAGCATGGCGGTGGCTCCAAAGACTGTGTTTATAGTTGAATCTGAATTTGCAAGGTATATAAAAAATAAAGAAACTAATGGGGGCAAGAAGAGAAATCTTTATGCCAATGAAACAAAATTAAGGTCAAAAGCGAAAGCTTGTTCTAGCTAAGCAGTAGGAAGAACAGAAAAAAAGATGGCCTGTGTGTGCCCAATGTGGAAGAAAACACCCAGGTGACAAATGTTGAAAAGTTACAAAAAAATATTTGGATGTGGTCAGAAAGGACATATGATTAAAGACTATCCACTTAAGGCAGACCAGTCAATTCCGCAAAAGCCACAACCCTACTTCTAACAAGCCCCAAGACAACCACCCAAAGGACCAGCTAGAGTTTTCGCTTTGACAAAAGTGGAAGCCCAAGACACCCCCACTATGGCTGAAGGTATTATCCTGACTAAAAATATGTATGCTAGTGTTTTGACCCTAGAGCTACTCACTCTTTTATTTATCAAATGTTTGTTAATTCTATATCTCAGAAATTAGAACAATTGGTAGAAGGTGTGATACTTGACTGTCCTACTAGTCTAATAGCTGTTCTTACTTCAATCATCCTTGAAATAAACCTAAAAATTGGAGATCATGAACTCACAACACATGTATATGTACTGGATAACATGCAATATTTTGACATAATATTAGGAATGGATTGGTTGGCAGAAAATCATGCATTATTAGATTGCCATAAGAAGGTTTTAACATTTAAAAGGCCTGGATTAGAAGATTTCAGCTATAGATCTCCCAAAATTAATGGAAACAAGTGGACTATATCAGCACTTAAAGCCATTAAATGGTTGAGAAAGGGTTGTCAAGGCTATCTGGCAAGTGTAATGGCCATTTCAAATGAACATAAACAGAGATTAGTCCAAGATATTGATATTGTGAAGGAATTTTCAAATGTTTTTCCTAACAATCTATCTGGATTACCTCCAAGTAGGGATATTGATTTTGCTATTGAACTTTTACCTGAAACTTTACCTATATCTATAGCCCCTTATAGAATGGCACCAGCTGAGTTGACAGAATTAAAGAAGTAGTTGCAAGACTTATTAGACAAAGGCTTAATTAGACCTAGTGTGTCACCTTGAGGAGCTCTTGTATTATTTGTTAGAAAGAAAGATAGATCCCCCAGATTATGCTTTGATTATAGGAAGTTGAATCAGTTCACAATCAAGAACAAATATCCACTATCTAGAATTGATGATCTATTTGACCAACTTCGGTCTGCCACAACATTATCTAAAATAGATGTAAGGTCTGGGTATCATCAATTGAGAGTTAAAAGAAGATGACATCCTAAGACAACATTTAGAACCAGATATGGACATTATGAGTTTTTAGTACTACCGTTTGGATTGACTAATGCACCTGCAGTATTTATGGACCTGATGAATCAGTCTTATTTCAACAACTTTGTGGTGGTATTTATAAATGATGTGTTGGTAAATTCATCTAGTGAAGAAGAACATAAGGAACATTTGAGAATTATACTACAAACCTTAAGAAAATATCAATTGTATGCTAAGTTAAGTAAGTGTGAGTTTTGGCTCATGGAAGTAAACTTTTTGAGCCATGTGATTTTTGGAAAAGGTGTGGCAGTAGACCTGAGTAAAGTGGAAGCAATTCTAAATTGGGAAAGACCCAAAAATCCATCAGAAATCCGAAGTTTCTTGGGATTAACTAGCCGTTGACGTTCTGTTTTGCTCCTGAAAGACTCCGAAGTTCCCCCGAACGTTGAGTGGCTCCCTCGTTGGGCGTTGGCATTTGCTGGTTGACCTTCATTCTTGTTCGTTGACTTTTGTTTGACCAAGTTGACCAGGGAGAAAGGGAAGAAAGGTGAAGAATCCAACAAGGAAATTAATGGGAGGTGATCGCCAGGGCCTTACATGTGCCCAAGGAAGTGTTCTGATCGCGCCGGTGACGTAGCCTCACATAGCGGTTGATGGCGGGACTCCGACTTTACCCTCTTCGGCCGGCCAAAGGGAAGAAGCTCCGCGGTGTCGTTGGAGGTGTTCCTGTGACAAAGAAGGCTCTATTAGACTTTAGAGAAGTGTAGTAAAGGTCCAAAAGTAAAGAGAAACGACCCAAAAGGTGAGCCCCGTACCGGTTGCGGGCGTGAGAAGAGGGGTGGCCAAGTGTTATGACCACCCTTCTTCCCTCTGTTTTTGGTTTGGAAAACCCCTTTTAGGTGTGTAGGAGTGTGCACTACATGCCTAGTGTGTGTGTGTGTGGAGTGAATAGCATGCAAAGCTAAAGATGGAAGAAGGGAAAGAGAAGGAGAAGAGGGAGATGATCCTCATTCACAGGCATTGGTGGCTACTTTGTGGGCTCCTCCAGCTTGCGGTGAAGCCTCCTGGACGCTCCAAGGGTTGAGAGGAAGAGAGGAAAGAAAGATGGAAGCTCTCAATGCTCAAAGTCACTTTTCTCTCTCTTCTCTCAAGGTGTCAAAGCTTCAGCTGGTCCAGCATCTCCCCCCCCCCTTGCTTAGAAGGCTGAGGAGCACCATATATAGACATTGGGGGCGGAGCTAGGGAGCATAGGATGCTCAAGTGTGAGAAAACACACTTGAACATGTGGCAATCCACGTAGAATGGCTAGGCCAATGGGAGGGGGCCAAGTAGGACTTTTACTGGGTCATGGGGGTGCCAAGGTGGCCCATTTGCCCATTGGGAATGGCTCCATGCGTTGCATGGGTTAGGTAAGGGTGCAAGTGGGAAAGAATCTCGGGCAGTTGTGCAAACCAGATAAACCCAGGTTGATGTCAATCGATGCTGCCGCCAACCCCATGCAGACGTCAACCTATGTGGAAGTCAACCTGAGTCGACATCAAGGGTAGGTGCTGTCAACCAGGAGTAAACGGAAATCACTGTTGACTCTAACATGGGATCCGAGGCAAGTCAACAAGTAGTCAAACTAGTCTTATTGGGCCATGAACCATGCGGAGATGGGCCAAATCTCGTGTCTACGAATGCCCCTCCGAGACATCCGATCTTGCAAGGGAGTGAAGCGGACTGAAAGGTTGGTGTCTCAGTAAACAAAGGGCGGGGAGATTTGATGAAAGGACCATCTCTGAGGATAGAAATTCTAGCAAGCCACAAGAATGAGTTAGGCTAGAAACAAGTGACGAATCATCTAAGAGACAAGTGTGTGAAAGAGGGAGGGTGATCTACCCGTGTAATTACAACTGCAACCCAGTGGTAGGGTTCCCGACATTGCCAAGTAGGACTTTGACTAGTTTCTAGTGTTGTCTGAGTCAAAGGAGTCATAATATGACAGTTGAATCAGGAAAATCTCACAACCGAAGTCCGTCGGGACCCGCTGACATAATCAGGATGTTTGTCCAATCAAGGGGTTGTGAAGACAAAAAGGGGTTGATTGTACTCTCAAAGGATTACCAAAGATTCTAACTGGAATCATTGTTTGGAAAGTCTAAAGTCTAGAATTAAGCTCATGACTGGCGAATGGTTCACATGAACTCAATAAAATTGGTTGACTTTTGTGATGTGCCCGGTGGGACTGTTTGAGATTGCTTGGAGAATAGGCAACAAAGACCCAATATCAGCTTTGATATTCAGGAAGGTGGTGCTGATTTGGTTGGACACTTGAGCTGGGTGCCACATAGTAATTGAGGAAAATGTCCATTTTTTTTTAGTTAGCAGGAGAATGTTAGCAGTGAAAACCTAAATGCATGTTGGTGTGGGATTCCTATCTAAAATGCAAGTTAGAACCAGAGGAATTTTAAGGCCAAACAAATAACTGAGAGATCACAAACCCATCATAGTTTTTAGTAAAGGGAAACTCTGGGTTCACGGTCGCCAAGTTATTCACCTCTGGTGTCTAAACCTATGTTAGACATACCTATACAACACTCAAGGTCACATGAGTGTCTTCAGATTTGCAGCATCACCCGTGTTTAAATATCCTGCAAAATAACTGGAAACACAAGATGAGAAATAATGGCCATATGAATAATAGAGTTTGAAACATTCGCCAAGATTGACGTCCAGATCGATTGCCGTCAACGTAATGTTGACGTCAACATAGTATGCCGTCTACCACAATAGACATCCACAGATGTTGCCGTCAATTGTTCACTGACATCAAACAATGTTGACATTAACCTGCCAGCAGATTAAACCGAAAAAATAGCAATTAGGAGGCCATTAGGACTCTTCTGTGGCGGAACGCCTCGGCCAAGTCCGTTAAACCAATAACGCACTTGATCCGAGTCCGCCTCCCGCGAACGGGCCGTAGCCTCGCAAGGGAAACCAAACCACAGTCCGTGTAAACATAAAGGAACACACCACATTTCATATATAATTTTTCACAATTTACATAGCCATAATCCATTAAAACTGTAAAGGTGCACAAAAATCTGGGGCATACCCCGAGGTACAACAAAAGAAAGTAAACAACTATAAAACTACAAGGCTGCAAGGCTACACTGCTGAAGTACTACTCCGCCGGAGGTACTGACCCTGCTCCGCTACGACGCGGCCCAGAACTGGACGTCGGACGGGAAACGTCCTCCTCGCCCTCACCTGTGGGGGTAGGGGTGAGCCTCTCTAGTCACTGGCTCAGTAGGGAACTCCCCCAAAACCGAGCAAACCAACACACAGGTACGAATAGTAAACAACACTAACAATTTATATAACAACTAAGCAGGTAAGTAAAGCTGTAAAAGTACTCACCGTCTGCCGACTACGAGAAACAACAGTAATAACTAAACGGCAAACCCAAACAGGTGTACAAGCCAAAGTAGAGACAGCCAACACGAGCCACGTAAACTGGTTCGCGACACCAGAAACTGACTCGGACAACTAACACAGGTCCACCTCTCAGTCTCGCAGCCACGGACGAAAGGTCCAGCTGCCGCTCCACGTAAAAAGGTCAAACAACTGTGGAGACCAACTAAAACACCACAACCTGCAAACCACACGGTCACAGGCCCATGCCTGGCACCTCCAGAGACCCTGGCCTGGGCTCGCTAGAGTGAGGCACTGGAAAAGGACTAGCTGGGGTCCAGTACGTCTACTGGTGTCCGTACCCCCAACTACGAGCGCGCTACAAGTGACTAAAAGTAACCACAACTGTCACTGTCCCACTGTCGTCTTTCCCTCAGTCGGACGTACAACTCTAACACAAGAGTAAGGGTGTCCAGGTCAGACGACACAGACCTCGACGGCACAACTCAAGTACCGGGACAAGGCCCCGAGCTAACAGCCTGGCTCACAAAGAACCTGGGGCACCCAACTGGAGAGGTAACCACGGTAGGCGTCGTACTACTCGTCACGTACACAAAACCACGTGCACGTCACACACAAACCACGTGAAACCTCACGTAAACCACAAGCAACCACTAGTCCATTACATGTGAACCCAACTGACTCGCGTACACAACGCGCAGTCACCGAAGTAAACACTTAACAACATATCTTGTATGCTAAACACGAGAACCATGTGCACTTAGTGCACCTCGTATGATACCACGCATGCATTATCGATAAAACACCATAAATAGCCATTTCTGTTCATGTAGGAGTAGGCGGCCACATCGATTGCCGTTTACAGGAGGTAGACGGCAAGGTCCCTGGCCGTCAACCTCCTGGCTGAAGATCTTGGCGGCAAACGATGTTGGCGCCAAGTTCCCCGGCCATAAACCCTGCAGAAACCCTAATCCGGTCCTGCGAGTTTTCCATTTATTCTTATTACAGAAAAACTTGTAAATGCTATTCCTCTAGCATGATAGAACCCAATACAACCCACAAAAACATGCTCTGAACATTAAATCACACAAACCATCCATTATCCCGCATGGTGCAACTCTATCCAAACATGGATTATCATGCTGGTTCAAGTAGTTATGATGTGTTTTAATGTTTCTACGGAGCTACCAGGGTTCGTCCCCTACCTCAGAACGCGCTAGAATCTCCCGCAACTCCCCGGTTTACGCCGAGCCCTCTGCGAGCTCCCACGCGAATTGCTCCACGCCGCGACGTTTCCTCGCACAATTCGGCGACGCCGCGCGTCCCACGATCGACCAGCCACTCCTCGATACCTGTTAGAACCTTCAGAAACACCAGGGCGCGAAGCTGGGGCAAGAGGGAGAGAGGGTAAGCTGAAAGAGCTGCCCTCGGGTGAACATATAACCTGTTGAACTGACAGGTTGGCGTCAACCCCCTTGTCGCCCACATGCACCGCCAGACTAAACGTCCACATAGGCTGCCGCCAAGTTCAAGAAGTCAACGTCCATAAATCTGGACGCCAACAGTCAACGACCACCCCTTGGCCGCCAACTCAGACAGAACAGCAGCAGGTCCCATTCCAATTCAGGACCTACCCTGCTCTTCACCTGCTCAAGCCACGCAATCACACCATACATTCCACACACCCAACTTACACTGGCCTCACTACGGCCGCCACAACCACAGTGCACATGATCCGCATGGATCCGAAAAGCACGCGACGTTACATCTTCCATCTTCAACCTCCATCCTCTCTTCCTCAACTCCGAACCAGAGAACTTTGGGACGACCTGCAGCAGCTATCCATGGCCTCTACATCGACCGGAATGTCCACAAGCACGAAACCGAGTGTTTTGAGCGAGGTTCTGGATCATCTGAGCACCCGACTGGCCAATGGGGATGTATGTATCGCTTGTTCTTGCTTCTTCTCTTTCTAAAAACGCCCCAACCTTCTCTCATGGTGCTTCCTAGATGTGCAGGATGTGCCCACCTTCCCAAGCCAGGGCCAGGTATGGACCTTCTCCTGGCTGATCAACTTGGTGAACGCGATAACGATCGACATGAGGAGCTACATTAGAGCGTGGAACATGAAGTTCATGATCGTCCTGGCCAACAACATGAAGGACATGTGGTGGGGATTTGATGCCCTGGGAGCACTCGTGGAGTGCTGGCATCCACACACACGTACGTGTTCCAGGGATTTGAGGCAACTGTGCTACTGGAGGAGGTGGAGCTGTTTCTAGGCTGGAAACAATGCCTAGAGTATGACATGATGACTTCTCTTCTCCCATGGGAAGAGATTCTGGCAAACATTGTGCAGGACAAGAAGGAAGTGCTGAGGATGACGAACAGGAATGGGATTGTCACGCCCCGACGCGGAATATCAGAACGTGAGGCAGTTCCAAGTAAACGGGTATAGAGCGAGTACTGGACATCAAACCATTGGACAAGAATAAATACTAAAGCTAATTCTTCTCATTAATAACTTTCCAAATGTCTAGTTACAACCACTAATATCAGAGCTATTCTATAGGGCCCAATTACATTAAAATAAAAGCAAAAGACTAAACTAACACTCTAACATAATACTAAAACACTAGGGTACTCATGACTTCACTCCTGGTCGTTCCCGTCCTCTTGAGTGTATGTGTCATCCTCAGTCTCACCTGAGAACACAACGACAAATAACGCAGGGTGAGCGATAACGTCCAGTAGGACTTAAATCTCAATAGTCAAGCAGGCTTTAAATGATTAATGTATTAAAAGGCAGAGTAACTAATGATAGAGTGAGAGAGTCAAGTAAAAGATAGTAGGATAGCGCATGATGGAAATAGCACAAGCTTTCTAAATATAGCACAAGTGTCGAGTATAGCACAAATAGCAAGATGGCCATAGCACAATAGCATAAAGTATAGCAACAGCACAACGGGTATAGTATAGCACTTTTGTCAATAGACAACGAGAGAATATAGAACTTTTGATTGTCATTTAGATAGTCGAGATAGATAGCACTCGAGTGTAATGCCAAACACTCTGATCATTTAACTCCCATGGGCACTAGCACTTTCGGGCGCACATCCCAGGACCAGATCGGGCCCTTTATATATTGTCAGGCATTGGTTATATTGTTTATCTTTAGACAATCGGTCAATGGCCAATAGAGAGTACCAAGAAGTAGATGAGAGTACTAGATGAATAGATGAGATAGTAGAGTGAACATGAATAAATGAGCGAGTAGAGTATAGATGAGAGCTAGTGGACATTGCACGTAACACGTCGAGTAAACAGGCGATAGTAACAGTTGCACAACACGCGCACTTGGTGTTGGCAGTCCGGTGGAACTCACGACCCTTCCACTGGCCATGTTAAGCATAGGTCCAGAGGTCCGGCATGATTCAAGATAAGAGCAAACTTCTAATAGCCGTTTGGATCATGTTGATCCCTAAAGGGTATCATAGGTGTTAGGGTACAACCAGCTCGTCGACCATGTGGGAATCCATGGACAGAGGAGACTTACGGAGGCCTTGAACAAGGATTCACTAGTCCAACAGAAGGAATATCCGACGGAGAGTTCGTCTAAGTCAAGAGAATGTGTATATAGAAACAAGTGCTTGACGTTATAGAGGAATTCTAGAATAGTGGAGCGTCGGTATCGGTGTTCCCAAAACATCGCGAGAATCGTAGACAAGTTCATTTAAAATAGGCAATTTAAATAAATATTGAGATAAATTACTAGATATATTGTGGGAAATTTTCATGTTATGTTAAGCCATATTGGATGGTTCAAGTGTGTACATGTGTCATGAAATTGTAGACAGAAAGTGGTCATGTGCATGTCTTTTAAAAATCACACAATAATGTTCAATTCATAACATGTGTAATTACTGTGTGTAAGACTGTTAACAAAGTGTACAAGCACTGTAGAAGGTTAGAGCATCATAAATCGGGGGTTTTCATGTAAAAATCTGAGATCACGATGAACCCCAGTAAGGGTCGCGACGGGGTAAAGTGAGAACGCGACAGGGCCTTGTACAGATCGCGACGGGTCTATTCGGTCAGGCGGCCAGAACGCGACGGCAGCCCCAATCACGTTCAGAATGCGACGGGGACTGTTGTCGCGATAGCCCTGAGAACACGGCCTATCGGGCCGTCGCGTTCTCAGGTACTGTACCTGAGTTCGAGTAGGAAAAGGATAGTGCATAGGACTACGGTCCAACTTTCCTTGTTTTGACATAGGGACATTCAGAAAATCATAACTAATTGTACCGTCGATGAAAAATCATGAAACCACTTGAAAATTAATCTAGACATGCGAGAGTACTTGTAGTAAACAGGAATTTGAAAACCAACATGGTTTCAGCATGGTTCAAACAAGTGTATTTATGAAGAACATGAAACTATGTACATCAAAGATCAACGATTTAATTCGAGCAATATGGTGGATGAGAATTAGGACTTTTAGGGGCAAAAGACGCCTAACATGCATCAGTATCTCCAATAAAAATTTGAGAGCATGGGATCGAGTATTCAAGGAGATATGAATTAAACATGAAGGTTCGGGGTCAAGAGGTTTGCAGGAATTCAAAATTCAATAAGAAAAGATTGGGTGCACGAAAAATTATGAAACGAAAGGGGTTTTGTTCCTGATGCATGGAACAATCTACAGACAAAATTATATGATTTATGCTTGTAAGAATGCCTACCTTTGGTTGATTTCCTCTTCTAGGGCTAGAACTTGATGAACTCGGATTGAAGCTTTGATGAAGCCTCCTTCCCACGAATTCTCCTCCTCCTTGGCCTCCTCTCCACGTCCTGAAACCCTTGGCAACGTGCCAAGGGAGATTAAGAGAGTATTTATGTCTCTTTGATTTCTATTTCCTAATAAGACTCTAACTTCTATTTAATTCTGAGATTTCCTATTTCTCTCCTCTTTCAAAGTATGCCAATTCCAATTTGGGTTAGGTTGGGACCCAAATTCGTGGCCAGGAATCCAAATCCAACCCAAACTTCCCCTTTTAATGCATTAAATACCTCTGTTCTATTTAAGTAATAATTAAGTTACGAATTTAGGGTATTTTTCTATTATTCCCCTTTTAAAAATCTCTATTTTGGCTCACTAATTTCTAATGGGTCCATTTAATAAAGCCCATTACTTATTTTCATTTAATGGGTTTTAATTATTTCTCTTTTCTTTGATTTTCTAATTAATTTTAATTAGTTTTCTTTTTATATTATTAAATTTTTATTTTTCGAAAAATTCAGGTTGCTATAGGGATTTTCCTGTGTTGGATCGAGATGGCACTAATGATGTCCTAGAGGGGGGTGAATAGGACTTCTTGACCTTTTAAATTTTTATCTAAAATTAGACAACACTAAATATATCCATTAGAATTTAGTGTGGTGTGTGATTCAAGTGTAAATTGACGGAAACAATCACACAAATGCACAAAGAATTTTATCCTGGTTCGGCCCTTCCCACATGGAAGTCCTATATCCAGTCTTCAAGCAAACCACTTAAGATTTCACTAACTGCCAGAAACTTGGCCTTCTCTCACCCTTGAGAGGAATTACAAGCCCACTTGCTCCCAAGCAATTCTTCCCTCAATAGGGGTACAATGCTACCTTTCACAAGATCTTCCCTACACAAGAGGGGTACAACAGGAAACAAACCTCCTGCAGGTTTACACAGACAGAATTGTAAAAACACTTGTGTGTTTGCTCCAAAGAGTGAGCAAACAAGGAGATTCAGAAAGGAATAAGAAATAAGAACTACAGCTGTGATTTTTTCTGAATCAGGTAGGGTGGAGTAAAAAAAAATATCTAATTACAACTTCCACCCAACAAGACTTCTGTGAAGAGGAGAGCTTGGAGATTTTTCTAAATGAAGAGGCTCTCAAACTTGCAGCTCAGGAGAAGGCTTGTAGAAGCTCTTGCTAGCAGAAAGCAAGAGAGAGTTGAACTGAATTGCTAGCTGGTTGCACACTTGGTGTCTTTGGTGTCTCGTCTTGTTCAAACTTCGGCTTCTATATATACTTCAGAGGATGTATCTATTTGAAACTATCCATTGAAGATCTAGATGTTTGAGGAGTGATCTTGATCCTTTGGGTGCAGATGAGATCTAGATTATTCATTGCTTCTTCAGCTTTTTAGCTTTCCAACGGCTTCAGACCATGCTTGTAGCTTCTCAGCTTAGAGGTCAATCCTCAATTAATGTTCTGTGAAAGCTCCATACTAAAAACATACAAAATAAATGATCTGCAACAAGGACAAGACAAAAGAAAGGATACCTCCATACTTTCTGAGGTAGGTGAGTCAGAGATATATATAAAAGTATAGAAACCTCGGACAGACACAAGTTCAGTGCAAAATAAATACAGATAGACAGTTGCAACAGAAGGTAAGATGAGGTTCTGACAGTGGTAGGTGAGCCTCTGTCAGATACCCCATACGCCTGAAGGCATTAAGTTGCAAGACATCTACTGAATGAAAAGAAAAAAACTAAACTTGTGACATAAAGCAAGAGATCAATCTGAATAAATGTTTCAGACATTTTTATAGATAATTTTTGTGGTTGTTTTGAGTACAATATATCCTATATGTCAAAATATATTAAGTAATAATACTATCATGATAGGATATAATTTTAAATGATATACAGATGTTATGTGTTCTATAAAGAATATCATTAAGCAAAATGTAGTATCAAACAATCAACATTCCATGAAATTATAAAATAGTATTTGCATGAAAAAAGTTGAAATACAGAAGTTGTCAGGGAAGCCGGGGACAGAAAAGATGTAATTCGACTTTTTGAAGTCGGAGTCTAAGACAAGAGAAATAGATTAACATTCGACTCTTCAGAGATCCCAGAAGGAATTCGACTTCATAAAGTTGGAGTGAACTCATTCGACTTCCTGGAGTTGGATATCAACTAGAGGATTTTCTACTTACTAGAGTCGGAGAGTAGACTTCGACTTTTGGAAGTCGGAGTGAGGACTTCGAATTTGATACCCTACTTCAATTTTTCAAAGTCGGAGTCTAGGATTCGACTTCTCAAGAAATAGAGTCCATACTTCAATTTTCCAAGGATAGTCCACTTCGATTTTCCAAAGTCGGAGTCCACATTCGGAGACAGTAAGATACATAGAGTATTCTGTGGACTTAGAAAAGTTTCAGGATAGAGTTGATACAGTATTGTTCAAAATATGTTTTCTTGTGATATATTCTAGTAGATTGATTTGTAGAAGGTCTTTAAATGGTTTTGTCATAGCAAAATCACCATGTTAAAATAATTTAAAGTCTTAAATAATTTTCTTAGGGGATAGTTGATCAACATTCTGGACCGGTTGGCCTGGTGGTTGAGCCAACACGTGAAGGAGATAGGCGGTGAGAGGGCGACCTGTGGACTGACACTCTACCTCGTCGGTGTGTTTCTGTTCCCTACCAGTGGTGACTTCCTCCTGTATGAGCATGTGGGAATTCTATCACTATTGTGGCACGGGTAGTCACTTGCCCCTGCAGTGCTAGCACACCTCTACAGCTCCCTCACTACGATGAGCTTAGGCAGACACACATGCGGGAGCTTGTTCCTGCTTCAGGTATGGATGGAGGCTCACTTAAAGTTTGATTATGCTGAGAAACAATCGACCCCCTCCATAATCTTCCTTCGGAGTTCAATATACTGCAGCAGAGCATGGTATGAGCCAGAAGAGGAGATCAAGTGTGTGACAGCACACCTGAAGGGCAGAGACGCCTGGCGTGACTACCTTAGCTACTTCCTAGTGGAGGACTTCATAGTGAGGCCATTGTTCATGAGGACTATTAAGTTTAGAGTTCGCACCATGGAAGACATAGATCTATGGCTGATTGGTCCTGATCAGATGGTGGTGTACCAGCCACACCGGTGTAAGTATCAGCTTGGAATACAACGGGGAATTCCTGCTTCATCTCATTGCACTACCATGATCATCTCAGGCAGAAATGAGAAATGGATGAAGAAGGCCAAGAAGACATGGGAGAAGTACACAATGAGCCATAAAGTGGGACAAGCAGTGCAAGAGAACTGGGAGGACATCTCGAACTATGAAGAGTACATTGATACCATCTGCCGTATTTCATGTGATTTTTTTATGGCTCGTAGAGCAAAGTGATGTACTCTCCTCATTTCAATAAGTGTAACACAAGTTTGATGAACAAACAATGAATAGTATTGAGGCCAATGTGGTGGAATGTATTGAAATGTGTTGTATGTGCCTTGAATTGCCTTGCATTGTGTGTTCTGTGAGCGACCGATTGGCGTCCACATCGATGGACGTCAAAAGCAAGTCGACGACCACAAATCTATTGTTAACCACTAGACAGAGGGTTGACGGTCAGATCGATGGATGTCAACAGGAAAGTAGACGTCCAAATACAGACCATCGACCATGGTATTGGGTCTGACAGGGTACCTCGAGACAATATATAGACGGCCAGTAGGTTGACGCCCACTTGAATTAAGTGGCCAACCGGTTGACGTCAAATAAAAATCAACAGCCACATGGTGGACGTCAATTTCAAAACACAGCTTTTGGGTCCCGAGGCCTCTCTCCAGCACCCTTCACGCCATTTCAAATGCCGAAGACTCTTTCTTCCACTTCTCACCTTCTTTCTCACACACTCTCTTGCTCTCAAATCATCTTCTTCTTCTCTTCTTCAATCTCTCAATCTCGGATTTGGACTTGGACTGAACTTCTCCCGATGGCGAGGGAGAAGAGGTTGATGCTTCGAACCTGGCACATCGGAGGGAGGAGGAAGAGGAGATGACAGGGGATTCAGCAGGGGAGAATATGGTGGAGGAGGAGGAGGAGGACCCAGTGGTGATGGAGGCCAGTGGCAGTGCGCTAGAGGGGGAGGAGACAGTGGGTGACGATGGAGAGGAAGGGGAGACGGAGGTGGAGGCACCCTGTAGGGCCCCACGCCGGCCTAAGGTAGGCCCCCAAACCCTAAACCCCCTCCCCATGTGATTGGAATGTGTGTGAAAAGAAAGGGGAAACAAGGAAGACGCCATCGGGTTCACTAGGAACTTGACATCAACATCGGTTGACGTCAAGTTCCTGTTAATGGCCAGACTGTTGCCATCAATATGAACTTGACGGCAAGGGTCTGGATGTAATGTTCCGACCATTCGGATCATTTTTGTGTGGTTGTGGAGGCCAGTGTGTGGCCAATGTTGTGTGTGGCAGGTGTTTTCTGCAGGTTGTGAGGCTTTGTGGGCCAGAAGTTTAGGCCCAAAGTGCTCACTGGTTCACAGACTGTGAACGCGACAGTGAGGAGCGTCGTGTTTAGAACGCGACAGCTCATGGCGTCGCGTTCATGGCACCGCTGGTTTTAGTTGACGTTTGCATGTGCGCCGCATGTCGCGCGCTAGGCAAGCATGCTGGCGTCAGCAGGCTGAAGGCGATGGCCGAGTACGTCGCGTTCAAGTCGCGACTTAGAAGAGCGTCGCGTTCTTAACTGAACTGAGTTTTTAAGAAACCCTGGAGGAACATAGCTCATGGAAGCTCTGCTCGGCCAGGGGGTTTTTGCTATGGAATTTTCGGGCGATTTTACTTGTTAGAGCTCGGTTTGACGAGTTTTCACCGAGAGGATGCTACGTGTAGCGGAGGAAACGTCGTGCGAGCATCGTTCCTCACGTTCTTCGCGAAGGTAGGGAGATTTCCCGTGGTTTGATCCATGGATCGTTTGTGCAACGTGGATAATGTGTTTCCTGCTTTCTAAACCTTAGATAGCATGTGTAGGAACACATTAAAGCATGAAAATGGAATGAAAACCATAGGTTCTAATAAGTTTGGGATGATCTGGATGATGGATTTCGGATCAGGGTTCGCACCTGCTAAGGCGACGACCCTTGGCGTCGCGACCAAGTCGCGACACCGCGATACGTCGCGTTCAGAAGGCGACCTATCGTGCCGTCGCATCCTGAAAGCGACTCTGCACCCTGTCGCGATAGCAGCCGAAGGCTGTTATCCGAGAATACATGTAAGTGTATAATTATCCGTTTAGCATGGTTTGTGATATGTGATGATAGTATGAGGTGCATTAGCACTCTCTCTACGCTCGGGGAGCGTGTGGTGTGTGGTTTATATGGTGTTCACGTGGTTTGCGTGAAGGTTTCACGTGGCTTGTGCGTTGTGCACGTGGTTTCTGTGTACGTGGCATGTAGTTTGACGCCTTTCGTGGATACCTCTTCAGTTGGGAGCCCCAGGTTTTGTGTGAGCCATGCACGTGAGTGCTCGGGGCTTGTCCCGGTACTGGGTACCGATGAGGTCTTGTCATCTTCCTGGACACCCTCACTCCTCTGTTGAGTAGTACGTCTGACTGAGGGAAAGACGCCAGTGGGATAGCGACTAGAGAGAGTTTGTTGTGTTGTCGCTTGTAGCGCGCTCGTAGTTGGGGGAGACGGACACCAGTAGACGTATTGAGCCCCAGCTAGTCCTGTTTTCCAGTGCCTCACTTTAGGGAGCTCGGGCCAGAGTCCCTAAAGGTGCCAGGCATGGGCCTGCGAGGTGTGTGACCTGCAGGTTGTGGTGGTTTAGTTGGACTCCACAGTTCTTTGTACTTGTTTAGTGGAGCGGCAGCTGGACCTTTCGTCCGTGGCTGCGAGACTGAGAGGTAGTCCTGTGTGGTTTGTCCGGGTCAGTAATTGGTGTCGCGAACCAGTTGACATGGCCCGAGTGTGGCGTTTCTCTACAGTAGCTCGTACACTTGTTTGGTTTTGCTATTTATTTATTTATTTACGCTGATTCCTATTAAACAGCAAATGGTAAGTGGTACTTACAGTTTTATATCCTTCTAGATAATATTATAAATTGTTAGCGTAGCATTTCTTGCTTTGCTACTTGTGTTCGTTTGCTCGGTTTCTAGGGAGTTTCCCTACTAAGCCAGTGACTCGAGAGGCTCACCCCTACCTCCTACCAGGTGAGGGAGATCAGGAGATTTCGCGCCCGTCATCAAGTGGAGGGTAAGCACCATCAGTAGTGTAATTTTCACTTTTTTGTCGTTTACCTCGGGGTATGCCCTAGGTTTTATTGTAGTTTGGTTACAGTTGTACTACAGCTATGTATATTTCATGTAAATATTTATGAGATGGACAGATCTTATGAATATTTGAGTTGGTTCCTTTATATTACTACGGACTCGTGGTTTGATATCCCTTGCGAGGCTCCGGCCTGTTCGCGGGAGGCGGACTCGAGTTAGGCTCGCTATTAGGTTAACGGGTCTAAACAGCGAGGACCGTCACAGTTGGTATCAGAGCAAGGTCCGTAAGAATATAAAGGAATTGGAAATTACATAGCTATGTCATTACTGTAACCCACTGCTGGTAGTGACCCTGGTTTTGTATTGATTTCTTGTGTATTGTATTGTTGGAATAATGTTTGTGCAGGAGTAGTAATGGCCGAAAGAAGAAATGTGGGAGGTGGTGGAGAAGGGTCAGGAGAGGATCCTATGCAGAGGATGATAGAAAGAATCTGGGAGAGTTTGACAGAGATTCAGGTAAGACTGGATCAACAACCACCGGTACAGCCAGTGGCAGCAGTACCACCATTTCCAGAGGAGGCAGTACCAGTAGCTCCAGTTCCAACCCCGCTCGGAGTAGAGGTACCTTCTGTAGTACCTATACAACCGGCAGTTCCAGTGAGACCAGTTACTGGAGAGGAGACTACGGTACTTGTGGAGCGGTTTTTGAGATTGCAGCCCCCTACATACTCAGGAGGTCCCAACCCGGATACAGCGAAGCATTGGATACATGAGATCGATAGGGTATTTGCGATAATGAGGTGTCCCCAGGAAGATAGAGTGATTCTTACAGCATACCAGCTACGAGGGTTTGTGCAAGAATGGTGGTGATTAAAGATACAGATAGTTTTTACGGGCAGGACGGAGGACACTATTACATGGTCGGAATTTTTGTCAGTTGACTCTTTCTTCCCAATACAGATTCATCAAATGAAAAGAGAGCAGTTCAGGACACTCCAGCAAGGGAATCTCTCGGTACTTGAATATTAGATGAGGTTTATAGCCCTGAGCAGGTACGCCCCATATGTAGTAACTGATAATACCATGATGGTGGAATACTTTATTCGAGGTTTGAGGGCAGAATTACAAGATGCGGTGATCCCACTGATGTGTAGAACAGTAGAAGAGGCAGCTTAGCGAGCAGCAATACTTGAGAGGACTGTTCGGGCCAGGCAGGGGCAGTCTCAGACAGGTGGTTTAGGCTCAGGTAGTTTTCGGCATCCACAACCGTCAGGAGGAATTAGTAAGGGGAAAGTACCTTCTGGAGCTTCTTCATCATCTGGAATAACAAAATAGGGCAAGCAGATCAAGAAATTCTTTCAAGGAGGCCGTGGTAGAGGCAGACAACAGGGTTTTCAGCAGGGAGGTTTTCAGCAGGACCGCGGCTATAGACCGCCGGTTCCAGAGGAATCTCAACAGAGTACGGCAGGACAGCCTACAACATATCTAGCTTTTAGATGTTATGCTTGTGAGCAGCCAGGACATTTAGCAAGGAATTGCCCATATCCTCGAGAGCAGACTTATGGTAGAGGGACCCAGTAGCAGCAGCAGCCCTTTCAGCGGTCAGCAGAGCAGGGCAGAGGTGCACTGTACCAAAGAGGAGGATGAGGCCGAGTGATTGCTGTTACCAGAGCTCAGGCAGAAGCATCCAATCTTATTGAAGGTATTTTACCTTTCTTTGATTTTACTGCTAGAGTATTAATTGATCCGGGTGCTTCCCATTCATTTATTTCGAAGATTTTCTAGATAGCATGGTACTTCCTTTAGAAGAAAGGTCTTGTGAGTTGGTAGTGGAAATTCCTTCAGGAGGGTATTTGTTGACTTCCTGCTTTTTAGAAGAGGTCTCGATAGTAATTCATGGGAATCAAATGCCGGCAAGATTGTATGCTTTAACATTGAAAGAATATGATGTGATTCTGGGGATGGATTGGTTAGAGGCCTACGGGGCATTGGTTGATTGTAGAAAGAAGAGAGTCAGATTTTACAGACCCGGTGGTGAGGTGTTTGAATTTCAAGGTATGCCTTTTTACACTCCCAAGTTTATTATTTTTACACTTAGAGCTAGAAAGTTAATTAATGTGGGATGTGTAGCGTACCTTGCTTTTGTTAGTCTAGTTGAATCTAGTAAATCTGTAGATTCGGTGCCAGTGGTTAGAGAATTTGCATATGTGTTTCCAGATGAGTTGTCAGGGTTAGCTCCGCGCAAAGAGGTAGACTTCACAGTTGAATTGCAACCAGGCAGTTTACCTATCTCTAAAGCACCATATAGAATGGCCCCAGCAGAATTGAAAGAATTGAAAAAGCAGTTGCAAGAGTTATTAGAAAAAGGTTTTATTAGACCTAGTCAGTCACCATGGGGAGCGCCAGTGTTATTTGTCAGGAAGAAAGATGGCAGTTTAAGAATGTGTATAGATTACAGGCAGCTGAATAAAGTTACAATTAAGAATAAGTATCCACTTCCTCAGATTGATGATTTATTTGATCAACTGCAGTCAGCCAAAGTATTTTCTAAGATAGATTTGAGATCAGGATATCATCAGTTGCGGATCAAAGAAGAAGATATTGAGAAGACAGCTTTCCGGACTAGATATGGACATTATGAGTTTGTTGTGATGCCTTTTGGATTGACAAATGCACCTGCAGCATTTATGAATTTGATGAACATAATATTTCATCAGTATTTAGACCAGTTTATAGTGGTTTTTATTGATGATATATTGGTTTATTCAGCATCAGAAGAAGAACATGGAGATCAATTGCGGATTACTTTGCAGATATTGAGAGATCATCAGTTATTTGCTAAATTTAGTAAATGTGAGTTCTGGCTGAAGGAGATTCAGTTTGTGGGTTATGTGATATCAGGTGAAGGTATTGCAGTGGATCCAGCCAAAGCTGAGGCAGTAATGAAGTGGGAAGAGCCGAGGACTGTGTTTGAGATTAGGAGTTTTCTGGGTTTGGCAGGCTATTACAGAAGATTTATCCAAGATTTCTCCAAGATAGCAGCACCGATGGCAAGGTTGACAAGAAAGGGTGTTCCTTTTGTGTGGTCCCCAGAGTGCAGGCACAGTTTTGCGGAGCTGAAGAAGAGGTTGACATCAGCACCAGTTTTAGAGATTCCATCGGGTAGTGGCAGATTTGTTCTGTTTACAGATGCATCCAAGAGAGGTTTGGGTGCAGTTTTGATGCAGCATAGTAAAGTGGTTGCCTATGCCTCCAGGGAATTGAAGAAACATGAGGAAAACTACCCTACTCATGATTTAGAATTGGCAGCAGTAGTTTTTGCATTAAAGATCTGGCGGCATTATTTGTATGGTGAAAGATTTGAGATTTTTACTGATCATAAAAGCTTAAAATATATTTTCTCTCAGAAAGATTTGAATCTAAGGCAGCGCCGATGGATGGAATATTTAAAAGATTATGACTTTAATTTGGCATATCATCCAGGCAGAGCAAATGTGGTGGCAGATGCACTGAGCAGAAAAGCGGTTATGAATCAACTTATGATCAGAGAATGGAAACTTTATGAGGATGTGGCGGAGAATTCCTTACATGTGCCAAGCAGTCAGCGTAGAGCAATTTTAGCAACTAGTGCAGTGGAGCCTTCTCTTTACTGGCAAATAGCAGAGGCACAGAAAGCAGATACCAATTTGGCAGATATTCTCAGAATGGATAAAGTAAATTTGGGGCATGATAATGTGGTCAGATTAAAAGAATGATTGTATGTCCCAGAATATACAGAAATTAGACAGAAGGTTTTAGAAGAAGCTCATAAATCAAGGTACACCATCCACCCAGGTAGCACTAAAATGTATCAAGATATGAAGAAGCATTTTTGGTGGCCAAATATGAAGAGAGAAATTGCAGAGTTTATAACCAGATGTGCAGTATGTCAGCAGATAAAAGCAGAGCATCAGAAGCCAGGAGGATTGTTGCAGCCATTACCCATTCTGCAGTGGAAATGGGATGATATAGCAATGGATTTCATAGTTGGTTTGCCCAGTTCATCAGGTCATAATGCAATATGGGTTTTTGTGGATAGATTGACCAAGGTCTGCAGATTATTACCAGTTAGCATGACATGGTCAGTTGATAGATTAGCTAAGCTGTATGTAGAAAGAATTGTACCTTTGCATGGAATACCAGTCACTATAGTTTCAGATCAAGACCCTCGATTTACTTCAGGCTTTTGGAGGAGTTTGCAAAGAGTCATTGGCACAGAGCTAAGGTATAGTTCAGCATATCATCCACAAACAGATGGACATATAGAAAGAATAATTCAGACTATTGAAGATATGTTGAGAGCTTGCTATCTTGTGTGGGGAGGCATCTGGGAGCGTCATTTGGGTCTGGTTGAGTTTGCATATAACAACAGCTACCATTCAAGTATTGAAATGGCACCTTATGAAGCCTTGTATGGTAGACCGTGCAGATCACCATTAAATTGACATGAAGTAGGAGAGAGGCAGGTTTTAGTCCCAAAAATGGTTCGTCAGTGTGCAGAAACAGTAAGATTCATCCAAGAAAAGTTGAAAATAGCCCAGAGTCGCCAGAAGAGTTATGCAGATGTTAGACGCGGACCATTACAATTTGAAGTCGGCGAATATGTATTTTTAAAAGTGTCTCCTACTAAAGGTGTATTAAGGTTCAGTAAGAAAGGCAAGTTGAGCCCGAGATATGTCGGACCATTCCAAATAAAAGAAAGGATGGATGAAGCAGCTTATAAATTAGATTTACCAGCAGATTTCACTGATGCACATGATGTGTTTCATGTCTCAATGTTAAGAAAATATATCAAGGATCCAACCCAAGTTGTCAGTTATCAAAGAGATGATTTAAACCCGACATGTCAATGCCGAAATATCCAGTGCAAATTTCAGGCCACAGAACCCAAAAGCTCAGAAACAAAGAAATTGAATTGGTAAAGGTCAGATGGGAAAACAGGCAAGGTGGTGAAGATACTTGGGAATTAGCGGAAGAAATGAGAAAAGCATATCCATATTTGTTTGAGTAAGTCTTTATTTCTTTTAGGTGATAGTACCATATGAATTAAATTGAAATTTTTATAATTGGCTTCTGTTTTAAATTTCGAGGACGAAATTTCTTTTTAGGTGATAGTAATGTAACGTTCCGACCATTCGGATCGTTTTTGTGTGGCTGTGGAGGCCAGTGTGTGGCCAATGTTGTGTGTGGCAAGTGTTTTCCGCAGGTTGTGAGGCTTTGTGGGCCGGACGTTTAGGCCCAAAGTACTCACTGGTTCACAGACTGTGAACACGACAGTGAGGAGCGTCGCGTTTAGAACGCGACAGCTCATGGCGTCGCGTTCATGGCACCGCTGGTTTTAGTTGACGTTTGCATGTGCGTCGCGTGTCGCGCGCTGGGCAAGCATGCTAGCGTCAGCAGGCTAGAGGCGACGGCCAAGTACGTCGCGTTCAGGTCGCGACTTAGAAGAGCGTCTAACTGAACTAAGTTTTTAAGAAACCCTGGCAAAACAGAGCTCATGGAAGCTCTGCTCGGCTAGGGGGTTTTTGCTGTGGAATTTTCGGGCGATTTGACTTGTTAGAGCTCGGTTTGACGAGTTTTCACAGCGAGGATGCTACGTGGAGCGGAGGAAACGTCGTGCGGGCATCGTTCTTCGTGTTCTTCACGAAGGTAGGGATATTTCCCGTGGTTTGATCCGTGGATCGTTCGTGCGATGTGGATAATGTGTTTCCTGCTTTCTAAACCTTAGATAGCATGTGTAGGAACACATTAAAGCATGAAAATGGAATGAAAACCATAGGTTCTAATGAGTTTGGGATGATCCAAATGATGGATTTCGGATCAGGGTTCGCACCTGCTAAGGCGACGACCCTTGGCGTCGCGACCAAGTCATGACATCGCGATACGTCGCGTTCAAAAGGCGACTTATCGTGCCGTCGCGTCCTGAAAGCGACTCTGCACCCTGTCGCGATAGCAGCCGAAGGCTGTTATCCGAGAATACATGTAAGTGTATAATTATCCATTTAGCATGGTTTGTGATATGTGATGATAGTATGAGGTGCATTAGCACTCTATCTATGCTCGGGGAGCGTGTGGTGTGTGGTTTATATGGTGTTCACGTGGTTTGCGTGAAGGTTTCACGTGGCTTGTGCGTTGTGCACATGGTTTCTGTGTACGTGGCATGTAGTTTGACGCCTTCCGTGGATACCTCTTCAGTTGGGAGCCCCAGGTTTTGTGTGAGCCAGGCACGTGAGTGCTCGGGGCTTGTCCCGGTACTGGGTACCGATGAGGTCTTGTCATCTTCCTGGACACCCTCACTCCTCTGCTGAGTAGTACATCCGACTGAGGGAAAGACGCCAGTGGGACAGCGACTAGAGAGAGTTTGTTGTGTTGTCTCTTGTAGCGCGCTCGTAGTTGGGGGAGACGGACACCAGTAGACGTACTGGGCCCCAGCTAGTCCTGTTTTCTAGTGCCTCACTTTAGGGAGCTTGGGCCAGAGTCCCTAAAGGTGCCAGACATGAGCCTGCGAGGTGTGTGACCTGCAGGTTGTGGTGGTTTAGTTGGACTCCACAGTTCTTTGTACTTGTTTAGTGGAGCGGCAGCTGGACCTTTCGTCCGTGGCTGCGAGACTGAGAGGTAGTCCTGTGTGGTTTGTCCGGGTCAGTAATTGGTGTCGCGAACCAGTTGACGTGGCCTGAGTGTGGCGTTTCTCTACAGTAGCTCGTACACCTGTTTGGTTTTGCTGTTTATTTATTTATTTACGTTGATTCTTGTTAAACAACAAATGGTAAGTGGTACTTACAGTTTTATATCCTGCTAGATAATATTATAAATTGTTAGCGTAGCATTTCTTGCTTTGCTACTTGTGTTCGTTTGCTCAGTTTCTAGGGAGTTTCCCTACTGAGCCAGTGACTCGAGAGGCTCACCCCTACCTCCTACCAAGTGAGGGAGATCAGGAGATTTCACGCCCGTCGTCAAGTGGAGGGTCAGCCCCACCAGCAGTGTAATTTTCACTTTTCTGTCGTTCACCTCGGGGTATGCCCCACGTTTTGTTGTAGTTTGGTTATAGTTGTACTACAGGGATGTATATTTCATGTAAATATTTGTGAGATGGACAGATCTTATGAATATTTGAGCTGGTTCCTTTATATTACTACGGACTCGTGGTTTGATATCCCTTGCGAGGCTTCAGCCCGTTCGCGGGAGGCGGACTCGAGTTAGGCTCACTATTAGGTTAACGGGTCTAAACGGCGAGGACCGTCACACTGGACGTCTACCTATGAACTTGACGGCCAACCCCTAGATGTTAACCCTTAGTAAATGGCGGCACCCTGGACGTCTATTTTTAGTAAATGGCAACATTGTGGCCGTCAACATTTTTATTAATGGCAATCGATCTTGACGTCTAATTTTCTGTGTTTTGTGCAAGGAAAGGGTCGGATGAGGAGCAGAGTGACTGGGACCTGTGCTGGGCATGGTATAGGGCACTGCCAGAGACCCAGCAGACTCAGGTTGCACAGATGGGGTGGGC
Source organism: Colocasia esculenta (assembly GCA_014218235.1). Taxonomy (NCBI): domain Eukaryota; kingdom Viridiplantae; phylum Streptophyta; class Magnoliopsida; order Alismatales; family Araceae; genus Colocasia; species Colocasia esculenta. The sequence goes on from CM024760.1 coordinate 91,509,156, forward strand.
ACCTCCTGGCTGTGCGGCCCTTCCACGTGGACGTCCCCTACCTCGAGGCATTGAGGGAGAGGTGGGATGAGGACTGCAAGGCATTCATCATGCCTTGGGGACACATGATACCCACATTGGAGGATGTGGCATATCTGACAGGACTACCGATTCAGGGAGAGCCGGTAGTAGGGCAGGAGAGGAGAGACTACCACAACGAGGTGGTAGAGCTGTTGGGAATGGAGTTCGTAGCTGAGCGGTGGAGGCCGATCCGGAGCATCCTACTGGGAGCTCTATCGGAGGTGGTTGGATTGTGAGGAGGGAGGAGGGGAGCATTGGAGACGCTGCAGGAGTTCGGCGTCGGGGTGCGGGTGTCGATCCAGTTGGAGGGACAGAGCGAGGAGGTGTCGGTACGCATCTTCATGATGTACCTCTTCGGACGGCTCCTCTTCCCAACGCAATCATCGCAGATGAAGTACGAGTTCCTGCTACTGCTAAGGGACCTGGAGCAGGCAGCAGATATGCTTGGGGTGCCACAGTGTTGGGACACCTCTTCTCTCTCCTCCCCAGTAGCTCGCAGCGTTCTCAAGGCACCGAGGGCTTCACCCCCTTCCCTTAGGTATGCAACTTTCTTTAATGCCCATCATTGATATAAATTATGCCTGACTGACGTGTTCTTTTGACTTGCAGATCTGGAGGTACACCCGCCTTCCGATGGGGCGTGGTGTTCAGGGAGAGGGGAGCCGGGCCATGGTACCCCTCATGGCTCGGTGGGAGGTGATGCCTAATCCGAGGGTGACGGATCGACGCGTCGAGGACGTGAGTGTATGGCTAGACATCTTCCCACATGATCAGGTATGATCCTCAACTAACGCTCTCTTTTGCTTTCATTTTCTATTTTATATGATTTGACTTGACTGACCAATGATCTTCCTTCTTGCAGGTGGTGTGGACCCCTTACTAAGGGGAGGCAGATGCATCTCACCCAGCCGTGGTGGCGGGTCGCCCTTTTTTCGACCGCCACGTGATGCTACTCTGCCTGGGGACCTACGAACCCCTCTTCCTGGAGCTCATGGTATGCACTCTGGGTTGGCATCAACCAGCCCTAGAGGTACCCTTTCTAGGGAGAGAGGGACACTCCCGCCGACGCTTCTTCACCGAGGACCGCAACTGGGGTGAGGAGCACGGCAGCATCGTCTCCTACTGAAGGAGCGGACGGGAGTAGGTCCTGCAGCGCACCGACCTCTAGGATAGCACGACGCACCTGGCAGACTACCGGGCACGCTATGCTGGGCAACTCCGGCTAGACCAGCGAGTGGTGAGTGAACTCCTACCCTTGACTATTGACATCTAATTAATTGATTCTGATGTGTAAGTGTGGATGAGAGATGCCCAAGTCCGAGGCGGTAAGGCTTCTGGAGGGGCCGCTGGCAGAGCAGGCGGTGAAGATGGAGAGACTCCGTGCCGAGACGCAATTTTTGGTGAGTGACAACTCACCCTTGACCATGATTTGAATTTGATTTGATTTGATTTGAGGACTGACCAATCTATGATTGCAGAGAGAGGAGCTAGCAAGGGTGCGGTCGGGCTGAGGCGCGGGGGTGAGCTCATCCGCACAGCCTCCCAGCGGGGACCTGGCAGTCTGGCTGCGAGAGGCCCTGGATCGAGCGGAGGCGAGGATCCAAGAGCTGTAGGCGAGGACACGGGAGTTGGAGGCAGAGGTAAGACATTGAGTTACTACCTTTCTGCACATGTTTTGACTTAGACTGACATATTTCCTTGTTTATGTGCAGCGGCAGGGAGTGGGGGCGACCCTCCAGGTGCAGATGGAGAGTCTGCGGCTAGACTTGACGAGGATGGAGGGTCGCCTGCTCGAGGTGAGGGAGAGGGAGAGGGAGGCGGAGAGGGCCCAAGCACAGGCCATCGTGGACCTAGAGTTTTTGAAGAACCGAGTGCTGAAGAAGTGCCAAGAGCAGCAGCGACAGGCCCAGCCAGAGACGCCAGCGAGGACGGGGTCAATCTTCGGGTCCCTTGACGACATCCTGTCCCTAGGAGACCCGTCAGTGGGGTGAGAAGGAGGAGGATGTATAAAGGCGTCGACGGCGACGAGACAACCTCTCCCAGACCGGCGCCGAGAGAGAGAGGAGGAGGAGGTGAGTAGCTCGCTTAGGAAGAGGCCGAGCGAGGGGGAGAGGATAGAGGAGTGAGGAGATCATTTTATAGTGGACTTTTGTGCAGTTGTTCATCCAATGTGTGCTTGAATGGTTTGCCAATTTTGTTCCTGCATCCACAACACTTAAAGGAAAAATAGTTAGTGTAGATCTGTCTTTAGCCCCTTGCCTAAAAGATATACCTTTCTTGCGATCTGGTCAAGGGACTAATATCTAATTAAAGATAGGAACACAAATAAAATACTGAAGGGAAATATGTACATGCATTTTTTTTGTTTGATTTTTTATTTTTTTTTGTTTTTTTTTAATAAGAAAATAAGGAAACATGTTAGTATATGTACATGATACAACTATTTTTTTGGGTTTTGATTTTTTGAATTTTATTTTTTATTTTTATTTTTTGATTAAAATAAAAGGAGAAATATATGCATAGTGGAACTATCAACAGAAATATGTACACATCAACATACTCTCTTTTTCTTTTTTCTTTTTTCTTTTTTCTTTTTCTATTTTTTTTAGATTTTTCATCATTTGACTATAAGGCACATATTCGTCACAAGTCAAGGTATAGGGTCTTCATAATCCACCTAATCACAAAGGCCATGAGCAAGGAGAGCCGTGCATGATATTGTTGATATTGGAGATTGCCCCTAGCCTTCTTGATGTTTTCCACCATGGAATGTCTTAAAAGGTCAAATTGCTCCTAGAGGGAGAAATGGGAAGAAGTAAATAGGAAGTCATGTAAGGATTGGGTTCAAACCACTTTTTGTTTCCAAACCAACATCTCACAATGAAAGACTTAGTTTTCAATTATTTTCAGAGGTACTTTTCATTTTGATTCCTTGGTGGAGGCACGTACTATTTGCTACCTCCTTGATTTGGTCAGCTTTTTTTTTTTGTACGTACTTTTTGCTACCCTTTTTTTTGACCTTTTGACTTTTCTTTGCCATTCAGGCTTGGTTTGGCATTTTGCCTTTACATTTGCATTTCTTTGTTTGCCTCTGTTTGTTATGACTTTGTCTTTCAGGTGAGAGTGGGTGGTCCCCTACTTGTAGTTTGCCCCTTTTCCAAACTTGACCGAGTGAGAAGAGAAAATGGGTTACGTTAACCTAATTAGACACATCCCAGTGTACTTATGATTTTCCAGCTAATGGTCAATACTCCAACATCGTGGTGTGTGAAGAGACCCTACCTTACTAATGGCCAAGCGAAAAAAGCAGAGTCTCAAACCCATGACATTGACAAGTGATGAATGACAGACTTGACTGAGTGACTGACTAAGGGTAGAACTTCTTGAGGTAGACTACGTTCCACGGATGTGACAACTCAACTCCCTCGACGTCCACTAACCTGTAAGCGTTCCCTGAGTATGCCTCTTTGACAATGAACGAACCCTCCCAATTCTCTTGCAATTTACTCTTGGGACCTGGTACTTTAATGAATTTACATTTTAGGACCATTTCACCCACTTTAAATTTTCACTCAAGGACTTTTTTGGCGTAAAAACGTGCAATTCTTTGATGATAAATCTGTGCATGGTCGGCCTCTATCATTCACCTTTCGTCTAAGAGTTCAAGTTGTGCTAAGAAAGCCTCCCGACGTTGACCGGGATCAAGTTTGGAATCCAATTGAACTCTTAGTGAAGAGACGAAGATCTCATATGGAAGTACCGTGTCTGATCTGTATGTTAAAGCATAGGGGGTTTGCCCTGTAGGAGTTCGGACCGAGGTGCGGTAAGCCCACAGAGCCTCAACTAAGTGGTCTGACCAATCAACGTTATTGTGAGATCTACAAGTTTTCTTTGTGATTTTGATGAGAGTTTTATTGGTAGCTTTTGTTTCTCCATTACCTTGTGGATCATATGGAGATGAATGATGCAAGTTTATATCATATTTACCACACATGTCGCGAAGCTCCTGTGAAGTGAATTGTGGCCCGTTGTCCGTGACAATGTCCTGAGGCATGCTGAATCTTGCAAGGATGTTGCTTTTGATGAACTTGACAACCGTTGAAGCTTTAACCTCTATGAATGCTTCTGCTTCAGCCTACTTTGTGAAGTATTCTGTGGCGGTTAAAATGAAGGACTTCTTACGAATTTTTTGGTTCTTTCCTCGAGTGGACCGACCACATTGAATGCCCACATGGAGAAAGGCCATGGAGCAATGAGAGGGTGAAGAGAAGAGGAAGGAGCATGGATCTTGTCACCATGAAGTTGGCATTTAGCACAGTGATGAACAAAATGAGTACAATCTTCTTCCATGGTAGGCCAGTAATAGTGTCTTAGCAACTTTTGGGCAATTGCTCTACCATTGACATGGCCACCACATTCACTAGAGTGAGTGTCTTTGACAATGCTTTGAGACTCGATCTCATCAAGGCAACAGAGATAGACCCCACTAAAGGTGTAAGGCCCTCGAATTTTGTTCATATTATGTTTATGTAGTTCTGTGTATATTGTTAGCCCTCTTTTGAACGGCAGCAAGCTAACCTAGAGGGGGGGTGAATAGGTTTTTTCTGAAATCTGAAACAGAAACTTAAACACAGAAAATTATCACTTAAAAGTTTGGTTAGTTTAGTGTGATAAAGAGTAGCAGTGCGGAAGCAAATAAACAATCACACAAATAACACAAGAGATTTATCCTGGTTCGGCCCTTCCCACATGGAAGTCCTATGTCTAGTCCCCAAGCAATGTCTTGGGATTTCACTAACTAAGGGTATAGTCCCCCTCAAGGACAATACAACACCCAGCACCCCAGCTGGTATTCTTCTCTTTCCCGAGTAAGAAGACAGCCCACTTCTTTTACAGGTCAAGAAGCCAACCTCCTGGTACAAACCCCAGTGCAGTTTTGCTAGACACAAACCCCTAGCTAGGTTCTACACTGTATACAATCCTACAGTTGGACAAAGATCTTTCTTAGAAAAGAAAGAACATGGCTGAGAGTTAGAGCAAATGAAAACCAACTAAAAGAACTCTCAGTGAAAGACTCTCTCCCCCAGATTACAAGATGCACACAGAGAGAGTGAAAAGAGGAGAAGGAGCTTGAATGCTTGAGTGCTTCAGTTGCTTGAACACTTCTTTTTGGCTCAGGCTCTTTCTCTCTTTTCCTTTGAGTGTATGTGGCGTTGAGGTTCCTCACTGGTTGTACACTCCTTGAATGATCTTTAGGAAAGCTCTCTTTCTTTTCTTCAGCCTTGCTTCATCTTTTATATGAGAGGCTTTTGAATAGATCCGTTGAAGAAATCCGTTGGAGCTCTTCTGGTCGTTGCTGATCTTTCTATTCTTTTTCTTCTTCAGATTGTCAGTCACTTGGTGATCTACGAGGTCTGTAAGCATAGAAGAAAGTGTTTAGCTAAAATAGTGTTTCTGTCAAAAAGCTCGCATACCTCTATGCTTCCTGTTTTCTCCCAGAAGTAGTAAGTGACCACCTTTTTGTCTGACAGGAGAAAAGAGATCTAGAGAGATGAAAGAAAATCTTCTGTCAGAGACATTTTTGACTTTTCATTAGGCGCCAAACATATTTGAAAGATCTAAGTATAAAGAAAATTGATGTTTACATGAAGTCGATGTTTGGACAAAATCGATGTTTCACTTATCGAATCGATGTGAGAGGCAAATCGATGTTTCTCTTACCAAATCGATGTTTGAAGCAAATCGATGTTCTCACTTATGAAATCGATGTAAGAGAGAAATCGATGTGAAAATCAAATCGTTGTTTCTCACTTATGAAATCGATGTGAGAAATCGATGTGAGAATCAAATCGTTGTTTCTCACTTATATAATCATTATGAAAACCAAATCGTTGTGAGAGTAAATCGTTGTTCTCACTTATCAAATCGTTGTGGCGACCAAATCATTGTTTCACTTAACGAATCGTTACACGATCAAATCATTGTGTAACTTATCAAATCGTTGTTAGTGAAATCGATGTGGCACTTTGAACAAAAATTGATGTATATTGAATAAACATCGATTTAGCACTTTAGTGCACAACACACAGCGATAATTCCATAAATTTATATTTATTAGGAAAACATGAGTTTTGTTATCACCAAAAATATCATAAATTTATATTTATCAGGAAAACATGATATTAAATATATTTGATAATATTTAATTAATCATAAATTTTGTTATCATCAAAATATAAAGGTAAAATATAAGAGTGGTTCAACATATATATCTACTTATTTTATGTACATATTATGTTTATTTAATTTTGTGCATGTGTGTTTGGTTGATGTATTTAAGTTCTGTCTGAAATCCCTGGTTAACGTCAACATCACCTGACGTTAACAGCAGGTTGACGGCAACCTGTGTGCCGTTGACTTCATGGCTAGGAGATATAGACGTCCAGATCGATTGACGTTTAATTCCTGTTAATGGCAGCAAAGTGGCCATTTACTTCTCTGGTTATGTTTGCGATTCCAAATCTGAAACGGATGTGTTTTCCCTGGAACCTGTTTAGGAAACCCAATCCCAACGGTCGGCAACCATAATCCTAGGCGCACCCCGACTCTTAACCCTATAAAACATAGAGATTTCGGCTAGGTTAGGTCCTTTGGTTGAAAGGAAAAGCTAGGGTTCGGTTGTGAGAAAAACCAGACTTTTGCAAGGCTTGATCCGGCGTTTGAGTGGTTCTTCTGGCGATCTTCTTCAACTGGGAGTTACTACTGCTGTTGAAGAACCTTCTTCGACTTCAGAGGACCATCTGCACAAACAGGAAGACCGGATTTGGAGTTGGAAGAGACACCTTCTTGGCTTGGCCGAGGAGAGCTTCTTTAACAAATTGAATCCTTTAGAGATTTTATTCCAGGCAAGTAGCTGAGGGGTATCATCCCTAGACATGTCCCCTAGGTTCTAGGTATTTTTTACAAATTTTATTTCATGTCCTAGAACCCTCAATTCTCTCTTTTATTTGAGTTCGGTCTGCACTTTCTGCAAATAGGAGGTTGATGGCAACCGTGTTGCTACCAAGTTCCTGAGTTAACGACAACATGTTGTGTGGTTAACCCATGTTGACGGCAAGGCCCTTGTCGCCAAGTTCTTCTGTCTTCATAGAAATGTGTTTGTCATGTCCGTGTGATAATTTATGGATTTTTGGATCTTTGATCATGCTATAAAAATTGTGAATGTTCAGGTACTGTCTTAGGGTCAACTCATGTTTTTCAGTCGAAATTCTGATCATGCTTTAATTAATATAATTTCTGTTATGGTGAAATATGCATGTTTTGACAGGGTTTAATTCTGAATAAATAGTTTTACTGCATGTTATGGGTATAGAGAATTTTCATGATCTTAGGGTTACTGTTCACATGTTTTAAACCTATTAGAACCGATTGTTTTACTGTCCATCATGTTAAGTGGAATATTATGCTAAATTTTCATAAAATCTATTTTAAAACTTAAAAATAGTTTTACTATTGCAAAAAATCTGAAAAATTGGTCATATGATATATTACATGTATAGAGTCTGTGGTTAAACTTTGATACTGTTTTGATATCTGAAGGTACTGTTTGTATTTTAAAAGGACAATTAAACCATGTTAAGCATGATTGAGTTAGATAATGTAATTTCAAGTGATTTGCAGCATGTTTAGGCACTGCTATGCTTAATTTGACACTATGAAACAGTCATGTTAAGTTTTGTAATCTGAAGTATGTATGTTTAATTAAAGTGCATGTGAATGGGCTAAGTAGTGCATGTAAATGAATGAAATCATGTGATTAAGTGAGAAAAGTGTGTTTAAGTGCATCATGTGCCGAAATTGACACTGCTACCATAGAAGGCTGTGGAGCCGTACTGTAGAAAAGTCCCTATGGGAAGGCTCATTGTGTATGTGATATCCTGTGGGCATCAGGATGAAATCCTGGAGGTGGACAAGTACCACTAGTTAGGGTGGAGAGGACTTCTCCCGATTTTGCGCAGTTACCAAGATTCGTCACTGTATTGCCTAGGTGACGGGTATGTGTTATATGAATGTGTGTCCTTCTTTATGGTGGTTCGGACTATGTGTCACGACAATTAAATGTGTAAAAGTGTGAAAAGTGTGAAATTGTGCAATGTGATCATGTGATAGTGTTGTGTAAATGTGATACCATGTGAAAAGATGTGAAACCATGTGAATGTGATTTATTTATGTTAAAACAACAAGCAAAAGATGTAGATATGTGTCATAAAAGCATGTGAAAATGTTAGATATCATGCTAGGATTGTTAGTTACTATGTGCATAATTCCATGATCTAATTGTGTAGAATTGTGAAATGATATGAATAGAAATTGAAACCATGAATCATGTTACATATTATGTGTAGAAAGTGTGCTATAGGTTACTCATGGATAATAGTGTAATTGACATGAAGCATGTGCCATGTATTTCTCTTATTGTTTAATAGAATAGCATGTATGTGATATGTGTAAGGATGTGCCTTTAGGTTGGTTGCTGGGTCTTTTTGGAAGACTCATACTTGCTTTAACATACAGGTGAGACAAGTGTCCCCGTTCTAGAGGAGGACATAGTGAGGAGCAACTTCGAGTGAGAAGAGTAGCAGCACTTGTGGAGATATCTGTTTAGACTACATTTATTTCATTAGTACGTGAACAATGACAATACTATTCATGTGGACTTGTATAATTGTGGACATTTGTTATTTTCTTTATTGCTATATAGATTGTGGAATATGTGAATGATGATGGAATAAGAATTGTTTACATTTTCGCTGTACTTCCTTTGTTATTATGTACATCTCGACCTATTGTGTGTTGGGTAAATGTCCTACTGTGACGGCACCCTTTGTATCGTTGTGGATTGGTATAATCATACCGGTATAAAGAGGGTCGTTACAGAGATTGGTATCAGAGCGACAGGTTGAGATTGTACATGAATATGCCATCATCTACACAATATTTCAAAGTCTTTATAGAATTTGTCCATATATGTGGAAAATATCTAATAATGAATCAAAGATAGTTAAGAAAATGGTTAGGACTAAGTAACTTAGATTCTAACTAAGTTAATTATTTTACAGGCTATGGTGAGCTGTGGTAGGCATGGTGCTCAGGCTCGGGAGGACGACCATAGGCGTGAGGAGAGGGGTAAGCAGCAAGCCCCAGCACCCCAGAGTCCCACGGTAGTCCGTCCATCACCACCTGTGGATTATGGCGAGTTCATGCAAGGCCTGGTTCAGGCAATGCAGGCCCAGGCTCAGACTCAGGCGGCACTGTAGGCTCAGTTGCAGGCACAGGTTAGAGTTGTTAAATAGGGAGTAGTTTGTATTGTTGAATGCATGATTGTTTATGTATTGCTTATATGTTGCTTGTTGTCTTAGGCTCAGGCTCCTGCTCCCGTTCCTCAAGAGCATGGCCATGGTGGTCCGTCCATCATGGAGAGGTTTAAGAGAATGGCTCTGCCTTCTTTTAAGGGGGAGAGTCAGCCCCTCTTGGTAGACAGTTGGATGAGGGAGGTAGAGAAGATATTCCGAGCTATAAGGTGTGCTGAAGAAGACAAAGTCAGCCTAGCTACATACATGCTACATGTACTTAAAGTATATGTACTTGTGTGAGGTTAAGTTTTTATTTAGATGGTGCTTATGGGTTGTGTTTTGCATAAGAGAGCCGATGTTTGGTGGGCCTCCGTACTATATACTAGGTACGAGGATGGTGCCATTGAGGTAACTTGGGCCGAGTTCACGAGGCTATTTCGGGCCAAGTTCATCCCCGAGCACATCCAGGACAAGATGGAGTAGGAGTTTCTCTCTCTTACTCAGAGCTCCATGACTATCTTGGAGTATGAGGCCAGGTTTGCCGAGCTTTCCAAATATGCTCCCCATATTGTTGCTGACGAGCGCAGGAAGGCCAAGAAGTTTGTGATGGGGCTCAAGCCATCACTTACGTCGAGGTTAGTTGCTTTTGACCATCGCACCTTGGATGAGGCTCTCAGCACAGCATGCAGGCAGAAGAGCAAGATGGACCAGTACTTGGAAGAGAAGAGGGCAGCTCAGAAGAGGTCTGCGCCACATTTCCAAAGGCAGGACAGAAAGAAGGTAGTGTACTATTCACCCCAGCGTCAGTAGCGGCATCGAGTCAGCAGGCGGTTATGCCACCATGACTCAGCTTCAGGCCTAGTGACAAGAAGATGTGCCCTCACTGTGGAAGGGCACACGGCGGCACCGAGTGTTGGAAGCTAGCAGGGAAGTGTCTCAAGTGTGGAAGCACTAAGCATCAGATCTGAGATTGCCCCAGACTCCAGCAGAGTGTTCAGAGAGGAGCGCCAGCCCCAGCAGCGATAGCAGTAGTAGCGCCAGTCACAGGGAGACCAGGAAGGCCTCGGGCCCAAGCCCGAGTGTTTGCACTAGTACGAGAGGATGCAGGGCAGGTCGAGAACGTCACAGAAGGTAGTGTTTTAGTCATGGGTGTGCATGCTCAGCTTGTGACGGCCCTCATTATACCGGTACGGTTATACCAACCCACGTCGGTATAGCGAAAGTCCTCACAGTGGGACATTTACCCAAACGATACAAATAGCTGAGATACACGTGAATATACAACAGAGTAGCGAAAGTAAAAGACAACTGTCCTCATTTATTCATCATCCACATTAAACATACATGAAATTCGCAATTAACATTAAGAGCTAAAAGTTCACATAATTTAAATTTCTGAAATTTAAATACATAATGTCCACACTTATACATTCTTTTCATGATAACTCTAATACAACGTTCAAATTACATACTATGAAATGCACAAGTCACAAAGAACTCCAAAGACTAATCTCTGCGCTCGGAGTCCGTCTCCACTGTCTCCTCCAACGGTGCCACGTCACCAACTACACCTGTACGCCGAAGCAAGGAGTGAGTCTAAAGACTCAGCAAGCAACACTACTCATAACAAACACGTATAAGTCATAGCGGTTTCTACATGCACATTCAAAATTTTCAACACATGGCATGCTAGTTATTTGAAAGTTTCAACCTATCATGAAAGTTTTACAAATTAATACATGGATCATGCTTTTAGATTTCTAAGAATAAAACTTACCAATCACATGCTCTCTATTCAATTTACTCGTGAAATTTTGCCTTTAAAGAACCAAGACATGAGAGCTACCAACATGAACACTGTGCATATATGAAAGGAAAACACAACTAGCATGGGTTTTACATGTTCTTAAGTACATACATAGACATTTTCACATGCTTTAAGTTGCTGGTTTCACATGGTTTAATAGCTGTAAACCTACACATGAGAGCTACAATGTTGTTTAAAACATACCATGTGAACAACCAATCATTCTATTTTGTACAAGTGCTCATCAATTATCCCTAACATGAATTCTAGACATCTTCGCACATATAAACATGATGATAACAACATGAAATTACTGATTTCACATGGTTTCAGATTTGTCTCACATGGATTTCAATGTCATATTCTCACATTTTTAGTTTCACATTTTCTTTACACAAGTTTCCAATTCACATGGTTGCACTTTACACATACACATTTCACATTGTTCACTTACACATTGACACATGAACACATACACATTACACATTACACATTCACATTTTAGGTGCCGTGACACATAGTCCAAACCACCAAAGAAGGACATATACACATCACATTACACATAGACGCCATCTAGGCATTTCAATGGCGACTCTTGGACTGCGCAGACCGGGAGAACAAGTCTCCACCCTAACCAGTGGTACTTGTCCACCTCCAGGATTTCCCCCTAATGCCCTTAGGGTCACTTACACATTGAACTTTCTCAGGGGGACTTTTCCCTGATACAGTTCCACTGCCCTCTACGGAAGCAGTGTCACATTGGCACAGTTACACATTTACCCATTTTACCGATTTTACACATAGTTTTACACCTATCACTTTTCATCCCATTCACTTTCTCACTCACATGCATATCTCTATTTTCCTGACATGACACTACAGATTTCAGGAGTTTAACACACAGTAAATTCACCAATCAAGTTGGGTTTAAACGATATCTAATCATTTTACGATGACATGCATAAATTTTTACATTTCACATGGAAAAGTACATAACTCCTTATATACTGGTCCAAATGACCTGAAATTTTAACCACATGCTATTTTCGGGTTCAAGATCATACATTCAATTTTTCGGATTTTTCTGAGCTAAGTGGAATTTTCATAAAATCAAATACCTATTTAGCATGCTATTCATAATTTAAGTTGACATGGAGCTTAACACCATCATACATTTTTGCCACTTACTGTCTGAACAGAGACTACTGTTATATGCATGATCTGAAAATACAGAATTTCCCTAAATCATACAACCATAGATCGATCACAACAATTCTTTCTTGCATGCCTTTTTATTTACCGAACTGAAATTAATAGCAATTTATGCAAGCATGGACAATTTATCAAAATTTGAGCACACATATCCTAATCCACTAACTTCATGATCTGACAGAACTTAGGGCACTCAGACTAGTCCTAATCATAAAACATGGATTGGCAAGAATCATCAACAATTCATGCTTGAAATTTCATGGGATAAAAATCTCTAACATTCACCACCACACATCATAACACATCCACACACCACATTTACCAATATACATAGTGTATAGGGTTACCATATATCCTTATCACGGAAAACCCATCGAAAATAATCGTATAGGAGGGCAGAACAGTTTACTGTTCTGTCCAGATGAACTTGGCGGCGGTCTCTGGCCGCTAACTCAGTGTTAGCGGCATGGTCGATGGAGGCCAAGCATAATCTCAGCGTCCAGTGACCTTGCCGTAAATGCAGGTCTGTGTAGAACACAGACCCGAGCCCTCAAGTTGGGGTGAATTTGGGGGTCAAGGAAACGAAGCAAAATACACTAAAAATGCTAAAACCATCCTAGACTCATACGGGAACCTTATGGTAGGGTCACTTGCCTCTAGGAAATTGCTTCAATGGATCAAAAGTGCTGGTGAAGCCCTCCTTGGGCAGTCCCAAGAAGGTGCAGAACGTCCTCCAAGATCTCCTTCCTCCGGGCTCCTGGATGATCTCCACAGCAAGGAAACGTCGGGGAGGTCTTCTTCTTCAGTCCAGCTAGCTTCTTGTCGAGGAAGATGGCCGGATCCAGCTTCAGAAGTTCGGATTCTTGGGCTGCAAAGAGGGGGTTTCCTCACAGCTCAGAAGCTAGGGTTTTTCCTCTTGTTTCTCTCTTGAAAAGGGTGAAGAGAGGGCTGGGGAAGGCAGATCTGGGTTCAACATATGGGAGAGGCCTCTCTCCCACTCACAAGGTGACAAGATGGCTCTCAGAGCCGTTGGGGACAACTCCCCAATGGGTGAGCTCCCTTGTTTCTGGAATTTCTGGCTCTGCAATGCATGCAGGTCAGAGAAATAGGCGTCCACATCGTTAGACGCCAGGATTAGTGTTGGCGTCCATGTCTGGACGCTGACACCACCTCAACGGCTAGGGGTTGACGCCAATATGGCCTTCGGCCAGAACTCTAAAACATGCAGAAAACTATGCATGCCATGCATGTATACATGCAATATGTATATGGTAGTGTATTCATACTATCACCATTCAATACATGCATTATTTACATCTAGTATAAACATATGCACACGTAATTGTACTAATTAATACGTACGTAAGTATGTATATACATACACAAGCACAAACATACATACACAAATACAAATAATGCGACGGAAATTCGAGGGCCTTACACCCTCTCCCCCTTAAAGAAACTTCGTCCTCGAAGTTAGAACGACACTACTCAAACAAAAGGGGATACTTCTTCTTCATCGCATCCTCAAGCTCCCAAGTAGCCTCCTCTCGTGAGAAGTTCCGCCATAGGACCTTCACCGACGCAATTCTCTTGTTCCGGAGGTGCTGAACCTTCCGGTCAAGAATGGCTACTGGTTGCTCGACATACGAAAGATCTGGCTGGATCTCCACTGGCACATGACTAATCACATGAGACGGATCTCGAACATACTTTCTGAGCATAGATACGTGGAATACAGGGTGAACGCTAGCCAAAGCTGGGGGTAATGCTAGCTCATACGCCACGCTGCCCAAACGTCTGAGAATCTCATATGGGCCAATGAATCTAGGGCTTAGCTTGCTATGCCTGCCAAATCTGACAACACCTCGAGTAGGCGATATCTTCAAGAAGACATGATCGCCAACCTCGAACTCCAAATCCTTCCTTCTGTTGTCGGCATAACTCTTCTGCCTATCCTGTGCCGCAACAAGCCTCTTCCTGATAAGCTGGATCTTATCTGAAGTTTCCTGAACTAACTCTGGTTCGATCAACTGCCTATCACCAGTCTCCTCCCAACATAAAGGAGATCTGCAGGGCCTACAATACAACGCCTCGAATGGAGCCATACCAATACTAGCATGAAAGCTGTTGTTGTATGCGAACTCCACAAGAGGTAAATGACGCTCCCAATCATCCTTCCAATCCAGAACACACGCTCTCAACATATCCTCGAGCGTCTGGATAGTCCGCTCGGACTGTCCATCGGTCTGGGGATGAAACGCCGATCTGAGCTTAAGCTCCGAACCTAACGCATCCTGAAGACCCTTCCACAATCTCGAAGTAAATCTCGGATCTCGATCCGAAATGATCGACTTCGGCACACCATGCAATCTAATGATACAACTAACATACAATCTAGCCAAACTCTCTACTGACTGCTTCTTCTTCATAGGCAAGAAATGAGCAGTCTTCGAGAATCTATCTACAACTACCCAAATCGAGTCATTGCCCCTTCTAGATCGAGGCAAACCCGATACGAAATCCATAGTGACAGCTTCCCACTTCCATACAGGGATATCCATCCTCTGCATAAGGCCGGATGGTCGCTGCCGCTCGGCTTTCACTTGCTGACATACTAGACATCTAGACACATAATCCGCAACATCCTTCTTCATGCCAGACCACCAAAATGATCTCTTCAGGTCTTGATACATCTTAGTGTTACCCGGATGAATAGAGAATCGCGACCTATGAGCCTCCGCTAACACATGCTCACGGACATCTACCAAATCAAGGACACAAACACGGTGCTGAAATCTAATCACACCGTCCTCATCACGAGCAATGCCCGCCTTACCCACTAACTCTAACAATCTAGGGTTGGCTTTCTGCTGCTCAATCACCTCATCCAAGACTGAGGATCTAAGGATAGTTGAGCTACAAAAGCCTGACACAGCGATGGCTCTAACTCAGTCATAGAGCACGCTGCATCCTCCAACATCTTCCAATCCTGCTGGAGCGAAGACCTCTTTCTACTAAGAGCATCCGCTATGACGTTCGCCTTTCCAGGATGATACTGAAGGTCGAAGTCATAGTCCTTCAAGAACTCAATCCATCTCCTCTGCCTCAGGTTTAATTCCTTTTGGAAGAAAAGATACTTCAAGCTCTTGTGGTCGGTAAACACCTCAAATCTGACACCATAAAGATAGTGCCTCCAGATCTTTAGTGCATGAACCACAGCTGCGAGCTCCAAATCATGAGTCGGATAGTTCCTCTCATGCTCCTTCAACTGACGAGAAGCATAAGCCACTACCCTATCTTGCTGCATGAGCACACAGCCTAAACCAATCTGAGATGCATCCGTATAAATGGCAAAACCTTCTGGACCACTAGGCAATACCAATACCGGTGTAAGACCCTCGAATTTTCCGTCGTATTTTTCGTATTTATGTGTGTATATTGTGTTGAGTATGTATGTACGTATTTACGTAGATATTAAAATAGCATAATTACGTGTACATGTGTTTATATTAAACGTAAATAGTGTGTGTATTGCATGATGATAGTGTGAATATAATACCATGTACTTATTGCATGTATAGAAGCTTGGTATGCATGGTTTTCTGCATAAATTAGGGTTCTGGCCGAAGGCTCTATTGGCGTCAATCCCTAGGCCATTGAGGTGGTGTTAGCGTCCAGCCCTGGACGCCAACCCTAATTCCAGCGTCTAGCGATCTGGACGTCGACTTCTCTGGCCTGCATGCGCAGCAGAGCTGCTGTCTTCTGAAGCAAGGCATGGCAACCATTGGGGGGATGTCCCCCAACGGCTCTGAGGGTGTCCCATCACCCTAGTGAGTGGGAGAAAGACCCTCTTTAGGTCTGAACCCGAAATGGCTCTCCCCATTCTTTCCCTTCACCCTTGCAAGAGGAGAGAAGTGAGGAAGAAAAACCCTAGGTGAGCTGTGAGAAAAAACCCATTTTTGAACCCCCAAATCCGACCCCTTGGAGGTTCGTTTGAAGATCTTCTGCATCAAGGAGGAAGCTGAAGCATAGGGGAAGGCCTCCCCATCATCCCCTCGGCGTGGAGATCAACCAGGAGCTCGGAGGAAGGCAATCTTGGAGGCACTTCTGCAACTTCTTGGAACTACCCAAGGAGGTCTTCTTCGAGCCATAAATCTCTTGGAGGATTTTTAGAGAGGCAAGTGACCTATCTATGGTGTCCCCATATGAGTCTAGGAGGTTTTTATGATTTTTATGAAATTTATCTCGAGTCCTAGACCCTCCATTTCACCCAAATTTCAGAGCTCGGGTCTGTGTTTCTGCACAGACCTGAGTAAACGGCAAGGTCCCTGGACACCCAGTTCATCCTTGGCGTCCATCGACCATGCCGCTGACTCTGAGTCAGCGGCCAGAGACCGCCGTCTAGTTCTTCAGGACAGAACAGTGAGCTGTTCTGTCCCTCTTATACGTTAATTTCATTATGATTTCCGTGATGAGGATATATGGTATTCCTATACGCTACGTAGGTTATCATTTGTGGTGTGTGTGATGGTGAATGTGGAAAATCGTGTCTTTAAACTTGTGAGCATGACTTGTAGATAATTTTGCAAACCCATGTTCCATGACTAGAATTAATGTGAATGCCTTGATTTCGGTCTAATCATGAAGATTGTGGGTCAGCATGTGTGTTTGCAAATCTCGGGAACTTATCTATGATTGTGCAATTTGTGAATAGTTTCGATTCGGTAAAATGAAAGCATGTAAAAACGGTTTGTGGTAACGGATTTATAGATGTATGAATTAGGATGATGTTGTATTCTGAAATCATGCATTAGTGTTTTCTGTGCAAAACAGTAAGTGGATAAATTTCAAATGTGTTAGACCCATGTTAGCTTAAATTGTGAATAATATGCTAATTTGGTGTTTGATTTTCTGTAAATCCTACTTAGCCCAGAAAAATCTGAAAAATTGAGGGTATGATTTGGAACCCGAAAACAGCATGTGGTTAAAATTTCAGGTCAATTGGAACAGTAAATAAAAAGTTATGTGCTTTCATGTGAAATGTGATAATTCGTGCATATGATCGAAATGTGATTTGATTTTGTTAAAACCCAGCATGATTGGTGTGTTTACTGTGTGTTGAACCTTGAAAACTCTGTAGTACCATGCTAGGAAAAACAGAGGTGTTCATGTGAGTAAGAAAGTGTAAATGTGATGAAGAGTGTCAAGTGTAAAACCATGTGTAAAACGGTAAATGTGTAAAAGTGTAAACTGTGCCAATGTGATACTGCTTCCGAGAAGGCAGTGGAGCCGTATCAGGGAAAAGTCCCCCTGAGAAAGTTCATTGTGTTAAGTGACCCTAAGGGCATTAGGGGGAAATCCTGGAGGTGGACAAGTACCACTGGTTAGGGTGGAGACTTGTTCTCCCGGTCTGCGCAGTCCAAGAGTCGCCATTGTATTACCTAGATGGCGTCTATGTGATGTGATGTGTTTGTGTCCTTCTTTGGTGGTTTGGACTATGTGTCACGGCACTAAAATATGTGTAAAGTGTAATGTGTAAAGTGTAAGTGGCCATGTGTAAATGTGTAAGTGATATGTGAATGTGTATGTGTAAAGTGTAAACATGTGAAAAGAGGAATCTAGTGTAAAGAAAAATGTGAAATCTTAGATATGTAAATGTGTTATAGAAACCATGTGAACCTAATCTGAAACCAAGTGAATTCAGAAAATGCATGTTATTATTCTCATGTTTATGTGTGCAAAAGTGTTTAGAATCCATGTTAGGAACAACAAATGAGTATGTGAGTAAAATGACATAATGGATTGTTACATGTTATGTTTAAGCAACGTTGTAGCTTTCATGTGTAGGTTTATAGTCATTGAACCATAAGAAATCAGCAACCTTAAGCATGTGAAAAAGTTAGGTATGTACTTAAGAACATGTGAAATCCATGCTAATTATGTTCCCGTTCATGTATGTAAATTGTTCATGTCAATAGCTCCCACTTTTGATTAAAGTCTCATGAGTAAATTGAATAGGAACCATATGATAGGTGAATGTTATTTTTTTGAAATCTGAAAGCATGCGTTATGTATAAAATTGTAGAACCTTCATGATAGGTTGAAAACTTGAATGGACTAGCATGCTATGTGTTGCAAAGTGTAATGTGCGTGTAGAAACCACTAGGACTTGTACGTGTATATCATGCATAGTGTTACTTGCTGAGTCCCTGAACTCACTCCTTGCTTCGGCGTACAGGTATAGTTGGTGACACAGTACCCTCGGAGGAGGCAGCGGAGACGGACTCCGAGCGTGGAGACTAGCCAGTTTTTGAGATCTTGTGATTGTGTACATCTTAGTATGTACTTGGACATTGTATTAGAATTATCATTAAAAGAATGTAATATGTGGACATTGTATTTCTATTTCAGCAAATTAAATTATGTGAACTTTAGTTCCTTTTTGCAAATTGTAAGCTGTATGTATGTTTAATGTGGATGATGAATGAATGGAGATAGTTCTCTTTTACTTCCGCTACTCTGTTATGTATATTCGCGTGTATCTCAGCTGTTTGTATCGTTGGGTAAATGTCCCACTGTGGCTGGCAGCACTCGCTATACCGACGTGGGTTGGTATAACCGTACCGGTATAATGAGGGCCGTCACAACCGGAGCAGAAGTAAGCTTAGCCTTCAATAGCTGAAAGCTACGCTCACATGCCTCAGACCATACGAACTTCTCACCCTTCCTGGTCAGCTTTGTCAAAGGGGCGGCGATGGATGAGAAACCCTCAATGAATCGCCGATAATAACCAGCTAACCCAATAAAACTACGAATCTCCGAAGGGGTCTTGGGAACCTCCCAATCCATAACTGCCTGGACCTTCGCTGGATCAACTGCAACACCAGCGCCGGAGATAACATGCCCGAGGAAATGAACCTCGCGCAACCAAAAATCGTACTTGCTGAACTTTGCATACAGCTTGTGCTACGAAGAACCTCTAACACTAACCTCAAATGCTGATGGTGGGTGGCCTCATCCGGAGAATAGACCAACACATCGTCAATAAACACTACGAAAAAGCTATCTAAATACGGCCTAAACACCCGGTTCATGAGATCCATGAACGCTGCAGGGGTGTTGGTCAATCCGAAAGGAAGAACCAAGAACTCATAATGTCCATAACGGGATCTAAATGCCGTCTTGGACACATCCTCACTCCTAATCCACAGCTGATGATAACCAGATCGCAAGTCAATCTTGGAAAAGACTGATGCATCCTGCAACTGGTCAAACAGATCATCAATCCGAGGTAAGGGGTACCTGTTCTTCACAGTCACTTGGTTCAACTTCCTATAGTCAATACACAACCTAAGTGACCCGTCTTTCTTCTTGACGAACAATACAGGTGCGCCCCAAGGGGAAACACTAGGGCGAATGAATCCCTTATCAAGCAATTCTTGCAATTGCTTCCTCAACTTGGCTAACTCTGCAGGGGCCATCCGATATGGGGCCTTCGAGATAGGAGAGGTGCCTGGAAGCAACTCTATAGTAAGCTCTATCTCTCTATCCGGTGGCAATCCAGACAAGTCATCGGGAAAGACATCTGGAAACTCCTGCACCACATCGATCTCTGCAAGAGTCAGTGACGAACCAGCATCGGTTACTAGCATAACGCTGGCAAGAAATGCGTCACAACCCTTGTTCACCATGCGCATCGCCTTCATGGCGGAGATGACTAACTTTCCCGCTAAGTTCTTTGGCAAGGGATGAGAGAACTCGTCCTCACCAGGAATGCGGAAAACAATCCTCTTCCGACGACAATCCACTAACGCATAGTGCTCCTCTAGCCAATCTAGACCAAGAATAGCATCATAGTCCTTCATCTTTAGCAAGAAGAAACACCCATCTAGGATTCTATCCTCAATGCACACAGGTAACGACGGAATGCACTTCCTAGTCGATACCGTACCCGCAGGGGTGTGCACAGACAAAGGGACCTCTAACTCCTCAGACTCTACGCCTGACTCTAGGGCTAACTGCCTAGCGAACCGCTCGGAAATGAACGAGTGAGTAGCACCCGTGTCGAACAAAACCCGAGCGTGCACACCTAAGAGCAAAATCGTACCTTCGGTGACATGCTCCGCCTGCTCGGCGTCCTCGCGTGCCAAAGCAAACACTTGAGCTGGGGCTCGAGGTCTTCCTGGTCTTCCTGTAGCTGGCGCGGCTGCCGCTACTGCTGGGGCTGGCGCTCCACGCTGAGCTCCCTGTTGAAGTCTTGGGCAGTCTTTGATCTTGTGGTTGCTGCTCCCGCACTTCAAGCATCTACCCGCTACCAACCAGCACTCGGAACCACCATGTGTCTTCCCGCAGTGGGGACACTCTTTCTTCACACCAGGGGAACGTACAGAAGGTACCTGAGAGTTGCTGACTGTCACGGATCACTGCGGTGTCTGGTACACCGTTTTCTTCTTATCCTGCCGCTGGAATGTCGTTGTCGGCCTCTTCTGCGAAGCCTTCTTTTCCTCCAGATATTGCTCCATTTCTCCCTCCTGCCTGCAGGCAGCACTGAGGGCCTCGTCCAATGTGCGGTGGTCAAACACCACGAGTCTCGTCCGCAGTGATGGCTTGAGTCCCATCACAAATTTCTTCGTCTTCCTGCGCTCATCCTCTACGATATGCGGTGCATACTTAGAAAGTTCAGAAAACCTTGCCTCGTATTCCAGCACGGTCATGGAGCCTTGCGTCAGGGAGAGAAATTCCTGCTCCATTTTGTCCTGGATATGCTCTGGGACGAACTTGGCTCGAAAAAGTCTCACGAACGCGTCCCACGTCACGTCTACTGCTCCATCCTCAAAGCGTGTACGTAGTAGGGAGGACCACCATACATCCGCTCTCTCCTGCAATACACCTTCATAAGCACCAACTAACAAATTCTAACTTAAGCAGAACATACAAACATACAAAATTAAAAGTCTACCTGTAGCATGTAGGTGGCTAATGTCACCTTATCCTCATCAGGGCACCTGATGGCTCGGAAGATTTTCTCTGTCTCCCTTAACCAACTTTCTGCCATTAATGGATCACTCTCCCCCTTAAAAGAGGGTGGGGTCATCCTCTTGAATCTCTCCATGATGGGAGGTCCACCATGGTCCTGAGCTGGTGCATGAGCCTGCTACATTAAACAATAAACAATATACGATAAACACAATATCATGCAATTTAAATAGCAAACTACTTAGTTGTTTCATTATTCTACCTGGGCCTTCAACTATGCCTGGAGTGCTGCCTGGGTATGAGCCTGCGTCTGCATGGCTTGTACCAGACCTTGCATGAATACTCCGTAATCCACAGGCGGCGGTGGGGGAAGTACAGGGCCTCGTGGTGCTGGGGTCTGTTGCTCCGCCTGCTTATCACGTCGCGGCTCGTCCTCACGGGCCGACGCTCCACCACGCCTACCTCTCGAAGCCATGGCTGTAATAAATTTCAGCCGATATTAGAGCTAGGTTACTAAGTTTTCTAGCCATTTTCTTATCTATCTTTCACTTCTTATTAGCGTTTTCTACACATGTGGACATACTTAGCATGCAATGGGCATGATGACTTAGGTATATTCATGTGCAATCTCAACCGGTCGCTCTGATACCAATCTCTGTGACGGCCCTCATTATACCGGTACGGTTATACCAACCCACGTCGGTATAGCGAGAGTCCTCACAGTGAGACATTTACCCAAACAATACAAACAGCTGAGATACACGCGAATATACAACAGAGTAGCGGAAGTAAAAGACAACTGTCCTCATTTATTCATCATCCACATTAAACATACATGAAATTCACAATTAACATTGAGCTAAAAGTTCACATAATTTAAATTGCTGAAATTTAAATACATAATGTCCACACTTATACATTCTTTTCATGATAACTCTAATACAACGTTCAAATTACATACTATGAAATGCACAAGTCACAAAGAACTCCAAAGACTAATCTCCGCGCTCGGAGTCCGTCTCCACTGTCTCCTCCAACGGTGCCACGTCACCAACTACACCTGTACGCCGAAGCAAGGAGTGAGTCTAAAGACTCAGCAAGCAACACTACTCATAACATACACGTATAAGTCATAGCGGTTTCTACATGCACATTCAAAATTTTCAACACATGGCATGCTAGTCATTTGAAAGTTTCAACCTATCATGAAAGTTTTACAAATTAATACATGGATCATGCTTTCAGATTTCTAAGAATAAAACTTACCTATCACATGCTCTCTATTCAATTTACTCGTGAAATTTTGCCTTTAAAGAACCAAGACATGAGAGCTACCAACATAACACTGTGCATATATGAAAGGAAAACACAACTAGCATGGGTTTTACATGTTCTTAAGTACATACATAGACATTTTCACATGCTTTAAGTTGCTGGTTTCACATGGTTTAATAGCTGTAAACCTACACATGAGAGCTACAATGTTGTTTAAAACATACCATGTGAACAACCAATCATGCTATTTTGTACAAGTGCTCATCAATTATCCCTAACATGAATTCTAGACATCTTCGCACATAAAACATGATGATAACAACATGAAATTACTGATTTCACATGGTTTCAGATTTGTCTCACATGGATTTCAATGTCATATTCTCACATTTTTAGTTTCACATTTTCTTTACACAAGTTTCCAATTCACATGGTTGCACTTTACACATACACATTTCACATTGTTCACTTACACATTGACACATGAACACATACACATTACACATTACACATTCACATTTTAGGTGCCGTGACACATAGTCCAAACCACCAAAGAAGGACATATACACATCACATTACACATAGACGCCATCTAGGCATTTCAATGGCGACTCTTGGACTGCGCAGACCGGGAGAACAAGTCTCCACCCTAACCAGTGGTACTTGTCCACCTCCAGGATTTCTCCCTAATGCCCTTAGGGTCACTTACACATTGAACTTTCTCAGGGGGACTTTTCTCTGATACAGTTCCACTGCCCTCTACGGAAGCAATGTCACATTGGCACAGTTACACATTTACACATTTTACCGATTTTACACATAGTTTTACACCTATCACTTTTCATCCCATTCACTTTCTCACTCACATGCATATCTCTATTTTCCTGACATGACACTACAGATTTCAGGAGTTTAACACACAGTAAATTCACCAATCAAGTTGGGTTTAAACGATATCTAATCATTTTACGATGACATGCATAAATTTTTACATTTCACATGAAAAAGTACATAACTCCTTATATACTGGTCCAAATGACCTGAAATTTTAACCACATGCTATTTTTGGATTCAAGATCATACATTCAATTTTTCAGATTTTTCTAAGCTAAGTGGAATTTTCAGAAAATCAAATACCTATTTAGCATGTTATTCATAATTTAAGTTGACATGGAGCTTAACACCATCATACATTTTTGCCACTTACTGTCTAAACAGAAACTACTTTATATGCATGATCTGAAAATATAGAATTTCCCTAAATCATACAACCATAGATCGATCACAACAATTCTTTCTTGCATGCCTTTTTATTTACCGAACTGAAATTAATAGCAATTTATGCAAGCATGGAAAATTTATCAAAATTTGAGCACACATATCCTAATACACTAACTTCAAGATCTGACAGAACTTAGGGCACTCAGACTAGTCCTAATCATAAAACATGGATTGGAAAGAATCATCAACAATTCATGCTTGAAATTTCATGGGATAAAAATCTCTAACATTCACCACCACACATCATAACACATCCACACACCACATTTACCAATATACATAGTGTATAGGGTTACCATATATCCTTATCACGGAAAACCCATCGAAAATAATCGTATAGGAGGGCAGAACAGTTTACTGTTCTGTCCAGATGAACTTGGCGGCGGTCTCTGGCCGCTAACTCAGTGTTAGCGGCATGGTCGATGGACGCCAAGCATAATCTCAGCGTCCAGTGACCTTTCCGTCAATGCAGGTCTGTACAGAACACAGACCCGAGCCCTCAAGTTGGGGTGAATTTGGGGGTCAAGGACACGAAGCAAAATACACCAAAAATGCTAAAACCGTCCTAGACTCATACGGGAACCTTATGGTAGGGTCACTTGCCTCTAGGAAATTGCTTCAATGGATCAAAAGTGCTGGTGAAGCCCTCCTTGGGCAGTCCCAAGAAGGTGCAGAATGTCCTCCAAGATCTCCTTCCTCGGGCTTCTGGATGATCTCCACAGCAAGGAAACGTCGGGGAGGTCTTCTCCTTCAGTCCAGCTAGCTTCTTGTCGAGGAAGATGGCCGGATCCAGCTTCAGAAGTTCGGATTCTTGGGCTGCAAAGAGGGGGTTTCCTCACAGCTCAAAAGCTAGGGTTTTTCCTCTTATTTCTCTCTTGCAAAGGGTGAAGAGAGGGCTGGGGAAGGCAGATCCGGGTTCAACATATGGGAGAGGCCTCTCTCCTACTCACAAGGTGACAAGATGGCTCTCAGAGCCATTGGGTACAGCTCCCCAATGGGTGAGCTCCCTTGTTTCCGAAATTTCTGGCTCTGCAACGCATGCAGGTCAGAGAAATAGGCGTCCACATCGTTAGATGCCAGGATTAGTGTTGGCGTCCATGTCTGGACGCTGACACCACCTCAACGGCTAGGGGTTGACGCCAATATGGCCTTCGGCCAGAACTCTAAAACATGTAGAAAACTATGCATGCCATGCATGTATGTAATATGTATATGGTAGTGTATTCATACTATCACCATTCAATACATGCATTATTTACATCTAGTATAAACATATGCACACGTAATTGTACTAATTAATACGTACGTAAGTATGTATATACATACACAAGCACAAACATACATACACAAATACAAATAATGCGACGGAAATTCGAGGGCCTTACACAGCTGTTGTTCGATACGGGTGCCACACACTCGTTTATTTCCGAGCGGTTTGCCAAGCAGTTAGTAGTAGAGTTTGGAGTGGAGGCAGAGGAGTTAGAAGTCCCTTTGTCTGTGCACACACCAGTAGGTATGGTAGCGACCAGGAAGTGCATTCCATCTTTACCTGTGTGCATTGAGGACCGAGGCTTGTTTGGGTGCTTCTACTTGCTCAAGATGAAGGACTATGATGCCATACTTGGTCTGGATTGGCTTGAGGAGCACTATGCCTTGGTAGATTGTAGGGGGAAGAAGATTACTTTCCGTATGTGGACACCCCAATTCGCTAATGGACCCGAGACCGCCGACCCACTGCTCAGCCCGCCAGCGCCTGTTTTAGCCCCTCATGGGCTGTGCAAAAGAGAGCCAAAAGCCCACTAAAAGGGACCCCAAGGGCCCATCTGAAATCAACCTTTATCTCATCCTAAAGGTGGGGGTGAGAGTAAGCATTTGTAACACCTCCCAAAAGGGAGTGCTAAAAATGGTAAAAGGTGGTCTGCCACCCTTGCTGCGCAGGAGGCCTGGTTGGGCCTGTTTTTGGCCTTTCTTCTCTTCTAGAAGGCAAGGGAAAGGGGCCAGCCAAAGGGGGGTTACGCAAGAGGGGCCAAGAGGGAAGAGGAAGGGGGTTCTTTTCTAGTTTTCTGAAGCAACCAGCAGAAGCAAGGAGGATCCCTGCGTTTTCTGCTCAAGAGGGTCTTCCACCCGTGAAGAAGAAAGAGAAGCAAAAGGGGAGAAGAGAAAGGTGAGAAGAGAAAGCAAGAGAGAGAGGAGCCCTTCCTTGAGACTTCTTGTCTTGTCACATCAAGTGAGAAGAGAGAGGGAGAGAGGTTGTATACGTTGGTTTCTTCCCCTCTCTTCTCTTGGTTTTGCAAACCTTGTATCTTCTCATTCCTTCTTTTATGAAATAGACTATATGCTTAGCATTCAATGCATATTCTCCCCCCCCTTCTATGCAAGTTTTTTTTAGAAACCTCTATTTCTTTTGCATGGACAAAGGGTCTCGGGATGGAAGAGGTCATCTACTACATGGTGTACCTCCTCATCCCCAAAAGGGGGGTCCCTAGCCTCTCCATACCTCAAATAAATGAGGACATGGGGGGTGCAAGGCCTTACCTCTCATGCAATGCACCCTTGTCCCCATTTCGTTTCCTCTCTTCAAAAGACCATATTCCCCATCATTTTGGGCCTGCAAAAGACCAGTTCCTTACTGTTTCAACAGCCCCTCAAAGAGCCCCCATAGCGGTTAATGCATGCCCATGGCAATGGTCAAGGAGATTGAGCAAATAATGCTCATATCTCCTTGCTTAAATGTCACCTCCAAAGGACCCTTTCAAGGGGATCATCAAGCCTTGGTTCGCCCCTCTCAATAGACCACCCTCATTGCGGTTTTCAGCCCCCATCGATGTGCATTTCAAGCCAACACCGAATAGTCCCTCAAGAGCTCCATTTTGCTAATCAAGGGGATTGGGCAAATAATGCCTAGATCTCTTTGTTTAGCCCACCAAACAATGGGTTGCAATACCATCTCAAACTCCAAGATCCTCCCTGCCATGAGCAAGGGCGTTCTAAGAGAGAGGCGGTTTCCATCCCTTGCTCAGCTGGTTGGCTGCGCCGATTCGGCCTGGCACTGGTTCTGGCAGTCTTGTAAGACCAGAGCAGAGCTGCGCCGATTCGACGTCCTGGCCATCATGTTGGCTGAAGTTACATGAGCAAAATCATTGCTCCATGTGACACCAGCTAATCAACAGTTAAATGACCAATGTAAAAACCATCCACACCCCCGGGTTGGACAATTTAATGTCTATGTCCGGACGGGTGGGTTCGCACGTTACTCATACCGTCCCGTGGGTTGTTTGGCCATGACATTGCCCGTATCCCCGTAGGTATACCTGGGGGATCGGGGTCATGTGCCATGGGCGTTACGTCGTTCTACGATGTATACTCCCTCTTTTGGTGCCATCTCCACTTGTGGTGGATGAGCATCGCGCTTTCCCCTCATCGACCACGATAAGGGGAAATGCTGCCGAATTTTCCCCGCGGAGGTTGAGTTGGCGCAAAACCCTTAAAAGAGGTTATTAGCTTCCAATTGAATTGGTAACGTTGCAAACCAACGCCGATTCAATGATGTCCATGACTTCAGCAGGGCTGCGCCAACTCACCCTCTGTCGTCGGCTGCGCCGATTCGAAGACGTCTGCGAAGTGCGTTGAGCCGTCGAGTTCCGCCGAACGAATAGAACTCCTTTTCAAATACTCAAAGGACCCAAACAGCAAATTAAAATCGTTTAATGATAAAAAAGAATTGCAAAGGCAAATTGAACCCCTTTCAAGCAAAGAGCAAAAGGCCACTTCATGTTTTACAAAAGAGCAAATGACCAAGTTCAACCTTCTCTAAATGACAAAGATCATCTTATGTTTTACAAAAGATTGAAGGGTCAAATCAAATCCCCTTCTCCAAATGGCAATGATCGTCTCATATCTTGCAAGAGAATAAAGGACTAATTCAAACCCTTTTTCAAGCAAATCAAAGGTCACCCCCATGTTTTCCAAAAGAGCAAGAGATCAAATTAGACTTTTTCTCAAGTCATAAAAGATTGCATCACCATGCGCAAAAGAGTCAAACCAAACCTTTCCAAATAAATGATCATCACACGTTTTGCAACAAAAAAAGAAATCAAATTGAAATGATTTTTAACAAAAGACCAAATTGTATCTATTCTCAACAAAGAAAATCAAAGAGACCACCCTTTTCAAAATTGTCTTTCTCAAATAGATTTAAAAGTCCGAATTGAACTTTTTCGTGGTAAAGAGGACCAATAAATAAATAGACAAAGAGATTGGGTAGCGGGTTGAGTTAAAGGTCTAATGGGTTCGATTAGGCGTTCGTCTTGCTCCCTAATATTTCAGTTCAATTATGCTTCGCACCCCTTTATCGGATGTCCCATTTTAAGGTCACGAGGCTTTCTAATCTGGCGATTAATCAAGGGTTTTCTCTTTCTAAAAGAGATGTAATTAACGCCGTTGCGCTCAGGCAACGACGGGATTCTGGTCCAGGACCCGACCACTCACTTTCGTTTGACGAAGTCAAACGGCGCGCACAATAGACTTAAAGCCCTCCGACTCTCGGAGGCAAACCATTTGGTTGTCACTTCGGTGACTGGCACGCCCGCGCTGCGCGAATTGCCGATTCATCTCACGTCACCATTGCTCGTGTAGCATCCGACGGGACTTGGATTGGCAATACACATGCATCCATGAGAAAATGAGACAACATGATAAATAGAACTTTTAAAAGATTTATTAAATAAAATTTTTCATTTCCACAGCGTGGCACGCCCGGTGGGACCAAACTTCCCTTCATCTCTTCGCCAGAATAGAAAGTTTTATGGCCTTCATACTCAGTACTATTTGTCACTTTGAATTGACTAACATGTAGTAACAGACTGATGGCGGGAGTACGCTTCGAACCCCTCGTCGTCCAAGATCATGCCCGGTACGGCTACCTCGCCGTGCCGACTCGCTTCGGGAGCTTCCCGCCGGTCGTGGAATTCCCCAACTTCTTGGGGGTCGCATTCGTCGACATCCTCCACCCAGAAGCTGAAGCAGAAGCAAAAGCCAAGGTTAAAGTGGCACCAGAAGCTGAAGTCAAGCAGGTCGCCAAGAAGCTGAGCTGCCACGTTCATCACGTGGGGCATGGGAACCACATCAAGAGCAAAGGAAAGAAAATCAATGAATGTCCTCAACGGATAATAGAAGCTGAAAGCATCGTCACCCGCCGAGCGCGTGTATCTGCCTCGGGGAAAAGCGTGCGGATCGGGGACCTCAGAATCCATTTGCAGGCCAAAAAGATTGAAGCCATACCAGAACGGGTCACAACGGCAGTACCCGTAAAGAACTCATTCCAAGCCCTGGAAGGGAAAAGAGAAATGGCTAACACCTTTAAAGGAAAAATGGCCCCTAAGCCGGTCAAGTTCAAACAAGTTTGGAGGCCTAAAAGGATCCAAAAGAGCAGAATAGAAGAAGCTGAACCAAAAGAAGAAGAGGCACCAAAAGGAGCAATTGCGGCGGGAATCCCAAACCGCCAGAGGCCACCTAGAGGCTTCAAAACAAGAGTCCAACAAGGGGGGGCATGTGCTTATGCCCGCTTTCATGACAAGAGAATGGAGCTGCGTCGGTCTGCTTATATCCCGGCTGTTCGGGGGGGTCGACCGGCACCTGCTGTCGTGGCTGCGCGCCACTGCCGTCGAGAAGAGATCCATAGGTCACGTGACCACATACCTGGCCTCACCACCTCTCCTCTGCAGAGGTCGAGACCACCAAGAGCCATAGAAGATCCACAGGCCGAAGCTGAGAGCAGTTCGGGTGAAAATGACGTTCCTTGTGGACATGGCCATGAGCAGCCTGGGGAAGCCAAACCCCGGATATCAGTTTTTGAAAGATTGACTTTCCCTGCCCGGAGGGTTGAAAGAGATCGGCATGGGAACCTTAAAGTCTTCTCCTGCCACATGGCCGGCATATGGGGCCGATATGGGGCATTGCCTGCTGAAAATGAAGAATTGATGGAATTGGCGAAAAGACCTGGTGCCCTCACCAGGAGAAGAGCGGTGGCAGCAGCCTTGGCAGCCGCATATTGATATGAGGATCCACCTACAGCAGAAATGATGGCGGTTAGCGCCAATGTGGTCACCGCCCAAAGCGCCGGGGGCAGTGATGATATTCCCCCGCCGGCGCCACCGCCAGGTGCAGCTTCCGGGGGCACCTCGCAACAGATCCCTCTTGCTGCACCCATAGATCCAGCCATCATGGAGTTGTTGCAGCAATATCAAGCCGAGATCGCAGACCTCAAGCGCCAGATCAAAGGCAAAGAGACCGAGGGACATGCATCCCGGGCAGTGGAGGGCTCAGGAGAGACTCCCCAAGGGACCACAGGGTCAATTGAAGCTTCGGCCCAGCGTGCTGTTGTACGGGTGACAAATGAACAACCACAACAATCCCCTGTGGCTACGGCTCAACAGCCACGCTCACAGGCTCAACATCAGCTGTTGCAGCCACAGTTCTTCCAGCAGCAGCAACAACTATACCAGCCGCAGCAAGCTTATCCTGCGCAACAGCAGTCATTGCCGGCTCACGATCCTGAGCAGCAATTTGACAATCAAGAGCCACCCCCAGTGCCACCGGTGGCTACTATCAACACCCCGAGCAATCAGCCGGCCCACTTCTACCCTCAGCAAGTGGATCCAGCCACTATCAACAAGCTCATGGTGGAGCAGCTAATTGACATGAAGCTCGCTGAACGGGTGGACGGAGAACAGATGGCT
Organism: Colocasia esculenta; assembly: GCA_014218235.1. Classification (NCBI taxonomy): domain Eukaryota; kingdom Viridiplantae; phylum Streptophyta; class Magnoliopsida; order Alismatales; family Araceae; genus Colocasia; species Colocasia esculenta. The sequence continues at coordinate 91,539,860 of CM024760.1, forward strand.
TTTGATGCATATAGGGTACCTTACCCTGCATACCACGCCGTGAAGAGATTGCCTCCGGGTGTCACCAAGCCCCCGAAGTTTGACAAGTTCAATGGGCGAGGATCTCCAAAAGAACACATTGCTTATTACATCAATGTGATGGGAGATTGGCCACCGACGAGTCGTACTTGTTGAAGTTCTTTGGCTCCTCTCTGACTAGCCTGGCATTCGAATGGTATTCCAGTCTCCCAGCAGGGTCCATATCTGACTGGTCCGACATGCAAAAGAAATTTAGGGAGAGATTCTATATTGCTGAGAGGGAGGTGACAGTCGCCGAGCTCTACGCAACCAGGCAAAAGAATGATGAGTCCGCACTGGACTATATCCAGAGGTGGAGGAACCTCAGCATGAGGTGCAAGCGTCCTCCTCACCAAGAAGATGCAGTCCAGATCTGCAAGCAAAATCTAAAAAGAGAGCTGCTTGAAAGAATGATCGGAGTGGAGGTCCGGTCATTTGACAGACTGAACAATGTGGTGGCGGAAATAGAGGCCTTCTTGGTCAAGTACCCCACCAACTCATTCGCTAATCAAAAGACCAAGCCGGCCGATAAGAAGCCTGCCGGGAAGGAGGTCCATGCAGTAGACCTTAAAACATTTGAAAAGCAAAGAGATGAAGGCGAGGCGGCAGCCGGAACCTCCAGTCACAAATCTGAACCAAAGAGAAAGGTCATTCCTTTCCAAGACAAAATGAGGAAGTTGTACTCCTTCCCCAAGGAAAAGACCAAAACGTTGTTTGATTAGGGTCTCAAATACAACAAGATCACCCTGCCAACACCAAAAAGGCCCGATCAAGCGACGAAGAAGGATGATCCCAGGTACTGTCTGTACCACCAGATCTTGGGGCACCCTCTAGAAGACTGCTACGTGTTCAAAGACATCATGGAGTCTTTGATCAAGAAAGGAGAATTACAGATGGGGGACTACAAAGTTGATCCACCCCAGCCGCACGAGTTGCCTGCCCGGCAAGCTGCCGCTAACATGATCTCCATATATCAACAGTTGCCAGAAGAGATCTCCGAGGCTAGCACGGAGAAAACCTATGAAAGTCTTATCCTCACCCCAATCAGGGAGCATGAGGAGTGGCAGAAAGTGCCCAGTAAGACAAAAAAGAAGGAACCCGGGGAGAAGCCAGCTCCAGAAATGTACATTCGGGGAGTGACACCCCAGCCACCTGTGCCAATTGTCACCCCGGTGTGGCACCCAATAGAGCCCAGGACCGTCATCCAGAGGAGTCCCAGCAACAGAAGGCGTCAAATGCCTCTCCCATTATACAGAGGGGGCAGCCCTTCACTCGAGCGCTTACAAGCGCTAATTGATGAATTGGATGAATATGAACAGCCGGACAGACACCCTGTCCGACTACAAGAGTATGTGCCGTGGGAGGAGCTCGAGAAGTTGACCCTGAAGGCACCTACCGAGCAAGAGACCCCTCAACCTCAAGAAAATCTATTCTGGGGGCAAGAGCCGATAAAGCAAAAGAAGAAGAAGAAAAGGTCCAAGAAAAAGAAAGTGGTGGCAACCCTCTCATGCAACACTATCTCCTCCCTGCTAAGCTTGGGGGAGCACTATGAAGAAGAGGAATTCTACCCCTCCTCGAATGATGTCAATCAGGTCGGGGCTTCGGGTCAAGAATTCACAACAAGATCTGGAAGAAAATGGGGACGTCTCCCTCCAGCAAACCAAAACATCATCTTCCGGGGAGAACCCTCTTATGAGATACCAGAACCTGAGGTTCGAGGGACACAAGTTCCACCACCTCCGGGGCTCTATGTCAGTGAAGAGACTGGGGGCACGGTCCCGTCTTTTGCTGAATTCCTGGCAGCAGAAGAGAAGGCAAAAGCATTGCCCAAACCCTTAATAGCACAAAAGAAGCCCGATAATGAGAATAATGGACCGGTCAGCAGACCCCAGGCCAAGAATAGTGAAAATGACAAAGGGAAGTCAAAGCTAGATGATGTCAGGGCGGAAGACCGAATCATCAAACTGCTAAAGAAGATCCCCACACGGTTCAGTGTTTGGGAGATCTTGTCGTTAAGCGAAGAGACCAGGAAGGCGTTGATCACAGCCCTACAAACTCCAGCACAATATGAGCCTGCCTAGCAGAAGTGCAAGAAGAGGCTGCCGTGGCTGATGCAGCATCCATCACATTTGCCCCGGAGGACATGCTCCTCCACATGGCAACTCACAACAGACCACTCTACATGAGGGGGCAGTTGAATGGACTACCCCTGAATAGAATTCTGGTAGATCCCGGGGCAGCGGTCAATATTTTGCCGTACAAGATCTACCAAAAATATCACTTCAATGTGCACCTCACCTCCGTGCATGATGTCAGAATAGCTGGTTTCAACCAGACGTTCGAGGTACCACTCGGGGTCGTGGAGCTCGACTTGGTTCTGGGGGACTTCAGAACAAAGGTCCAATTCCACGTGATCAACGCAAGCACGTCTTACAAGGCTTTGCTGGGTCGGCCGTGGCTCCACCAAAATGGAGTCATCCCATCAACCTTGCATCAGTGCATCAAATACGTAAAAGAAGGGCAGGAGCAGAGGGTTTTCGCCGATGCCCACCCATTTGAAGTATATGAGTGCCACCTCCTCGATGCTGATTTGTATCAGGAACAATCGAAAAGCCGAACCCCTTATGAGTGGTTTCCACCGGAACACTCAGAAATTCAAGTCCCTCAAAGGAGCAAAGCAAGAGAAGTCACCCCTGATGATGAGTGGTTCCCACCACCGCCGCCAAGGATCACTGGTGAGCAGCATACATCAACAGAAGAGGTGGAGGTGCAGTTATGTGACGCCTCAGATTGCAGGCGTGATTCTACTCCACAAATAAATGAGAAGGAGTCAGAATTCATTCTGGTCCCAGAGGGCCTCACAAAGCCGGCCGCCGAAATAGATTGTCAAATAGTAAGAGCATTGAAGACCATGGTGATAGCTCACCCAAGAGGTCGCTTCACAGTCTTCTACGCGGATGAAGAGCAACCAATGAGGAGGGATGATGTTTGCAAAATCCCTGAAGAGACTGGAGATCCCTTGGTTCCAATCATAGGATTCCCAGAAATGTCCAATATAGTCACTAGATTGGCCAAAAGTCAACAAATCCCTCTTCGACAACAGCTTAGTCAGAGGGAGATGTTCAGAAAGCTATGGTACCCGCCGAACATGGACAAGGACCTGTTGAAAATCACCCAGCACCCAGGGCTCGGCTGGTCACTGGGAGAAAGCTATACCGTTGGCATGATCAGCATAGCCAATCAAACAGAAAAGAACCCTTCAGAGGTGGTTTATGATGACTACCCTGAAGAAAGAAGCATGGTAGAAATGGCTACAAATGCATATGACAAACCTCCCCAGGGGGCAGCAGCGTTCCCCACCTGCACTCCCGTGGAGTCTCTTGTTACCCAAGTACTCCTGACAACTAGGGAAAATAGACATAATGGAGCGACGCTGCTAGGCCCTGGAAGCTCAGAAGAGATAAGAGAGCAGGAAGCGATAATAGATGTTCCCTCGAATCCGAGTCAAGGGGTCCAGCAAACCAAAGAACCCGAAAAGAATATGCCGACTGAGGCTCAGCAAAGAGAATGTGTGGAGGTGCTAGAAGCAGAAGTTGATGAAGAGGGCTTCGTAGACCTCCAGCCAGCACCAGAAGAGCTTGAAGATGGTGGCCAAGCCACAGTGGATGAGCTAGTGGAAGTAAACCTTGGCACGGAAAGTGACTACAGGCCAACCTTCCTAAGTGCCCTCATCCCAGAAGAAGAGAAACAGCAATATATCATGCTGTTAAAAGAGTTCCGGAATTGCTTCGCCTGGACTTATAAAGAGATGTCGGGACTCAGCCCCGATGTGGCACAGCATATCCTGGCAATTGACCCGAAAACTGAACCGGTCAAGCAAGCTCCTAGAAGGATGAGACCGGAATTGATCAACAAAGTATGCGCTGAAGTGGACAAGTTAATAGATGTAGACTTTGTTGAAGAGAACAAGTACACCACCTGGTTGGCAAACATCGTCCCCGTCAAAAAGAAGAATGGACAGATCCAAATCTGTGTGGATTTTCGAGATCTGAACAAGGCTTGCCCAAAAGACGACTTTCCAGTGCCGATCACTGAAGTGATGATAGATGCGACCACCGGACATGAAGCCTTGTCATTCATGGACGGGTCATCCGGCTACAATCAGATATGGATAGCCGAACGAGACAGGGTGCACACCACCTTCAGGTCACCCAAAGGGATCTTTCACTACAAGAGAATGTCCTTCGGTCTCAGAAATGCCGGGGCAACCTACCAAAGAGCGATGACAAAAATCTTCGATGAGCTGCTCTATAAAAACGTGGAGTGCTACATTGACGACCTGGTGGTCAAAACCAGAAAAGGAAAGGACCATTTGGCCGACCTCAGAGTCGTCTTCGAAAGGCTGAGGCGGTATGAGCTGAAAATGAACCCGATGAAGTGTGCCTTCGGGTATCCAGCGGCAAATTTTTGGGGTTAATCATCCGATACAGGGGAATAGAAATAGACCCTGTCAAAATCAAAGCCATCCAAGAGTTTCCGCCACCAAAGAATCTGACCGAGCTCAGGTCATTGCAGGGACGGCTGGCCTACATTCGTAGGTTTGTCTCAAATTTGTCTGGGCGATGTCACCCCTTTCACAAATTGATGGGAAAAGATGTTCCTTTCCAATGGAACCAGGAGTGTCAGCACGCCCTAGATCAACTAAAAATGTACCTGAATACTCCACCAGTGTTGGGTGCTCCAGTAAAAGGCCGTCCTCTCATCCTTTATATAGCAACTACAGAACACTCCTTGGGTGCCATGTTGGCGCAAGAGAATGATGAAGGAAAAGAGCAAGCACTCTACTATCTCAGTCGAAGGTTAGTGGGGGCAGAAGAGAGATATTCTCCAATTGAGAGAGTATGTCTAGCCTTGGTGTTCGCAGCCAAGAAGATGAGACATTATATGTTGTCACACGAGGTTAGGTTGATCTCCAGGGCCGACCCCGTCAAATACATACTCTCCCAACCAGCGTTGAAGGGAAGAATAGGCAAATGGGCTGTCATCTTGATGGAATTTGACATCAAATACATCCCTCAAAAGGCAATCAAAGGGCAGGCGGTAGCTGACTTCTTTGTAGCTCATCCTTTACCAGAAAATTCTCCGCTCATCACAGAGCTACCGGAGGATGAGACCCTCAAAGTAAACCAATTGCAAACAGCCACCTGGCAGCTTTACTTCGATGGAGCATCCAGAATAGAACCGACTGCATATGGCAGCGCCCGAGTCCGAGCGGGGGCAGGTATCGTCTTGAAGTCGCCTGAAGGGGAAGTCACGCACACCTCCTGCTCAATTAACAAGCCATGCACTAATAACGAGGCCAAATATGAGGCCTTGATTATCGGCTTGCAAGTGGCCCTCTTCATGAATATAAAGGTGCTGCAAGTCTTCGGCAACTCAATGCTAATCGTCAAACAAGTGCAAGGGGAGTTTGATGTCAAAAAGCCAGAGTTGCTGCCATACCACCGAAAGGTGAAAAGACTACTGTCAAAATTCTATCGAACAGAAATAGAGCATGTCGGCAGAAGCAGAAATGCACAAGCTGATGCCCTATCAAAATTGGCTAGCTCCTTGGCGGTGCCACCAAATGAGAAGCTAGAAGTCATTGTCATGAATCGGCGGCAAGTCCCTAGCATGATAGAAGAAGAGTCTGAAAATGAAGAGAGCGGCCAAGAAGAAGTAGCCGCGGCTGAAGAGATCATGCAAAAAGACTGGAGAGAACCCTTGCTGCAATGGTTTGAACACCAGCGATTGCCCTCGCAAAGAGAAGAAAGGATCAAGTTGGTCCGAATAAAGGACTCGTATGAATTAAGAGGCGGAGTTCTGTTCAGAATCATGGCAGACTCCAAGAAAAAGATCTTGCTAAGGTGCATGTCACCTGAAGAGGCCGGGAAGGTCATGAAAGAGGTGCACGCCGGGACCACTGGCGCCCATCAGGCCGGGCCGAAGATGAAAATAGAAATCAAGAAGCTCGGCTATTACTGGCCAACCATGTTTGAAGACTGTGGCAATTTTGCCAAGTCATGTCAAAAATGTCAAGAGCACGCGGTCATCCCAAGGAGACCTCCCGTACATCTGCATCCAACTATTCCAAGTTGGCCATTTGCACAATGGGGCACGGATGTTGTAGGCCCTCTGCCACCCTCTTCATCGGGATGTAAATACATCCTGGCTATCACCGATTACTTCTCAAGGTGGGCCGAAGCCGTGGCATTAAGAGAAGTGACAGGGGAGTTGGTGGCACGCTTCATTCAGCGCAACATCATCTGCAGATTCGGCAGTCCAGACCGAATTAAATCAGACAATGGGACACACTTCAAGAACCAGAAGGTGTTCAGAATGGCCGCGAAATACAGAATAGATTGGAGGACTTCCACTCCCTACAATCCGCAAGCCAACGGCCTGGCAAAAGCTTTTAACAAAACACTGTGCACGCTATTGTCCAAGACGGTCAGTGTAAGGCCCTTGATTTTTCACCTTGTTTGTTTAAGTATATGTATGTGCGTATAAGTGTATACTATTAATGTATAGATTATTGTGTATAAGTATTTATTTATACAAATTGTATGAATTAGTAATTATTGTAATGTACATATTATACATATTTATGTGTGTAGTATTATAAATTCTGTATAATTAAAGTGAAATTTTGTCGACCAGTCGGCGTCAACATCGACTGACGTTGACCAGGGTAGGCGGCAATATCGATAGACGCCCATTTTGGATAGGCGACCATAGATATGGACGCCAATATCCCAGACCTGTTACGTTTCCAGATCCAGAAACGCCTCCGAAAATTTAGCCTCTTGTTTTGGAAACCCTTCCCAACGGCTCTGAGACTTACCCCATTAGCATATCCGACCCCAACCCTTTATAATACCCAGTTTTCGGCCAGATCCATCCCTTTTGACTCTTGGGTCAAAAAAACCTAGCTCTTCTATGAAAAAAAAACCCTAACTTGAACCTGAGAGATCTGACTTCGGGAGGCTTCATCTGGCGATCTGCACCGACTGGTGTCAACCTTGAACATCCGGGAACGACTCCCCACGCTGGTGTGCAGTGAAGATCAACAGAAGATCCGAAGGAGGGATTTGGAGACTCTTTGGCACAGGCCGAGGAGGGCTTCTCCGGCTTGAATCATCGTTTGTGGATTTTGCAGGAGGCAAGTACCTCATTCACATCAACCCTACATGTGTCTAGTATGTCCCAGGAATTTTTTTCAGATTTTTCTCGTGTCCTGGAACCCCCCTTTCAAGTGATTTGTTGGCTTTCAGTCTGTGTTTGTGCAGACAGGATATTAACGGCAAGATCCCTTGCCGCTAATATCATGTGTTGGCGGCATCATATAATGCCGTTAACCTATAGACGGCTACCCCATGCCGTCGAGTTCTTCAGACTGCAACAGTGTGCAAGTCTGTTCTTATATAAATTAATTTTCGAGTTTTTCCGCATGAGGATATACAGTAAAAATTTCATATAATATGTAAATATATATGTTTGGGTGTACTGTGAGTTATTGTGCATTTTTGAAATTTTCACAAATTATTAGAATTCTTTGAATGTGCTACCGACAGAATTTTAATCTTGGAAAATGCCATTTATGAAATATGTATAGAATTTAATTGCCATGAAATTTCTGTACATTGTTTATGAGATCTGATGCATGATATAAAAATTTGAGTAATTTATAATATCTGTGTAGTTTATTTAATTTTTTGAACCGAAAAATAGTTAATATGTCTACTCAATGTAGAAAAGATAAGAATTCATGCGAAACTAGTTAAATTCCCATAAATTGTGATAAAATTTGTACTGTATTCATGTATATAATAAATTGTGAATCCGAATAATGAAATTTATATCAGTTGGCTATTTTTACAGTTGATAACATCACTGTTAGAATTTTCAGAAAATATGTGTAATTCAGAAAAATGTAAATTTTGGTATGCATGATGGTTAAGCTGTGATGAATTTCTGGTTAAATTTCTGTACTGCACAGATGATAGTAGCTATATAAATTTGTATATTAGTAATTAATACATGCTAATATGATTAATGTTTAATTCTGCAAAAATTTCAGCATGATTAGAATTGTTGTAAAAATCTGATTAATACTGAAAACATTAGTACCATGCTAGGTAATACTGAAGAATGTAAATGTGTGAACATGAGATGAATGCGTAAATATTTTATATTTAGAAATGTGTTGAAATTGAGAAAATGTATTAATGTGCCAATGGGTGACACTGCTACCTTAGAGGGCTGTGGAACTGTACTGTGGTAAAGTCCCCACGGGAAAGTTCAAGTGTGTGATGTCCCATGGGCATTGGGATTAAATCCTGGAGGCGAACAAGTATCGCTGGTTAGGGTGGAGAGTGCTTCTCCCGGTTCTGCGTAGTAACTAAGATTAATCACTGGAATGCCTAGGTGATTGATATGTGATGTGATTAGTGTGTGTCCTTCTAAAGTGGTTTGGGCTATGTGTCACGGCATTAACGATAAGTGAAAATGTGTTAAAGTGAAAAGAAATGTGTAAATTGTGAACCTGTGTAAGTGAATATGTGTTCATGAAACTCTTATGAAAACATGCAAAAATGATAAGTTTATTGTGAATGTGACATGATAGTAGTAAAACAGCGAGCTTTCTACTAATATAAATATGTTAACTATGTGAAAAATTATCTTAGGATTCATGTTAAATTAGTTGTTATGAAATGTGTAAAATGATCAACATGTGGCAGAATCAAATCAGTTTAGCATATTGAAATGTGTAGAAAGCATGTGATAGGATTAGGTTATTGTGTATAAAACTAAATCCCATGTGTAAAATATGTAGAAATCATGCTTAGTCTTCTATTTGAAAAACTGTCACTTCCATGCATTATGTGTTAATGGCTTAGCAAAGGATATGGAGATTACTTGATGCATGTATGTTTAGTGTGCTTGGTGTTACTTGTTGAGTTCTTTTGAACTCATTCTTGCTTCGGCGTACAGGTGCAGACGTTTCTACTTCTTCCGAGGAGATCGTTAGGAGCGACTCGGAGCGAGAGTAGAAGAGATTCTTGTGGATTTAGCATTGTACTTTTCTTTATTCCATAGTATGTAATAAAGACTCTGCGTAGTCTCATGTGGACAATGTATTTATTTTATTTCAGTTATGATCAGTTAGCTCTCTTTTCTACCATACGGACTGTGAATAGAATGTGGATGATGGAATAAGAATTTTTTTCAGTTCTTTAAATTCCGCTGTCATGAGATATATTATATTTGTGTATGTTTCAGCCTATTGTACTAGTGTTGGGTAAATGTCCCACTGTGGCGATGCTTTCTATATCGATGGGTTGGTGGAACCGTACCGATATAAAGAGGGTCGTTACAGAGATTGGTATCAGAGCAATCAGGCTGAAATTGTACATAAATATGCATATACCATCATCTTCATTGTATACTAAGTCAGTGTAGATTGTCCGCATAGATAATAATTAGTTAGAAATTAGATAGTTTAGTTCTAAATGGTGATTAATCCGTTTTACAGGATATGGCTTCGCGTGGTAGGCGTGGTGTTCCTGCTCGTGATGGCGAGCAGAGGAGAGATGAGCCTCGGCGTGATGATCAGGGTGAGCAGTAGGCCCCTGCACCCCAGAGTCCTGTACTTCCTCCACCGCCACCAGTAGACTATGGAGTGTTCATGCAGGGTTTGGTGCAGGCCATGCAAACGCAAGCCCACACTCAGGCTGCACTCCAGGCCCAGTTGGAGGCTCAGGTTAGAATAATAAGATAAAGTAGTCTGTATTATTAAATGCATGATTGTTATGTTATATGTGTTAATTATGTTGCTTGTTGTAGCAGGCTCAGTACCAGTTCCCCAGGCTGACCATGGTGGACCCTCCATCATGGAAAGGTTCAAGAGGATGTCGCCACCCTCTTTTAAGGGGGAGAGCGATCCATTATTAGTTGAGAACTGGAGGGAGATTGAGAAGATCTTCCGGGCCATTAGGTGTGCTGAGGACGACAAGGTCACTTTAGCCACCTATATGCTACAGGTATGTGTAATCTAATCTATTGGTTATTACTTTAAGTGCAAATTATGTTGGATAGTTCTCATGGATGGTTTTGGCAGGAGCGAGTCGATGTATGGTGGTCCTCGTTGTTACATACTCGGTTCAAGGATGGTGCCGTGGAAGTTGGATGGGATGAGTTCGTAAGGCTTTTCCGAGCCAAGTTTGTTCCGGAGCACATCCAGGAGAAGATGGAGCAGGAGTTCCTCTCGTTGACTCAGGGCTCCATGACCGTGCTGGAGTACGAGGCCAGGTTTGCCGAGCTATCAAAGTACGCCCCTCATATTGTAGCTGATGAGCGCAGGAAGGCGAAGAAATTCGTGATGGGTCTGAAACCATCGCTGAGGACGAGGTTGGTGGCTTTCGACCATCGTACTCTCGAGCAGGCGCTCAGCGCGGCGTGTCGGCAGGAGGGGAGATGGAGCAGTATCTGGAGGAGAAGAAGGCTTCTCAAAAGAGGCCAGCAGCTCCTTTCCAGAGACAGGAGAGGAAGAAGGCGACTTTCCAGTCACCGCAGCGTCCTGTGGCATCAGGCAGTGGTCAGGTATCTTCTCAACGTTCCCCTAGTGGTAAGAAGGAGTGTCCTCATTGCGGGAGGGCACATGGCGGTACGGAGTGTTGGCTAGTAGCAGGAAGTGCTTGAAGTGTGGGAGCAGTGACCATAAGATCAAGGATTGTCCGAGGCTTCAGCAGGGAGCCCAGCGTGGACCAGCCCCAGTAGCAGCAGCAGCAGCGCCAGCGACAGGACGACCAGGGAGACCTCGAGCCCAGCTCGAGTGTTTGCTTTAGCTCGTGAGGATGCCGAGCAGGCAGATCATGTCACCGAAGGTACGGTTTTGTTCTTAGGTGTGCATGCTCGGGTTTTGTTCGATACGGGTGCTACTCACTCGTTCATTTCGGAGTTTTGCTAGGCAGTTAGCTTTAGAGTCAGGGTTAGAGTCTGAGGATTTAGAAGTCCCTTTGTCTGTGCACACATGCGGGTACGGTATCGACTAGGAAGTGTATTCCGTCTTTACCGGTGTGCATTGAGGATAGAGTCCTAGAAGGGTGTTTCTTCTTGCTTAAGATGAAGGACTATGATGCTATTCTTGGTCTGGATTGGCTAGAGGAGCACTATGCTTGGTAGATTGCCGTGGGAAGAAGATTGTTTTCCGCATTCCTGGTGAGGATGAATTTTCTCATCCTTTGCCGAGAAACTTAGCAGGAAAGTTTGTCATCTCGGCCATGAGGGCAATGAGAATGGTGAACAAGGGTTGTGACGCTTTTCTTGCCAGTGTGGTTTTAATACCCAAGGCTGATGAGTCACTTACTCTTGCCGAGATAGATGTAGTGCAGGATTTTCCAGATGTCTTTCCTGATGATTTATCTGGATTGCCACCGGCTAGAGAGATAGAGTTCACTCTAGAGTTGCTTCCAGGCATCTCTCCTATCTCGAAGGCACCTTATCGGATGGCACCTGCGGAATTAGCTGAGTTAAGGAAGCAGTTGCAGGATTTGTTAGATAAGGGATTTATTCGCCCTAGCGTTTCCCCTTGGGCGCGCCTGTTTTATTCGTGAAGAAGAAGGATGGGTCACTTCGGTTATGCATTGATTATAGAAAGCTAAACCAGGTGACGGTGAAGAACAGGTATCCCTTACCTCGGATTGATGATTTGTTTGACCAGCTACAGAATGCATCGGTCTTTTCTAAGATTGATTTGCGTTCTGGCTATCATCAGTTGAGGATTAGGAGTGAGGATGTGTCCAAGACGGCATTTAGAACCCGTTATGGACATTATGAGTTTTTGGTCCTTCCGTTTGGTCTAACCAACGCCCCTGCAGCGTTCATGGATCTCATGAACAGGGTGTTTAGACCCTATCTAGATAGTTTTGTTGTAGTCTTCATTGATGACGTGCTGGTCTACTCTAGATGAGGCCACACATCGTCAGCATTTGAGGATAGCGTTAGAGGTTCTCCGTGAGCACAAGCTGTATGCAAAATTCAGCAAGTGCGATTTTTGGATGCGCGAGGTTCATTTCCTTGGGCATGTTATCTCCGGTGCTGGTGTAGCAGTGGATCCAGCGAAAGTCCAAGCTGTTATGGATTGGGAGAGTCCCAAGACTCCTTCGGAGATTCGGAGTTTTCTTGGTTTGGCGGGTTATTATCGGCGTTTTATTGAGGGATTTTCATCCATCGCCGCTCCATTGACTCAGCTGACCAGGAAGGGAGTGAAGTTTGTCTGGTCCGAGGAGTGTGAGAGTAGTTTTCAATTATTGAAGACTAAACTCACATCGGCCCCTGTGTTAGTTCTACCGAGCGGTGTAGAGGATTTTGCTATCTACACGGATGCATCTCGGATTGGCCTTGGCTGTGTGTTGATGCAGCAAGGAAGGGTAGTAGCATATGCTTCAAGGCAATTGAAGGAGCATGAGCGAAACTATCCGACTCATGATCTTGAGCTTGCGGCAGTGGTTCATGCACTGAAGATCTTGAGGCACTATCTTTATGGTGTCAGATTTGAGGTGTTCACTGATCACAAGAGCCTAAAGTATCTTTTCTCCCAAAAGGAATTAAACCTTAGGCAGAGAAAATGGATTGAATTCCTGAAGGACTATGACTTCGACCTCCAGTATCATCCTGGAAAAGCGAATGTCGTAGCAGATGCCCTTAGTAGAAAGAGGTCGTCTCTCCAGCAGAACTGGAAGATGTTGGAGGATGCAGCGTGTACGATGACCGAGTTGGAGCCATCATTGTGCCGAGCTTTTGTAGCTCAGCTGTCCATTAGGTCATCGGTGTTGGATGAGGTGATCGAGCATCAGAAAGCCGACCCTAGACTCCAAGAGTTAGTGGGCAAAGCGGGTATTGCTCGTGATGAGGATGGTGTGATTAGATTCCATCATCGTGTCTGTGTCCAGACATTGTAGATATTCGTGAGCATGTTTTAGCAGAAGCTCATAGATCTAGGTTCTCTATTCATCCGGGTAACACTAAGATGTACCAGGATTTAAAGAGATCGTTTTGGTGGTCTGGCATGAAGAAGGATGTAGCCGAGTTTGTGTCTAGATGTCTAGTATGCCAGCAAGTGAAGGCCGAGCGGCAGCGACCATCTGGTCTTATGCAGAAGATGGAGATCCCAGTTTGGAAGTGGGAAGCTGTCACTATGGATTTTGTTACGGGTTTGCCTCGATCTAGACGAGGTAATGACTCGATTTGGGTAGTGGTAGATCGATTCTCGAAGACTGCGCATTTCTTGCCTATGAAGAAGAAGCAGTCAGTAGAGAGTTTAGCTAGACTGTATGTTAGTAGTATTATTAGATTGCATGGGGTACCGAAGTCTATTATTTCGGATCGAGATCCGAGATTTACTTCGAGGCTATGGAAGGGTCTTCAGGATGCGTTAGGTTCGGAGCTGAAGCTCAGTTCAGCATTTCATCCCTAGACAGATGGACAGTCCGAGAGGACTATCCAGACGCTTGAGGATATGTTGAGGGCTTGTGTGCTGGATTGGAAGGATGATTGGGAGCGCCATTTACCTCTAGTGGAGTTCGCATATAACAACAGTTTTCATGCGAGCATTGGCATGGCTCCATTTGAGGCTTTATATGGTAGGCCTTGCAGATCTCCTTTGTGTTGGGAGGAGACCGGTGATAGGCAGTTGATCGGTCCGGAGTTAGTTCAGGAGACTTCGGATAAGGTCCAGCTCATTAGGAAGAGACTTGTTGCGGCACAGGATAGGCAGAAGAGTTATGCCGACAACAGGAGGAAGGATCTAGAGTTCGAGGTAGGTGAGCATGTCTTTTTGAAGATTTCGCCTACGCGAGGTGTAGTTAGATTTGGCAGGCATAGTAAGTTGAGCCCTAGATTCATTGGCCCGTATGAGATTCTCCGACGATTGGGCAACGTGGCATATGAGCTAGCTTTACCTCCAGCATTGGCTAGCGTTCATCCTGTTTTCCACGTATCTATGCTCAGGAAGTATGTCAGAGATCCGTCTCATGTTATTAGCCATGAGCCAGTGGAGATCCAGCCAGATCTTTCTTATGTAGAGCAACCAGTAGCTATTCTTGATCGGAAGGTTCAACATCTCCGAAACAAGAGCATTGCGTCAGTAAAGATCTTATGGCGTAACTTCTCGCGAGAGGAGGCTACTTGGGAGCTTGAGGATGCAATGAAAAGAAATATCCTCAGTTGTTTGAGTAGTGTCAGTCTAACTTCGAGGACGAAGTTTCTTTAAGGGGGAGAGGGTGTAAGGCCCTTGATTTTCACCTTGTTGTTTAAGTATATGTATGTGCGTATAAGTGTATACTATTGATGTATAGATTATTGTGTATAAGTATTTATTTATACAAATTGTATGAATTAGTAATTATTGTAATGTACATATATATATATTATGTGTGTAGTATTATAAATTCTGTATAATTAAAGTGAATTTTGTCGGCCAGTCGGCGTCAACATCGGCTGACGTTGACCAGGGGTAGGCGGCAATATCGATGGACGCCCATTTTGGATAGGCGACCATAGATATGGACGCCAATATCCCAGACCTGTTACGTTTCCAGATCCGAAAACGCCTCCGGAAATTTAGCCTCTTGTTTTGGAAACCCTTCCCAACGGCTCTGAGACTTACCCCTTTAGCATATCCGACCCCAACCCTTTATAATACCCAGTTTTCGGCCAGATCCATCCCTTTGACTCTTGGGTCAAAAACCTAGCTCTTCTATGCAAAAACCCTAACTTGAACCTGAGAGATCTGACTTCGGGAGGCTTCATCTGGCGATCTGCATCGACCGGTGTCAACCTTGAACATCCGGGAACGACTCCCCACGCTGGTGTGCAGTGAAGATCAACAGAAGATCCGAAGAAGGAGGGATTTGGAGACTCTTTGGCACAGGCCGAGGAGGGCTTCTCCGGCTTGAATCGTCGTTTGTGGATTTTACAGGAGGCAAGTACCCCATTCACATCAACCCTACATGTGTCTAGTATGTCCCAGGAATTTTTCAGATTTTTCTCGTGTCCTGGAACCCCCTTTCAAGTGATTTGTTGGCTTTCAGTCTGTGTTTGTGCAGACAGGATATTAACGGCAAGATCCCTTGCCGCTAATATCATGTGTTGGCGGCATCATATAATGCCGTTAACCTATAGACGGCTACCCCATGCCGTCGAGTTCTTCAGACTGCAACAGTGTGCAAGTCTGTTCTTATAAACTAATTTTCGAGTTTTTCCGCATGAGGATATACAGTAAAATTTCATATAATATGTAAATATATATGTTTGGGTGTACTGTGAGTTATTGTGCATTTTTGAAATTTTCACTAATTATTAGAATTCTTTGAATGTGCTACCGACAGAATTTTAATCTTGGAAAATGCGTTTATGAAATATGTATAGAATTTAATTGCCATGAAATTTCTGTACATTGTTTATGAGATCTGATGCATGATATAAAAATTTGAGTAATTTATAATATCTGTATAGTTTATTTAATTTTCTGAACCGAAAAATAGTTAATATGTCTACTCAATGTAGAAAAGTTAAGAATTCATGCGAAACTAGTTAAATTCCTATAAATTGTGATAAAATTTGTACTATCAGTATTCATGTATATAATAAATTGTGAATCCGAATAATGAAAATTTATGTCAGTTTGGCTATTTTACAGTTGATAACATCACTGTTAGAATTTTCAGAAAATATGTGTAATTCAGAAAAATGTAAATTTTGGTATGCATGATGGTTAAACTGTGATGAATTTCTGGTTAAATTTTGTACTGAACAGATGACAGTAGCTATATAAATTTGTTTTATGTTAGATATTAATAATTAATACATGCTAATATGATTATGTTTAATTCTGCAAAATTTCAGCATGATTAGAATTGTTGTAAAAATCTGATTAATACTGAAAACAGTAGTACCATGCTAGGTAATACTGAAGAATGTAAATGTGTGAACATGAGATGAATGCGTAAATATTTTATATTTAGAAATGTGTTGAAATTGAGAAAATGTATTAATGTGCCAATGGGTGACACTGCTACCTTAGAGGGCTGTGGAACTGTACTGTGGTAAAGTCCCCACGGGAAAGTTCAAAGTGTGTGATGTCCCATGGGCATTGGGATTAAATCCTGGAGGCGAACAAGTATCGCTGGTTAGGGTGGAGAGTGCTTCTCCCGGTTCTGCGCAGTAACTAAGATTAATCACTGGAATGCCTAGGTGATTGATATGTGATGTGATTAGTGTGTGTCCTTCTAAAGTGGTTTGGGCTATGTGTCACGGCATTAACGATAAGTGAAAATGTGTTAAAGTGAAAAGAAATGTGTAAATTGTGAACCTGTGTAAGTGAATATGTGTTCATGAAATTCTTATGAAAACATGCAAAAATGATAAGTTTCTTGTGAATGTGACATGATAGTAGTAAAACAGCGAGCTTTTCACTAATATAAATGTGTTAACTATGTGAAAAATTATCTTAGGATTCATGTTAAATTAGTTGTTATGAAATGTGTAAATTTATGTGTAAAATGATCAACATGTGGCATATGAATGAAATCAGTTTAGCATATTGAAAAGTGTAGAAAGCATGTGATAGGATTAGTTTATTGTGTATAAAACTAAATCCCATGTGTAAAAATGTGTAGAAATCATGAATAGGCTTCTATTTGAAAAACTGTCACTTCCATGCATTATGTGTTAATGGCTTAACAAAGGATATGGAGATTACTTGATGCATGTATGTTTAGTGTGCTTGGTGTTACTTGTTGAGTTCTTTTGAACTCATTCTTGCTTCGGCGTACAGGTGCAGACGTTTCTACTTCTTCCGAGGAGATCGTTAGGAGCGACTCGGAGCGAGAGTAGAAGAGATTGTTGTGGATTTAGCATTGTACTTTTCTTTATTCCATAGTATGTAATAAAGACTCTGCGTAGTCTCATGTGGACAATGTATTTATTTTATTTCAGTTATGATCAGTTAGCTCTCTTTTCTACTATACGGACTGTGAATAGAATGTGGATGATGGAATAAGATTTTTTTCAGTTCTTTAAATTCCGCTGTCATGAGATATATTATATTTGTGTATGTTTCAGCCTATTGTACTAGTGTTGGGTAAATGTCCCACTGTGGTGATGCTTTCTATATCGATGGGTTGGTGGAACCGTACCGATATAAAGAGGGTCGTTACAGTCAGTGCCAACAAAAGAGACTGGGAGGACCGGATGTATGAAGCCTTATGGGCCTACCGGACCGTCTATAAAACACCAACGGGCTGCTCACCCTTTTCTCTGGTGTACGGTTCAGAAGCCGTGGTCCTGGTAGAACTAGAAGTACCATCTCTCAGGGTAGCCATGCAGCATGGACTAGTTCCTGAGAACCGAACCAATATCGAGAGGAGGCTCGAGGAACTTTCCGATTTGGAAGGAAAAAGATTATGAGCCCTACAGAACATTCAAGTTTACCAAGCCCGCATAGCACGTGCCTTCGACAAGCTCGTCAAGGGTCGCGAGTTCAAGAAAGGGGACCTGGTGATGGTCAAGAAAAGAGAAGTCATGGCCGGCAATCCAAAGGGAAAGTTGAACGTGAATTGGACTGGGCCATACGTGGTGCAAAGAGTCTATGAAGGCGGCGCCTACGTCCTGGTTGACCATCGGGGTGAAATACAGTTCTCACCCCTCAATGGAAGACACCTGAAGCTGTATCATGCGTGCCGTCCAGATTTCAGTGGCCAGCACTATGAGCAGCAAGAGGTTGAACAAGAAATAGACTTGATCGACTTGTTCGATGAATGAAGAGCTCGGCTGCAAAAGAACTGTTGCATTTGCAACAGCAGGGAGTTTCTACCCTCAATTCTTCCATTATAAAAAAAAAAACAAAACAAAACAAAAACAACACAAAACAAAACAAAAATGATGACAAACCAATAAGCTCTTAAACCCTCGGGACATCAGTCACTAATGACGAAGAGCCAAAAAAATGTAAAAAAAAAAGGATGGCATGCAATGCATGGCAAAAAAAAATAGAAAAAAGAGGCAGCCATACCGCTAGCCGGACCATGGCTCTGAGGCGACAAATGTCCCAACCAAATTTATGACACTTTTGCGATTTCCGCTGATTTCCGAGGGGAGGACAATGAAAGGAGTCTTCCGCTTCAATTAGTATATCGCATATTCATGAGCTGTGTGGAGGATGTTCGAGTTTTCCGAATAGTAAGAAATTTGTGTTTCTCAAACACACACATAAAAAAAAAGAGAGAGAAATAAATAAGATCAAAAGACTTAAATGGGGATTATACGCTTTAGCATGCATGAATAGTCATTATTTAATGAATCTGACTCTTACCATCTTTTGTGGGCAGAGACCTCTAAAGCAGGCATCGACAAGCCCAGGTGGCCGGTGTCATCACCAAATACGCCTAAGCCACAATGAAAGCTGATCATGGGGACCAACCCAAGAGATCGACGTCATTCAAGCAATGAAGTCCCACCAGCGCACCAGAAGGCCGTACTGGCAATCGGGTTGCAAAGAGGAAAGCGTCAACAAGCTCGAGCAGCCGACATTAGCCAAGACGTGGGCAGACTACGCCACCGTCCTCGCATTAAAAAAAGAGGCTAAAAAAAATAGAGATGCCTCGTCGAACTTGTCCATTGGGCAAGGGCAAAAAGGACCCAAACCCGGCCGTGGTGAAAACCCCCAAAGGGCGCCATGGGCAAAATCGGGTACCCCGCTACGTGAAAACCCGAGAGGGCACGTAGGCAAAAGCAAGAGGGGGTCGAATTGGGTGAAAACCCGAAAGGGCGCCCAACTCGATAATGAGAAAAAAATAATAATAAAGGATGAAGACAAACATCAAATTCCAGCAGATATAAAAGTAAAGTCAAATAGAAGACCGTCGCCCTGACGGTAAAAGTCAAATAGAAGGTCGTCGCCCTGACGGTAAAAGTCAAATAGAAGGCCGTCGCCCTGACGGTAAAAGTCAAATAGAAGGCCGTCGCCCTGGCGGTAAAAGTCAAATAGAAGGCCGTCACCCCGACGGTGAAAAAGTCAAATAGAAGGCCGTCACCCTGACGGTAAAAGTCAAATAGAAGGCCGTCACCCTGACGGTAAAAGTCAAATAGAAGGCCGTCACCCTGACGGTGAAAAAGCCAAATAGAAGGCCGTCACCCTGACGGTAAAAGTCAAATAGAAGGCCGTCACCCTGACGGTAAAAGTCAAATAGAAGGCCGTCGCCCTGACGGTAAAAGTCAAATAGAAGGCCGTCACCCTGACGGTGAAAAAGTCAAATAGAAGGCCGTCACCCTGACGGTAAAAGTCAAATAGAAGGCCGTCACCATGACGGTGGAAAAGGTCAAATAGAAGGCCGTCGCCCTGACGGTAAAAGTCAAATAGAAGGCCGTCATCCCGACGGTGAAACAGAAGGCCGTCACCCCGACGGTAGAATAGAAGGCCGTCACCTCGACGGTAGAATAGAAGGCCGTTATTTATGACAGAAAAAGTCCCTGTCATACCAACGGTGGAATAGAAGGCCGTCACTCCGACGGTAGAATAGAAGGCCGTTACTTTGGACAGCAAAAGTCTCTGTCGAGTTAGCGGCTGATAGATGGCAAAGGATCCCGTCACCTCAAAAAAAAAAGAAGAAATGTGGCTAAAAATAGAGATGCCTCGTTGGACTCACTCGAACCACCCGTCGAGTGAGGGTAAAAAGAACTAAAACCCGGCCATGGTGAAAACCCGCAAAGGGCGCCATGGGCAGAATAGGGTACCCCGCTACACGAAAACCCGAAAGGGCGTGTAGGCAAAAGCAAGAGGGGGTCGGGTTGGGTGAAAACCCGAAAGGGCACTCAACTCGATAATGTGAACAAAAAAAAAGAAAAAAAAGGAGACAACAAATAAAGATGTATGCACCATAGCAAGTCATCAAGAAGGAACGTCTGTGTCCAAAATAAAATGCCTCTCATTAATGACAAAATGGGGTTACATGAGTATTGAGGCGAGGCCTCAGAAATAAAAACACACATTAAAAGAGATGGAGCAAATCATGGGCCTCATGGCAGGTCCCGGAACAGTTCTTCTAACGATAAAATGCCCACGTGGGGTGAAGATATTCTTTCCTTCAGGCTCACCTTCCGGGATTGTACCTCCAACAGCATTTGCTTTGTAAGAGCCAAACGGTCTTCATCCACCGCAATAGCCAGTTCTTGCTCAGCCTTGGAGTCAGCAAGGACATCCCGTCTGCCTTAGCGGCGTGCAATTCAGTCTGCAAAAGACTTATCTTGGAGTCTAAAGCCGCTGACTCTTCGTTATACCCTTTAATGATAGACCGGCGATGCTCCAGGTCATCAGCCAATGGGTTCAGCACCGCTTCACACTCCGACTGTTGCATTTCCAAAGCGGTCAGCTAGTCGGACAGTTCGCGTTGGAGGTAGTCGCGGCGCTTCAAGAGTTTGAGCAACAGAGTGACTCTATTTGCCCAATCATCCAATGAGCATCCCATAATGATCAGAACCCCTGTCATTTGATCTGCAACAGCTTTTACCCTCTCGTAGGGGACAGCAGGGTTCTAACGCACCATCATGCGCAGCGAGGACAACTGTCCCTGGACCATGGCGTCGGATGAGCAAAAGTCTCCGGAAGATCCAACAGCCAGAACTTGAAAGTCTACCTGAGCGTCCACCTCTGCCCACAGGCTGGCGTCCACTACGATAGAACATGAGGCGAGCCCCGCTGAGGAGAGGCTAGCCCCAGTTGAAGAGACATTGAGGGCCCCACCAGAGGTAGCAGAAGTTGTGGCTGCTTCAGAAATAGCCACCTCCTTATCAGAAATAGCACTGGCCAGTTGGGTGGTCGGCGCCTGAAGAGGACTGGTGCTGTCACAAAAAGGAGCCAATGATGGACTCATTTCAATCTCAGGGGCGGGTTTCTTAACCACATCCGGCACTTCACTAATTGATAGTGGATCAGATATGGGTTCCCCGATGTTCGGAAGGTCAACGCCAACTGTCGGTGAAGACTCGGGGGGGTTGATTTCTTGAACTTCCTCAAAATCCTACAAAAAAAAAATAATTAGAAACAGATGCCTTAAGCCTTTCGCCAACGGAAGCCTATGTTTCAAAGCACAAGTGGAAGCACTCACAAGTACGAGTTCTGGAGAAGCGGTGGCCTCCGGCCTTGAAGTGACCACGGGAGACCTCTCCCCACTACTGGAGGAATCCCCTTCAATTCCATCAAGGGCGGAGATTCTCTCTCTCTTCCGCTCTTTAAACAGACTCCCGTCATCAGACAAGCTTCCACTCGGCAAAGGGGAGCCATAAACTGTTTCGGCGTCTGAAGAGTCACCCGAAGAGATGGCGACAGGGCTCTGTGACTCCTCCACTGCAATAGTCCGACCACCTTGCCAAATTTTCATAAGGGGTGCCTTGCCCGCGGCTCGTTGGCTCATCCTGAGAGGAGCAGAGGGTTTCTTGACTCTTCGGGCTATAACTTTTGTAGCCGAACGCTTGCCCGCAGCCCGAGCAGCGGCAGAGTCAACGGCTGCATCTGGTAAAAGGTTGACAAATGGGCGTTAAGGGAAAGAGAACAAAAGACATCTCAACAGCTGTCATATGAATGAGGCTATACTGCGACTCTCACCTGCCGGCGGGAGAGAAGATGCATCAGACATGACGGCTGGTGTCGATTGGCCTTGCCCCGCAACGGGAGTATCAACTGTTGGTGGGATATCATCTGTACTCCGTCAAAAATAGGCAAAGTCAATAGACAACCTTAAAAGTGGAATAGGTATACAAGCAAAAGAAAGCCATTAAGCACCTGAAGGGGCAGCGCCTTCGCGCTGGCTGCAAAATTCTTCGAATGAGGGAATTGATGGACCCTTAGCAGAAATTGGTGGCGAGGGGGATGCCTCCCTCTTTCTCTTAGAAGCCCTCCTGGCTCGAGCAACGCTGCTCGCTGTGCTCGACTTCTTGGCTGATAGCTTTTCAGTCAGAGGCTTATAATGGATCTTCTCCTCAGCAAAATAAAGCGGCCTCTTCACTTTCATGATAAGTCCATGATATCGCCGCCGCCGATCCTTTGCGGAGGGATCTGAAGAGAGGAAGAGAAGAAAAGAGTCAAAGAAGCACAAAGAAAGAGAGAAGAGAAGAATAGCCACAGGCAACATCTTTCCAAAAAAAGCAAACCTGCTATGCCTGTGTAAAATCGGCTGAGGGGCCAGAAGGTGTGTACGCTTTGCTTGGCCCGGGATGCCGCCTCTTGGATCAGCCAACATACATCATTTATCTGGCAGCAGTCCTCCGCAAAGATGGCCAAATCCTCTTGACCAATAGAAGACAGAAAATAGTAGAGGCTGAGGTAGTCTATGCCCCAGCCATCTGCATACTGAAAAGACACATGAAGCTCATGCGCCAGAATTGCTTCGTAGTCTGCCTCCACGGTCAGATTGTGGACATGAAGTAGCACAAATAGCCATGAAGTATATGCATAGCGGTCTCGGCCTGGATCCCCCCATACTGACAACGCCCGGTATGGATATTCCTTGTCTACCTCCCCGCGTTGCAGTACAATAGCTGGAGCCTCCTCCTCAATAGGCCACGGCTGTGCGACGGCCAGCCGATCCGAGCTAATGTTGCAGAGGTGCTCAAGAGTCGCGGGGAAGGTGTCTTCTTCTACATCGGGCAAAACCAAGGAGGGAGGAGGATTCTTCTTCTTGGCGGCTTGTCTCGCCTTCAGATATCGATCAACAGCTTTCTGATCACCATACTTAAGGTGCAGCAAGTGCTCTGGATCAATATCAAGTGCAAGATGCGGTTGCAATTGCAGGATTTTACGTTCAGCAGCATCCCAGCAGTCTGTCTTGCACTCTCGATAAAAATTGGTCCGAGCATTCCACCACTTGATGTACTCAGGTGTAACCCGGGGTGTACGGCCTGGCATAGGCACCCGGAAAGTGGACGAGTCGAAACGGTGGAAGAAATCCCACCACCTGCGAGCCTGCTCCAAAAGATGTGATCCCCCCACCGCCCGGCCAGACAAATCAAACTTGGCCGATGATGGAGGGATATGCTGATCGTACCCGAAATTACGGGCAAATCTGAAGGGATAGTAGGGTTCAAAATAGACGACGCTCCCCCGGCGGAACGTCAACACACTGGGCCGAATTGATAAAGCCCAATCTTTGAGTTCAGGCTCCGACACGGACCTAGTCAGTCTTTGGCGGCTCATCGGGTGCACAAAATCTTCAGTTACATCGTCGCGGCATTCCCGATAGCGATTGGCTAATGGACTGTTGTGGCTGGCCAGGTGCCAGAAATAGATAGTGCCCGGAGAATCAGTCGGGATACTTGTCAGTTTACCCCGAATCTCGAACAGCTGCTTTGAAAGAGAGCGCGGCTCTGCACTGGCAAACTCCAGCATTCTGGGAAATAGCCGAGTCGACTGAAGAGATCTAGGGGCAAACTCTGGAAATAGACCGCAGGCCCAGACACTGAGGAAGTGCCAGGGCCCGATCACCCGATGCTGCCTCGGGGCTGAACGGCGACACAGGTCGCCAAGAGACCGGTATACCAGACAAAGTGCCGCAGGGCACAAAGACAACTTGATACCCCAAGCCATTTGACAGGCTGGGTAGATGACATCTGGGTGGAGGATGGAATCGTCGCCCACTGGCAAAGCAAATGAACAAATCCAATAAGCCAAGTACGCCGCACAATGGGTGCGCGGGTCGGCTCCAACAGGGTTCGGACCTGGAAGACGGCCCTTCAAGAGAGAATCAGGAATGGTCACCTTCTGGCGACCGGGGTTCTTCTTCGCGGCAATCCCGCCGGCGCTAGCAAAGTCCTCATAGCACTGCTTGTAGGAGAAGAAGTAGGCCAGCCACATATGCATGCTGACCTTGCTCCGTTCTCTCTTATCTCTGGAACGGCCAGTATTACGGGCGAGGCTGAGCTGGCGGTAGACCTTCATGAGGTACCTGTACGAGTACCCCATACAATATTGCTGCTCCCCGCCTGTCCTGTCTTTGATAATATCCGGGAGACACACCTCTTCATAGGGTTCTCCATCGATCGGCAGGCCAGATAATTGATAAAGACTCCAAAGGTCAAGAGATGTCTCCCCTTCAGCAGTGTAAAATGTGCTGTACTCGGGGACGAAGACTTCTGCGAGTCCGCAGCAGAGACCTTTGGATAAATGATACCGATACCGGGCCGCAAAAACACTGTGGTAGACCCCGGCGGTCATCAAAAGTGGCGCATAGTTGTGAAGTACAAAATCAGCGGCTTTCACGACAAAGGTGCAGAAGTGATGGGCATTCGTCGCCCGTAGATCTCCAAACCAACCTGCAGCCAGTTGGTGCTTGAAGCGGATCGCCAGACAATCCAACAGAAATGGCTCATCTCTATATCCCCACTGTGTTGGGCAGAGAAACAATCCAAAAGACGACCGTTCTTTATGCACATGTCCCGAGGAATTGTCCCACCTCGCGGGAACGAAGGAGGGAGCACGTGTCAACTTGTTGCCCTCTGGGACCAGGTCTCCCAGACCAAGAACGGGGGCCCGTCGCCGTGGCTCGCCGATCCGATAAAGAGGCTCGGCACGGGGGACACAGGCAGCCAAGCTGTCCCTTTCGATTAAGATAGCCGCCTCCACCTCCTGGGTTAGAAAAGAGTTCTTCTTGCCTCTTGGAGCGTAAGAATGAAGGAACTGTAATAGATGCTTGTCCTTCGGGTGATCCACGCGATAATCCTCGTCGCGGGTAAAAGTGGGTGGCATCGAGCTGACGTCGAGCCTCGATATGTCCATCGTGTCCGCCTCGTCATCTGAAGAGTCGGCCAACACAGCAACTTGGTCGTAACCAAGGGTCAACCGTGGGAAATCCGCCCACAAAAGAAGCGGCGCATCCTTCCGAGGGCCTGCACTCCTGGAAGAAGATTTGGGAGCCATAGTTCTTGCAAAGGAAATTAAAGCCACATCAGCGGGCTAAGTAAACACTCAAATCCGATAAAATTTCGGCAGCATCTCCCCTTGTCATACGGACAAGTGGGGGTTTCAGCGGGTACTCGTCCACGCACTAAGGCGAGACGGCCCCAAACAGAGACATGCAAGCATGTCGGAAAAGCTCTCCGGGAACCGCTGTTACCTCGAGGACCAGCCGACGAGGAGTGAAGCGGCCCAGTGCCTGGCTGCAGTCAAAAGACCCGCCATTAAAAATATGGTGCGGAAAGAGACGCGGACCAACGGGAGCCCCGCTGATCTAAAATGGGCCCCCGCCAACGAAGCTGAAAAGTAAATGACCTGGGACCTAACGCGTCCTCACCGTTTCCTAAGGGGCTCCGGGCCCCACTAAAGCCATCTACAGGCGCTGCTACTCTCTCACGGCGTGCGGGGTAGAAGCTAGCCCTAACTAGACCCACCATTCGGGGCGGTAACGAGCGGACGAAGACCGCACTGGTGGAAGCCCCGTCGATCTGAGGTGGGCCCCACGGACAAAAGGGGCGAAACCTCGGACTGGGGATATTCCCCTGCAGTCCCCTAGCGGTTAGCAACCCTGGGACCTACCCGATCTCCCCTTGCTTTGTTTATAGGGGGGAGATCCCAACGGACCTGGACATACATGTAGGCGTTCGGTACAAAAGGGGCCACGGCCCAGGCACATTCCCTCTGCCTGCCCAAACCCCCAGGCGCCTCTCTCGACCCTGTTCACCCATGCAACAAAAAAAGGGGCATGCAAGCCCGCCAAGCTCCCCATCTCCCAGGTTCCCAGCCGGAACACACTCCGGCGCCGCCGCGGAGCACATAGACGCAATGGCCGGCCGACCCTTGGCCCGTCGCCACCAAACTCATCTCCGGCGCTGCTAAGAAACCGCAACAAAAAAAACAAACAAACAAATGCCAACAAAAAAAAGGGAGCCCCGCAAGAGGGCCTATCTCTGATCGTGCCCTACCCTCTTCGGCCGAGCACCGCCGCGAGGAAACGCACCGACCGGAGCCCCGCCGTGAAGCCCACTGCGCCCGCCGCCTCTGCTCACCACCGCCACACGTGCCTGCGTGCCCTAGCACAGCCGCCGGCCCGACTGAAATGGAAGCTTCCCACTGCACGCCCAACCGCCGATGTCGCTCGCCGGAAGAACGGCTGCCATCGTCGAGAACCCCCGGCGAAGGCCCTTGGTGTTTCCACGGCCTCCCCGTCAGCCACCGCGGCCGAAGC
Source organism: Colocasia esculenta (assembly GCA_014218235.1). Lineage (NCBI taxonomy): Eukaryota > Viridiplantae > Streptophyta > Magnoliopsida > Alismatales > Araceae > Colocasia > Colocasia esculenta. The sequence continues at coordinate 91,566,187 of CM024760.1, forward strand.
AAACAGCTGTCGTCGTCCAGCCCCCGCCGGCGTGCTCGCCGCACCTCGCTGGCGCGTCGCCCTGCCTCTCGCCGACGTCGGTGCCCGCGCCGCGCCGCTGATGCGCCGCCTTCGTCAGTATGCCCGCCGCCGGAGAAGAAGAGAGTAAGGCGAGTGAGGGGGAGACGAAGCGAAGAATAGAGAAGAGGAAGACGAGTCGCGCTCGCGGAAGGGGAGAGAAGAGAAAGAGAAGGGGAAGAGAGAAGGGCGGCCACGCACGCCTTTTGAGGTAAATTTGAAAAGGCCAAAGCAACCAGCCTCGGGAGGCATGAACCGCCGGTTCGCGCTCCCAAGTGGCCCGCGGACCGAGTCCGCCCAGACCGCGCCGAGCCACGTGTCGACCACGTCGATTCGTCGTGCGCAACCCGCGCCGAATCGACCCTGCGCCAATTCGGCGAGGTCAACAGACCGCGCTCCAAATTTCCTGAGCGAAGCCAAGCCCCAGCGGCCCAAAAGAAATGAAAATGGGGGAAACCATCCCCGAATTGCCCATGCGGAGCAACGTGCGGCTGTCATCCGCGGATCACATCACCAAATAGAAGCAACAGGCTATGAATAGACCACTTGGCCATTAGCCCGGCAACAAGTCAAAGACCTGTCAACGCTAGTGTCAATAGTCAAAGGACTAAAGTTCACCCGCGGATGTCGCTCTGCGTGTCTCTTCGCACCACCCACGGGTGGGGGGCATTTGTGGACACCTCAATTCGCTAATGGGCCCGAGACCGCCGACCCACTGCTCAGCCCGCCAGTTCCTGTTTTAGCCCCTCATGGGCTGTGCAAAAGAGAGCCAAAAGCCCACTAAAAGGGACCCCAAGGGCCCATCTGAAATCAACCCTTATCTCATCCTAAAAGTGGGGGTGAGAGTAAGCATTTGTAACACCTCCCAAAAGGGAGTGCTAAAAATGGTAAAAGGTGGTCTGCCATCCTTGCTGCGCAGGAGGCCTGGTTGGGCCTGTTTTTTGCCTTTCTTCTCTTCTAGAAGGTAAGGGAAAGGGGCCAGCCAAAGGGGGGTTACGCAAGAGGGGCCAAGAGGGAAGAGGAAGGGGGTTCTTTTCTGGTTTTCTGAAGCAACCAGCAAAAGCAAGGAGGATCCCTGCGTTTTCTGCTCAAGAGGGTCTTCCACCCGTGAAGAAGAAAGAGAAGCAAAAGGGGAGAAGAGAAAGGTCAGAAGAGAAAGCAAGAGAGAGAGGAGCCCTTCCTTGAGACTTCTTGTCTTGTCACATCAAGTGAGAAGAGAGAGGGAGAGAGGTTGTATACGTTGGTTTCTTCCCCTCTCTTCTCTTGGTTTTGCAAACCTTGTATCTTCTCATTCCTTCTTTTATGAAATAGACTATATGCTTAGCATTCAATGCATATTCTTCCCCCCCTTCTATGCAAGTTTTTTTTAGAAACCTCTCTTTCTTTTGCATGGACAAAGGGTCTCGGGATGGAAGAGGTCATCTACTACATGGTGTACCTCCTCATCCCCAATAGGCCAAAAGGGGGGTCCCTAGCCTCTCCATACCTCAAATAAATGAGGACATGGGGGTGCAAGGCCTTACCTCTCATGCAATGCACCCTTGTCACCATTTCGTTTCCTCTCTTCAAAAGACCATATTCCCCATCGTTTTGGGCCTGCAAAAGACCAGTTCCTTACTGTTTCAACAGCCCCTCAAAGAGCCCCCATAGTGGTTAATGCATGCCCATGGCAATGGTGAAGGAGATTGAGCAAATAATGCTCATATCCCCTTGCTTAAATGTCACCTCCAAAGGACCCTTTCAAGGGGATCATCAAGCCTTGGTTCGCCCCTCTCAATAGACCACCCTCATTGCGGTTTTCATCCCCCATCGATGTGCATTTCAAGCCAACACCGAATAGTCTCTCAAGAGCTCCATTTTGCTAATCAAGGGGATTGGGCAAATAATGCCTAGATCTCTTTGTTTAGCCCACCAAACAATGGGTTGCAATACCATCTCAAACTCCAAGATCATCCCTGCCATGAGCAAGGGCGTTCTAAGAGAGAGGCGGTTTCCATCCCTTGCTCAGCTGGTTGGCTGTGCCGATTCGGCCTGGCACTGGTTCTGGCAGTCTTGTAAGACCAGAGCAGAGCTGCGCCGATTCGACGTCCTGGCCATCATGTTGGCTGAAGTTACATGAGAAAAATCATTGCTCCATGTGACACCAGCTAATCAACAGTTAAATGACCAATGTAAAACCCAACCACACCCCCGGGTTGGACAATTTAATGTCTATGTCCGGACGGGTGGGTTCGCACGTTACTCATACCGTCCCGTGGGTTGTTTGGCCATGACATTGCCCGTATCCCCGTAGGTATACCTGGGGGATCAGGGTCATGTGCCATGGGCGTTATGTCGTTCTACGATGTATACTCCCTCTTTTGGTGCCATCTCCACTTGTGGTGGATGAGCATCGCGCTTTCCCCTCATCGACCACGATAAGGGGAAATGCTGTCGAATTTTCCCCGCGGAGGTTGAGTTGGCACAAAACCCTTAAAAGAGGTTATTAGCTTCCAATTGAATTGGTAACGTTGCAAACCAGCGCCGATTCAATGATGTCCATGACTTCAGCAGGGCTGCGCCAACTCACCCTCTGTCGTCGGCTGCGCCGATTTGAAGACGTCTGCGAAGTGCGTTGAGCCGTCGAGCTCCACCGAACGAATAGAACTCCTTTTCAAATACTCAAAGGACCCAAACAGCAAATTAAAATCGTTTAATGATAAAAAAGAATTGCAAAGGCAAATTGAACCCCTTTCAAGCAAAGAGCAAAAGGCCACTTCATGTTTTACAAAAGAGCAAATGACCAAGTTCAACCTTCTCTAAATGACAAAGATCATCTTATGTTTTACAAAAGATTGAAGGGTCAAATCAAATCCCCTTCTCCAAATGGCAATGATCGTCTCATATCTTGCAAGAGAATAAAGGACTAATTCAAACCCTTTTTCAAGCAAATCAAAGGTCACCCCCATGTTTTCCAAAAGAGCAAGAGATCAAATTAGACTTTTTCTCAAGTCATAAAAGATTGCATCACCATGCGCAAAAGAGTCAAACCAAACCTTTCCAAATAAATGATCATCACACGTTTTGCAACAAAAAAAAGAAATCAAATTGAAATGATTTTTAACAAAAGACCAAATTGTATCTATTCTCAACAAAGAAAATCAAAGAGACCACCCTTTTCAAAATTGTCTTTCTCAAATAGATTTAAAAGGCCAAATTGAACCTTTTCATGGTAAAGAGGACCAATAAATAAATAGACAAAGAGATTGGGTAGCGGGTTGAGTTAAAAGTCTAATGGGTTCGATTAGGCGTTCATCTTGCTCCCTAATATTTCAGTTCAATTATGCTTCGCACCCCTTTATCGGATGTCCCGTTTTAAGGTCACGAGGCTTTCTAATCTGGCGATTAATCAAGGATTTTCTCTTTCTAAAAGAGATGTAATTAACGTCGTTGCGCTCAGGCAACGACGGGATTCTGGTCCAGGACCCGACCACTCACTTTCGTTTGACGAAGTCAAACGGCGCGCACAATAGACTTAAAGCCCTCCGACTCTCGGAGGCAAACCATTTGGTTGTCACTTCGGTGACTGGCACACCCGCGCTGCGCGAATTGCCGATTCATCTCACGTCACCATTGCTCGTGTAGCATCCGACGAGACTTGGATTGGCAATACGCATGCATCCATGAGAAAATGAGACAACATGATAAATAGAACTTTTAAAAGATTTGTTAAATAAAATTTTTCATTTCCACACCGTATTCCTGGTGAGGATGAGTTCTCACATCCGTTTCCAAGGAACTTAGTGGGAAGGTTTGTGATCGCCGCCATGAAGGCGGTGAGGATGGTAAACAAGGGTTGTGACGCATTTCTTGCCAGTGTGGTTTAGTCCCTAAGGCCGATCAGTCACCGACCGTTGAGGAGATTGAGGTAGTGCAGGAATTTCCAAACGTGTTCCCTGATGATTTGTCTGGATTGCCACCAGCAAGGGAGATAGAGTTTACCATAGAGTTGCTTCCAGGCACCTCTCCTATCTCTAAGGCTCCATATCAGATGGCACTTGCGGAGTTAGCCGAGCTGAGGAAGCAGTTGCAGGATTTACTAGATAAGGGATTCATTCGCCCTAGTGTGTCACCATGGGGCGCACCTGTATTGTTCATGAAGAAGAAAGATGGTTCCCTCAGGTTGTGCATCGATTACATGAAGCTCAACCAGGTGACAGTGAAGAATAGGTATCCCTTGCCGTGGATTGATGATTTATTCGATCAGTTGCAGAATGCATCGGTGTTTTCCAAGATAGATCTGCGGTCCGGCTACCACCAGGTGAGAATGAAGGGTGATGATGTGTCCAAGGCTACTTTTAGGACTCGTTATGGACACTATGAGTTTCTTGTGCTTCCATTTGGTTTGACTAACGCCCCTGCAACGTTTATGGATCTCATGAACAGGGTGTTTAGACCATATTTGGATAGCTTTGTTATGGTGTTCATAGACGATGTGTTAGTCTATTCTCCTGATGAGGCTACCCATCGTGAGCATTTGAGGGTTGTTCTGGAGGTTCTCCGAGAGCACAAGCTGTATGCTAAGTTCAGCAAGTGCGACTTTTGGATGCGCGAGGTTCACTTCCTTGGGCATGTTATATCAGGCGCTGGAGTTGATGTTGATCCGGCGAAAGTTCAAGCAGTGTTAGAGTGGGAGACTTCAAGGACACCATCAGAGATCATGAGTTTTCTTGGCTTAGCAGGCTATTATAGGCGATTCATTGAAGGCTTTGCCTCTATCACAGCACATTTGACTAATCTAACTAAGAAGGGTGTAAAGTATGTATGGTCTGATGATTGCGAGAGTAGTTTCCAGTTGCTGAAGGCGAGGCTTACATCTGCACCCGTGTTGATCTTGCCTAGTGGTGCAGAGGGTTTTTCTATCTACTCTGATGCTTCTCAGGTAGTCCTTGGTTGTGTGTTGATGCAACATGGTAAGGTAGTTGCCTGTGCTTCTCGCCAGTTAAAGGAGCATGAGCGTAACTATCCGACCCATGATTTGGAGTTAGCAGCTGTGGTTCATGCACTGAAGATCTGGAGACACTATCTTTATGGTGTCAAGTTCGAGGTGTTCACTGACCACAAGAGTTTGAGGTATCTTTTTTCTCAGAAAGAGTTGAACCTGCGGTAGAGAGATGGATAGAATTCCTTAAGGACTATGACTTCGAGCTCTAGTACCATCCAGAGAAGGCGAATGTCGTGGCAGATGCACTCACTAGGAAGAGGTCATTGCTCCAGCAGGATTGGAAGATGCTTGAGGATGCGACATGTTCTATAACTTAGTTAGAGCCACAGTTGTGTCAGGATTTCGTGGCTCAGTTATCTATCCGATCCATAGTTCTGGACGAGGTGATCGAGCAACAGAGAGCTGATCCTAGGCTTCAGGAGATGGTGGGTAAGGCAGGAATTGCTCGAGATAAGAACGGTGTCATTAGATTCCAGCACCGAGTTTGTGTCCCTGATGTTGTGGATGTTTGTGAGCGTGTATTTGTAGAAGCTCATAGATCGAGGTTCTCCATTCATCTAGGCAACACCAAGATGTACTAGGATTTGAGGAGATCTTTCTAGTGGTCTGGCATGAAGAAGGATGTGGCTGAGTTCGTGTCCAGGTGTTTAGTGTGCCAGCAGGTGAAGGCCGAGCGTCAGAGGCCATCGAGCCTTATGTAGAAGATGGAGATACCTGTATCGAAGTCGGAGGCAATCACCATGGATTTTGTGACGAGTTTTCCAAAATCAGCCAAGGGCAATGACTCGATTTAGGTGATTGTAGATTGTTTCTCCAAGACGGCGCATTTCTTGCCCATAAAGAAGAAACAGTACGTGGAGGCTTGGCTATATGTTGGCAGTATTGTGAGGTTGCATGGTGTGCCGACGTCTATTATCTCGGACAGAGACCTGCAACTTACATTGAGGCTATGGGAGGGTCTTCAGGAGGCTTCGGGTTCCCAGTTGAAGCTTAGTTCAGTGTTCCACCCTCAGATAGATGGCCAGTCCGAGAGGACGATCCAGACGCTCGAGGATATGTTGAGAGCGTGCGTGCTTGATTGGATGGGTGATTGGGAGCGTCATCTACCTCTTGTGGAGTTCGCCTACAACAACAGTTTTCATGCGAGCATCGGCATGGCTCCATTTGAGGCTCTGTATGGGCGACCCTGTAGATCTCCTTTGTGCTGGGAGGAGACAGGTGATAGGCAGTTAGTTGGTCCGGAGTTGGTGCAGGAGACTTCGGATAAGATTCAGCTTATCAGGCAGAGGTTGGTTGCGGCGCAGGATAGGCAGAAGAGCTACGCCGACAACAGGAGGAAGGATTTGGAGTTCGAGGTTGGCGAGCATGTATTTCTTAAGGTTTCGCCTACCCGAGGCGTGGTCAGGTTTGGCAGGCATAGCAAGTTGAGTCCGAGATTCATTGGCCCATTTGAGATTCTCAGGCGGATGGGCAGTGTGGCATATGAGCTAGCTTTACTCCCAGCGCTAGCTAGTGTTCACCCAGTCTTCCACGTGTCTATGCTCAGGAGATACGTGCGAGATCCGTCTCATGTCATTAGTCACGAGCCAGTGGAGATTCAGCCAACTTGTCATATGTAGAGCAACCAGTAGGTATCCTAGATCAGAAGGTTTAGCACCTCAGGAACAAGAGTATTGCATCCGTGAAGGTGTTATGGAGGAATTTCTCACGAGAGGAGGCTACATGGAAGCTTGAGGATGCCATGAAGAAGAAGTATCCCCATTTGTTTGGTTAGTATTTCTGTTCTAACTTCGAGGATGAAGTTTTCTTTTAGGGGGAGAGGGTGTAAGGCCCTCGAATTTTGTTCATATTATGTTTATGTAGTTCTGTGTATATATCTACTTATTTTATGTACATATTATGTTTATTTAATTTTGTGCATGTGTGTTTGGTTGATGTATTTAAGTTCTATCTGAAATCTCTGGTTAACGTCAACATCACCTGACGTTAACAGCAGGTTGATGGCAACCTATATGCCCTTGACTTCATGGCCAGGGAATATAGACGTCTAGATCGATTGACGTTTACTTCCTGTTAACGGCAGCAAAGTGGCCGTTTACTTCTCCGGCTATGTTTGCGATTCCAAATCTGAAATAGATGCATTTTCCTCAGAACCTATTTAGGAAACCCAATCGCAACGGTCGACAACCCTAATCCTAGGCACACCCCGACTCTTAACCCTATAAAACTTAGAGATTTCGGCTAGGTTAGGTCCTTTGGTTGAAAGAAAAAGCTAGGGTTCGGTTGTGAGAAAAACCAGACTTTTACAAGGCTTGATCCGGCATTTGAGTGGTTCTTCTAGCCATCTTCTTCGACTGGGAGGTACTACTACTGTTGAAGAACCTTCCCCGACTTCGGAGGACCATCTACACAAACAGGAAGACCAGATTTGGAGTTGGAAGAGACACCTTCTTGGCTTGGCCAAGGAGGGCTTCTTCGACAAATTGAACCCTTTAGAGATTTTATTCCAGGTAAGTAGCTGAGGGATATTATCCCTAGACATGTCCCCTAGGTTCTAGGTATTTTTTACAAATTTTATTTTGTGTCCTGGAACCCTTAATTCTCTCTTTTATTTTAGTTTGGTCTGCACCTTCTGCAGATAGGAGGTCGACGGCAACCTTGTTGCGGCCAAGTTTCTGAGTTAACGGCAACATATTGTGCCATTAACCCATGTTGACGGCAAGGCCCTTGCCGCCAAGTTCTTCTGTTTTCACATAAATGTGTTTGTCATGTCTGTGTGATAATTTCTGGATTTTTGGATGTCTGATCATGCTATAAAAATTGTGAATGTTCAGGTACTGTCTTAGGGTCAACTCATGTTTTTTAGTTGAAATTCTGATCATGCTTTTAATTAATATAATTTCTGTTATGGTGAAATATGCATGTTTTAACAGGGTTTAATTCTGAATAAATAGTTTTACTGCATGTTATGGGTATGGAGAATTTTCATGAACTTAGGGTTACTGTTCACATGTTTTAAACCTATTAGAACCGACTGTTTTACTGTCCATCATGTTAAGTGGAATATTATGCTAAATTTTCATAAAATCTATTTTAAAACTTAAAAATAGTTTTACTATTGCAAAAAATCTGAAAAATTGGTCATATGATATATTACATGTATAGAGTCTGTGGTTAAACTTTGATATTGTTTTGATATCTAAAGGTACTATTTGTATTTTAAAAGGACAATTAAACCATGTTAAGCATGATTGAGTTAGACAATGTAATTTCAAGTGATTTGCAGCATGTTTAGGCACTGCTATGCTTAATTTGACACTATGAAACAGTCATGTTAAGTTTTGTAATCTGAAGTATGTATGTTTAATTAAAGTGCATGTGAATGGGCTCAGTAGTGCATGTAAATGAATGAAATCATGTGATTAAGTGAGAAAAGTGTGTTTAAGTGCATCATGTGCTGAAATTGACACTGCTACCATAGAAGGCTGTGGAGCCGTACTGTAGAAAAGTCCCTATAGGAAGGCTCATTGTGTATGTGATATCCTGTGGGCATCAGGACGAAATCCTGGAGGTGGACAAGTACCACTAGTTAGGGTGGAGAGGACTTCTCCCGATTTTGCGCAGTTACCAAGATTCGTCACTGTATTGCCTAGGTGACGGGTATATGTTATATGAATGTGTGTCCTTATTTATGGTGGTTCGGACTGTGTCACGGCAATTAAATGTGTAAAAGTGTGAAAAGTGTGAAATTGTGCAATGTGATCATGTGATAGTGTTGTGTAAATGTGATACCATGTGAAAGATGTGAAACCATGTGAATGTGATTTATTTATGTTAAAACAACAAGCAAAAGATGTAGATATGTGCCATAAAAGCATGTGAAAAATGTTAGATATCATGCTAGGATTGTTAGTTACTATGTGCATAATTCCATGATCTAATTGTGTAGAATTGTGAAATGATATTAATAGAAATTGAAACCATGAATCATGTTACATATTATGTGTAGAAAGCATGCTATAGGTTATTCATGGATAATAGTCTAATTGACATGAAGCATGTGCCATGTATTTCTCTTATTGTTTAATAGAATAGCATGTATGTGATATGTGTAAGGATGTGTCTTTAGGTTGCTTGCTGGGTCTTTTTGGAAGGCTCATACTTGCTTTAACATATAGGTGAGATAGGTGTCCCCGTGCTTGAGGAGGAAATAGTGAGAAGCGACTCCAAGCGAGAGGAGTAGCTGCACTTGTGGAGATATTGGTTTAGACTACATTTCTTTCATTAGTATGTGAACAATGACAATGTTATTCATATGGACTTGTATAATTGTGGACAATTGTTATTTTCTTTATTGCTATATAGATTGTGGAATATGTGAATGATGATGGAATAAGAATGGTTTACATTTCCGATGTAGTTCCTTTGTTATTATGTACATCTCGACCTATTGTGTTGTGTTGGGTAAATATCCCACTGTGACGACGCCCTTTGTATCGATGCGGATTGGTATAATCGTACTGGTATAAAGAGGGTCATTACAAAGGGATTTCTTGTGCAGAATACCACCTATGATCTTGTAACGTTCAGAGACGTAGTGAATGGCCCGTCTATCAGAAGAGGTGGCATAATCAGGGAAGGATCTATCTTTGAGATAGTTTTCAATGTCAAAGTACCATGGATGGCCATCATCAAGATCAATGTCTAGCTCTTTTGAAAGTGCATGGACTCGAAGAGAGGGAGACTTGAGTTGAGAGAACCATGGATCAGTATAAGAAGGGATTTTCAATCTTTGGACGGAGATGGTTTCAGAAGATCTCCCTAGCGGGATTGGGAGAGAAGAAGCTTGGGAGACGAGTGAATATGCTAGAATGTTCTGAGCCCTAGGAGTGTGAACTAGACTGAGCTTCCTAAACTACCGGATTACCCTTCCTTCCAAGTCCTGGTATGGTTTCAACTTGGGATCCCGGATCTGGTACTTGCTAAGGGACTACTGGAGTATCAATTACGAATCTCCAATTATTCTTAACTCCTTAACTCCAAGCAACAAAGCCATTTTCAGCCCAACTAGAAGTGCCTCATACTCGGCCACATTGTTTGTGGTAGAAAAGGTTAGTTGGTAGGCGTGCAGAATCACTACCCCTTCCAGTGAGAGGAGGACTGCTGCAACGACCCACTTCCACCCGGTACGGTTATACCAACCCACATCGGATGAGAGCAAGCCGCTACAGGGGAGAATACCCCAACAAGTAACAAATGAGCTGAGATATACACAAATAGAATTGAATAAATGCAGCGGAATTTAAATAAATCTTATTCCATCAACTTTTAAATCCACATACCACAGTCGGTATACTTCAACAAGAGATAACATAAGTGCGAAATGTTCCAAATACATAGCCGACTCCAAGTACATTTAAACAAAATCCAAATTTCAATTGTAGCATTACATAATTATGAAATATAAATTACAATTCTTCAATCCCTTAGTCCAACTCCACTTCAATTCTTGCTAGCTCCTTCGCTGCGAATTTCCTAAAATGTTTAGCAAGAGTGAGTCTATGCAATAGACTCAGCAAGTAACTTAAGATTCAATATATACATGCTTTTTAACAATTAACACAATAAGATTTCAGCAGTTAAATCATACATGATCATGCTATAACCTAAACAAATTCCATTAAACAATTATCTAAACAAATGTAAAACTAGAATCTACACAAGATCACTAACATCATGGTGTCATTAACATGAGTAAAATACACATTCACACGTTTTCATGCTTTATCTAAGTCATTGTAAAGTTGCACAACTAAACCATGGAAACATATACAAGATAGGTAGCACTCCTAGCATGATTCCTAACTCACTTAGCATGCAATCATAACAATTTACTTCACACTTAGCTTGCTGATTTTATACAAATTTTATCACATTCATACTACCTTTGCATAGGGATCACTTTTAACTATACAACATAATACTAAACACATGTGCATCCAATCATTCAAATTTCATGAATATGAACGCATATACTTACATTTTGGTACTAATGGTAACATCACTTTTAGCAATTGACAATTTATACATAAACACATACACACACATTTGTACACATCAATAAACAATTTATCAATTAACACTATTGTCATTTATACTTATACTATTTTCTCATTACACACGACCATATGATAAACCTTGGCTTTCACATACACTCCCTTCTTATCATTTCACTTTTGCACATAACATGTGCCACATTTACACATATCTTGCACATACCTTGTGCTATGAACACATATCACCTTTCTCATTCACACTTATACTTATTTTCACTTAGTGCCAAAACACAGCCCAAACCACCATTAGACGGTCACATAACACACACATTCGCATTCACTTACTTAATCACCGGCACAGTGATAAGTCTTAGTCCCTGCAGAAACCGGGGAAAGCCCTTCCCACCATTACCAGTGGAACTTGTCCACCTCCAGGATTTTACAAGACCCTTTGCCAGGGTATACACTTTATCAAGACCCTTTCCTAGGGTATCACATAACGCTTTAAGCTTTCCCGTAGGGGCATTACTACAGTACAGCTCCAAGCATCTAAGGTGGCAGTGTCTTATGGGCATATTTGTTTATCTTGTCACATTAACCATTTCACACACCTATACCACTTGTTCTCTCACATTCCATACACACACTCATACATAATTCATACACACATAAGTCCTCATTTACTGATTTTAACCTCACTGTTGCAACCACCAAATAATCATAATACAGATATAATCATACTAAAATTTACTGAATCACATCAAGTCACAACTAACATGCTCACATAGTCATTTTTCACATTAAAAATCCATAACAATACTTACTTTCATCAAAATAATATGAGACTTTAACCACAGAAAATTTTAAGGTTTATAATCGTACATACAATTTTTCAGATTTTTCTGAGTCATATTACATTTACAGAAAATAAAATATTCAGTTTCATGCTATTCATAATTCACTTTAACATGGAACACAACATGAACATCAGATTTAACCATTCACAACCCTGATCCTAACATAATCATCATCACAGAAATTTTTCCTTGATTTATTGCACAGCACACAATTTAATGTAAATTTTACAATTTCTACGCATGTCTTCTAATTCCAAAACAGAAATTTCAGTAAATCCCACAGTCATGGAAAAATTCTCAAATTTCAAGGCATGGACTGATACATATACACATGATATAGAAAAATCTAGGGCATTTAATTCCTCAGGAATTAGGTAGACAATAGATGAGCATGCATAATCCATTTTTCCCCAACATGTATTTCAATAATCTAAAATTTCATGCCATCCACAGAAAATACAGAAATTTCCACACACATCACATTACCTATTTTACATAGCATATAAAATTTACACTACATCCTCATCGCGAAAACATATCGAAAATAATCATCTACCAGGAAGAACAGCTCACTGTTCTATCCTGCAGAACTTGGCGGCAGCCTCTGGCCGTTCAAGGGTTTTGACGGCACGATCGCTGGACGCCGATGGGAGATCTTGGCGTCAATGGCATTGACGCCAAGTTCCTGTCTGTGCAACAGCACAGACCGAACTCCAAATATAAGGTGAAAAGGAGGGTCCAGAACACGATTTAAAATCCACAAAAATTGCTGGTACCTAGGGCAAATGTATGGGATTGAGATCTATGGGTTACTTGCCTCTCAATTAAATCTACAAGATCGGAATAAGCTGATGAATCCCTCCTTGGGCAGCGCCAAGAAGTCTCCAGAAATCCTTTGCTCCAGGTTCTAGGGGGTTGCAGGCTGCAGTCCAACGCCAAGGAAGCCTTCTCCTACGTATGGCCTTCCTCCTTGTCGTAGAAGATCACCAGAAAATGCCTTCAGTCGCCGGATCCAAGCCCTCCAAGGTCAGTCCTTCCCCTCTCTCTCAGTTAGGGTTTCCTTTCTAGTAAAGAGCCACGAGAGCTCTCTAGGTTGCAAAAGGGATTTGTTTTATAGACTAGGGGAATCCAGGGATTTTGTTGGTACATCAAGAGATTTGGATAAAGGAATTGAGGATGATACCAACATGGGTTATCATACCATTGGCTCCAAAGATTGGTCCAATCATCTTGAAATGTTGTCTTGGAGGTCCAAGGTTTTTCATGAATTATTTCTTTTGACTTTTTCTTATTTTTCAAATTTTTATTTGAATTTTTGGTTGAGTTGTTTGCAGCTTTTGATGTTGAGCAGGTCGACCTTTCCTGTACTGGTGTCGACATAGCAGCCACAGAAGCCTTGTTCTTGTGGACTAGTGTCGACCTGTCAGGGGACTGTGTCGACCTGATTGTCTTCTTTTGTTTTTGAGTTTTTGCTTTGTTTTGTGTTTTGTTTAAGGTTTTGTTTGTTGTTTGTTGAATTTCTGTGTTCTCAAGATTAGGACCCTTGACAAATTTAATTAGTGGTGCTTTGCCCTTTTTCTCACCAGATTTGTCTTTCATGGGTTTCTTTTTGTTGAATCCTAATCCATGAGAGGTGGTTGTCATGGTGGTTCCTAGTAGTGCCTCTAAGTTATCTTTACCTTTTGTGAAGGTTTGGATAACTTCATCCCTTTCTTTTAGCTGGTTTTTAAGAGTTTCAATTTCTTCAATCTTCTGTTGTTTTTCTTGTTTTTCAATTTCCAGCTTTTCAGTTAAGTTTTTGAATTCTTGGGAGGCCTTTTGAGAAGCAAGTTTTAGTTCATCAATAAGGTTCATGAGATTTTCTTTTTCTTCATTTAATTCTGTTATCTCATTTTCTAGTTCACAAGTTCTGTTGTTTGAAGATTGGTTATTATAAAGATTTTCAATTTTCTTTTTGATGTGTTTGTTTTCTTTTCTCAATTCAGAATATTTTTCAACTAATTCAGCATACACATCCTGCCAATCTTCAACAGTAAAGTCTTCAAAAGAAGTATTTACCTTTTTTTCAGAATTGTTGGTCATGAAGCAGACTTCCTCACTCTCAGAGCTTGAGGATTTCTTGTCTTCTTCTTCTTCACTTGAATCTTCGTCAGACCAAGTGGCTACCATGGCCTTTGGCTTCTTAAATTTCTGGAACTTCTTGTGCTTTTCCTTCTTGTTTTCAGGACACTCTCCCTTCATGTGTCCTGGTTTGTTGCACCTGTAACAGACAATATTTTCGTCAGATTTGTGATTCTTGTTGAAATTAGAAGAGGAAGTGTTTTTCTTACCTGAGAAAAACTTCTTTTTCCCAGACATTTTTCCTTTTTTGTATTTCAAGAATTTTCTGAATTGCCTGGTCATGAGGGCAATTTCATCCTCATTTGACTCAGACTCCTCAGAACTTGTCTTTTCCTGACTTTTATCTTTATTGCTTGAAGAGGCCTTAAGTGCCATAGGCTTGGTCTTAATTATGTGTTCTTCATTTCTTTTTAAGTTGATTCATATGTCATTAAGGATCCAATCAATTCATCCAAAGAGATTTTGCACAGATCTTTTGAATCTTCAATGACAGTGGCCTTTGTATGCCAAATTGAAGAAAGTGAACGTAAGATTTTTCTTACCAAGTCTTCATCTGTATATTCCTTACCCAAGGCCTTTAATCCATTCACAATCACCATGAACCTGGCAAACATTTCAGAAATATTTTCGTTAGACTTCATCATGAAAAGTTCATATTCTGAAACTAGAATATTTGCCTTAGTCTCCTTTACTTGTGATGTTCCCTCATAGAGTAATTCGAGTTTATCCCACATCTCTTTGGCAGATTTGCACATTGAGATTCTCGAATACTCCTTGGGATGGACAGCACATTGAATCATGTTCATGGCACTATAATTCAATGTAGCTTTCCTTATTTGTTCCCTAGTCCAGGTGTCTTCTTCTCCCTGGTTTTCATAGGGACCCACTTCCACTACTTTCCAGATCTCATAGTTCTGGGCCCTTAAAAATACTTGCATTCTGTTTTTCCAATAAGAATAGTCCGTCCCATTAAAGAATGGTGGCCTATTTATGGAATGACCATCAGCTATGAAACCTTTGGAATCCATGACTCTAAAGCAGAAAGAAAATGCTTAGCAAACAAACAAGCAAACACTCAAACACACAGCACTCAGAAACAAAAACTGCTCAGATCAAATCAGATCAAAGTAAACCCGCTTTGATACCAATTGAAGGATTGAAGTGAAGGTGAGGAAAAGATCTGGAAGGGGGGGATGAATAGATCTTTGCCACTTTTTGCGGAAGCTTATACAATTTAAAAACACTTTTGAATCAGAGGCAATTTTATCAGTGAAAAACCACAGATCTGATGAGATTTGAGTGAGTTGGTAAAATAGATGTGAAACAAGTTGATTAAGTGAATATTAACCGATCCTATGCAAGCATCTAACAGATGAAATGATCAAACCACAATTAGACAAATGCACAAGGATTTTTAGGTGGTTCGGAAATCACCCAAGTGATTCCTACATCCACCCCTCACACCCCGTGAGGATTCACTAAAACAACTGGGTAACACACCCACTGGAGCCTGACAACTCCAACACTTGAGAGCTTACAACTCACACAACTTCTAGAGTAAGACTACTCTAGAACAACTGAGCAAGACTGCTCAACACAACCTTGAGTTAGACAACTCAAACTGAGCACAACGGCTCACAACAACCTGAGCACAATGCTCACACAACTTGAGCACAATGCTCACATAAGACTTGCTAGACACCAACTCAAGACATAGACCTTCTAGCAACAGATCTAGTCGAAAATGAGAGCACTAATGAGAGCTATGCAGAAGCACTTGCATAATCTCAAAAGATATCTCAGAAGAACAGAAGTACAATGAATTGTATTAAATAACTTCGACTTCGTTCTTCAAGTGTACTCCCTTGTAGAAGCTTGGATTGGGAAGAGGCTTGCAATCTTAAAGTCCAAAACCGATGCTCTGCACTTTGGAATTGTTGGATCTTCCTTGAATTCTTCTCCAACGAAGGCTTCTACTGGATATGCTTCTTTGGAATGCTTCAGAGGTTTCTACAGGGATCACACTCCAATTCTCACACTTGAATTGGTGAGAATTGGTCTTCTGGAAGCACACGGAGAGCAGAGGAGGGAGACGACCTCTTGTAGCCGCCAGGAAACTTTTTGGAGGCTCTAAGAGTTAGTTGGGTCTCTTCTGATATGATGGGGGGCCGATTAGGGACCTTTTATACCCAAAAGATTCCAAAGATACCCTTTAGGTACAAGGGCACACGATCCTAGGTTGATACCCCATCGCCCTAGGCTGACACGTGGCAAACATCCATTTAAGTTGCAAACTTTCCGTAGTGTGTCGACCTGCCCTGGTGGTGGTGTCGACACACTGCCCAAATCTTGAAACAGGCTGTTCTGGGAACTGATCCAGTGTCGACTGCTTTGGTATTGTGTCGACCTGCTATCCTGGTTCTGAAAACAGCTGTTCTGGGAGCAGGATCCAGTGTCGACCTGCCCTGAGAGTGCGTCGACCTGGGTAGTGTAAATCCTGGAATCTGCAACTCGTGTCGACCTGCTTCTGGACTAGTGTCGACACAGTCTAGGCAATTCTTCAGCTTTTTGCCTTTGAGACTGAGGTGTTGTGTCGACACCATTGAGGGGTGTGTCGACACTTCTTTTGCAAAAAGTGTTTGTACCTGAAAATTAAACACATATATCATTAGTTAAATGATTTATCATGAACATAAATGATAAATGTGATTTGAAACATGCTTTTTGAACATTGACTTCAGGTATGATGTTTTTGACATGTTTCATTTAAATTGCTTTAAAATCACTTCTTGTCATCATCAAAATAGGGGGAAATGATATGAATATACACTCAACCCAACAATCTCCCCCTTTTTGATGATGGCAACATTAAATCCATATGTCAATGAGGTTTTGATGAGATGTGATTTTAAGCAATTTTTGTTATTCAATGTCCTTATTTTTGTTCATGTTCATGCTTGTTAAAGACCTTTAAATATGGCACATTCACAATTGATGGTTGTACTAACGAAGTACAAAGTAACTTGAAGTAAGTTAGTGCATAAAGAAGGTCAAGCAACTTGACAAGCATTCATTCATTCACATTCACATGAAAATTTTCAATCACATTGAAGTCACAATTGAAAAAAAATCATTCAGGCTAAGCAAAATGCATTTCATTTCATTCAAGAGACCCATTACAATCATTCCAGAAAGATTACAAAAGAACATTTCTCTTTCTTTCTTTCTTCTCCCCTTTTGACATCATCAAAAGAAAAATTACATTAAGTAGAAGATGGAGGAGGAGGAGGAAGGGGAAGTAAGATGGTCTCAATGTCAGACATTCTTTTCTCCATAAAAGTCAAGCTGGACTTGATTTGATCTTGAATGGTTGTGAGTTTGGTGTGCAAGAAGTGTTCCATTCTATCTGAATTCTCTATCAAGGTAGCTTGAATTCTTGCTAGATCAGCTGCAATGGGTTGTGAAGAGGAAGAAGATCCAGCTAACCAACCAGGTCTATGCATTATCTTGAATTCCTTTGTCAAATCAGATATCTGTGTATCAATATGCTCATTGAAGTTCCTCATGCTTTCCAAATCATCCACAAAATGAGTAAAGGACAGTCTTGTGCTGGTGATCTCATGTAATGTCTGGTTGGTGTTAAAGACATCAGCTTGGGAATTTGCCAAAATTCCCTGAAGTACTATCTCTAACTTTTGCTGGTGCTCCTTAAGCTGTAATGAGGCATCTGCCATGGTACCAATCAGTCTGTTGAATCTTTGAGCTGCATAGTCTGAGGCAGCTTTTTGTTCTATGAATTTGGCAGATACAGTGTTCTCCAACCGTTGAATCCTCAACTCAAATGTTTCTGACATGGTTTGGATGGAGGAGTTCAAGGTTTCAAACTTATCATTCAGGAAGGAGATCAATTCTGGTGGAACAGAGGCCCACCAGAAGATGTGGATGCTTGAAAATTGGGTTGAGGAGAGAAATGGGAAACTGAGGTGAGAGTGGGGCATGAAAAGGAATGTCACCTCCAGTTGAAATTTGAGGCTGTTCCTCATTCAAAGGAGGCTGATCCTCTTGACTTTGGGGCTGGTCCCCTTCAGCTGGAGGCTGTTCCTCTTGAGCTTGGGGCTGGTCCCCTTGATCTTGAGGTTGTTCCTCCTGAGCTTGGGGCTGTTCCCCTTGATCATGAGGCTGTTCCTCCTGAGCTTGGGGGGCCTCAACCACAACTGGCCCTCTCCTAACTTGATTTCCCTCCAGTCTAAATCCCATAAATTTTTGAATATTCTTGAAGGTGTAGATGTTGGGCTTAGGAATAGATTGGGATTTCTCATTCTCCAAGGGCACACCAAAATGCTGGAAGACTGAGGTCAGATGTGCAGCATATGGTAGAGATCTTTTGAGGTCCTTCCTTGTTGTTTCAGATATGATTTGATACATAATGACATGAAGATTGATTTTGATATCTTTGACCATGCAATACAGAATAAACCTCTGAATATCTGTCAACCTGTCCCTTCCACCACCTTGAGGAGTGATAATGGTGGTCAAAATGTGGTGGAGGACTCTCAACACAGGGGGAAAGGAATTTGTGTTGAATCTGGTAACATGGGTTTGTTTGGGATCAGATGCATCAGAAGGTAGGCCTGTCAAGATAGAATAGGCTTCATGAAGATCAAATTCAAATTGATGATAATCTGCCCCTTCATCTGGTACTTTGAAAATAGAGGCAGCTATATCAGTCGGCATGTCAATAACTATTCCCTTAACCTTTGATTTATATCCATCCTCTGTGCATTTCAGGTTCTTGTAAAATTCCCTAACAAGTCTTGGATAACTAATTTGAAACTCTGAAATGAATATCAACCAAGACTGAAGAGAAAAATAGGTCTGAATTTCTGGAAATGAGTCTGCTAGCTGAATGTCTGATAAGTCCACTATCCTGGCTTTAAAATAAGCTTGGCTTCACTAGTGGTGTCCTGAGACTTGGAAGACTCTGAAGATGATGATGATGAATCTGAAGAGTCTCCAGAAGGGGAGCCCGGATTCTCTGTTCTAGAAACCCTACCTCTGCCTGAAGAAGATGGTCTACCTCTCTTTGGTGCTGGCTGAGGTGCAGAGGAGGACCCTGGTTGCTGTGCAGGGTCATTCCTCCTTTTGGTTCTCCTTTCGAACTGAGGAACATCATCCTCTTCCGAAACTGGCCTGGAGGAAGCCTGAGATTTTGCTCCACGGCGAGGACCCAACTTTCTCACCATGGTGCAAGAATGGAATGGAATCGGGGTTTGATGAAGGAGAAGAGATGATTGAGAAAGGGTTTTGATTGAGGAAGAAATGTGAGGGATTTCTTGCCGGAAATGAGAGGAAAAGCATCGTCGGGTCGACCTGAAGCCTAAAAGGGGTTTGCAGTGGTGCAATACCCCGCAGGAACAACAAGGCTTATCTGGAACCCACGACTTAAAAGGTTCTGGCAAGAGGGCAGTGTCGACACAGGAAGAAGGTAGTGTCGACCTGACCTAGGAAGTGTGTCGACACGAGATAGAATGGTGTCGACCTGACCTTTGAAGAAAATTTGAATTTTTGTGAGAGGAAAAATTTGAGAAATTTTGGGACATCTTTAGAATGATAAACAATGAGGGGAATTATCATTTCAAGGATTTTTAAGAGGCTTAAAAATTCATTTGTTATTTTTTGCAAAAATTCATCACAATTCAAGTTTTCAAACAATTTCCAACAGGATATTAGCATTCCAAGACTTGAATCAACAAAATGAGAAATTGAGGGATATAATATATCTAACAATCAACTATAAACTACCATATTTCTCAACTTTAAAGAATTAAAGATGTCATCTAGACTAAATACAATTGTGTTGAAAATAAAACACAATCTCAAAGAACAACTGGATGAGGAATGAAGATGATTCTTTCTAGACACATCTCCAATAATGTTCACATTTTGTTCTTTTAACAAACTATCAAATGATATAAATCTCTTTCACTCAAGTACTAGTGCTTTTTACACACCATAGTCCCTGGATACTTAAGATTTAGTCATTGTCAAGTCTCAAAGGGGTAAATGATGGCCTTTTGACATGAAAATATACGTTTTGTAGACGCCAATATTTCCAGTTACTCAGTCATCATCAAAAAGCATAGCACATTTTGCTTTTGTTTTGAATTTATTTTTATTTTGTTCCCCCTTTGAACAGAGTTAGCAATAGTGCCTCATGACATACATGGCACTTCATTCATTGTGAAGGTGTGCAGTTTCTCAGCACAAGTGCCATTGCTCTGTTGGATTTTTAAAATTTTGGAGAGTTTGTGAGATAGAAATCAAATACATCCAATCATCAGTTGCAAACAAGGAAATGTTTTAAGTTCAAGGCACAAGTTGATGTTTAGTCTAGGAAGAGATCTGAATTTCTGTGGGTTGAGAGATATAGTTGAAAGTTGATTAGTAAAAAATATAATAGATCACTCAAGGGTTCATTTTGAGACTCTAGACTTCTAAATGATGACATCATGCAAGGAATTGATGAGATTCAAGAAAAATTTTGAATTTTGCAAAGTCATGACTTGTGAATTTTCTAGCTCCCCCTGAGATGATGATTTCAATCACTTTTCATCAAAATAAAGATATGTAAATTTTGGAAATCAGAAAAGTTTTCTTCTTGGACAACAAAGACTCCCCCTCAACAATTGCATATCCATTTCTTGGTACTTGGCGGAGTCATATACTCACGCATAATGAAAGGTTTCCAGACAAGCCTAACTTGTCCTTCTCCAAACACTATTTGATATACCAAGAAATTTC
The DNA here is from genome assembly GCA_014218235.1 of Colocasia esculenta. Classification (NCBI taxonomy): domain Eukaryota; kingdom Viridiplantae; phylum Streptophyta; class Magnoliopsida; order Alismatales; family Araceae; genus Colocasia; species Colocasia esculenta. The sequence continues at coordinate 91,587,063 of CM024760.1, forward strand.
AATACAATAAGAGTTGAAGAATTCATTATCAAAAAGAAATGGAAGTGAAAATAAGCAAGATTTTGAAATCAGAAAAAGTATCCTCTTTGAACAATAGAAGCTCCCCCTCAACAATTGCATATCAATTTCTTAGTACTTGGCGGAGACATATACTCTCGCATAGTGAAAGTGTCCAGACAGGCATAACTTGTCCTTCTCCAAATCACCATTTGATATACCAAGAAATTTCAACACAATAAGAGTTGGGAATTTATTGTAAAAAGGGGAATAGAATTGAAAGTGAGAGAGATATGAACAATGTAACTCAAGGAAGCAAAGAATTATGAGATGCAAAGAACTCCCCCTTAGACAATGCATTACACTCAACCCAAACCTTGAGAGAGATCATGAAGGTGGACATTTACAAAGACCAAGTTCTCTCCTTAAAGATGAAAATCTGTTTTCAGGAAGGGGTTTAGTGAATATGTCTGCAATTTGTTTTTCAGTTTCAATGAAGTGGAGTTCAAAGGATTTCTTGGCAACCTCATCTCTCAAGAAATGATGTCTAATTTCAATGTGTTTTGTTCTGGAGTGCTGAATGGGGTTTTTAGACAAATTTATGGCACTAGTGTTATCACATAGGATGGGTACACACCCTAAATCTTGGTTGTAATCAAGAAGTTGATGTTTCACCCAGAGAATCTGAGTTCCACATCTACCTGCTGCAACATATTCAGCTTCTGCAGTTGACAGAGCAACTGAATGTTGCTTCTTAGAAGCCCAAGAGATAAGGCACCCACCTAGAAATAGACACAAGCCACTTGTGCTTTTTCTATCTAATTTGCACCCAGCATAATCAGCATCACAATAGGCAAACAGATCTAACTTGCAACCAGCAGGATACCAAATACCTAAGTCACATGTTCCAACAAGATATTTGAAGATTCGTTTAACAGCAAGCATGTGACTTTCTTTAGGATTAGATTGGAATCTAGCACATAAACACACACAAAACTGAATATCAGGTCTAGAAGTTGTAAGATAGAGCAGAGAGCCAATCATACCTCTGTAGGTCTTTGGATCTACTGACTTACCAGATGGATCTTCTTCTAGTTTAGCATTAATTGCAATTGGTGTGCTTGAGTGCTTGAGGTTCTGAAAGTCAAACCTTTTAATAGCTCCTTGACATATTTGGTTTGACTGATGAAGATTCCTTCATGTGTTTGGTTAACCTGCAATCCCAAAAAGAATGTTAAATCTCCCATTAAGCTCATTTCAAATTCATTCTTCATTTGATTTGAAAATTCAGTGCAAAGGTCTTTATTGGTTGATCCAAATATTATGTCATCAACATAAATTTGGACTACAATTATTTGATTTTTAACTGTTTTGTGAACAATGTTTGATCAACATTACCTCTAGAATATCCTTTTTCAAGTAAAAAGAACTCAACCGGTCATACCAAGCTCTTGGAGCTTGCTTAAGACCATAGAGAGCCTTATTAAGCTTGAAAACATGGTTAGGATATTTTTCATTTTCATATCCAGGAGGTTGTTCAACAAAAACATTTTCCTTTATATATCCATTTAAGAATGCACTTTTGACATCCATTTGATAGACTTTGAATTTCATGGAGGATGCAAAAGCAAGGAAAATTCTGACAGCTTCTAGTCTAGCTACAGGGGCATATGATTCTTCAAAGTCAATTCCAAATTCTTGGTTATACCCCTTTGCAACTAGCCTAGCTTTGTTTCTTATTACTTGACCAGTTTCATTTAACTTATTTCTGAAAACCCATCTAGTACCAATCACTGCTTGGTCACTAGGTCTAGGTACTAATTCCCATACTTGATTTCTTTCGAATTGATGAAGCTCATCATGCATGGCATTAATCCAATCAGAACTGGATAAGGCTTCATCAATTGACTTGGGTTCAATTTGGGAAATTAGAGCTAGTGGGTCTTCTTCAATATTTTGCAAGAAGGATGATCTGGTCCTTACTCTATCATTTAAATTGCCAACTACACTGTCTAATGGGTGATCTCTCAGATATCGAGGTTCAGAAATTACCTGTTGAGAAGTACCCACTTCTGGAGCAATGTTACCTGACCCACTTGAAGATGGTGAGTTGTTGTTCAGGTTCTCTTCATTATTGACAAGCTCCTCAACATTTGGTGAAGAATCCACAATGAGGTCATCCTCTTCATTGTCTTGTCTTTCCCTGCAAGATTTAGAATCATTAGTGGAAAAGGAATTTTCATCAAAAATAACATGTGGAGATTCTTCAACAGTTTTGGTTTTTAGAATGTACACTTTGAAAGCCCTTGACACTTCAGAATAGCCAAGGAAGATAGCTTCCTGACTCTTAGCATCAAACTTGTCAAGGTTTTCTTTGTTATTATTGTGTACAAAGCATTTGCACCCAAAAGTTTTGAAATAAGAAACAGTTGGCTTTTTGTTTTTCAACAATTCATAGGGGGTTTTTCTGATCTTTGGTCTGATCAAAGCTCTATTTAGGATATGATTGGCTGTGTTAACAGCTTCAGCCCAGAAGGATTTGGGCAGATTACTTCCTAAGAGCATGGATCTAGCCATTTCCACAAGAGTTCTATTCTTTCTTTCCACAACTCCATTTTGTTCTGGAGTTCTAGGTGAAGAAAACTTGTGAAATATTTGAAATTCAGCACATAGATCAGAAAAGGATGTGTTATCAAATTCACCCCCATGATCAGTTAAAATGTTTTTGATTTTATATGGATAAGTTGTTAAGATAGTGGTACAGAAATTCCTGAATTCAAGGCAAGTATCACTTTTGTGGGATAGAAAGATAACCCAAGTAAATCTAGTAAAGTCATCAATGATTACAAACCCATATCTCTTGCCACTTAAGCTTAGAACTCTTGTTGGCCCAAAAAGGTCCATGTGAAGAAGTTCTAGTGGCCTAGATGTAAGTACCTCATTGAAGGTTTTAAAAGATTTCCTAGTTTGTTTTCCTTTAGCACATATCCCACAAACTTGATCTTCAACATTAGAAAAAGATTCAGGAAGACCCTTAACCAAGTTCAGTCTTAACAACTTATTCAATGTTCTGAAACTTGCATGGCCAAGTCTTTTGTGCCAAGTCCATGCAATTTCATCTTTATTTGCAACAAAGCAAAGATTTTCAGAAAAGTTTTTATTAAGGTTGATCATGTAGACATTGTTTTCTCTTTTTCCAAAGAATTTGATTTTATCAGTTGATGAATCAATTATCTTACAAAAATCAGATTCAAACACAACTTTGTGACCTTTGTCACATAGTTGGCTGATACTGAGCAAATTATAATCAAGACCATCAACTAATAAAACATTATCTACTGAGTTTGAAGAAGTTTGACCAACCTTTCCAGATCCAATGATCTTTCCTTTATTTTTACCTCCAAATGTAACTGACCCTCCCTCCTTTTCAAGCAGGAATGAGAATTTGGCTCTGTCTCCCGTCATGTGTCGTGAACACCCACTGTCAAGAAACCATACATTGGTGTTGGGTGCACGACCTTCCTGCAAAAAGATCAGTGGAGAGAAGATTTTGGTACCCAAACAGAGTTGGGACCATCAGAATGTTTGAACATTGTCAGTAAATCTTTTCTCACCCAAATTTGACCTGTTTTTGATTTTTGTTTTGTTACATTGGTGTTTTCAGTCTTTTTCTGTTTGTTCTTTCTTTTAGGAATGAAAGCACCAAGATTTTTGTTTTTGGTAGGAGGGGAGTTTTTCATTTGAAAATTGGAGTTCAGATGAGGAGGTGGAATCCAGGGATTTTGTTGGTACATCAAGAGATTTGGATAAAGGAATTGAGGATGATACCAACATGGGTTATCATACCATTGGCTCCAAGGATTGGTCCAATCATCTTGAAATGTTGTCTTGGAGGTCCAAGGTTTTTCATGAATTATTTCTTTTGACTTTTTCTTATTTTTCAAATTTTTATTTGAATTTTTGGTTGAGTTGTTTGCAGCTTTTGATGTTGAGCAGGTCGACCTTCCTGTACTGGTGTCGACATAGCAGCCACAGAAGCCTTGTTCTTGTGGACTGGTGTCGACCTGTCAGGGGACTGTGTCGACCTGATTGTCTTCTTTTGTTTTGAGTTTTTGCTTGTTTTGTGTTTTGTTTAAGGTTTTGTTTGCTGTTTGTTGAATTTCTGTGTTCTCAAGATTAGGACCCTTGACAAATTTAATTAGTGGTGCTTTGCCCTTTTTCTCACCAGATTTGTCTTTCATGGGTTTCTTTTTGTTGAATCCTAATCCATGAGAGGTGGTTGTCATGGTGGTTCCTAGCAGTGCCTCTAAGTTATCTTTACCTTTTGTGAAGGTTTGGATAACTTCATCCCCTTCTTTTAGCTAGTTTTTAAGAGTTTCAATTTCTTCAATCTTCTGTTGTTTTTCTTGTTTTTCAATTTCCAGCTTTTCAGTTAAGTTTTTGAATTCTTGGGAGGCCTTTTGAGAAGCAAGTTTTAGTTCATCAATAAGGTTCATGAGATTTTCTTTTTCTTCATTTAATTCTGTTGTCTCATTTTCTAGTTCACAAGTTCTGTTGTTTGAAGATTGGTTATTATAAAGATTTTCAATTTTCTTTTTGATGTGTTTGTTTTCTTTTCTCAATTCAGAATATTTTTCAACTAATTCTGCATACACATCCTGCCAATCTTCAACAGTAAAGTCTTCAAAAGAAGTATTTACCTTTTCTTCAGAATTGTTGGCCATGAAGCAGACTTCCTCACTCTCAGAGCTTGAGGATTTCTTGTCTTCTTCTTCTTCACTTGAATCTTCGTCAGACCAAGTGGCTACCATGGCCTTTGGCTTCTTAAATTTCTGGAACTTCTTGTGCTTTTCCTTCTTGTTCTCAGGACACTCTCCCTTCATGTGTCCTGGTTTGTTGCACCTGTAACAGACAATATTTTCGTCAGATTTGTGATTCTTGTTGAAATTAGAAGAGGAAGTGTTTTTCTTACCTGAGAAAAACTTCTTTTTCCCAGACATTTTTCCTTTTTTGTATTTCAAGAATTTTCTGAATTGCCTGGTCATGAGGGCAATTTCATCCTCATTTGACTCAGACTCCTCAGAACTTGTCTTTTCCTGACTTTTATCTTTATTGCTTGAAGAGGCCTTAAGTGCCATAGGCTTGGTCTTAATTATGTGTTCTTCATTTCTTTTTAAGTTGATTTCATATGTCATTAAGGATCCAATCAATTCATCCAAAGAGATTTTGGACAGATCTTTTGAATCTTCAATGACAGTGGCCTTTGTATGCCAAATTGAAGAAAGTGAACGTAAGATTTTTCTTACCAAGTCTGCATCTGTATATTCCTTACCCAAGGCCTTTAATCCATTCACAATCACCATGAACCTGGCAAACATTTCAGAAATATTTTCGTTAGACTTCATCATGAAAAGTTCATATTCTGAAACTAGAATATTTGCCTTAGTCTCCTTTACTTGTGATGTTCCCTCATAGAGTAATTCGAGTTTATCCCACATCTCTTTGGCAGATTTACACATTGAGATTCTCGAATACTCCTTGGGATGGACAGCACATTGAATCATGTTCATGGCACTATAATTCAATGTAGCTTTCATTATTTGTTCCCTAGTCCAGGTGTCTTCTTCTCCCTGGTTTTCATAGGGACCCACTTCCACTACTTTCCAGATCTCATAGTTCTGGGCCCTTAAAAATACTTGCATTCTGTTTTTCCAATAAGAATAGTCTGTCCCATTAAAGAATGGTGGCCTATTTATGGAATGACCCTCAGCTATGAAACCTTTGGAATCCATGACTCTAAAGCAGAAAGAAAATGCTTAGCAAACAAACAGGCAAACACTCAAACACACAACACTCAGAAACAAAAACTGCTCAGATCAAATCAGATCAAAGTAAACCCACTTTGATACCAATTGAAGGATCGAAGTGAAGGTGAGGAAAAGATCTAGAAGGGGGGGATGAATAGATCTTTGCCACTTTTTGCGGAAGCTTATACAATTTAAAAACACTTTTGAATCAGAGGCAATTTTATCATGAAAAACCACAGATCTGATGAGATTTGAGTGAGTTGGTAAAATAGATGTGAAACAAGTTGATTAAGTGAATATTAACCGATCCTATGCAAGCATCTAACGGATGAAATGATCAAACCACAATTAGACAAATGCACAAGGATTTTTATGTGGTTCGGAAATCACCCAAGTGATTCCTACATCCACCCCTCACACCCCGTGAGGATTCACTAAAACAACTGGGTAACACACCCACTGGAGCCTGACAACTCCAACACTTGAGAGCTTACAACTCACACAACTTCTAGAGTAAGACTACTCTAGAACAATTGAGCAAGACTGCTCAACACAACCTTGAGTTAGACAACTCAAACTGAGCACAAGGGCTCACAACAACCTGAGTACAATGCTCACACAACTTGAGCACAATGCTCACATAAGACTTGCTAGACACCAACTCAAGACATAGACCTTCTAGCAACAGATCTAGTCGAAAATGAGAGCACTAATGAGAGCTATACAGAAGCACTTGCATAATCTCAAAAGATATCTCAGAAGAACAGAAGTACAATGAATTGTATTAAATAACTTCGTTCTTCAAGTGTACTCCCTTGTAGAAGCTTGGATTGGGAAGAGGCTTGCAATCTTGAAGTCCAAAACCGATGCTCTGCACTTTGGAATTGTTGGATCTTCCTTGAATTCGTCTCCAACGAAGGCTTCTACTGGATCTGCTTCCTTGGAATGCTTCAGAGGTTTCTACAGGGATCACACTCCAATTCTCACACTTGAATTGGTGAGAATTGGTCTTCTGGAAGCACCCTTCTTCCCTCCGTTTTTGGTTTGGAAAACCCATTTTAGGTGTGTAGGAGTGTGCACTATGTGCCTAGTGTGTGTGTGTGTGTGTGTGGAGTGAATAGCATGCAAAGCTAAAGATGGAAGAAGGGAAAGAGGAGGAGAAGAGGGAGATGATCTTCGTTCGCAGGCATGGTGGCTGCTTGGTGGGCTCCTCTAGCTCGTGGTGAAGCCTCCTGGATGCTCCAAGGGTTGAGAGGAAGAGAGGAAAGAAAGATGGAAGCTCTCAATGCTCAAAGTCACTTTTCTCTCTATTCTCTCAAGGTGTCAAAGCTTCAGCTCGTCTAGCTGGTCCCCCCCTTGCTTAGAAGGCTGAGGAGCACCATATATAGATAGTGGGGGCAGAGCTAGGGAGCATAGAATGATCAAGTGTGAGAAAACACACTTGAACATGTGGCAATCCAAGTAGAAAGGCTAGGCCAATGTGAGGGGGACAAGTGGGACTTTTACTGGGTCAAGGGGGTGCCAAGGTGGCCCATTTGCCCGTTGGGAACAGCTCCATGCGTTGCATGGGCGAGGTAAGGGTGTAAGTGGGCAAGAATCTCTGGAAATTATGCAGAGCAGGTAAACCCAGGTTGACGTCAATCGATGTTGCCGCCAACCCCATGCAGACGTCAACCTATGTGAACGTCAACCTGAGTCGACGTCAAGGATAGGTGCCGTCAACCAGGAGTAAACGGCAATCGATGTTGACGCTAACATGGGATCCGAGGCAATTCAACAAGCAGTCAAACAAGTCTTATTGAGCCATGAACCACGCGGGGATAGGTCAAATCTCACGTCTACACTAGGTACTACAGAAGATTTATTGAAGGTTTTTCTTCTATAGCTATGCCTTTTACCCAATTAACCAGAAAAGAGATACCTTTTATGTGGAATGAGAAGTGCGAAGCCAGTTTTCAGGAATTAAAAGAGAAGCTTACCACTACTCTAGTTCTTACTTTACATTATGGATCAGGAGGATTTACAGTGTATACAGATGCATCTCAAAAGAGGAATTGGATGTGTTCTTATGCAGCATGAGAAAGTGGTAGCATATGCTTCTAAATAATTAAAGGATCATGAAAGGAATAATTTGAAGTTTATACTGACCATAAGAACTTAAAGTACATGCTTTGAAGATTTGGCGCCACTATTTATATGGAGAACAATTTGAAGTTTATACTGACCATAAGAACTTAAAGTACATATTTTCTCAGAAGGAATTGAATTTAAGACAAAGGAGATGGTTAGAATTTTTGAAGGATTATGATTTTACATTGAATTACCACTTGGGTAAGGCTAATGTGGTAGCTGATGCCTTGAGCAGAAAGAAATTAAGAGCACTACAATTACACCAACAATGGAAAGAAATGATAGATCTGATTGATTACTCACCAAGGTGTGGTAAAGAAAATATGATACTGGCACAATTGACAGTAAGGTCAATACTAGTAGATAAAATTGGTAACACACAGAACCAAGATCAAAAACTAAAAGAGATGGTAAACAAACTAGGATACATTAGAGATATCAAAATAGAATATGTATACCGGAAAGTGAAAAAATAAAAAAGGAATTATTGAAGGAAGGACACAAATTTTAGTATTCAATCCACCCTAGTAGCTCTAAAATGTATCAAGATCTGAAAAAGCAATTTTGGTGGCATGGAATGAAAAGGAACATAACAAATTTTGTGAGTAAGTGTTTAACATGCCAACAAATTAAAGTTGAACACTAGAAGTCAGCCGGACTTATGCAACTAATTGAAATTCCAGTGTGGAAGTGGGAGCAGATAACTATGGATTTTGCAATGGGTTTGCTGAAGATAAGGAAGAAGCATGATGCTACTTGGGTAATTGTGGATAAATTAACTAAATCAGCTCATTTTCTAGCAATTACAAAGACTCAATCATTGGAAAACTTGGCTCAAGTGTATATAAAACAAATAGTGAGACTTCATGGAATTCCTTTGACAATCATTTCAAATAAAGATACAAGGTTCACTGCTAGATTTTGGAAAAGTCTGCAAGCAGCCATGGGTACACAATTAAGATTCACTTCAGCATATCATCCTCAATCTGATGGCCAATCAGAAAGAACTATCAGAACACTAGAAGACATGTTGAGAGCGTGTAATTGGCATGGCATATGGGAAGATTACCTACCCCTAATTGAGTTTGTATATAAAAATAGTTACCATGCAAGTATCAGAATGGCACCTTATGAAGCATTATATGTGTAGCAGCCCGATATTTTTCCTAAATAAATAAATAATATAATATAAAGGGAAATGAATTACTTAAAACCCATTAAATGTAAATAAGTAATGGGCTTTAATATATGGATCATACAAAAGTTATTGGGTTAAAATAGGAGTTTTAAAAGATGGAATAAGAGGAAAATATCTTAAATTCGTAACCTTATTATTTCCTAAATTGAAAAGAGCAATTAAATCATTAAAATAGCAAATTTATGTTGGAATTGGACTCCTAGTGAAGTGATAGCACAATGGCATGATTCAAATAGTGAAGTGTCAAGTATAGCACAAAGAGCAGGATGGCCATAGAACAAATAGCACAATTTATTTCACGATAGCACAATGAGTCGAGTATAGTATAGCACTTTGATTATCATTTAGATAGTCGAGATAGATATCACTTGAGTGTAATGCCAAACACTCTGGTTAATTAACTCCCGCGGGCAAATAGCACTTTTGGGCGCACCTCTCAGGACCAGACCGGGCCCTCTATTTTGCCAAGCATTAGTCATATTGTTTATATTTAGACAATCAGTCAAATGGCCATAGAGAGTACCAAGAATAGAGGTGAGTAATTGATGAATAGACGAGAGTGTAGAGAATGTGAATAGACGAGCGAATAGAGTATAGGTGAGAATTATAGGTCAATGCGCATGAGACAACATTAAATAGGCGATAGTAACAGTTGCACAACACACGTGATTGGTGTAGGCAATCAGGTAGAATTCACTAACCAACCACTGGCCATGCTACGAACATAGTCCAAAGGTTCGGCGTGATCTCATGGTAAGAGAGAGAGCAATCTAAGGCCGTTTGGATCATACTGATCCTTGAGGGTGTTATAGGTATTGAGGGTACAACTGACTCGTCGACCATGTGGGAATCCATGAACAGAGGAGACTTACAGAGGCCTTGAACAAGGATTCACTATTTTGGCAGAAGGAATATCCGACATGGCTTTATATAGAAACAAGTTGCTCGACGTTCTAGAGGAATTCTAGAACAGTGGAGCATCGGTAACGGTGTTCCAAAACCTCGAGAGAAATGAAGACAAGTCCATTATAACATAGGGGAAAATGTATATTATTGAAATAATTACCAGATGTATTATGGGATATTTTAAAGCCATGTTAAGTCATATTGGATGGTTGCATGTATGTGCATGTGATAAAGAAAATCATAGATGTGAAAGGTCAATTGTATGACTTTAAATTAACAATTACATGTTCAAACATCTTCTTTTACTACATTTAAGATAGTTAACAAGAAGTATAGTCACTGTAGAAAGACAAGAACCACAGAAATTTAGAGTTTATGTACAAAATTTCAGAAGGCGACGTACCTCTGTGAGGATCGCAACAGGGTACTTCAAGAATGTGATGGGGTCTGTCAAAGAACACGACAGGTCCGTCTGGGACAGGCAGACAGAACATGACGCCAGGGCGTATCGTGTTCAGAACGCGACAGGTTCCTTGTCGCGACCCACCCTTGAGAACATGACCTATCAGGTCGTCGCGTTCTTAGGGTCTCTGCCTGAGCCCGAGAAGGGAAAAACCTTGCCTTAGATTGCAGTCCATGCTTTCCAAAGATTGACACAGTGGCATTTAAAAATCAAAATCTTGATGTACAGTTGATGAAAAATCATGAAACAAGTTTTAAATGAAACTAGACTTGCAAGAGTATAAACAATAAAGAGTAATTAGAAACTTATCATGGTATTGATAGGCTATAATCTGGTTCTTTCACAATGAACACAGAACATGACATAGTGATGGAAAAAGAATTCATTCGAGCAAAGTACTCAATAGAAATTGGGGGAAAATATGGCAAACGATTCCTGACAACATGTAGCATGTACAGTAAAAATTGCATAGCATAAGATCAAGTGTAGATAGAGATTTAAGGTAATTATGATGGGTCAGGTACATGTTTTTAATAGAACTTCCAACAAGAAATTCACAAGATAGGGTCGATAGAAATTAGGGAAAAGAGAGGGCTTTTGTTCATGTTATCAAGAACATTCTATAGACGAGAGTGATTTAATTTAGCTTGTGAGATTGCCTACCTTTGGGATGATTTGACTTCTAGGGCTAGAACTCGAAGAACAAGCTTGTAGATCTTCTAGCAAGCCTTCTCCCCATGATTCCCTTCTCCTTTAGCCTCTCCTCCAGGTCCAAGAAGTCCCAGCAACACAATAGGGTTGGCCATGAAGGGGTTGGGGGTGTATTTATGCATCTAGTATGTTTAATTCCTAATACAACTCCAACTTCCATAAAACTCTGAATTTTCATTATTTCCTCCAACCTTCCTAGCATTAATCCTCCTAATTGGGTTAGGTTGGGTTCCAATTTCGTACCTAGCTAGTTAGGGTAGGGTTAGGAGTCCATTTTTTATTTATATGAATTATATTAATAATTTACTTTCCCTTTTTAATTTAGGAAACAATAGAATTACAAATTTTAGGGTATTTTCTTTTATCCTATCTTCTAAAACTCCTATTTTGGCCGAATAAACCAATTATTAAAACCCATCACTTATTTTGATTAATGGGTTTTAATTAATTCATTTTTCTTTAATATTTGAATTTATTTATTTATTAAAAATATTAGGTTGCTACAGGAATAGACCTGGTCAAGGAGTTTTTAGCAGGGGACTCCGTAGTTCCTGGCCCTTTTACTGCCGCCCCTGTGGCAGACCTGGAGGCCGTCATGCCCACTTCTACGGTCGTATCTTTACTGGATGAAGTCGGTGGGACGTCGACAGGTGAATTCAGTCGTCGTCATAGCCTTTTTACTTCTTGCACCTTTTCTGCTAGTCTTGCCTCTTCTTTGCCTAACCTCTCGAAATTGCATTGACAGGAGAGCTGGAAGACACTTTGGTTGGAGCTCGCCCATGTGTCTCAAAGGATACGACAGTGCGGGATCCCATAGCCACAACAAATGAGGGTGACGCAGGTAAACCATGTGTCTTCTCCGCTACTTTGGGGCTTCTATCCACTTTCTCCATACTTATTTATTTCTTTGCCTCATTACTATTTGTGTCTTCAGAAGTTCCACCCTTGGGGGTGGCAATTGGGGGTTCTTGTTTAGAGGCTGACCCCAGGGATCCAGGTGAGGTTAACCCTTTATCATCAAGCGCTCAAAGTTCATGGCCATTTTGTAGAGAACCCGTAGGTTCCATTTTCATGCCGATGTGTAATGACGTACAATGCTAACATGTCCTCCTTTCTTTATGCCCTTCTTCTATTCTCCTGCAGGAACAGGTAGGGACTTGCCTTAGCCTTCTTCTAGCGAGGCCCCTTTTGGGTGGTGCCATACCTTTCTTAATCACAACATCCCCAATGCTAGGGATGAAAGGGGATCTTGAATTTTTAATGAGGGAAACAAGAACTGTTATGCAAGCAAGCAATCCTCCTTCCATCGAGGCAGTGTGTAACGCCCTTCAAAGGAATACCCTCGTGTATCATTTGATGGGCCTCCCCCAGGAACCTTGGATGGCAGCGGTGGACTCGCTTTGGAGAGAGGTTCAGTAGCTACACCAGAAGGCAGCCTTAAAGGCGAACCGTCTCAGAATCCAGGAGCTTGAACGGGAGTTTGCTTTGTTTGAGTAGAAGGCCAAAGCTTCGTGCTTGCATGCCAATTCTATGGCTTCCTCATTTTTTCTTGGAAAGGGATGACCTTTCTCTGCGGTTCAGTTTTGTTGTCAGAGGATTCGGCCACTGCCTTGCCCCCATCTCTTTGCTTTTCAAAAGTCTTGAGGTCCACCATGTGCACCTCTTTCCCAGCAGGCTTCTTATCAGCCGGCTTGCTCTTTTGGCTTGTGAGTGAGCTAGTAGAGTATCTGGCAAGGAAGGCCTCGATCTCTGCCACTATGTTGTTCAGCCTGTCGAATGACCGGATCTCCATTCCGATCATCCTTTCTAGCAGTTCTCTTTTCAGGTTCTGTTTGTAGATTTGAACTACGTCTTCTTGGTGAGGAGGACGCTTGCACCTCATGCTAAGGTTCCTCCATCGCTGGATGTAATCCAGTGCTGACTCATCGTTCTTTTGTCTGGTCGCGTAGAGTTCAGCAACTATTACCTCCCTCTCAGCAATATAAAATCTTTCTCTAAATTTCTTTTGCATGTCGGTCCAGTCAGATATGGACTCTGCTAGGAGGCTAGAGTACCATTCAAATGCCAGGCCTGTTAGGGAGGAGCCGAAGAACTTCAACAGGTACGATTCATCGGCTGCTAGGTCCCCCATCACATTGATGTAATATGCGATGTGTTCTTTTGGGGATCCTCGCCCGTTGAACTTGTCAAACTTCAGAGGTTTAGTAATACCCCGGGGGCAGCCTTTTTACAGCATGGTGCGTAGGGTAAGGTACCCTATACACATCAAAAGCCATGTTCTCTCCGTCTCCACGCTCGGCGAGCTTCATTTAGATCATTTGCTCCACCAGTAACTTACTGATGGTGGCAGGGTCCACTTGTTGAGGATAGAAGTGGGCCGGCTAATTGCTTGGAGTGTTGATAATAGCCACCAGTGGCATGGGGGCGGCTCTTGGTGTTCAAATTGCTGCTCAGGAGCATGAGCAGGCAATGACTGTTGCTGCATGGAATAGCCTTGCGGCAGCTAATATGGCTGCTGCTGCTGTTGGAAGAACTGCGGCTGCAGGAGTTGGTATTGAGCCTATGGACGTTGCTGCTAAACGGTAACTATAGGCGACTGTTGAGGTTGTTCATTGACTGGTTGCATGATAGTGCGCTGGGCTGAGGCTTCGACTGACCCTGAGGTCCCTTGAGGAGTTTCCCTGAGCCCTCGACTTCCCAGGATGCATGTCCCTCAGTCTCCTTGCCTTTTATCTACCGCTTGAGTGCTTCGATTTCGACATGATACCGTTGTAGCAACTCCAAGATGGCTAGATCTAGGGGTGCAGCAAGAGGGATTTCTTGTGTTGTACCCCCAGGTATCATTTCTGGTGGCAGCGGCGGCTGCAGAATTTCATTGTTGCCCCCACTGCCCTGAGCAGTAATTACATTGGCAGTAACTGTCATCATCTACACTGCAGGTGCGGTTGCTAAGGCTGCTGCCGCTGCTCTTCTCCTGGTGATAGCACCAGGTCTTTCTGCCAGTTCTGCTAACTCTTCGTTGCTGGTTGGCAAAGCCCCGTAGCGGCTCCCTACACCAGCCATATGGCATGTCAAAATTTGCCATGAACCATTGCGGCTTCTTTCGACCCTCCGCGGTGCTTCATGCGGAAAAGTCAATCTCTTGAAGACAGATACCCTTGTCTTGATCTTTTCAGGTCGAGTGTGAATGTGTTCACAAGGCACATCATTTTCTTCCGAGCTACTCTCAACTTCAGCCTGCGGGTCTTCCATGGCTCTTAGCGGTCTCGTTTGCCGCAGAGGAGAGGCTGCAAGGCCAAGGATGTGATCACGTGGCCTTCATGCTTTCTGTTGGTGGTGGCTCGTGGCCACAACAACAGGTGTCAACGGGTTCCCCGGACAATTGGCACATGAGAAGATCGTCGCAGCTCTGCTCTCTTGTTATGGAAGCGGGCATAAGCACATGCCCCTCCCTGTTGAACTTTGGCTTTGAAACCACGTGGCGATCTCTGATAGCTCGAGACCTTCACATCAATTGTTTCTCATGGTTTTGTTTCTTGTGGAACAGGTTCCTCTTTCCTAGGTGTTTGCACCCTTTTGGGTCTCCACACCTGCTTGAATTTGATCGGTCTCGGGGGCAGCTTGCCATTGAAGGTGTTAAACATTTCCCTTTTGCCGATCAAGGCTTGAAATGAGTTCTTTACAGGTATTGTCGGTGTAACCCATTCTGGTATAGCTTTGGCTTTTGCTTCTGTTTCAACTCCTGGGTGCAGGATGTCGACGAATGCGACCCCCAAGAAGTTAGGGAACTCCACGACCAGAGGAATTGGTACGGCGAGGTAGCCATACCGGGCATGATCTTGGACAACCAGGGGTCCAAAGCGCACTCCAGCCATTGATCTGTTAGTACCTTCCAGTTAATTAAAAATGACAGTCAGTATTGAGTATTAAGGTCACAGGGCTTTCTATTCTGGCGAAGAGATGAAGGGAAGTTTGGTCCCACCAGGCATGCCACGCTGTGGAAATGGATTTTTTTAATAGATCCATCAAGAATCTATTGAAATTTTAATTTATCATGTTTCTCATGTTCTCATGGATGGATGCATATTGCAAATTCAAGTCCCATCGAATGCTACTCGAGCGATGGTGACGAGAGATGAATCGGCAATCGCATAGCGCAGGTGTGCCAGTCACCAAAGTGACAACAAATGTTCAGCCTCTGAGAGTCGAAGGGCTTTAGGTCTATTTGCGCACCGTTTGACTTCGTCAAATGAAAGTAGAGATCGGGTCGGGACCAAGATCCCGCCGTTGCCTAAACACAACGACGTTAATTACATCTCTTTAAAAGAGAAAACCCTTGATTAATCGCCAGATTAGAATGTCTTATGACCTAAAATGGAAACATCCGATAAAGGTGCGAAGTGCGTACTGAAGAAGATGTCTATTAAAAAACATTTGAATCTTTGTGATCGTTATCATCTTCATATACAATTGTGGAGTCTTTTATTCATTTATTCATTTATGTTTGTTAATTAATGCCAATTGTGTTCTCTTAGTTTCATTTGAAACATGATAGTTGTGTAGTTATGTTGGTGAGTCGACAGACTGTTGAGTCGGCAAGCTCAGTTGAGTCGGAAGACTGTTGAGTCAAGGGAGTTGGTAGAACCTTAGTCGGCAGACTATTGAGTCGGGGCATGACTGAGTCCGTAGAACCCTGCTACACCAGTGAGTCGGCAGACTCCTGAGTAGGAACATGACTGAGTCGGCAGGGTCCTGCTGAACCAGTGAGTCGGTAGGCTGCTACAGTGCTACCGAATCACCTAGCCAGCATGGTTTTGAAGTTTTTTAATCATATAAAAATTGTTAATCTCATAAGGATGCGCGAGAAAATTCGGCAGCACCTCCCCTTACTCATAGTAAAAGGAGAAGGCACGGTACTCGTCCATCATAATGGAGACGGCACCAAAACGAGGTGTTAGTCGTATACGGCGTCACCCAAACGACACACGGTACCAATTATCGAGGCTTACCTACGAGGGAACCGATGAGTGCCAAGACCGAAAGCAAGTGTTCTCATAAACCAAGGCTTGCCGACTCATCATATGTGAGGTCTGCCGACTCACTGGTTCAATTCTTTTCACTGATTCAGTGAGTCGGCAGCCTACTGGGTCCTTGCCGACTCACCAGCCAGAAGCACTTAACGGTTTAAAACTTATGGGAAAAATTTGTCAGCATCTCCCCCAGGCTCGTGAGATGTGGGGGAGTTCACAGTATCCATCCACCACAAAGGAGATGATACCAAAACGGGGTGTTGGCTATATACGGCGCTACCCAAACGGCACACGATACCGATTCCCGAGGCATGGCTACGAGGGAACCGATGAGTACCGAGACCAAAAACAAGTCCGGATGACGATCCAACAATGTTTGAATCTAGGAACCCGGGCATAAATATCATATTATCTAACCCGGGGTCTCATAGAGTCTCATTTCCATTTGAGTCGGCAGGAAACTGCTCTGCATGGGTGAGTCGGCAGCAAGCAGTTATGCCTGCGTGAGTCGGCAGCACCCATTTGCAAAGGGATGGCACTCAACTCATGGAGAAACGACGTGAAAATTTTATGGGAGGGACTGAGGTGTGTCCCGGTCAGTTTCAAACTCTTATACGGGCCGGAACACCATGCCAACCCATCTTAAAGCGTCCAAAGCTCACTGCCCAGGTGAGTCGGCAGCAAACCTTCAACAGAGAAAGGGTTGCTTACATGGTTTTCGCCCCGGGAAACGAGAGAAATGCGGCATGGACGCGATGTTGGGACAGATTACATCCCCTTCAAGTCCTTGGTGGGGCATGGATATCACATTATCCAACCCTTTTGTGCATAGACTTGGAATTGCGGTGATTCGGAAAGCCACATTTGAACTTAAGAACTTGCAAAATGGGAGGATCCCTTGCTACCAAGGGGAAGACCCCCCATGATGGATTGGAGGGCTATCAGTCCTATCTAGGGGCACCACAAGGAATGGACTGGTTTGTCCACCCTTGGGCGCCCTCAAGCTAACCTCCAGGTGAGTTGGCAGCCTCTATTCAAGGAGAAACAAGCAGAAAAATGCAGCAGTAAGAAGGGGGGTTTCTTGCTGGGAGAAGGGCCAAAGGCTTTGAATAAAAAACTTATGGGGAATGGGGCACATGCTCTAATCAATATAAATAAGCAAAAGAACACATTCCCATCACATGCATTAAACGAAAAGAACATCACATGCATCTCATATCACATATATTCTATTCAAAAAGAAAGGGGGCATTAAATGCCACTCTCATCACATGGGGAATGGGAAGAGACATAAAGAACACATAAGTACCATGATTTGACAAGAGATGAGGAATAGAAGAGAAGAACATAAAAATAAAAAAATAATAAAAATAAAGGAAAGGGAGGGGAGGAGGGGGACGATGGCCCCTCTTCTTGGAGCTCTCTTATTCTATTCTTCTTGGCACACCTTTTGAGGGAAGAACTCTCTCTTTAAGGCTCCTTCTTCCCCACGCAGGTAGCTCTCCTTCTTCTTCTCTTCTTCTCTTCTTCTCTTCTCTCTTAGGAAGTGCAGCAGCTCCCTCTTTTTTTTCCTCTGCTCCCTCCTCCTAGAAGAACCAGACCTGAGGAAGCCATTCCCTGAACCCCTTTTTGGCTCTCTCTCTTTCCCCCTTGTTGGCTGCCCAAGAAAGTGCCTTTTAAGGGGGATGGGAGACTCCTCTTTCCCACTTTGCCCTCCAACTTTTTCCATATTTTCCTTGGGGGCAACTTGTTGTGGGCTTATGTATTTGGGCCTATTTGTGTTGTGCTCATGGACCTGTCATGAGCCTCATCTTTTCATCTACGATCGGTGAAGTTCGTAGCATCTTCTAACAGTTGTGCCTTTTTAACCATCTCGGCATTTGTTTGTATGTTGAGAGGGGCCAGTTGGGTAATGTATTGCGGCTTAAGGCCATTGAGAAAGTGCTTAGCCTTCATCCTTTCGGTATTCACCAGGTGCTCAACATATCTTGCCAGTCTTGAAAATTGTGCTTCATAATCAGCCACATATAGGCTCCTCTATTTAAAAGTAGCAAACTCCGTAGCCTTCCTCTCTTGCATACGTTCTGAAAAGTACTTAGAGATAAAAGCTTCCTTAAACTCATTCCAGGTGAATTGCCCATTCGCCCTGGTTGCTTCCACTGACTCCCACCAAGAGCGGGCGTCCTTCTCCAGTTGAAAAGTTACTAACAGTAGCTTGTCCCCAACTGCACATTGCATCACACGGAAAATCCTTTCCATCTCCTTCAGCTAGTGCTCGGCTTCATCGGGATCAGTAGTACCGCTGAACTTTGGCGGGTTCAAGCTCCTAAAATTTTGATGTGTTGGGTTGAGTGTGTTTTGGAATTTCCTAAAGTTGTATTCTAATGATGACCAATGAACATCACTCATACTTTGATTTTGATGATGACATATTGTGATTTTGATGATGACATGTTGAACATGTTATACATTTTATTCATATCACAATAATGCTTAAACAACATGTTTTTGATGGTTAATATCTCATATTTTAATGATAATATCTTGTACTAATGGTTTATGTGTTGATTTCTCAGGGACATGTACTGTAAGGCCCTCGAATTAGTGTCATTTTATCTTATTGTGTGTTGAGTCATGTTGTATATATATATATATATATATATATATATATATATATATATATATATATATATATATATATATATATATATCGTGTATGCGTATGTAGATACTACGTACGATGTTATATTGGTATACTTACGTATGCATGCGTATATTAGTTGTAAATATTGCTTGAGTACATGTTGTTAGTAGTGTGTACATCATATTACATATATGGCATGTAAATATATAGTGTAAGCATGGTTTTCTACATGTTTTAAGCTCTGGCGAAGAGCAACTTGGCGTCAACATGGATGGACGTCCATGAGGAGTAAACGTCAATGTCGATGGACGCCAACCCCTGAATAACGGCCATGGATGTGGACGTCTACTTCTCTGATTTTCTGTGCGCAGCAGACCCCGAAATTTGGGGCAAGCTAGCTCACCGATTGGGGAGATGTCCCCAATGGCTCTCAGCCTCCCATCAGACCCTGCGTGAGATCCCGCCTTTTCTTATAAAAACAACTCACCTTGCATCTTGGGAGAGCTCTCTTGGCTCTTTGCAAAGAGGAGAAAAACCCTAGCTGAGAACTAAAGAGAGGCAGCACTTTGAGAGCTTAGATCCGGCGATTTGAAGCTGCTCCCGGCGAGACATTGCAACTGGAAGATAGCTTGGGCATAGGGGAAGGATCTTCCCGACCTGGACTGGAGGCTACACCATCTTAGAACCCGGAGCAAGAGGATCTTGGAGGCTTCTTGGCACTGCCCAAGGAGAGCTTCAACAGCCATTTAAACCCCTTCGGAGATTTTTCTAAAGGCAAGTAACCCATCCCCGTAGTCCATGTATGTGTCCAGTAGGTTTTAAAGATTTTATGAGATTTTCCTCGTGTCCTGGATCCTCACATTCACCCATTCTTCAGAGATCGGTCTGTGTTTTTGCACAGACAGGAGCTTGACGGTAAGATCCCTTGTCGTCAAGATCCTCAGTTGGCGGCAGACGATGCTTCCGTTAACACCTCTAAACGGCCAGACATTGCCGTTAAGTTCTTCAGGACAGAACAGGAAACTATTCTGCCTTATATACCTAATTTCCGAAGTTTTGCGCATGAGGATATAGTGTAAACTTACATGTTATGTAATGCAGTTAATAGAATGTGTTGTGAATTTTTGATGAATTTCTGTAAATGATGAGAATTATTATATTTATTTGAAATGCCTATTAGAAAAGGTCCTGAACATAGACCTTTGTTTACGTAGTCCATGTGAAATTTCGATTACCCCAAAATTTTCAGGTGATGTATATGTATGTCAATCCCTGTTCTGAAAATCCGAGAATTTTTCCATGACCATGCTAATTGTTGAAATTTTCGCATTGAAAATAGAGGGCATGTGTAGGTTAGTCAAAAAATTCCAGTAAATTATGTAATGTGCAATAAATTTGGATAAAATTTCTGTCATAACGTTCATGTTAGATACAGGTTTGAGAACTATCAAAACTGATAATTATGTTGTGCTTCCATGATAATTGAATTAATTGTGACATGTGAACGAGTATTTCATTTTCTGTAAATTATATGTAATTCAGAAAAATGTGAAAAATTGCATGTGTGGTCTGAAACCTGCAAACAGTGTGTGGTTAAATTCTCATGAAATTTGGGTAACAGTAGGTTATGTTGTGAAATTTCCATGTGAAATTGAATGGTTTATGCATGCTTAACGTAATTAGGGTTTGATTAGGTGTTCCCAACCTGATTAGTGTAAATTTCGAAGTGTTTTGAACCCTGTCAATAGTATACCATGATTTAGGAAAACTGAACCATGTGTTAATGATAAAACTATAAGTGATGTGTCATATTGTGTAATATGTGTGTGTGTTAAAAACCGAAATGTGTAAAATGTGCCGTGTGTGACATTGCTTCCATAGAGGGCTGTGGAACCATACCATGGAAAAGTCCCCACGGGAAGGTTCAATGTGTAAATCCTATGGGCATTAGGATGAAATCCTGGAGGTGGACAAGTACCACTAGTGAGGGTGGAGGGTTCTTCTCCCGGTCTGCGCAGTCCAAGAGTCGTCACTGTGTTGCCTAGGTGGCGTCTATGTGTTATGTGTATGTGATGTGTCCTTCTAATGGTGGTTTGGACTATGTGTCACGGCATCTAATGTGAAATGTAAATGTGAATATGTGTAAATTGTGTAATGTGAACATGTACATGTGTGTAATGTGTAAAAGTGGACCATGTGAATGTGTAAATGTGTAACCATGTGATATAAATGTATTAAAGTGTAAATTTGTAATTCATGTTATGAAATTATTAAGTTCATGTCAACACAGCAACCTTCACATATTTATAATGATGCCTTACATGTACAAGAATGTGTAGAATCCGTGTTAGGAGTACTTCTTTTATATGTGTGTGAGATTCCATGCTTAGAAGGCTACCTTGTTAGCTTAAATGTAAAATGTTAGCTCTCATGTGAAGGGATGAGTAGAAAGCATGTGATAGATATTTTGTTTTGAGATGGCATGAATCATGTATCATGTGTTGTGAAGTTGTAGAAATACCATGATAGGATGTTTATTTTCATTGTCTCAACCATGCTATATGTTTGATTTAATGAATTTGAAAGTAGAACTTACTTGTGATATATGCATGTGTGACGTGTATGGAGTTATTTGCTGAGTCTATTAGACTCATTCCTTGCTTCGGCATACAGGTTTAGTAGGTGACCCCACTTCCTTGGAGGAGATCGTGGAGAGCGACTCCGAGCGAGGAGAGTAGCTTGGAGGAGTCACCGTTGTGATATTTCGCTTTCATAGTATGTAGTTGAGGCATTGTAATTGAAACATTATGAAATTGTGGATAGGCTATGTATTTTGGAATTAGTTTTTTATTATGTGGACTTTAGATCTATAAATTATTATATGAATCATGCATGTTTAATGTGGATGATGAAATGAAAGATAGTAGTTCTTTTCTTCCGCTACTCTGTATTTATATTTGTGTACATCTCAATCATGTGTGTTAGTGCTTGGGTAAATGTCCCACTGTGATGAGACTCACTATACCGATGTGGATTGGTATAATCGTACCGGTATAAGGAGGGTCGTCGCATGTACTTCTTGCAATGGTAGTGTCGACACACCCACTGCTGGTGTCAACACTGGGTATCAAACCCTAAGGCAAAGTCATGAAGACTAGGTCAAGTGTGTCAACACAGTCCCAAGTGGTGTCGACACTAGACCCGGCTCCCAGAGAACCCAGTTAACAGACTGGTACAGTGTGTCGACACAGTCCCAAGTGGTGTCGACACTAGAGCCTGTTTCCAGAACTTCCTTTTGTGGAATTGGGACAGTGTGTCGACACACCCAATGACTGTGTCGACACACTCTGGCAAATTTTCCAACTTAAGTTCCACCTGGACACATGGCCTTCTAGGGATCAAGAAGATTGACCTAGGTTTGTGTGTCCACGTACCCCAAGGCTCCTTATGGACACATGGGGCTATATATACCCATGCTTTTGGTACTCTAAAGTATCCCACGCAAGACAAGAGGCAAGAGCTTTCTGGAAGAAGGGAAGGAGAGCGGGAAAACGGAATCTGCATCCAAAGGAGCAGAGCAGTGCTACCAAGGGAAGAAGAAGGAGAAGAAGGAGGAGAAGAAGAGAAGGAGCTCGTGATTGCAATAGTGCTGGTCAGAAGAAGATCCAGCCGAGTTTTTATTTGGTCAGAGTGTTAAATTCTCTGGGGAATCTGTGTATGTGTTCTACACAGATCTCCCAATTCTATTTGTCTCTACCATGTCTATTGTACTGAGATAGATCGTGCTAGAGGATCTATTCTCTAAGTGTGCTTGTTCTAGAAAAACTTGGATCTATTGTGATCCAGAGGTTTGAGTACTTTGTACTCTATTTTAGAGCCGTTGTGCTCTGGGTTGGAGCCGTTGTGCTCTGGTGCTGAGCCGTAGTGTCAAGGGCTTGTGATTTTCTGAATTAATCACAAGTGGTCTGTGGAGTAGGTTGTCGTGCCTATCTCATGGGTTTCTTTGAGTTGGTGCACTCAAAGAGGTTGAATCGTTGTACTCAGTTTGTGCTGCACTTGTGTTAGTGGTTCCTCCGTTGTGAGGAGGTGGACGTAGGAGACACAAGTTGTGTTCTCCGAACCACCTTAAAATCTTCAGTGCACTGTGGTTTGATGTGTGGTTTGCTGTTATTATTCACTATACTCACACACCACACTTGAATCTGATCGAATTGTGTGTTTTACTTATTTTAATTCCGCTGCCATACACACAATATCTTAGTTCGTTTATCAAAGTCACCTATCCGATCCCCGACACTTGGTATCAGAGCAGGTCAGAGTCAAATCTATACTCTGAGGTGCTTTGGTGAATTTTCTATATTTCAGATTTCGATCACTTGCTCAAATTGCTGTGTGTTTTGGTTTGATTGTCTTTATCATGGACTCTAGAGGTTTTGTTGCTGAAGGTCATTCAATCAATAGGCCTCCATTTTTTGATGGTACTGACTATCCTTATTGGAAGAATATGATGATGGTTTTTATTAGAGCACAGAACTATGAAGTATGGAGAATTGTTGAAAAAGGACCAATTGAAGTCACTGGAGATGAAGATCAATGGACCAGGGAGCAGATCAGAAAGGTCACCCTGAACTACAGCGCCATGAACATACTGCAATGTGCCATCTATCCAAAGGAGCATTCCAGAATTTCTATGTGTAAGTCTGCCAAGGAGATGTGGAATAAATTAGAATTGCTTTATGAGGGCACATCTCAGGTCAGGGAGACTAAGGCTAACATGTTAGTTTCTGATTATGAGTTGTTTATCATGAAATCTAATGAAACTATATCTGAGATGTTTGCTAGGTTCATGGTTATCATCAATGGTCTTCGATCTTTGGGTAAGGAATACTCAAATGAAGAATTGGTAAGAAAAATCTTGCGCTCATTATCTCATGTATGGCACACTAAAGCAACTGTCATTGAAGATTCAAAGGATTGATCCAAAATCACATTGGATGAACTCATTGGATCATTAATGACATATGAGTTAAACCTTAAGAGATCAGAAGAACACATGCTAAAAACAAAAACCATTGCTCTTAAAGCTTCATCAAGTAATAAAGGAAAATCTAAAGAAAATTCTGAATCTGAGAAATCTGAATCTGATCATGATAATCTTGCTTTCATCACCAGACAATTTAAGGCATTTTTGAAATCAAACAAGAAGAATTTTGGTAATAAGCAAAATGCCATGTTTAGTAAAAAGAAATATTTCTCCCATGTTGATCATAAGAAAACTAATGAAATTCCTGTGTGTTATAGGTGTAACAAATCTGGACATATGAAGGCTGATTGTCCAGAAGGTAAGAAGGAAATGCACATAAACCACAAGAAGGAGTTCCACAAAAAGAAGAACAAGGCCATGGTGGCTACATGGTCAGATGATGAAAGCTCAGACTGCAATGAAGAATCCTCAAGTTCAGAAGGGAATGAAATCTGCTTCATGGCTGGAAGCAGTGAAGAACAGGTAGATATATCATTTGAACTATTTACCATTGAAGATTGGCAAGAAGCATATGGTAACTTGGTTGAAAGTATGTCTGAAATTAGAAAAGAAAATAAATACTTGAAAAGAAAAATTGAAAGCATTCTTCATGATAATTCATCATCTGTAAAGATTTCTGAATTGGAAGCTCAAATTTCAGACCAAATCAAAGAAAATGATGAACTGTTGATTTTTGTTGATGATCTGAAATGAAAATTCAAAAATTGAACAAAGAACTCATTAATTCTATCAAGAAATTTGAAGAAAAAGAAAAGGAAAATCATGATAATTTGAATCAAATTGAAAAACTCAATCTTTGCATTAAAGAAAAAGAAGATATCATCAAGAACTTCACTCAAGGGAAATACAATTTGAATGCTCTACTTGGAGTTAAGATGAATTCAAACAAATTTGGTTTAGGTTTTGAACCACAAAATTCAAAGAAAACTGAATCATCTCCAAGAAAATAAAACCATCAAAAACTCCTTTAATAAAATTGTCAAGAAAAGCTCATCTGAAAACAAAGGTAAAATACAAAAACAAAAAGAACCTGAGAGGTCGACACATACCCTACCTAGGTCGACACACACTATGCACAGGTCGACCTATCCCAGTCAGAGGTCGACCTACCTTCTTATAAGAATCACAAAAACTTCAACCAATCAATAATCATCTTTCTCATGAAAATTGGAATGTTTTCTCCTCTTACAATTCAAGATGGAATAAGTCTTGGAACCAAAGGTACAATGGTAATCAATGGTTCAATCCTTATTTCTATCATTCATCTTTTCCTGCATATCAACATCAATACATGCCAAGTTTTTCACAGTGGAACAAATCAACTAAGAGGCATAATGTTCAGAAAATTGAAAAACAAAAAGTTGAATCTTTTGTTTCAAAAAACACTGTGAAGAAAAATACACAAATTTGGGTTAGAAAGGATTTGTTATCTCTTCTCACTCAGGATGTTGGTACCAATTCATGTGGGTACCAAAAACTTTTCTTGTCTAATTTGTTATGTGCAGGAAAGCCGTGCATCCAATTCCAACAACATCTGGATTCTTGACAGTGGATGCTCATGGCACATGACAGGAGACAGAGATAAATTTTCATGCTTGATTGAAAGGAGGTGGAGGTGGATTAGTTACTTGGAGGTAAGAATAAAGGAAAAATTGGTAAGTCTTGCATTACCTTAAGTGATGATGTTTGTTTAGTTGAGGGTCTGAATTACAACTTGCTTAGCATTAGTCAATTGTGTGACAATGGTCACAAGATTCTTTTTGAACATGATTCATGCAAAATAATTGACTCCTCTTCTGAGAAATTAAATTGATTGGAAAAAGAGAAAATAATGTCTACATGATTGATTTGTGTGATAATTCCTCTGTAAATGTTGCTTGATTGCAAATAAAAATGACACTGCTTGGTTGTGGCACAAAAGGTTGGGTCATGCAAGTTTCACAACCATTAGTAAACTCATAAGAATGAATCTTGTAAAAGGTCTTCCTGAATCTTTCCCAGTCATTAACAATCATGTTTGTGGGATATGTGCTAAGGAAAACAAACAAGAAAATCTTTTAAAGTGTTCAATGAAGTACTTACATCTAAACCACTTGAGTTGCTTCATATGGATCTTTTTGGTCCAACCAGAACTCAAAGTCTCAATGGTAATAGATATGGCTTTGTGATCATTGATGACTTTACAAGATATACTTGGGTCTATTTCTTATCCCATAAAAGTGATACATGTTCAGAATTCAGGAGATTTTACAATTCTGCCTTAGTGGGTTTATCTTTCCAACTGAAATCTATTTTGACAGATCATGGGGGTGAATTTAAAAATAAATCATTTTCTGATCTCTGTACTGAACTGAAAATTATCCATAAGTTTTCTTCCCCTAGAACTCCAGAACAAAATGGAGTGTGTAGAAAGAAAAAATAGAACTCTTGTGGAAATGGCCAAAACTATGCTCATTGAAAGTAAACTATCTAAATCTTTTGGGCAGAAGCTGTAAATATAGCTAATTTCATTTTGAATAGAGCATTAGTAAGACCAAAGATCCGAAAAAACCCCTTATGAGTTGTTCAAAAATAAAAAGCCAAGTGTGTCATATTTCAAAATTTTTGGTTGCAAATGTTTTGTTCACAATAACAACAAAGAAAATCTTGATAAATTTGATGCAAAAAGTTTTATATCTTGAAAAATAAAAAGCCAAGTGTGTCATATTTCAAGAGCTTACATAGTTTATATCTTGAAAAATAAGACTGTGGAAGAATCTCCACATGTCATTTTTGATGAAAATTTGCAAAAGATTGACATTTCTGATTTGTACAGAACTCAAATATGTGATGATGAAGATGAGTTTCTTGAACATCCATCTACAAATCTTGAAGATCAAGATGTACCAAATGTACATGAGGTTCTTGAAATGCCAACTTCAAGTAATTCAGATAATCATGTTCCTGAAAATCATGCAAACCCTGAGGTAATTTCTAAACCCAGATTTTTAAGAGATCATCCATTTGAAAGCATTGTTGGTATTTTCAAGATGGAATAAGAACCAGATCATCTTTTCATTTTGTCACAGTTGAAGATTCTTTGGCACTACTTTCCCAAATTGAACCCAAAAATGTTGATGAAGCTTTATCTTGTAAAAACTGGATAAATGCTATGCATGAAGAGCTTCATCAATTTGAAAGAAATCAAGTTTGGGATTTAGTACCAAAACCTTCAGATTTAACTTCTGTCATTGGAACAAGATGGATTTTTAGAAATAAATTGAATGAATCTGGTCAAATTGTTAGAAATAAAGCTATACTTGTTGCTCAAGGGTATAACCAAGAACTTGGTATTGACTTTGAAGAGTCTTATGCCCTTGTAGCAAGACTTGAAGCTGTTAGAATTTTTCTTGCATTTGCTGCTTCTTTGAAATTCAAAGTCTTTCAAATGGATGTCAAGAGTGCTTTCTTAAATGGTTACATAAAAGAAAATGTCTTTGTCAAACAATCCCCTGGTTTTGAAAATGAAAATTTTCCCAATCATGTTTTTAAACTTAATAAGGCTCTTTATGGTCTTAAACAAGCTCCAAGAGCTTGGTATGATTGGTTGAGCTCCTTTCTTGTAAATAAAGGTTACATAAGAGGAAACATTGATCAAACTTTGTTTACAAAAATTGCAAAAAATAATTTCATTGATGTTCAAGTCTATGTGATGATATATTTTTGGATCAACAGATAATACCTTGTGCAAGAGTTTGCCCATCTTATGCAATCCGAATTTGAAATGAGTCTCATGGGTGAACTTACATTCTTTTTAGGTCTACAGGTACATCAAACTGCTGAAGGAATTTTTCTGAGTCAAACAAAATATGTCAAGGAGTTGCTCAAGAGGTTTGACTTCCAAAACATCAAGCCATCCAATACACCAATGGCCACAAGTGTAAGACTTGAGAGTGATACTTCTGGTAGCCTGTTTAATGCTACACTTTACAGAGGTATGATGAATCTCTTCTTTATTTAACTACCTCTAGGCCAGATATTCAATCAGTGTCTGCATGTGCGCAA
Organism: Colocasia esculenta; assembly: GCA_014218235.1. Taxonomy (NCBI): domain Eukaryota; kingdom Viridiplantae; phylum Streptophyta; class Magnoliopsida; order Alismatales; family Araceae; genus Colocasia; species Colocasia esculenta. Next base: position 91,615,037 of record CM024760.1, read on the forward strand.
GATTTCAAGCAAATCCTAAAGATAGTCACATGTCTGATGTTAAAGAATTTTCAAATATCTTCTTTCTTCATGTGATTTGGGTCTTTGGTATCCTGTTGGGTGTAAATTGGACTTGATTGCATATAGTGATGCTGATTATGCCGGGTGCAAACTTGATAGAAAAAGCACTAGTGGGTTGTGTTTATATCTAGGAGGGTGTCTTATTTCTTGGGCTTCCAAAAAACAACATTCTGTAGCTCTTTCAACTGCAGAAGCTGAGTATGTTGCTGCCGGTAGCTGTGGTACCCAAGTCCTTTGGGTCAAACATCAACTTCTAGATTATAATCACACATTAGGTTGCATTCCCATTCTTTGTGACAACACAAGTGCTATAAATCTGTCCAAAAACCCTATTCAGCATTCCCGCACAAAACACATTGACATTCGGCATCATTTCCTTCGAGATGGAGTCTCAAAGAATTCGTTTGAACTCCACTTCATTGACACAGAAAAACAAATTGCAGACATTTTCACTAAGTCTCTTGCAGAACCTAGATTCACTTCTCTTAGAAGGGAACTTGGTTTATGCAAGTGTTCTCATGTCTGAAATCTTCATCTCATCTCTTTGTGCAAATAAAAGCCATTCTCTCTTGCAAATAAATTCCTACTTCTCAGTTGCATTGAAATTCTTGGTATATCAAATAGTGGTTTGAAGAAAGACAAGTTAAGCTTGTCTGGACACTTTCACTATGCGTGAGTATATGTCTCCGCCAAGTATCAAGATTTCTTTATGTAATTGTTGAGGGGGAGTCATTGTCTATTCTTCACAAATTTTATTTACTAAGCCTCAATCATCAGAATTTTTGAGTCATTGTGCTATTTTCTTATGATAGAATTAAGACATTGCAACTAAACTCATTGTGCATTTAGTTTAATTTCAAAGATTCATTATCATTTCAAGGTTAAGTAATTTTAATACTGAATGTTTTTAAAATGATTTGCAAAACACTATTATAGGCACATGAGTGACTTTAATATTTCACATGTGCATGTTTAAGCTTCATTTTTACCACAAGTTAAGAATAATTTTTCTAAATTCGTATTCCTGACTTTTCTGGTCAAAGCAAACATATTCCTGTAAAACATCAAAAGAAAATGATCAACAATCTGGAAAGATACAAACAGAGCAATGCAAATTCTTGAACCACTGAGTAATCGGGCCATTTCACCTAAAAAGTGATATGTTTCGTGTCAAAAAGTGGAAATCAAAATTTTTTCAACTCTGAATAAGATAATGAAAGTTAAACCACTAAGTAATTAGGAGATCTTGCATCTGATCAATGTGATCTCTTGCACTAAAAAGTGAGATTTAACTAATTTATTCTTGTATTATTTCCCAGTTAAAAAAAATGAAAGAAAATCAAATTGACATGATGGAAAAGCTTAAGACCTTCATAAAGTTCATGTATACTGAGTTTAGACCTATTATTCTACATTGTGTTAAAACTTAAAGCTCCTAACATCCTTGTTAAATATTTCTGCTCATTCATATAGGTCACTTTTCTTCACATTTGCATCATTATTTTAACTACATTCAGATCATTATAATTTGCTATACTTTGTGTTGAGAGTGTCTTTGCGATTAAACTTTATTGCACAATACAAAGAACACAATAATTTCTCTCATATGGAAATATCACTTTGCTTCATTTATTTTGATCATTTCTGACCATTCATTTCTTAATCTCTTACAATATTTGTTTCTCTCTCTTATCTATATTTTTGATGCTGTCAAAAAGGGGGAGAAAGTTCCTTAAAGGAGGAGAAAGTAAAAGTTTCTAGAGGGAGAAAGTTCTTAATGGGGAGAAAGTTCAAAGGGTGTATATGGTCAAGGGGAGTTGTTGCAAGTTATTGGGAGATTGTGCATATGTTTTGTCATCATCAAAAAGGGGGAGATTGTTGGGTTGAGTGTGTTTTGGAATTTTCTAAAGTTGTATTCTAATGATGACCAATGAACATCACTCATACTTTGATTTTGATGATGACATATTGTGATTTTGATGATGACATGTTGAACATATTATACATTTTATTCATATCACAATAATGCTTAAACAACATGTTTTTGATGGTTAATATCTCATATTTTAATGATAATATCTTGTATTAATGGTTTATGAGTTGATTTTTCAGGGACATGTACTTCTTGCAATGGTAGTGTCGACACACCCACTGCTAGTGTCGACACTGGGTATCAAACCCTAAGGCAAAGTCATGAAGACTAGGTCAAGTGTGTCGACACAGTCCCAAGTGGTGTCGACACTAGACCCAGCTCCCAGAGAACCAAGTTAACAGACTGGTACAGTGTGTCGACACAGTCCCAAGTGGTGTCGACACTAGAGCCTGTTTCCAGAACTTCCTTTTGTGGAATTAGGACAGTGTGTCGACACACCAATGACTGTGTCGACACACTCCGGCAAATTTTCCAACTTAAGTTCCACCTGGACACGTGGCCTTCTAGGGATCAAGGGGATTGACCTAGGTTTGTGTGCCCACATACTCCAAGGCTCCTTATGGACACATGGGGCTATATATACCCATGCTTTTGGTACTCCAAAGTATCCCACGCAAGACAAGAGGCAAGAGCTTTCTGGAAGAAGGGAAGGAGAGCGGGAAAACAGAATCTGCATCCAGAGGAGCAGAGTAGCGCTGCCAAGGGAAGAAGAAGGAGAAGAAGAGAAGGAGCTCGTGATTGCAACAGTGCTAGTCAGAAGAAGATCCAGCCGAGTTTGTATTTGGTCAGAGTGTTAAATTCTCTGGGGAATCTGTGTATGTGTTCTACACAGATCTCTCAATTCTATTTGTCTCTACCATTTCTATTGTACTGAGATAGATCGTGCTAGAGGATCTATTCTCTAAGTGTGTTTGTTCTAGCAAAACTTGGATCTATTGTGATCCAGAGGTTTGAGTACTTTGTACTCTGTTTTGGAGCCGTTGTGCTCTGGTGCTTGAGCCGTAGTGCTCAAGGGCTTGTGAATTTACTGAATTCACAAGTGGTCTGTGGAGTAGGTTGACGTGCCTATCTCCTGGGTTTCTTTGAGTCGGTGCACTCAAAGAGGTTGGAGTCGTTGTACTCAGTTTGTGCTGCACTTGTGTTAGTGGTTCCTCCGTTGTGAGGAGGTGGACGTAGGAGACACAAGTTGTGTTCTCCGAACCACCTTAAAATCTCCAGTGCACTGTTGTAAGGTCTCGGGTCTTTAATGTATCCTTATTGGGTCTATAGAGGTCCTGTGTAGTAGACGGCCAGGGCTTGCCGTTGAGTCTGAGTCAGCGTCCAGAGATGTGGACGTCTGAGCTTGAACTCAGCGACAAGCTATGTGGACGTTAATCTGTAGGCGGTTCAGTTGGCGGCCATTGATGTTGACGTCGACTAACCAGTCCTGTTGAAATAGGGCAGCCCGAGAGCAGGGTTTCTTCTTCTCCTTTTCTCTCCTTCCTTCCTCCTTAGCCTTTCTTGATTTCTGTAGCTTCTGTTGAGTAATTTGAGCTCGTGGGAAGCCCCTGGATCGTGTGGCGTTGCTAGATCGGGCGGGAATCGCAAGGTTTTGGCGTGATTCGCGCGGAGTCTTCGGGGAGATCCGGCGCGATTGGTGGCTGTTTGGGGATTCTTAAGGCGTTCTGAGGTAGGGACTTAACCCCTATAACCTTTCCCAGCAAACCAGCATGTCCAATTAACTTAATTGATGTGCAAATCATGGTTTAGGGTTTGGGTTATATCGTGCCGGAATTAAGGGTGGATTGGATAATCTAGGTGTTAGATTGTCTAATTATGATTTTCTGGTAGTATGGATTGATGAGAGGAAGTGTTTCCCTCCATCAGTCAGAGTTTGGATTTGTGTTTCTGGCCATTGGGACTGATTCGGGTCAGTTCTGGGTATGGGGAGCTGAAGATATCAACGTCCACATCTGTTGACGTTGAGATCTTCAGGGGTGAATTAAACGACAAGGTCGACTGCCGTTTAGTCATTGTTGGCGGCATAGGGGTTGCCGTTTACCCTTTATTGGCGGCAATCGATCAGGCCGTTTATATCCTGTCTCCCAGCAGGCTTAAGCTATGTGATTAGAGGCGATTGACATGTGATGTCCGCCCTAATAACACATATGGGCCAGGTTTAGAGTGTGACTCCGCCTGTGCATAGTAGTAGTTGTTTGTGGCACGAGGTGTTTACTACTGTACGGGGTTTCAGACGTTGAGTGTGTTCCGTCTGTTGTACGCGCGTTGCGTTACCGTGTACCCGTTTCTGTTGTGTTACCTAGGCGTGGGTGCGACTCCGTCTAGACGACTAGTGTGTAGGTTGTCCTCCGCTAGTGAGCCGGGACATCGAGTGCGACTCTGTCCTGTGCGTACTCCTTTTGGTGGTTTTGAGCCGGTCTCCGTGGAGCCCCTTCTCTACCGCTAGGGTCAAGCGTAGGGGAAAAACCGGTCGTGGACCAGACGCGAGAGAGAGCGTCTGTAGTGTGCACACGTGGCTGGGGTTGAGAGCCTCTGTGGTGACGGGACGCCGAGCCACAGACCCTAGCTGAGTCCTACTTGCTGTGTGTGTGAGTGTGTGTTACTGAGCTGTGTGGTTTACAGTTTTGTGTGGTGCGACGTGTACTTACTTTCTGTTTTTACTTTCCACACTTTAGACTGTTACCGGTGGGGTTACTTTTCCCTACTGGGTCTCTTTTCTTGAGACTCACTCCCTTCCCTTTCAGGTGGGTCTTCGTCGACTCCCGTTCCAGGCGAGTCTAGCCACTCCGGTGTTGGTGCTCCCTAGCTGCAGTGAGTAGTACCTTTTTGCTGTACTTCTGTACTCTGTACTTTGTCTCAGACTCTGAGGTTGTATATGATATGTTCATATAGTGGAAATTTTTACTGCTTTGCATGGTGTGTATCTTCTTACATATACTCTCCTCGGACTCTAAATTCCTACCCTTCCGAGCTTGTCTCGTGGGTTAGCGGGTCAGAATTCGGGTTACCGGTTGTTACTGGTAATGCGGGCTCTGGGTCGTTACAGTTTTGGTATCAGAGCAGTGGTCTGATGAGATATATATAAGAAAATGCCTACCATGTTAACTCAGAGTCTAAAGAGTACAGCTGCACTGTAGTTAGTTATGTAGCCCGGAGTTAGTTAATGTATTTATGTGTGTATTTTTGTTCTATGTATAGTTCTATGGCGCCTAGGCGACGTCCTAGAGAGGGAGTAGCCGAACAGGCAACTCGTCCGGAGGTTGGAGATGCTCCGCCACCTCAGCAGACGCAGCCTTTGCCACAGGATGCGCATAGTGGTATTGTTCCGCCACCTCCACCCCAGGTAGCTCAGGGATTGGACATGACTCGATTTCTTGAGGGGATGGCTCAGTTTGTTGCTCAGCACCGTGACGCGCCGGTACCCCAGGGTGGTACTGGGAGGGTGTTGAGGGAGTTCTTGCAGTTTCAGCCTCCTCAGTTTTTGGGCCAGCCTGATCCAGATGTAGCGCGAGCTTGGCTAGATGCAGTGGAGCGGACTTTTCGTTCCATGGAGTGTGTTCCAGAGGAGCGAGTGTTGTTAGCCAGTTACCAGTTGCAGGCGTATGCGTTGACTTGGTGGTCCGCTGAGTGGGAGACTACTTTTCAGTCTCGCCCACTTAGACAGATTCCGTGGCAGGAGTTTGTTGTTTCCTTTGAGAGAGCCTTCTGTCCTACTTACGTCCGGACGGAGAGGTTGTACCAGTTTCTGGACTTGCTGCAGAGGGACTCTACTGTGGTGCAGTACAGGGCAGATTTGTGGAGTTAGGGCGTTATGCTCCGCAGATTATGGGAGATGAGGGTTTGAGGACTCAGCAGTTCGTGAGAGGCTTGAGGCCAGAGCTCAGGCAGGCGCTGATAGTTGCTCGTGTCACAGATTTGGATGCGGCCTATCAGACAGCGGCAGCGTTAGAGGCAGACACCTTGCGGACTCGTGCTCGGAGTGCAGAGGTTCAGACGCAGGTAGTTCCTTCCCAGCCTCGCCAGCAGCAGAATACTGTGCAGACGACCCGAGGACTACGACTTCTTACGCGTCCACTTCTTCTGGGACGTCGGCGAAGTCAGGATCTCGGAGGAAGTTTCGGCGTGATAGGAGGCAGGCAGAGCAGAGGCAGCAGTCGGTTGGGAGTGTGCAGCAGCGACAGGTCAGCCTTCGCAGCAGGTACAGCGTACTTTTGCTGGGCAGTGTTACCGGTGTGACCAGATGGGTCATATGGCACGAGATTGTCCTTTGCTACCTCGTGTACCGCAGCAGCAGACTCAGACTCAGCCCCGAGTGCAGCAGCAGCAGCAGCAGGCACCAGTGCAGCAGCGTCAGCAGACTGGAGGTTCTGGTGGGTCCAGAGGTAGAGGTCGTGTTACCCACTTGACTCGTGCAGACGCGGAGGCAGCTCACCTGGTGGAAGGTACTGTTTCAGTTTTTGGTTATGCAGCTAGAGTTTGTTTGATTCCGGTGCCTCTCACTCTTTTGTGTCTGAGGACTTTTTAGACTCCCTTGGAGAGTTGAGTTCGGGAGAGTCTGTTGAGTTGGCAGTAGAGTTGCCGACGGGGGACTTTGTCCTTACGTCCTACTGTCTCGAGGAGGTACCTGTGCAGTTGCAGGATCAGTTGTTGTCAGCCCGTTGTTTGCCTTGCAGTTGCATGATTATGATGTGATTTTGGGTATGGATTGGTTGGAGCGGTATGGTGCAGTGATGGATTGCCAGAAGAAGAGGGTGCACTTGCGGATACCTGGAGCAGCGGCGTTCTACTTCCAGGGTATCGTACCTCTTACTTCTCGCTTTTTAGTTTCTGCTTTGAGGGCAGGGAGGTTACTTGCTTCTGGTTGTCAGGGTTTCCTAGTTTCTGCAGTGACTCTTGACCAGATTGCCTCGGGAGTGGGAGACATTCCTGTAGTGTGTGAGTTTCCGGATGTTTTTCCGGAAGAGTTGCCTGGTCTTCCGCCAGAGAGGGAGATTGAGTTTACTGTAGAGTTGGTTCCTGGCACTTTACCTTTTGCGCAGGCACCGTACCGTATGGCACCAGCGGAGTTGAGGGAGTTGAAGAGGCAGCTTGAGGAGTTGTTGGAGAAGGGCTATATCCGCCCTAGCTTTTCTCCGTGGGGGTCACCTGTTTTGTTTGTCCGGAAGAAGGATGGTAGCCTGAGGTTGTGTATCGACTATAGGAAGCTAAATCAAGTGACCATCAAGAATAGGTATCCTTTACCTAGGATTGATGATCTCTTTGATCAGCTTCAGTCTGCTCGTGTCTTCTCGAAGATTGACTTGAGGTCGGGCTACTATCAGTTGCGGATTAGAGACTCGGACATTGAGAGGACTGCTTTTCGGACCAGATATGGACACTTTGAGTTTTTGGTGATGCCGTTGGGCTCACCAATGCTCCAGCAGCCTTCATGGATCTGATGCACGGGTGTTCCACCAGTTCTTGGACGGTTTGTCGTAGTGTTTGTTGACGACATTCTGGTGTACTCCACTTCGGAGGAGGGCAGCCGAGCACCTGAGGATCGTGTTGCAGACTTTGCGAGAGCACCAGTTGTATGCCAAGCTTAGCAAGTGTGAGTTTTGGCTACAACAGGTTCACTTCTTGGGGCACGTGATCTCAGGTGAGGGAGTTTCAGTAGATCCAGCGAAGGTTGAGGCAGTTTTGCAGTGGGAGAGTCCCAGATCTGTGTCTGAGATTCGTAGCTTTCTGGGTTTGGCAGGTTACTACCGCAGATTTGTTCGAGACTTTTCTCAGGTAGCTGCACCCTTGACTCGGTTGACGAGAAAGGGAGTTCCGTTTGAGTGGTCGGATCAGTGTGAGCAGAGTTTCATAGAGTTGAAACGACTGCTTACGTCGGCGCCAGTTCTTGCCTTACCTACAGGTGAGGAGGGTTTTGAGGTTTGCACAGATGCTTCAGGTGTTGGTTTGGGTGCGGTTTGATGCAGCAAGCCGAGTGGTGGCTTATGCGTCTCGCCAGCTTAAGCCCCACGAGGAGAGTTACCCGACCCACGACCTAGAGCTTGCAGTGTGGTGTTTGCTTTGCGATTTGGCGTCTTACCTGTACGGAGTGAGCTTTGTAGTCCGTACCGACCACCAGAGTTTGAGATATGTGTTTTCTCAGAGGGATTGAATATGAGACAGCGTCGATGGATGGAATATCTGAAGGACTATGATTTCAGCATTGAGTATAAGCCTGGAAAGGCGAATGTAGTTGCAGATGCCTTGAGTAGGAAAGCACAGATGAGTCATCTGATGCTTAGAGAGTGGCAGTTGTGGCAGTCTGCAGCAGAGGGGTCTTTCAGTGTTTCGTCCAGTCGTTGTGTGTGTTGGGCAGTTTGTTAGCAGCTCCCGCGGTTGTGAGACAGGTTGCTGAGGCTCAGCAGGCAGATCCCGAGTTGTGCAGTGTGTTGCTTCTCCCAGAGGTTGAGCTTTGTGAGGATGGGACCGTTAGGTTTCGAGGTAGACTCTATGTTCTGTTGAGGAGTCTATCAGGAGAGTCGGTTGCAGGAGGCACATGGTTCCAGGTACTCTATTCATCCACAGGGGCGACCAAGATGTACCACAGGTTGAGACATCAGTTTTGGTGGCCTGGATGAAGAGAGACATAGCGGCTTTTGTTGCGAGGTGTTTGGTCTGTCAGCAGGTGAAGGCCGAACATCAGCGTCCGGGAGGACTTGTGCAGCCGTTAGAGATTCCGATGTGGAAGTGGGACCATGTTACGACTGACTTTGTTTGTGGTTTACGAGGACAGCTGGAGGTTTTGACAGCATTTGGGTTCTTGTGGACAGATTGACGAAGACTGCCAGATTTTGCCTGTCAGGACTAGTTGGGGTGTGAGTAGGTTGGCTGCGTGTACATAGAGCGGATTGTTCCTTTGCATGGAGTGCCGATCTCTATCGTGTCAGACAGGGATCCTCGCTTCACTTCTGGGTTCTGGCGCAGTTTTCAGAGAGCTTTGGGGACAGAGTTGGCTTTTAGTTCCGCCTACCACCCTCAGTCAGACGGTCAGTCAGAGCGGACTATCCAGACTTTGGAGGACATGCTTAGAGCTTGTTGCCTGGAGTGGCAGGGGTCGTGGACAGTTCACTTGCCGTTGGTCGAGTTTGCATATAATAATAGTTATCACTCCAGTATCGGTTTGGCACCATATGAGGCTTTGTACGGACGACCGTGTCGCACTCCTCTTGACTGGTTCGAGGTTGGCGAACGAGTTGTCACGGGGCCGGAGTTGGTTCAGCAGTCAGTTGAGGTAGTTCAGCTTGTGAGACAGAGGCTTCAGTCAGCTCAGAGTCGGCAGAAGAGTTATGCAGATCAGCGCAGACGACCGCTCGAGTTTCAGGTAGGAGACCAGGTGTTTGTTCGTGTGTCTCCTATGAAGGGAGTGGTGAGGTTCGGTAAGCGTGGGAAGTTGAGTCCTCGCTTTATTGGGCCTTTTACCATTTCTGAGCGTGTCGGGAGTTTGGCGTACAGACTTGAGCTTCCGTCAGAGTTGGCAGCAGTGCACGACGTGTTTCACGTGTCGATGCTTCGGAGGTACCTTTCTGACGAGTCTCACGTTCTGCAGAGTGCAGAGTGGTCTGAGGTGACTCCAGTGTTGACTGTACCCGAGTTTCCGTTGCACATTGAGGATCGCCGAGTTCAGAGGTTGAGGAACAAGGCTATCCCTTTAGTTCGTGTTGCGTGGCAGCGACACTCCGGTGGTGAGTCGACATGGGAGCGGGAGGACGAAATGCGCGAGCATTTTCCGTACCTCTTTGGTGAGTTTTCTTTCCTTGTGTTGTTGAATTTTGAGGGCAAAATTCCTTAAGGGGGGAGAGCTGTAAGGTCTCGGGTCTTTAAGGATCCTTATTGGGTCTGTAGAGGTCCTGTGTAGTTGACGGCCAGGGCTTGCCGTTGAGTCTGAGTCAGCGTCCAGAGATGTGGACGTCTGAGCTTGAACTCAGCGACAGCTATGTGGACGTTAATCTGTAGGCGGTTCAGTTGGCGGCCATTGATGTTGACGTCGACTAACCAGTCCTGTTGAAATAGGGCAGCCCGAGAGCAGGGTTTCTTCTTCTCCTTTCTCTCCTTCCTTCCACCTTAGCCTTTCTTGATTTCTGTAGCTTCTGTTGAGTAATTTGAGCTCGTGGGAAGCCCCTGGATCGTGTGGCGTTGCTAGATCGGGCGGGAATCGCAGGTTTTGGCGTGATTCGCGCGGAGTCTTCGGGGAGATCCGGCGCGATTGGTGCTGTTGGGGATTCTTAAGGCGTTCTGAGGTAGGGACTATACCTAACCCTCCCCAGCAAACCAACCAGCATGTCCAATTAACTTATTGATGTGCAATTCATGGTTTAGGGTTTGGGTTTATCATGCCGGATTAAGGGTGGATTGATAATCTAGGTGTTAGATGTCTATTATGATTTTCTGGTAGTGTGGATTGATGAGAGAAGTGTTTCCCTCCATCAGCAGAGTGTTATTTGTGTTTCTGCCATTGGGGACTGATTCGGGTCAGTTCTGGGTATGGGGAGCTGAAGATATCAACGTCCACATCTGTTGACGTTGAGATCTTCAGGGTGAATTAAACGACAAGGTCGACTGCCGTTTAGTCATTGTTGGCGGCATAGGGGTTGCCGTTTACCCTTTATTGGCGGCAATCGATCAGGCCGTTTATATCCTGTCTCCCAGCAGACTTAAGCTGTGTGATTAGAGGCGATTGACATGTGATGTCCGCCCTAATAGCACATATGGGCCAGGCTTAGAGTGTGACTCCGCCTGTGCATAGTAGTAGTTGTTTGTGGCACGAGGTGTTTACTACTGTACGGGGTTTCAGACGTTGAGTGTGTTCCGTCTGTTGTACGCGCGTTGCGTTACCGTGTACCCGTTTCTGTTGTGTTACCTAGGCGTGGGTGCGACTCCGTCTAGACGACTAGTGTGTGGTTGTCCTCCGCTAGTGAGCCGGGACATCGAGTGCGACTCTGTCCTGTGCGTACTCCTTTTGGTGGTTTTGAGCCGGTCTCCGTGGAGCCCCTTCTCTACCGCTAGGGTCAAGCGTAGGGGAAAAACCGGTCGTGGACCAGACGCGAGAGAGAGCGTCTGTAGTGTGCACACGTGGCTGGGGTTGAGAGCCTCTGTGGTGACGGGACGCCGAGCCAGACCCTAGCTGAGTCCTACTTGCTGTGTGTGTGAGTGTGTGTTACTGAGCCGTGTGGTTTACAGTTTTGTGTGGTGCGACGTGTACTTACTTTCTGTTTTTACTTTCCGCACTTTAGACTGTTACCGGTGGGGTTACTTTTCCCTACTGGGTCTCTTTTCTTGAGACTCACTCCCTTCCCTTTCAGGTGGGTCTTCGTCGACTCCCGTTCCAGGCGAGTCTAGCCACTCCGGTGTTGGTGCTCCCTAGCTGCAGTGAGTAGTACCTTTTTGCTGTACTTCTGTACTCTGTACTTTGTCTCAGACTCTGAGGTTGTATATGATATGTTCATATAGTGGAAATTTTACTGCTTTGCATGGTGTGTATCTTCTTACATATACTCTCCTCGGACTCTAAATTCCTACCCTTCCGAGCTTGTCTCGTGGGTTAGCGGGTCAGAATTCGGTTACCGGTTGTTACTGGTAATGCGGGCTCTGGGTCGTTACAACTGTGGTTTGATGTGTGGTTTTAACCACAGCTCACGTAGGTAGGGTAACTGACTCTAGTCACACACCACACTTGAAACTGATCGAATTGTGTGTTTTACTTATTTTAATTCCGCTACCATACACACAATCTCTTAGTTTGTTTATCAAAGTCACCTATCCGATCCCCAACAGGATGCAGCTTGCCTGCACTGTGGTTTCCTCCTCCTCCTTGTGCAGCTTGCAGAAGTGCACGGGTGAGTTCCTGAATGGTTTGTTGCATGCCCCTCATCTGAGCACGTACAACAGTCATCTTAGTTGCTTAAGCTCCTACAAAAGTAACTTGTTGTTCTGATATTGATGTGGGATTTAATTTGTGTGTGTGTGGGTACATTTTAACTAGTTACCCATGGTTTTAACCACAGCTCACGTAGGTAGGGTGACTGACTCTAGTCGAGGCTAGTCAACCTACATCATTCTATACTTAAGAACAACCTAGGCTCTGATACCACAAAACTGTTATGCCCCGACGCAGAATATCGGAACGTGTGGCAGTTACAAGTAAGTGTGTATAGAGCGTATAATGAACATCAACCATTGAACAAAGAATAAACGCTAAAACAAATTGTATTCCATTAATAATTCCTCAAATATCTATTACAACCACTAACATCAGAGCCATTCTATAGGGCCTAATTACATTGAATAAAAGTAAAAACTAAACTAAGACTCTAACATAATACTAAGACGCCAAGGTACTCTTGACTTCACTCCTGGTGATTCCCATCCACATGAATGTAAATATCTTCCTCAGTCTCACCTAAGAACACATAACAAATAACGCAGGGTGAGCGATAATGCCCAGTAGGACTTAAATCTCATGATCAGACATGCTTTAAATGATTAATGTATTAAGAGCAGAGTATCTAAAGATAGAGAGCGAGAATCAAGTATTGTCAAGCAAGTGATAGTACGATACCATGATTCATATAGCACAGGCGTCAAGTATAGCACAAAGAGCAGGATGGCCATAGCACAACATAGTTCATGATAGCACAACAAGTTGAGTATAGTATAGCACTTTGGTTGTCATATAGATAGTCGAGATAGATAGCACTCGAGTGTAATGCCAAACATTCTGGTCAATTAACTCCCGGGGGCACTAGCACTTTTGGGCGCACCTCCCAGGACCAGACCGAGCCCTTTATATTGCCAAGCATTAGTCATATTGTTTATCTTTAGACAATCAGTCAATGGCCATAGAGAGTACCAAGAATAGATGAGAGGGCTTGATGAATAGATGAGTGTATAAAGAACGTGAATAGATGAGCAAGTAGAGTATGGATTACGCATGAAACAACGATAAACAGACGATAATAACGGTTGAACAACACGCATAATGGGTGCTGGCAGTCAGGTAGAATTCACGAACCAACCACTGGCCAAGCCACGAGCATAGTCCAGAGGTCTGGCGTGATCTCATGATAAGAGAGAGAGCATTCTAAGGTCGTTTGGATCTTACTGATCCCTAAAGGGTATCATAGGTATTGAGGGTACAACCAGCTCGTCGACCATGTGGGAATCTATGGAAAGAAGAGACTTACGGGGCCTTGAACAAGGATTCGCTAGTCCAGCAGAAAGAAATACTGACGGAGAGTGTGTCCAAGTCAAGAGAAAGTGTATATGGAAACAAGTGCTCGACATTCCAGAGGAATTCTAGAACAGTGGAGCGTCGGTAACGGTATTCCAACACATCACGAGAAACGAAGACAAGTCCATAAAGAATAAGGCAATTTAAATACATTATTGAAGTGATTTACTAGATATATTATGAGATATTTTCATGCCACGTCAATTCATATTGGATGGTTACAAGTATGTGTATGTGATGAAGAGAATCATGGATATGAAAAGATCATGTGTGTGTCTTTTAAAGTTGTGAGACCCCAAAATTTTGTTCATTTTTATTGTGCATGTGGTATTTACTTGTTATATATTTAGTGTGTAATTAAATTTGTGCATATTATAATTACTTAATTACTCATGTACATATGTATTTATAATATATATATATTATTTCTGTGAATATAAGTAACTAGCTAATTTTGTACATATTATATTTATTTATTTCATGCATATTGTATGTAACTATGTTGTGTACATATGTATATATGTATGTGTTTATCTTGCGCATAAGATATCTATCTATTTTCTGTAAGTTGTTTATGATGTATAAGTATAGCTATTTTGAGGTATTTTATGGTCTGGCCGAAATACCAGTTGACGTCAAAATACATTGACGTTGATTGCAAGTTGACGGAAACATGTGTGCCGTTGACTGCATGGCCAGGAGACATTGACGTCCAGATCGATGGACGCTGACTCCATGTTAGCGGCAGCAAATGTTGACATTTATTTCCCAGTTTTATTGCGATTTCAGATTTGGAAACGGTTGTGTTTCCTCCGGTTCCTGTTTAGGAAACCCATCTATAACTGTAGGAAACCTACCCTAATGCGTACCTCAACCCACCTAGTCTATAAAACCTTTAGTTTTTGGCCGAGTTAGGTCTTTTTGGCTTTGGAAGAAACCCTAGAAACCCTGTGAGAAAACCTGATCTTTGGAGGGCTGGATCCGGTGACTAGAGGAGTCTTCTAGTGTTCTGCATCGACTGGAGGATACACCATACATTGAGGAAGCATCCCTGACTCCAGTGTGCAGCCTACATCGACACAGGGACCGGATCTAAAGTGGTTTTGAGCAGCTTCTTGGCTTGGTTGAGGAGAGCATCTTTGAGCTAATTAGACCATTGTAGAATTTTTATAAGGCAAGTAACATATGGATCTCATCCTTACCCATGTCTAGTAGGTCTCAAGATTTTTGTGGAATTTTTCTCATGTTTTGGATCCCCCTATTCTCTTAGATTTGTGCGTTCTATCTGTGTTTCTGTAGACAAGAACTTAACAGCCAGCTTGCTTCCATTAAGATCTAGAGTTAGCGGCAACATCTTGTGCCATTGACCACTGTTGACGGCAATCTCTGTGCCGCCAAGTTCTTCAAGTCTTTTTACAGAATGCATGTCTGATCTCTGTGGTATATTTTTCGGACTTCTGGATGTATGTACATGCTGTGAGAACTATCTTGGATCAAGTACATTCAGTAGGTCACATCATGAGGCTAGGACGAATTTCTGTGTACAATTTTATTTATTAGAATTTTTACAAATGGACTATGAGTATGAGATAATCCTAAATAATTAGATATCTTGTACCTTAGGGTTTCATAAAATTTCCATGTGCTTATAATGACTATTGGCAGGTTTTGAAAGGGTTATGCATGACTGTCCTACTGTGTACCATGTGTAAATGAATTGGGTGATAAATATGTCTGAAACATGTTTTAATTGTTATAATTATTTTACAAGTCCAAAAAATCTGAAAAATTGAGCATGTGACATGTTTACTGTTTAGTACCAGTGATAAAAATTTGATTCTGTTTTGATGACAATGGGTACTATTACTGATTTGATAAGGAAAAATGACCATATTGAGCATGTTAAGTTTAATTATATGAAATGCAGTGATTAGCAGCATGATTAGGGCTATATTATGATCAAATTATCACTGTTAAATAGCATGGTTAAGTTCTGTAATCTGAAATGTGAATGTTATTCAAAGTGCATGTGAAAAAGAATTAAAGCGTTTATATGAGTGAGTAGAACAATGGGATAAAATGTGATAATATGCTTAATGTAAAAGTGAGCCGAGATTGACACTGCTACCATAGAGGTCTGAGAGCCCTACTGTAGAAACGTCCCTATGGGAAGGCTCAACGTTTAAATGATATCTTAAAGGCATTAGGATGAAATCCTGGAGGTGGACAAGTACCACTGGATATGGTGGAGTGGGATTCTCCCGGTCTGCGCAATTAACCAAGATTCGTCACTAGTTTACCTAGGTGGCGAGTGTGTGTTAAATGAAGTGAAATGCTATATGCTAAGTGCTAAATGATAAGAGTGTGTGTTCCTCTTAATAGTAGTTAGGACTATGTGTCACGGCAAATTAAGTGTAAAAAGGTGTAAAATGAGAAAGTGGCAAGTGGTAAGTGCAAGTAAAGTGATAAGTGAAAGTGCAAATGAAAGCTATGGGAAAAATGTGTGAAATCATATATAAGTGAAAGTGAATGTAAATGAGAGAGTAAATGCATGTGAAAACCAAGGTAAAATGCATATATTCATATCATTCATGTGTTAATATGTTAAATGTAATATCATGTTTAGTACCATGTTATATAGTTTAATAACATCCATGTACTAGTGTTGTGTGAATATGAGCAAATGTGAAAAGTGAATATGTGTTAGTGTAGTATAAATGGGTTAGCATGTAAAAGGATGTAAATTCATGTAAATGTGATTTATTCATATTAAACCAGCAAACTAAGTGTGTGAAAAAGTATTATATTAACATGTGAAATTTGTTAGATAACATGCTAGGATTGTATTTACCATGTACCTAGATCCATGTTTTAAATTGCACAGAATTATGATATGAATGGAATGAAATTTGGAACCTTAAATCATGTTTGACATAATGTATAGAAAGCATGCTATAGGTCATTCATATATAATTTATTATGTTAAGAATATGATTAATATGTACGGTGTTTAGTAACATGAACCAATTTGTTTATCATACTTAGAAAACATGTTTAGGTTGTTTATGTATATTATAAATAGAAATGAAATATGTACCTTGTACTTTTCTTTATGGTTTAAAAGATAGCACGTGTTTTCCATATTGTTTAATAGTTATCATGTGTGTGATGTGTGTAAGAATGATGTCTATAGATTACTTGTTGGGTCTTTTAGACTCATACTTGCTTCGGCGTACAGGTGAGACAAGTGTTCTCGTGCCTGAGGAGGGTGTAGCGAAGATCGACGCCGAGCACGAGGAGTAGCTGCTTGTGGAGACCATTTATTAGTTGCTTTATTTCATAGTATGACTAATGTTATTTGTATGGACAATGTAATAGACAATGTATTTCTTTTGAAATTGTAATAATGTGGACTTTGTCATTTACATTTTCTATATAGACTATGGAATGATGTGATGATGATGGAATGAGATGAGTTAATTCTTTTATTTCCGCTATACTCACTTGTTATTCATGTACATATCAACCTATCGTTTAGTGTTGGGTTAATATCTCACTGTAATGATGCCCTTTGTACCGACTGGGATTGGTATAATCGTACCGGTATGAAGAGGGTCGTTACCGAGATGGTATCAGAGCCCAAAGTTGAGACTGTACAAGATAAACCATCATCTTCACAATATTGCAAAGTCTTTATGGAAAATTTGTCCATATGTGTAGAAAATATTTAATAATGAAAGGAAGATAGTTATGAAAATAGTTAGGATTTAGTAACTTAGATTCTAACTAGATTAATTGTTTTGCAGGCTATGGTGAGTCATGGTAAGCATGGTGATCGGGCTAGGGAGCATGCGCAGAGGCGCAAGGTAAGGAGGTTCGTGAAAGGGCTCAACCCATCATTGAGAGCTAGACTTTTAGAGTCCGACCCCCGCACTTTGGAAGAGGCTCTCAGCGCAGCGAGCAGGCAAGAGAGTAGGGTGGAATCGAACCAAGGAGAGAAGCCTGAGTGTATACATTGTGGCAAGCGTCATGGTGGAGACGTGTGTTGGTTAAAGGCAGGAAGATGTCTAAAGTGTGGCAGCAAGGATCATCGAATTAGAGAGTGTCCGAATCTGAAGGAGCTCGTTCCACGAGATGTTCCAGCAACTACGACAATGAAGCTAGCAGCACCGGCCAAGGAGAATGTGTTAACCAGAGATGACATCGACGACGTCACCAGAGGTACTCGATCCGATCTTCGAGGATGAAGATCTTTTTCAAGGGGGGAGAGTGTGAGACCCCAAATTTTGTTCATTTTATATTGTGCATGTGGTATTTACTTATGTTTATAGTGTGTGTATTAAATTTGTGCATATTATAATTACTTAATTACTCATGTGCATATGTATATATATATATATATATATATATTATTTTCTGTGAATATAAGTAATTAGCTAATTTTGTACATATTATATTTATTTATTTCATGCATATTGTATGTAACTATGTTGTGTACATATGTATATCTGTATGTGTTTATCTTGTGCATAAGATATCTATCTATTTTCTATAAGTTGTTTATGATGTATAAGTATAGCTATTTTGAGGTATTTTGTGTTCTGGCCAAAATGCCAGTTGACGTCAAAATACATTGACGTTGATTGCATGTTGACGACAACATGTGTGCCGTTGACTACATGGCCAGGAGAGATTGACGTCCAGATCGATGGACGATGACTCCCTGTTTGCGGCAGCAAATGTTGATGTTTATTTCCCAGTTTTATTGCGATTTCAGATTTGGAAACGGTTGTGTTTCCTCTGGTTCCTGTTTAGGAAACCCATCTATAACTGTAGGAAACCTACCCTAATGCGTACCTCAACCCACCTAGTCAATAAAACCTTGAGTTTTTGGCCGAGTTAGGTCTTTTTGGCTTTGTAAGAAACCCTAGAAACCCTGTGAGAAAACCCGATCTTTGGAGGGCTGGATCTGGCGACTGGAGGAGTCTTCTGGCATTCTGCATCGACTGGAGGATACACCATACATTGAGGAAGCATCCCCGACTCCGGTGTGCGGCCTACATCGACACAAGGACCGGATCTGAAGTGGTTTTAAGCATCTTCTTGACTTGGTCGAGGAGAGCGTCTTTGAGCTAATTAGACCATTATAGAATTTTTATAAGGCAAGTAACCTATGGATCTCATCCTTACCCATGTCTAGTAGGTCTCAGGAGTTTTGTGGAATTTTTCTCGTGTCTTGGATCCCCCTTTTCTCTTGGATTTGTGCGTTCTGTTTGTGTTTCCGTAGACAGGAACTTAACGGCCAGCTTGCTACCGTTAAGATCCAGAGTTAGCGGCAACATCTTGTGCCGTTGACCACTGTTGACGGCAATCTTTGTGCCGCCAAGTTCTTCAGGTCTTTTTAAAGAATGCATGTTTGATCTCTGTGGTATATTTTTCTGACTTCTGGATGTATGTACATGCTGTGAGAATTATCTTGGATCAAGGACATTCAGTAGGTCACATCATGAGGCTAGGACGAATTTCTATATACAGTTTTATTTATTAGAATTTCTGCAAATGGACTGTGAGCATGACATAATCCTGAATAATTAGATATCTTGTACCTTAGGGTTTATAAAATTTCCATGTGCTTATAATGACTGTTGTCAGGTTTTGAAAGGGTTATGCATGATTGTCCTACTGTGTACCATGTGTAAATGAATTAGTGATAAATATGCCTGAAACATGTTTTAATTGTTATAATTATTTTACAGGACCGAAAAATCTGAAAAATTGAGCATGCAACATGTTTACTGTTTAGTTCCATTGATAAAAATTTGATTCTATTTTGTTGACAATGGGTACTATTACTGATTTGATAAGGGAAAATGATCATATTGAGCATCTTAAGTTTAATTATATGAAATGCGGTGATTAGCAACATGATTAGGACTATATTATGATAAAATTATCACTGTTAAATAGCATGGTTAAGTTCTGTAATCTGAAATGTGAATGTTATTCAAAGTGCATGTGAAAAAGAATTAAAGTGTGTATATGAGTGAGTAGAACAATGGGATAAAATTTGATAATATGCTTAATGTAAAAGTGAGCCGAGATTGACACTGCTACCATAGAGGTCTGAGAGCCCTACTGTAGAAAAGTCCCTATGGGAAGGCTCAACGTTTAAATGATATCCGAAAGGCATTAGGATGAAATCCTGGAGGTGAACAAGTACCACTGGATAAGGTGGAGAGGGCTTCTTCCGGTCTGCGTAGTTAACCAAGATTCGTCACTAGTTTGCCAAGGTGGCGAGTGTGTGTTAAATGAAGTGAAATGCTATATACTAAGTGCTAAATGATAAGAGTGTGTGTTCCTCTTGATGGTAGTTAGGACTATGTGTCACGACAAATTAAGTGTAAAAAGGTGTAAAATGAGAAAGTGGCACGTGGTAAGTGCAAGTAAAGTGATAAGTGAAAGTGCAAATGAAAGCTATGGGGAAAATGTGTGAAATCATATATAAGTGAAAGTGAATGTAAATGAGAGAGTAAATGCATGTGAAAACCAAGGTAAAATGCATATATTCATATCATTCATGTGTTTATATGTAACGTAGCGCATTTTTAGGATCTTCGTGGATCGTTGTTTAGTGGTCGTTTGAATCTGCGTTTACTGGCTTTTGTGTGGTGCTCATGACCAAGGTGGGGTCATTGAGCCTTGGTTGTGGTTTTTGAACGTTGTGTGGGGCTTAGTGAGTCGGCAGGTTAGGCCCGCGGTGCCCGTTGGTTCACTGGATGTGAACACGATGGGGGTGTAGGTCACGTTCTGAACGCGACGGCCTTGATGGTCGCATTCTGGTTATCGCTGCTAGGGTCGACGTCTGCATGCGCACCACGTGTCACGCACGGGGGGGAGCTTGCTGACGTCGGGAATGGGAAGGCGATGCCCTAGTCCATCGCGACAAGGTCGTGATGGGGAGGTACGTCGCGATCCCAACCGTTGTGCGGTTTTTAAGAAGGTTGGCCGAACAGAGCTTTTACAAGCTCTACTCGATCAGGAGGGGAGCTGCTGTGGTTTTTCTGGGTGATTCAGCATTTCGGCGTGGTGTTTGACGCGCTCTCGACGCGAGGACGTCGCGTGGAGTGAGGGAAACGTCGCGCCACGTGTGGATTGCACATTCTTCATAGAGGTAGGGAGTTCTTCCTTGATTTGTTATGTGGATTGCATGTTGGTTTGTTTACCGCTTTAAAATAGTAGACATCATGCCTAGGAGGTGAAATGAGCATGAAAACCAGGTTGAAACATCGTGTGGGGTGGTTTGTATGGAAAATCTGGAGAGGGTTCCCGGATTAGGGTTTTCGCCTGCGAAGGTGATGAACCCAGCTGTCGCGACTAGGTCGCGACAGGCCGACCCGTCATGACAGGATTTCTTATCGTGACGTCGCGATAAGAAGGCGGCCTTGACCTCTATCGCGATCACAGCCGAGGGTTCTACTTTGCATGCTTTTGGCGATTTGGTTATCCAGATATCGGTATTTGACGTGTATGGATTTGGTGAGTGCTGCATTGGCACCCATAGAGCTCTGTGAGCATGTTGCCCACGTGGTTAGTGGGTGGTTTACGTAGTTGGTGTGGTGTTTACGTGGTGTGAGTGTGTGCATGGCACATGGTGTTGTGAAGGTTGGGCAATGATGGTTCCAGTGTGAACCTAGCTTCAGTCTTGTGACGTCTTTTATAGATTAACAGAGATGGTTTAATTAGTGTATTGTGAGTAAGGTTAAGAGTGGTGTACAAATAGTGTATATTGTACGTATGTGGCAAAGAGGTCACGTGATGACCAATGATAAGCCAGTTTGTGATTAGTTATAGTAGTTTACATGTGTGTTGGTGTGGGGTAGCTTGTAGGTCACAAGGTGACTGGGGACAAGCTATTCCTGACACTTGTACCATGGTTTGTAATGAAAAATATGTAAGTATATATATATCGTGGTTTGTGCATTGCCGAGTGTGGTGGTCCGGCGCCTATTCCGAAATGCCTCTTTAGTTGGGTGCCCCAGGTTTTGTGTGAGCCAGGCACTTATGTGTGCTCGGGGCTTGTACCGGTACAGTGGTACCGTCGAGGTCTTGTCATCTTCCTGGGCACCCTCACTCTTGTGTTTGAGTAGTACGTCCGACTGAGGGAAAGACGACAATGGGACAGTGACTAGTGAAAGTTTGTGTTTAGTGACTTGTAGCTCGCTCGAGGTTGGGGATTACGGACACCAGTAGATGTACTGGGCCGCAGCTAGTCCTGTTACCAGTGCCTCACTTTAGAGAGCTCGGGCCAGAGTCTCTAAAGGTGCCAAGCATGGGCCTGCAGGGTGTGTGACCTATAGGTTGTGGTGGTTTGGTTGGTCTCCACAGTTCTTTGGATTTACTTGTGTGTTGGAGCGGTAGTTGGACCTTACGTGCGTGACTACGAGACTGAGAGGTAGTTCTTGTGCTATGTTGTCCGGGTTGGATACTGGCGTCATGAACCAGTAGTCTGTCCCGTGTGGTGGCGTCGTGCTTTCCAGCTCATGCTTTGCTACCCGTTGTAGCGTGTGTTGATATGGTTTTACTCGTCGAGGTGTGCCATGGTGTTGGCACGGTTGGCGTTGTAGTTGGTGAGCACAGACTCATTGGTTGTGGTTTGACTGGTTGTGGTGTGCCCTGGTGGTGGCACAGTTGTGTTTGTGTTTCAGTGGTGGTACCTCGTGGTGGTAGGTAACTGTACCCTTTGGGGGTACAGGTTTCTCGTGGTATACTGAGCACTAGCCTTTTTAGGTGGTGAAGTGGAGGTCTTGCAGCGAGACCTTCCGTTTGTTGTGTTCTACCCTTCCTTGGGTAAGTTTCCGAATAAAATTGAGTGTGCGATGGATTGGCATCGTGGTAGCCAATCCAGTTACTTAAGTGTGACATTCGATATATCGTGGTTTAAGGGTATAAAGGATTAGCTCTTGGTTAGCAGTCTTGTTACCCATGTGTTGGAGGCTTGCCAGTGAAGCTAGTAGCTTAGGCATTGCTTTACCTGTGTGGCTTACAGCTTAGGCGACCAACTGTTGAGGTGGTGTGTCTGTGAGGCTTGTGGCCTAGGTTTTACAGTTACTGAGTAGACTAGTAGTGTGGTGCTAGATCTGTTGTCTCTTCTTCTTTCAGGATTTGTGTTAATTGATATAATTATGTTTTACAGTGAGCAAGATATGGTTTAGTTACCGGTGTTGCCATTGAGACCCATTGGGGTTGAGGTCCTACCGTGTTGTGTGTGGTTTTGGGGGGTCCCCTACTGAGCCAATGACTTGTTGAGGCTCACTCCCTTACAATCCTTTTTAGGGCTTACCATTAGTGTGGCTTGCGGAGGTGTCGTGATAGACTTGTACCACTAGCTGTAGTGTTAGTACAGTTGTGTGAGCTTGTGCTCCCTCGGGGTATGCCTCAGGTAGTTGTACTCTTCTTAATTTGGACATGTAATAATGTAATGAGACAGTTGTAAATTGTTATAAGCAGATATGAGCACATGTTCTTTCTTGTGTCTCTTACTATTGTGGTTTGTCTTTTATATTCTTCCTGAACACGTGTGTGAGATATCCCTTGCGAGACTTCAGTCCGTTCGCGGCAGACGGATCTGGATATGGACCCTTATTGGGTATGGATATCCAGAGCCATTACAGTTGGTATCAGAGCAATGGTCCAGTTAGAATATGAAAAGATATTAATATTACAATGTCCCAATACATGATTTAATGTCCACTGCTGGTAGTAAGTCTGTGGTTTCTTGTGCTTTTTAGTATAATTTTCACGTGAGTTTTGGTGTGTGAATTGTGTGTATAGCTGGTCAGATTAGTAATTGTGGGTAATGACCGAGAAATGGTATAGTTGGTGGTGTAGTGTGAGTAGTTATTGGGGTGTCAGTTATGGTTAAAGTATAGTTGATTAAAGGTTCTCTGTTATAGAAATTGAAAGAATTAGTGAATTTAGTTATGAAATTCAGTAAAAAGTGTTTTAATGAGGATCAGAGTTGGTAGAGAAAGATATAAGATAGTGATGTGATGGAATAACAGAGGGAATTATATCGTAATGAGGAATAGGGCTTTGTGATTAGGATTGTTAAATGAGTGAATTGTGGCCGAGAACTATATCAGAGATAGTTATTATGTTTGAGATTTATGTTAACAAAGTGTTAAGGAGTTGCTTGGATAATAATATGATTAATGTCATGTTAGATTTGAAATGATCAAGTGAGGTAGTCTACTTTGAGATGAGATGTTGGTAAGCAGAGGAGTAGTGATCAAGATGGTCCTTAAGTGTGATTTGTAATTAAGAATAATTGTATTAAATAGTTTAAAGGTAGTGCGGATATGAATAATAAGGATAATAGAAAATATGATATAGAAACCTATGTAAGTATGTGTAGAGGTAAATGGTTGGCTAAAGAAAAAGTAAGGAAAATAGTGAGAAGTTAAATTTCTCTTGAGAATCTATAAAAGGGATATTTGCTTAGTGAATGGTAGTTTATGAAGATTTTGCAAAAGGATTTGTATATGGTACAATGTTAAAGATAAAATGGTGGTGCTAGCATTTGTGTGTAGATTGTGGGAGCAGAAAAGGAAAATTGGTGTCAGAGGCAGAATGAAGTTAAAGCTAAATAATTAAAGTAAGTTGAAGCTATATAAGTTAGAATAGAAAAGATTAATCCCATTGAGAAGCAATGGGGAATAGCAAAGTGGATTATGAATGGATATTTGTGAATGCGCTGTAACAGTGAAATTGTTTATCATTGACAGTAAATTAGTAATGTGGAATAAAGAAATCAGGTAGATTAAATCATTGTGATTAAAGGAAATAATTTTAGTTTATAATTATGGTGGAGAGTAAGAAGGATTGTAGTATAGATAGCACCCTGAGATTAATCAGTTAACAGAATGGTTAAGAGAAATAATTTTGCAGAAATGGTGTTATGCTATTGATAGTAAAGATAAAGTTGAGTATTAGTGATCAGGTGAAGAAAAAGAATATGGTAGATTATTAAATAGTGATAATTAAATTATTTAGGAAATGTGTAATAAGAATTTGTGTAATGATATGCAGTAAAGTGATTCAGATGAATAAATGAATTTTGTTATAAGAATATTTCCGGAATTTGAGGTGAAGTTATAATACTCAATTAAGGAATAGTGAGTATATTAAGGTATGGTAAAAGGGGAACAGAAAAGGGGAGGAGCAGTATAATCAGTTTATTGGTAAAGAAATTTTAAGATTTGATATCATATAAATGAGCAAGGTTTGGGGTAAAGGGAAAGGTAAATTTTCGGGTATGAGTAGCAATGAGAATAGAAGATGTGAAAAGATATGAATTAGTTTGTTAAATCAATTAGAGAATATTGTTTGAAGCAAGGAAAATATATAAAGGGGAAGTATATCAATAGAAATATATCAAGATTCAGAATTCAGTATCGCAAAGATATAGCAGGAGATAAAATATGAGTTGAGTCAATTAAATGATGTTAATATATGAAAAGAGAAATGTAAAGTTAGCTGAAAAGTATGATTTAAAGCAAGATAAGTTATTAATAGATTAAGGGAATCCAGAATTTATGAAATATATGATGAAAAGTTTAATGTGATCAGAGTAGCGCAGCGGAAGTGTAAAAATATCCGAAGTTTAAGTAATTAAAAGAAATTTTAAGGTTTGTGCGCAGTTGTGTAAAGAAGCAAGGGTTCCTAGTCAGATATGAGTTGAAGCAGTTTGTTAAGAATGATTAAAAGAAGCATGAAACTTAAAGGTGATAATACAATTTTTGCAAGAAATAAGCAATTGAGAATATGAGAAGAGATAAAGTAAAGTAATAGTTAGTGGTGATAAGTAAATAGTGGAATGGCACCAAGAAATTTGAAATTTTAAGCAGAATTAATATAGTAGAATAAAGTGAAAGAATTTAAGCAAGAAAAATGGCCCAGAAAGAAATGTTGCAAACACAACCAGGAAAATGTGGGAGTAGGTTGAGTCAAAGGAGATAAAGCACCATCGGCCAAGTAGAATTATCCAGAAAATGTGGAAGTAGGTTCAGTCCAAGAAGATAAAGCGCTAATAGCAGGGTAGAATCGCTTATAGTTGAAAGGTAAGGAATGGCAGAATAGATTCAGAGAATAAAGTAGTTGTGGAATAAATTAAAAAGAAAGGGAAGGCAGAGCAAGTATGAAAATCAGTAGATGGTTTGAAAAGAAGATGCAGAGGAAGCTCTGCATATGGCTTGTTTCTTTTTAGGTGATAGTGTGGTTTATCGTCGCTCGTTTTGAATGTCGAGGACGACATTCCCTTTTAGGTGATAGTAATGTAACGTAGCGCATTTTCGGATCTTCGTGGATCGTTGTTTAGTGGTACTTTGAATCCGCATTTACTGGTTTTGGTGTGGTGCTCATGACCAAGGTTGTAAGGCCCTCGAATTTCCGTCGCATTATTTGTATTTGTGTGTGTGTGTATTTGTACTTGTGTATGTATATACATACTTACGTATGTATTAATTAGTACAATTACGTGTGCATGTGTTTATACTATATGTAAATAATGCATGTATTGAATGGTGATAGTATGGATACACTACCATATACATATTGCATGTATATATGCATGGTATGCATGGTTTTCTGCATATTTTAGACTTCTGGCCGAAGGCCATCTTGGCGTCAATCCCTAGTCGTTGAGGTGGTGTCAGCGTCCAGACATGGACGCCAACACTAATCCTGGCGTCTAATGATATGGACGCCTATTTCTCTGGCCTGCATGCGTTGCAGAGCCAGAAATTCCGGGAACAAGGGAGCCCACCATTGGGGAGCTGTCCCCAACGGCTCTGAGAGCTGTCTTGTCACCCTGTGAGTGGGAGAGAGGCCTCCCCATATGTCTGAACCCGGATCTACCTTCTCCCACCCCTCTCTTCACCTTTGCAAGAGAGAAACCAGGAGAAAAACCCTAGTTTCTGAGCTGTGAGAAAACCCACTCTTTGCACCCAAAGATCCGACTTCCTGGAGCTAGATCCGGCCATCTTCCACGACAAGAGGATAGCTGGAGCAAAGGAGGAGGCTTCCCCGACATTTCCTTGCTGTGGAGACCATCCGGGAGCCCGGAGGAGAAGATCTAGGAGGACGTTCTGCACCTTCTTGGGACTGCCCAAGGAGGGCTTCTCCGAGCACTTTGATCCATTGGAGCAATTTCTAAAAGGCAAGTGACCTAACCATAATGTCCCCGTATGTGTCTAGGTCGATTCTACAATTTTTGTATATTTTTCCCTCGAGTCCTAGACCCTCACATTCACCCACTTGAGAGCTCGGGTCTGTGTTTCTGCACAGACCTGCATTGACGGCAAGGTCAATGACGCTGAGATCATGCTTGGCGTCCATCGACCATGCCGCTGACACTGAGTCAGCGGCCAGAGACCGCCGCCAAGTTCCTATGGACAGAACAGTGACCTGTTCTGCCCTCCTATACAACTATTTTCGATATGGTTTTCGTGATGAGGATATATGGTAACCCTATACACTATGTATACTGTTAAATGTGGTGTGTGGATGAGTGTGATGTGTGGTGGTGGATGTTAGAAAAGTGTATTCCATGAATTTGTAAGCATGATTCGTTGATAATCTTGTCAATCCATGTTTCATGATTAGGATTAGTCTGAATGCCTCAGTTTCGTCAGATCATGAAGATTAGTGGATCAGTATACGTATATTCAAATTTTGATAAATTGTCCATGCTTGCATAAGTTGCTAATAAATTCGATTCGGTAAATAAAAAGGCATGTAAGAATGATTTGTGGTGATCGATCTATAGATGTATGATTTAGGGTAATTCTGTATTCTCAAATCATGCATATAACAGTAGTCTCTGTTCAACCAGTAAGTGGCAAAAATGCATGATGTGTTAAACTCCATGTCAACTTAAATTGTGAATGGCATGTGAAATAGGTATTTGATTTTCTGTAAATTCTATTTAGCTCAGAAAAATCTGAAAATTTGAATGTATGACCTTGAACCCGAAAATAGTATGTGGTTAAAATTTCAGGTCATTTGGACCAGTATATAAGGAGTTATGTATTTTCCATGTGAAATGTAAAAATCCGTATATGTTATCGTGAAGTGGTTAGATATTGTTTAAACCCAACCTGATTAGTGAATTTACTGTGTGTTAAACTCCTGAAATCTGTAGTGCCATGTCAGGAAAAACAGAGATGTGTATGTGAGTGAGAAAGTGAATGAGATGAAAAGTGATATGTGTAAAACCATGTGTAAATCGGTAAAATGTGTAAATGTGTAACTGTGCCAATGTGACACTGCTTCCGTAGAGGGCAGTGGAACTGTATCAGGGAAAAGTCCCCCTGAGAAAGTTCAGTGTGTAAGTGACCCTAAGGGAATTAGGGGAAATCCTGGAGGTGGACAAGTACCACTGTTAGGGTGGAGACTTGTTCTCCCGGTCTGCGCAGTCCAAGAGTCGCCATTGGAATGCCTAGATGGCGTCTATGTGTAATGTGATGTGTATATGTCCTTCTTTGGTGGTTTGGACTATGTGTCACGGCACCTAAAATGTGTAATGTGTAATGTGTATGTGTTCATGTGTAAATGTGTAAGTGAACAATGTGAATGTGTATGTGCAAAGTGCAACCATGTGAAAGAGGAAACTTGTGTAAAGAAAATGTGAAATTCTAAATGTGAGGATATGATATTGAAATCCATGTGAGACAAATCTGAAACCATGTGAAATCAGTAATTTCATGTTGTTATCATCATGTTTATATGTGCAAAAATGTCTAGAATCCATGTTAGGGATAATTGATGAGCACGGGCACAAAATAGCATGATTGGTTGTTCACATGATATGTTTTAAGCAACATGGTAGCTCTCATGTCTTGGTTCTTTAAAGACAAAATTTCACGAGTGAATTGAATAGAGAGCATGTGATAGGTAAGTTTATTCTTAGAAATCTGAAAGCATGATCCATGTATTAATTTGTAAAACTTTCATGCCATGTGTTGAAAAATTTTGAATGTGCATGTAGAAACCGCTATGACTTATACGTGTATGTTATGAGTAGTGTTGCTTGCTGAGTCTTTAGACTCACTCCTTGCTTCGGCGTACAGGTGTAGTTGGTGACGTGGCACCGTTGGAGGAGACAGTGGAGACGGACTCCGAGCGCGGAGATTAGTCTTTGGAGTTTCTTTGAGACTTGTGCATTTCATAGTATGTAATTTGAACGTTGTATTAGAGTTATCGTGAAAAGAATGTATAAGTGTAGACATTATGTATTTGAATTTCAGCAATTTAAATTATGTGAACTTTTAGCTTTTAATGTTAATTGCGAATTTCATGTATGTTTAATGTGGATGATGAATAAATGAGGACAGTTGTCTTTTACTTCCGCTACTCTGTTGTATATTCGCGTGTATCTCAGCTGTTTGTATCGTTTGGGTAAATGTCCCACTGTGAGGACTCTCGCTATACCAACGTGGGTTGGTATAACCGTACCGGTATAATGAGGGTCGTCACAAAGGTGGGGTCATTGAGCCTTGGTTGTGGTTTTCGCATGTTGTGTGGGGCTTAGTGGGCCGACAGGTTAGGCCCGCAGTGCCCGTTGGTACACTGGATGTTAATGCGATGGGGGTGTAGGTCATGTTCTGAACGCGACGGCCTTAATGGTCGCGTTCTGGTTACTGCTGATGGGGTCGACGTCTGCATGCGCGCCACGTGTCGCGCACGGGGTGGAGCTTGCTGACGTCGAGAATGGGAAGGCGACGCCCTAGTCCGTCGCGACAAGGTCACGACGGGGAGGTACGTCGCGATCCCAACCGCTGTGCAGTTTTTAAGAAGGTTGGCCGAACAGAGCTTTTACAAGCTCTGCTCGATCAGGAGGGGAGCTGCTGCGGTTTTTCAAGGTGATTGAGCGATCTGGCGTGGTGTTCAACGCGCTCTCGACGCGAGGACGTCGCGTGGAGTGGGGGAAACGCCGCGCCATACGTGGATTGTGCATTCTTCGCGAAGGTAGGGAGTTCTACCTTGATTTGTTACGTGGATTGCATGTTTGTTTGTTTACCACTTTAAAAATAGTAGATATCATGCCTAGGAGGTGAAATGAGCATGAAACCGGTTGAAACATCGTGTGGGGTAGTTTGTATGGAAAATCCGGAGAGGGTTCCCGGATTAGGGTTTTCGCCTGAGAAGGCGACGGACCCTGCTTCACGACTAGGTCGCGACAGGCCGACCCGTCGGACAGATTTCTTATCGCGACATGTCATGGCGTCGCGATGAAAGGCGGCCTTGACCTCTGTCGCGATCATAGCCGAGGGTTCTACTTTGCATGCTTTTGGCGATTTGGTTATCCAGATATCGGTATTTGACGTGTATGGATTTGGTGAGTGGTGCATTGGCACCCATAGAGCTCTGTGAGTGTGTTGCCCACGTGGTTAGTGGGTGGTTTACGTAGTTGGTGTGGTGTTTACGTGGTGTGAGTATGTGCATGGCACATAGTGTTGTGAAGGTTGGGCAATGATGGTTCCAATGTGAACCTAGCTTCAGTCTTGTGACGTCTTTTATATATTAATAGAGATGGTTTAATTAGTGTATTATGAGTAAGGTTAAGAGTGGTGTACAAATAGTGTATATTGTATGTATGTGGCAAAGAGGTCATGTGATGACCAATGATAAGCCAGTTTGTGATTAGTTATAGTAGTTTACATGTGTGTTGGTGTGGGGTAGCTTGTAGGTCACAAGGTGACTGGGGACAAGCTATTCCTGACACTTGTACCATGGTTTGTAATGAAAAATATGTAAGTATATATATATATAGTGGTTTGTGCATTGCCGAGTGTGGTGGTCCGGCGCCTATTCCGGAATGCCTCTTCAGTTGGGTGTCCCAGGTTTTGTGTGAGCCAGTCACCTGTGTGTGCTCGGGGCTTGTCCCGGTACAGTGGTACCGTCGAGGTCTTGTCGACTTCCTGGACACCCTCACTCTTGTGTTTGAGTAGTACGTCCGGCTGAGGGAAAGACGACAATGGGACAGTGACTAGTGAAAGTTTGTGTTTAGTCACTTGTAGCTCGCTCGTGGTTGGGGATTACGGACACCAGTAGAGGTACTGGGCCCCAGCTAGTCCTGTTACCGGTGCCTAGGGGTGTAAACGATCCGAGTCCAGTCGAATAATGTTTCGCTCGAACTTGACTCGGTCACTAAAAACTGAGCTCGAACTCGACTCGTTACTCGTCGAGCTTTTATATCTTTGTTCGAACTCGGCTCGTTTCATTTTTTTTGGTATTTGAACTCGACTCGATGAACAGCTCGTTTAACTTAACGAGCTCGAGGCTTAATCGAATTTGATTCGAACATTTAAACGAGCTTAAACTCGTACTCGCCTCAGCACTCGTTTACAAATTCAAACTCGACTCGTTCAACCTGTTATTCGCACTCGATTGCACACTTGTTTAGAGCTCGACTCATTTAGAACTCGAATAGAACTCGAATACAAACTCGTTTACACAGAATTGGAGCCTGAGGACTCATATATAGATATTAGAGGGACAAATCCATTCACATTTGCTTACTTTAAGGGACTTTTTTTCATTCTATGCACAACATCTCTACACCAACGTTTTGTTTTTTTTTTTTTTTTTGAGGGGTTAACCGTGTTCAAAATAAAATATTTACATAACAACCAAAACAAAAACAAGAGTACAACTGTCCAAGGGAAGCAAAAAAAAAGACAACCAATACTCGGTGAGTGGGGTGGGACTGCATTCTCAAAGCTTTTAGAAACACTCTTGCCTTGTCCTCATTTGCAAAACAAAGATCAACAGCCAATTTCCAGTACATAGAGGAGGGGCTTTCTGTAGTCTTGAACCATCTGCACACCATTAGAGTTAATGGCTATGTTTAGACTAAAAAACACAATTAGTTAAACAATTTATCTCAAAAAGAATATCAAAACCTTACCTCAAAATTGGCCAAGTCCATGGGGAACAATTTCCACATTTCTGTCCTCAACATGTTCTAGGACAAATACAAGAGTTTCCTGTTGAAATGGTTCCATATATGCACACAATGAGAACAATTTCAATAAACTGAACCACAAAGAATTTTCACTATCAATACACTTAATTCAAAGCAGATGTATATATGGACAGCTTCTCCAACTTTGATGTAAAGAATGCATGTACATGCTTAATGCCATGGATGAATCCATCTGGAATCGGACTATCAGGCAAAAAGAATTTAAAGCACTTTTCTAATGTCATATGTTGTATGTTATAGTTTCTATACCTGGTTATACTTCTGACTACGGATAGCTTCTGTTGCCTTCTCAGCAATGTTTGAGGCCTTCATCTTTGGTTGAAGATTAAATGCAATTCCAATGTCACTAGGAACTTCAGTGTACTCTTCCATTGAGGGATCAAAGCATCCAGAGCGATTCCCATTCCAAAAAAATGGTGATATGACCAAACTTAACAATCTCACTGTCAGACAAAAGAAGACAAATAGATGGACTAAACTTGATAATCTCAGTATTGGACAAAGAAGAGTGGATTTCAATAAAGTAAGTTAGACATGGCTAAGTGCAAGAACTGGACTTCAAAAGTTTATATGCAAAGTTTTGATAGAATAAAAGCTGAGATTAAAATAAGCAAAACCTCATGTCGGGTAAGTTTGCTACTATGCGAGGAGTTTTGCTACTACCTTGGAGTTTTGCTACTACCTTCTTTTCTTTTCAAGATTCGCAGGTCATTCTGTTGGGATTTCCTTATTTTTCAATCAAGAAAAGTTTTCTTAAGAAACACAAGCAAAATGGTGTCTCCCGTTGGGATCAAATGAGTGGGTTCTTGCTGGTAGGCTGGCTGCTAATCAGAAGTTGTAGATTCACGATATGATGAATTCATGATAGAATCTCACCCAAGGAAGATTTGCAATAAACCAGAGAATCATCAAACCCATCAAATATGTGAAGAACATTCAACGCAAACACTCCTTTGAATAATACCAACTTAACAATGAATAATTTCAAAGAAGTGAAATAGATAATAGAACTATTCTAGAAGATGCAAATTATGGCATACAACTCATTTAGATAGATGTCAACTTAATAGAGACATGCTTCCTAATCCAGTAGCAGCAAGAAAACAGGCAAAAGTTTGATGTAACACCTTTAAAAGGCCTCCAAGCCAAAACCTACACATCAAAATAAAACAAGTTACTTGACAACGAAGTGGATACACAAGGCTGTTAACAACTCTGTTTAACAGCAAGAAAATAATGCCTCAAAGATTTTATTGCATCATCATGCTACAAGAATGATGAGATTGATGAACATAGTGACTATGATCCCCACCTCCCTCCAAGGTTCCGATTTAGGGCCTCAGCAACCATGGCTTAGGCTTCCTACATTCTTCATGCCAAGATTTCTGGAAGCTGCAAACAAAAAGGATGGCATTGGCTTTAATTTTTGGCATGTTCAATGTCTCTGCAGTGGAAAAGACATCCACTTTCTATGCATGCAAATGAATAGCTGCTAGGATGCTACGATGGACAATAAAAAAGGAAACCAAAAAAACTAACTCTCTGTGCACAGTTATTCTGTCATATCCCACGTATCCAACTTCCAAATATCCTTTTCGGTGATGGGCCTCTTATAACCTTTCTCCATGAGTGGGGTCATCCATGAGTGGGGTCATCCATGAGAAGAATATTCCTGGCATAAGGACAAAGAAGGAAGTTGGAACAAAGAACCTTTTATGGTGATAAATCAGAATGCGATATCTTTTATATATCCTTAATATTGCAGATTTCATCAAACCCTATTTCCATTTATGGTGACAACAAAATTTCTTACTCCAAATATTCCATATTTCCATTCATGAATAAGATTAAAACTGAGAGGAGAACATATGCAATAGGCAATAGCAGGCTTAAATTTTTATATATCCTTAATATTGTAGATTTCATCAAACCATCTATTAAAGAGAGCAAATACAACATAAGAATTTCATCAAACCATCAAACCATCTTAAATTTTTATAGATCCTCAAATACCACCTGATGCAATCTGAGCATCGACACCTTTCCCTCTTAGCTGCAAGAATTCTCAAAGATATTCCTTGGCTGCAAGTAGCTGCCTTGCCTGCAAGATGCAAAACAACATAATCAGATATTATAAAAAAATGTCAAAACTCAGAAATGAAAAAGGGTCTACGGTGACTGGTCCATAGAGAATTCTCCCTACCTCTTGACTGGTCCATAATGCCTTACATAAATAGGAAAAAATGACCTATGATAGAAAATAGTGTCTAAAGACCTTCAAACATTGCATGTCAAATGTATCAAAAACTTCAACCAACATAGTACAATGTCACTTCAAAATACAAAATCACCATTGACATCAACAAAAATATAAAGTTTTGAGCATAAAAATCATTAGAATGAAACTCCAAGGAAGAACTTCTTTAATATCCTCCATGACCTGAAAAGTAAAACAATATAAAGTAAATTTATCAGTCATTTTTAAAAAAAATCATATAAAAACTAAAATAAATTAAATATATACAATTAGTACATTACAATGTCCCTCCACAACTTGGAAAGGAGAACTTCAAGGAAGAAGAACTTCCTTAACATCCTCCATGACCTGAAAATTAAAAGTCATGTTAAAATCCTTTAAAAACTAAAATAATTAAATGCCTAAAATAATAAAGCACTTACCTTTGCCTTCCTTTTAATTCCATAAAAATTTCTAAACCAATCCTCTCCACAAATTAAAGCTTGGATAGTTTCCACTCCCAAAGAGGATCGATATGTATCAATCACTCTACCCCCGGCACTAAATGTTGCTTCTGATGCCACTGAAGTGATGGGAATAGCCAATATATCACATGCCATTTTTGATAAAATGCAAAATTTCAAATTATTTGCCTTCCACCACTCTAATGCATCAAAACTTCCTGTTGCGTTCTCATCACAAATATACACACCTTCTTGTAGATAGACATCAAGTTCAGATCTCACATTTTCAATAGTATCAACACTCCTGATATAATGATCAAACTTCCTCCTTCCACTTAATATTGATTTCCCTTTAGAAGTAGACATGGAAGTTGTGTTACTAAGACCACTACCTGAATTTACCTCTTGATTGTCATCTTCTGCATTCTTATCAACATTAGTTGTTGTATAACCCTCCACATACTCTTTATAAATCGTATATAAAGTGTCACGTACTTCAAAAATATGTCTTTCAGCTCTATCCTCAGAATAAATAGATCGAAAAGAAATTTCAATCAACTTCATTTTGTTTCTAGGGTCTAAAACAGCAGCAATAGAGATCAACAAATTAGAATGACCCCAATACTTGTCAATTTTTGTTTTCATTCTTGTAACCATTTCTTGCATGTATTCACTACCACACACACTTTTCTCATCAAGGAGTTCTTTAATGTTGATAAGTTCAGGTAGAAATAAATTTGAAGTTGGATAATCATAACCTAAATATAAAAAAATGAAAATGATTAAAAAACAAAATAAAGATTAATAAGATATATGTTGCACAATTCAAAAATCAATAACAAAGTAAAGAGCAAACATCTTACCAGAAATGATATGGGTGACTTCATTAAAAAGTGCCAAGAAGAGCAAACATCTTCACTCTATCCCAATCATCTTCAGAGGGCAAATACATATAATGTTGATCTCTTTCTTGGTATCGGGGGAACACTTTTCTAAACTCTAATGCACAAGCCAACATATTATAAGTTGCATTCCATCTTGTGCAACAATCCAAAATCAACCTCTTATTAGGCAAATGTAATTGCTTTGCAATATCACTGAATGTGGATAGTCTTGTAGTAGATACTGAAATATACTTGACACTTTCTCGAATATTTTCAATGACATGATGAATTTCAGATAAACCATCTTGCACTAAAATATTCAATATGTGTGCACAACAATGCACATGAAATAATACACCATTGCAAGACAACTTATTCTGAAAATTAAGACTATCTTTCAACATCTTCACTGCTATATCATTATAAGACGCATTGTCCACAGTTATAGTTACTACTTTCTTTTCAATTTTCCATTCTTCAAAACATTTATAAAGAGCATCATGTATAGCAACTCCAGAGTGAGGTGGAGGCACGGAAACAAAATTTAGAACCCTCTTATGCAACTTCCAATTTTCAACAAAATGACATGTTATAACCATGTATTGCACCTTCTGCCCAGACTTCCACAAATCTATTGTGACGCTTACTCTATTGATACCCTTTAACACATTCTTCAACCTTTTCTTTTCTTGCTCATAACTAACTATACAATCAATTTTTATTGATTGTCGTGTCATTCTTTGATAAAGAGGATTCACATTTTTCATTAATACATTGAATACATCATATTCGACAAACATAAATGGTAACTCATGAACCATAATCATATGAGAAGTAATATCTCTGATTTTTGCTTGATCATACTTCCAAGTTTTGACATTTGGAATGACATTCACACTGTCTGAGTTAGAATCAGGAGTAGATGCTTGTAGAGTGATGTGTTTCTGACCTTTACTAAGTTGAAATCTTGGACAACAATCCAAGTGCCTTTTAAATTGTGTGGTGGTACCAGTTGCACTCTTTGCAAGTTTGGCTTTACAATGATTACATTGCGCTTTTTCAGTGCCATCAGGAAGTTTCACATCCTGAAAATTTTGCCAAACATCAGATGTTTTTTTCCTCCTTCTCTTTGTATAAGGATTTTCCTCTACAACAACTTCTGGATTGATTTCTTCACCATCAACTACAATAACTTCATTTACTATCGGAATAGACTCGTTATCTTTATCTATAATAGTGTTTGACGATGAACCAACACTATAAGTAAAAACTTGTAAGTGAGATGATGGTACTAGTGAACTTTGCTCTTGTTCTTGATTCGAGGAATGAGAAGACATGCCTTAAAAATCATAAATAAAAGAATCTAAATGATATGACCAAAAAAATGATGGCATACATAATAGAATAAGACATCAACCTATTAACAATCATGACGAAAAACTAAAAATAGATTTCATGCCGCTCTAATTCATATACTAGAACACAAAATTGATCTCTTAAGCATAAATATGTTGCCTGAGCCCGGAGAAGATGATGTTGCTGCCTTCAGGAGTTCGAGGGAGATGAGCCGCTGCCAGGACAATGGGAGGTAGAGATGAGTAGCTGCAAACTGAAAAAATAGTCAAGAGAAAGTGAGACAGTGTGTGACCGTGTGTGTTAGAGAGGGAGTAAGAGAGGCTGAGAGGGATGGAGTGACTGTGTGACAGTTTGTGACTGTGTGTCCCTGCAGACAGAGGGCAAAGATAGAGGGAGGTGTGTAAATTCTTTTGGGAATCAAGTGAGCAAAGAAATAGCTTCTATAATGAAACGGGATTCCAGAGGGAGGGAGGGAGGGAGGGAGAGGAAGAGGGAGAGAGGGAGGTCGGAGGCCGTCGGTCGGCCTTTGTGTGTGTGTGAGTGAGATGAAGCCAGAGGGAGGGAGAGGAAGAGGGAGAGAGGGAGGCCGGCGGCTGTTGGTCTGCTTGTGTGTGAGAAAGAGAGAGATGAAGCCAGAGGGAGGGAGAGGAAGAGCGAGAGAGTGAGGCCGGAGGCTGGCCTGTGTGTGTGTGAGAGAGAGAGAGAGAGGGAGATGAAGCCAGAGGGAGGGAGAGAGTGAGGCCGGAGGCCGGCCTGTGTGTGTGTATGTGAGAGAGAGAGAGAGATGAAGCCAGAGGGAGGGAGAGGAAGAGCGAGAGAGTGAGGCCAGAGGCGCCGGAGGCCGGCCTATGTGTGTGTGTGAGAGAGAGTGAGA
This sequence comes from Colocasia esculenta, assembly GCA_014218235.1. Taxonomy (NCBI): domain Eukaryota; kingdom Viridiplantae; phylum Streptophyta; class Magnoliopsida; order Alismatales; family Araceae; genus Colocasia; species Colocasia esculenta. The sequence goes on from CM024760.1 coordinate 91,652,153, forward strand.
GAGAGAGAGAGATGAAGAGGGAGAGCAAGACAGAGACAGTGAGGCCGGAGGCCGGCCTGTGTGCGCATGTGTGTGTGTGTGTGTGTGTGTGTGTGTGTGTGGTGTGGTGTGTGTGTGTTGTGTGTGGTGTGTGTGTGTGTGTGTGTGTGTTGTGTGTGTGTGTGTGTGTGTGTGTGTGGTGTGTGTTGTGTGTGTGTGTGTGTGTGTGTGGTGTGTGTGTGTGTGTGTTGTGTGTGTGTGTGTGTGTTGTGTGTGTGTGTGTGTGTGGTGTGTGTGTGTGTGTGTGTGTGTGTGTGTGTGGTGTTGTGTGTGTGTGTGTGTGGTGTGTGTGTGTGTGTGTGTGGTGTGTGTGTGTGTGTGTGTGTGTGTGTGTGTGTGTGTGTGTGTGTGGTGTGTGTGGTGTGTGTGTGAGAGAGAGAGAGAGAGAGAGAGAAAGCTAGAGGGAGGGAGAGAGGGAGGCCTTCCATCGGCGTCTGTGTGAGAGAGAGGGCAAGAGAGGGATGGAGAAGAAGAGGGAGAGTCCAAGAGGAAGACAGGGAGAAGAGATGTAGACATTACCTGAGGAGGAAGGAAGAAGAAGCAGCCGCTGTGCCTCTAGAAGGAAGGAGACGACGGACGCGGAGGGGCCCTGCCGTAGCGCCGCTGCCAGGAAGGAAGAACGAGATGCCGGACGCAGAGAGGGGCTCCGCCGCTGGCCCGCTGCTATGCCAGGAAGGAAGGAGACGCCGGAGCCAGACGCGGAGCAGGCTCCGCCGCTGCTGTGCCAGGAAGGAAGGAGACGCCGGAATCGGACGCGAAGAAGACGCAGACAGGAGCTCCACGCCTCCACCGCTACTGTGCCAGATTGTTGGAAGGAGGCCGGATGCAGAGAGGGGCGAGAGATGGGGGCATCCGGGTAGGGCGTCTGTGGCGGAATGCCTCGGCCAAGCCCGTTAAACCGATAATGTACTTGATCCGAGTCCGCCTCCCGCGAATGGGCCGAAGCCTCGCTAGGGAAACCAAACCACAGTCCGTGTAAACACAAAGGAACACACCATTTTATATATATAATTCACAAGTTACATAGCCAAATTTCCACAAAAACTGGAAGAATGTACAAGAGCCTGGGGCATACCCCGAGGTACAACTAAAGAAAGTAAACAACTAACTAAACTACACTGCTGGAGTACTACACCGCTGGAGGTACTGACCCTGCACCGCTACGGCGCGGCTCTGAGCTGGACGACGGTCGTGAAACGTCCTCCTCGCTCTCACCTGTGGGGGTAGGGGTGAGCCTCACTAGTCACTGGCTCAGTAGGGAACTCCCCCAACACCGAGCAAACCAAAACCACAGGTACGAAAGCAGTAAACAATACCAACAATTTATAGAACAACTAAACAAATATTAAAGCTGTAAAAGTACTCACCGTCTGCCGACTACATAAAACAACTTTAATAATTAAACGGCAAACCAGTACAGGTGTACAAGCTAAAGTAGAGACAGCCAACACGAGCCACGTGAACTGGTTCGCGACACCAGAAACTGACTCGGACAAGCTAACACAGGCCTACCTCTCAGTCTCGCAGCCACGGACGAAAGGTCCAGCTGCCGCTCCACGTGAAAAGGTCAAGCAACTGTGGAGACCAACTAAACACCACCACCTGCGGACCACACGGTCGCAGGCCCATGCCTGACACCTCTAGAGATCCTGGCCCGGAACACTCTAGAGTGAGGCACTGGAAAAGGACTAGCTGGGGACCAGTGTCGACTACTGGTGTCCGTACCCCCAACTACGAGCGCGCTACAAGTGACTAAAGACAAACACAAGTGTCACTGTCTCACTGTCGTCTTTCCCTCAGCCGGACGTACAACTCAAACACAGAAGTGAGGGTGTCCAGGTCAGACGACACAGACCTCGACGGTACAACACAAGTACCGGGACAAAGCCCCGAGCTAACAGCCTGGCTCACAAAGAACCTGGGGCACCCAACTGGAGAGGTAACCACGGTAGGCGTCGTACTACTAGCCACGTACACAGAACCACGTGCACGTCACACACAAACCACGTGAAACCTCACGTAAACCTCAAGTAACAATGGTTCACTACACGTGAACCCAACTGACTCGCGTAATACAACGCGCAGCACGAAAGTAAGTAACTAACAGCATACCTTGTAAGCTAAACACGAGAGCCATGTGCACTCAGTGCACCTCAGGTGTCAACGCACATGCATTATCGATAAATACCATAATTAGTCATTCCTGTTTATAACCAGTAGGCGGCAACATCGACTGCCGCTTACAGGAAGTCGACGGCAAGGGATCTGGACGTCTACATCCTGGCTGATGAGCTTGGCGACAAGCGATGTTGACGCCAAGTTCTTCGGCCTCAAACCCTGCAGAAACCCTAATCCGGCTCTACAGGTTTTCCAATCGTTTAAACTACAGAAAAATATACTGAAACGGTTCTTTAAACATGCATAAACCCAAAACAACCCAACACAGCATGCTTTGTTCACTAAATTACTCAAACCACCCATTATCCCCATATGGTGCAACTTAATCCGAAAATACATTATCATGCTGATTCAGGTGGTTACGATGTATTTTAATGTTTCTATGGAGCTAAACGGGTTCGTCCCCTACCTCAGAACACATTAGAACCTCCCGCAATTTCCCAGTTCATGCCGAACCCTCCGCGAGCTCCCACGGGAATTGCACCACGCCACGGCATTTCCTCGCACAATTTGGCGACGCCACGCGTTCCACGATCCTCCAAGCACCCTTCAATACCTGTTGGAAGCTTTAGGAACACTGGGGCAACAAGCTGGGGCAAGAGGGGAAGAGAACCAGGTAAGAAACCTGCCCTCGGGTGAGCCTATAACCTGCAGAATTCTCAGGTTGGCGTCAACCCCTATGCCGCCAAGAACAACCGCCACCATAAACGTCCACATCCTAAGCCGCCAAGTTCATGCAGTCAACGTCCACTTACCTGGACGCCAACAAGTCAACGGCCACCCCTGGCCGCCAACTCCAACTGAACTGCAGCAGATCCCATTTCATTTCAAGACCAACCATGCACTTCACCTGCTCAAGCCACACATCCACACCATACATTCCACACAACCAACTCACATTGGCCTCACAACGGCCTACACAACCAACACACACAAGATCCGCATGGATCCGAAAAGCACGCGACGTTACAGCGTCTCTGTCCAAGGAAGAGATGGGCGAGAGATGGATTGGACAGGGTCACAGGGGTTGGCGCGTCAGAGAGATTAGACTACACGGGGTAAGCGCATCCAACCGTTGGATGGTTTTGGACGGTCACGATGAAGTTTATAAATTTTTATAAATGTATACTCTTTTTATTTTAACATTTACATATAAACTTTTAATTTTTATTTATATTTATTATATTTTCTTATGTCAAAGTAAATAAATATCTTATATTCTCTATAACATATTATAATTTAATTTATTTAATAATAAATATTTAAACAAGTTTTTAACAAATTTTTAAACAAATTTTAGCAAATATTAATCGAATTCTTAACGAGTATTTAAACGAGTTGTTCGCGAGTATAATCGAGTCGAGCTGACATGTGTTCAGACTCGGCTCGTTTATGAACCGAGCTTTTTTTTTTGTTCAAACTCGACTCGTTTATCTAATAATCGAATAGAGTCGAATTTTTATCGAGTCGAATATCGAGCTACTCGTCGAACGTATCAGCTCGTTTACACCCCTACTGGCAGTGCCTCACTTTAGAGAGCTCGGGCCAGAGTCTCTAAAGGTGCCAGGCATGGGCCTACAGGGTGTGTGACCTGTAGGTTGTGGTGGTTTGGTTGGTCTCCACAGTTCTTTGGCTTTACTTGTGTTGTGGAGCGGCAGTTGGACCTTACGTCCGTGACTGCGAGACTGAGAGGTAGTTCTTGTGCTGTGTTGTTCGGGTTGGATACTGGCATCATGAACCAGTAGTCTGTCCCATGTGGTGGCGTCGTGCTTTTCGGCTCATGCTTTGCTACCGGTTGTAGCGTGTGTTGGTGTGGTTTTACTCGTCGAGGTGTGCCATGGTGTTGGCACGGTTGGCGTTGTGGTTGGTGAGCAGAGACTCACTGGTTGTGGTTTGACTGGTTGTGGTGTGCCCTAGTGGTGGCACAGTTGTGTTTGTGTTTCAGTGGTGGTACCTCGTGGTCGTAGGTACCTGTACCCTTTGGGGGTACTGGTTTTTCATGGTACACTGAGTACTAGCCTTTTCAGGTGGTGAAGTGGAGGTCTTGCGGCAAGACCTTCCGTTTGTTGTGTTCTACCCTTCCTTGGGTAAGTTTCCGAATAAAATTGAGTGTGCGATGGATTGGCATCGTGGTAGCCAGTCTTGTTACTTAAGTGTGACATTCGATATATTGTGGTTTAAGGGTATAATGGATTAGCTCTTGGTTAGCAGTCTTGTTATCCATGTGTTGGAGGCTTGCCAGTGAAGCTAGTAGCTTAGGCATTGCTTTACCTGTGTGGCTTACAACTTAGGCGACCAGCTGTTGAGGTGGTGTGCCTGTGAGGCTTGTGGCCTAGGTTTTACAGTTACTGAGCAGACTAGTAGCGTGGTGCTAGATCTGTTGTCTCTTCTTCTTTTGGGATTTGTGTTAATTGATATAATTATGCTTTACAGTGAGCAAGATATGGTTTAGTTACCGGTGTTGCCAGTGAGACCCGTTGGGGTTGAGGTCCTCCCATGTTGTGTGTGGTTTTGGGTGGTCCCCTACTGAGCCAATGACTTGTTGAGGCTCACTCCCTTACAATTCTTTCCGGGTTTACCATTGGTGTGGCTTGTGGAGGTGTCGTGACAGACTTGTACCACCAGTTGTAGTGTTAGTACAGTTGTGTGAGCATGTGCTCCCTCGGGGTATGCCCCAGGTAGTTGTACTCTTCTTAATTTGGACATGTAATAATGTAATAGGATAGTTGTAAATTGTTATATGCAGATATGAGCACATGTTCTTTCTTGTGTCTCTTACTGTTATGGTTTGTCTTTTATATTCTTCTTGAACACGTGTGTGAAATATCCCTTGCGAGACTTCAGTCCGTTCGTGGGAGACGGATTTGGATATGGACCCTTATTGGGTATGGATATCTAGAGCCGTTACAGTTGGTATCAGAGCAATGGTCCAGTTAGAATATGAAAAAACATTAAGATTACAATGTCCCAATACATGATTTAATGTCCACTGCTGGTAGTAAGTCTGTGGTTTCTTGTGCTTTTTAGTATGATTTTCTCGTGAGTTTTGGTGTGTGAATTGTGTGTATAGCTGGTCAGATTAGTAATTGTGGGTAATGACTGAGAAATGGTATAGTTGGTGGTGTAGTGTGAGTAGTTATTGGGGTGTCAGTTGTGGTTAAAGTATAGTTGATTAAAGGTTCTTTGTTATAGAAATTGAAAGAATTAGTGAATTTAGTTATGAAATTTAGTAAAAAGTGTTTTAATGAGGATCAGAGTTGGTAGAGAAAGATATAAGGTAGTGATGTGATGGAATAATAGAGGGAATTGTATCGTAATGAGGAATAGGGCTTTGTGATTAGGATTGTTAAATGAGTGAATTGTGGTCGAGAACTATAGCAGAGATAATTATTATGTTCGAGATTTATGTTAACAAAGTGTTAAGGAGTTGCTTGGATAATAATATGAATAATGGCATGTTAGATTTGAAATGATCAAGTGAGGTAGTCTAGTTTGAGATGAGATGTTAGTAAGCAGAGGAGTAGTGATCAAGATGGTCCTTAAGTGTGATTTGTAATTAAGAATAATTGTATTAAATAGTTTAAAGGTAGTGAGGATATGAATAATAAGGATAATAGAAAATATGATATAGAAACCTATGTAAGTATGTGTAGAGGTAAATGGTTGGCTAAAGAAAAAGTAAGGAAAATAGTGAGAAGTTAAATTTCTCTTGAGAATCTATAAAAGGGATATTTGCTTAGTGAATGGTAGTTTATGAAGATTTTTCAAAAGGATTTGTATATGGTACAATGTTAAAGATAAAATGGTGGTGCTAGCATTGGTGTGTAGATTGTGGGAGCAGAAAAGGAAAACTGGTGTCAGAGGCATATTGAAGTTAAAGCTAAATAATTAAAGTAAGTTGAAGCTATATAAGTTAGAATAGAAAAGATTAAGCCCATTGAGAAGCAATGGGGAATAGCAAAGTGGATTATGAATGAATATTTGTGAATGAGCTGTAACAGTGAAATTGTTTATCATTGATAGTAAATTAGTAATGTGGAATAAAGAAATCATGTAGAATAAATCATTGTGATTAAAGGAAATAATTTTAGTTTATAGTTATGGTGGAGAGTAAGAAGGATTGTAGTATAGATGGCACCCTGAGATTAATCAGTTAACAGAATGGTTAAGAGAAATAATTTTGCAGAAATGGTGTTATGCTATTGATAGTAAAGATAAAGTTGAGTATTAGTGATCAGGTGAAGAAAAAGAATATGGTAGATTATTAAATAGTGATAATTAAATTATTTAGGAAATGTGTAATAAGAATTTGTGTAATGATATGCAGTAAAGTGATTCAGATTAATAAATGAATTTTGTTATAAGAATATTTCTGGAATTTGAGGTGAAGTTATAATACTCAATTAAGGAATAGTGAGTATATTATAGTAAAAGGGGAACAGAAAAGGGGAGGAGCAGTATAATCAGTTTATTGGTAAAGAAATTTTAAGATTTGATATCATATAAATGAGCAAGGTTTGGGGTAAAGGGAAAGGTAAATTTTTGGGTATGAGTAGCAATGAGAATAGAAGATGTGAAAAGATATGAATTAGGTTTGTTAAATCAATTAGAGAATATTGTTTGAAGCAAGGAAAATATATAAAGGGGAAAGTATATCAATAGAAATATATCAAGATTCAGAATTCAGTATCGCAAAGATATAGCAGGAGATAAAATATGAGTTGAGTCAATTAAATGATGTTAATATATGAAAAGAGAAATGTAAAGTTAGCTAGAAAGTATGATTTAAAGCAAGATAAGTTATTAATAGATTAAGGGAATCCAGAATTATGAAATATATGATGAAAAGTTTAATGTGATCAGAGTAGCGCAGCGGAAGTTTGAAAATATCTGAAGTTTAAGTAATTAAAAGAAAATTTAAGGTTTGTGCGCAGTTGAGTAAAGAAGCAAGGGTTCCTAGTCAGATATGAGTTGAAGCAGTTTGTTTAGAGTGATTAAAAGAAGCAGGAAACTTAAAGGTGATAATACAAATTTTGCAAGAAATAAGCAATTGAGAATATGAGAAGAGATAAAGTAAAGTAATAGTTAGTGGTGATAAGTAAATAGTGGAATGGCACCAAGAAATTTGAAATTTTAAGCAGAATTAATATAGTAGAATAAAGTGAAAGAATTTAAGCAAGAAAAATGGCCCAGAAAGAAATGTTGCAAACACAACCAGGAAAATGTGGGAGTAGGTTGAGTCAAAGGAGATAAAGCACTATCAGCAAAGTAGAATTATTAGAAAATGTGGAAGTAGGTTCAGTCCAAGAAGATAAAGCGCTAATAGCAGGGTAGAATCGCTTATAGTTGAAAGGTAAGGAATGGCAGAATTGATTCAGAGAATAAAGTAGTTGTGGAATAAATTAAAAAGAAAGGGAAGGCAGAGCAAGTATGAAAATCAGTAGATGGTTTGAAAAGAAGATGCAGAGGAAGCTCTGCATATGGCTTTGTTTCTTTTTAGGTGATAGTGTGGTTTATCGTCGCTCATTTTGAATGTCGAAGACGACATTCCCTTTTAGGTGATAGTAATGTAACGTAGCGCGTTTTTCGGATCTTCATGGATCGTTGCGTTTACTGGTTTTGGTGTGGTGCTCATGACCAAGGTGGGGTCATTGTGCCTTGGTTGTGGTTTTCGGCGTTGTGTGGGGCTTAGTGGGTCGGCAGGTTAGGCCCGCAGTGCCCATTGGTTCACTGGATGTGAACGCGATGGGGGTGTAGGTCATGTTCTGAACGTGACGGCCTTGATGGTCGCGTTCTGGTTACCTCTACTGGGGTCGATGTCTGCATGCGCGCCGCGTGTCGCGCACGGGGCAGAGCTTGCTGACGTCGAGAATGGGAAGGCGACGCCCTAGTCCGTCGCGACAAGGTCACGACGGGGAGGTACGTTGCGATCCCAACTACTGTGCGATTTTAAGAAGGTTGGCCGAACATAGCTTTTACAAGCTCTGCTCGACCAGGAGAGGAGCTGCTGTGGTTTTTCTAGGCAATTCAGCGTTCCGGCGTGGTGTTCGACGCACTCTCAATGCGAGGACGTCATGTGGAGTGGGGGAAACGCCGCGCCATACGTGGATTGCGCATTCTTCGTGAAGGTAGGGAGTTCAACCTTGATTTGTTACGTGGATTGCATGTTGGTTTGTTTACCACTTTAAAAACAGTAGATATCATGCCTAGGAGGTGAAATGGGCATAAAAACTGGG